>JAOYRR010000390.1:0-1235501 GCA_038994665.1 Podotricha telesiphe
ATTAAAATGTGTACTAAGTTACGTTTTATGCAACGAAAATTATATAGATTTTATAATTTAAATTTTAATTTATAATTAAGAGAGCATTACTATAATTTAGTTATAGTTTTGCGAGTTAGTAAGTGGATTGTGATGAGCAAAAACGCTATACAGTATTAATTGCAATTTCTGTATGTACCGACAGCATATAAAGTTAGTGAATATCATGATAATGCATTTATAAGTGCATATTGTTCATATATACTAAAAATTGAATAGGTTCCAAATTTTGAAAGATTTAAATTCATGTAAGAAATAGATTTACACTAATGTTTGGAAATGAACCCCTGAATACTCAATCTTTTTTAGTTTCACACTTTTCCCGCATAGCAGGGTTGTCAGAGAGAACCAAGCTTCATTTTTCGCTTTCCACCAGAATTCAAGATATTGCGTGTTCAGTGAGATTAGTTTTTTTTTTGCCAGAGCGTAGATATGAAAATAATAATAATAATGGAGCGGGCTAAGCCCACAACTAATTGCGATAACAGTCAGACGCTGTCCCATAATACGATTATTGTAGCCCTATTTTTAAAACAAACCTTCCATTTTAAGCACACTTGCGCCCATTAAGCACAACAGAAAACCAAGAGCAAAATAAACATATAATACTCGTATTTCTATGCTGACGCTACAACGGTTGACGAATTGAATTTTGATGAGTGACTGCCGGCTCATTATCATTTTGCGTTGAAACCGCGCCATCTTTGCCAGAGATTTTTTTTTCATCACATATTTTAAAGCTTGGGCTACAAACGTATTAAATATTATTGATATATCAACAAAAGCTGCGATTATTGTTTCGTTTTTAACTACTCAGCTTTAATCTGGTGCATATCTGTGACTACGGGCTTGCGCCAAGTACAATTACAGAGTGTTATAGTATTGGGTTATAAACCATAACAAAGGCGAGTATATTTAAGCTGCACGAACTTCGTCACTATCAATGTTATAAATGTAGCCGCTTTCTGTAGAGTTTGTATTAGTTTCTTTTAGACTTATTATTTTTAAAAATTGGTGCATAGCTATTGGTATGATGCCACGCCTATAGTAGATATTATATTAGTTAGTAGCAGTTTCGAAGTTACCACGATTCCAAACGGCTTATCTCTTGTAAAATATGCTATTTTTTATTAATGCTTTATAAGAGTTTGGCATTTTATCCTATGCATATTAATAATTTTGTACTATGCATATAAATTTGTTAAAATAAACGAAATATTTATATTATCGTCCAGAGTGAAACTAGATTTTTATATTCTAAACAAAAAATTTATACTTCGCCTCTGCGATGTAGACTTGTTTATTTCTAAATTCTAGGTCCTTCATTAGGATCTGTGGATTTAGTTATTTTTTCAGTTATTGTTTTTTTAATGTTATGAGTGGTTTTTTGTACTATATTTTATTACTTTTGGTTTAAATATTATTAAATGACAATTTACCTCCCTCCTCCCGGACGCCTAAGCAAGCTATGGCTGGATGTGGTAAAGCCGGACGTGAGGGCCAAACTTACCACTGAGAATGTTGAAGGTCGTCCAAAGTGGAGAATGTTATGTTGGAAGGCAGACTCTGGCTAAGCGCTAGAATCAATGCCAGGTAGAGGAAGACTTGTAAATTAAAAGAATTTCCCAGAATGACGTGTACTGTAAATTTCCGTTCTAACAAACTATATACTATTTAAATATAGATTAATACCATATTGGCTAAACAAGCTTCGCAAAAACCCATTCTTTTAAATCTTAAATTTTAGTTGTAAAAGCAGTTATTTAATTCGTACTGGTTATAATTTTAATAATAATTAAATCCTTCTTTATGTCTGTAAGACGTGTCGATTGGTGTGTTATGATAGCGAATGTATAATGTATCTTATACTTGGATATAAATCAAGTTACTAAAAATATTATGAATATTAATGATTAAATAAGTATTTAAGGTTGTAATGGATATTAATTAATTATGTCTATATATAAAAACTTTACTTTTCTCACAAAGAAGACAGTCTTTACGTTTCAATATTTCATTTTCAAGTTTCTCAGTTTAGTTAACAATAGTTTTGAGTTACTAACTTAAAATTGTTTGTACTAAATATTTATTTAGTAATACCTAAATTTAATACTACGAATATGTGAGTCACTCACGTCAGTTTTTGTTAGAACTTCACACCGTCCTCTCATAGGCAAGGCTAATGTCCAGACACTGCATTCTCAACTTTCCTTCCCGAATTCTAATCATTATTTGTTGAGTTTTGTTTGTCTATTGTAACAAACTTGCCAACAACATATGAACTGAGCCTTACATCAAAATTTTATGATAACACAGCCTACAGTTCGCTTTATTGTTTGTTCAAAATGACACAAGTACAGTTATATCGTACATTCTGTCTACTCTCAAGTACTACGATATGATATTTTATAGTGCCTAGTGTGTTTTATTAGCGCTTAAATATGATTTTTCCTTTGATTATAGTTTCAAAATGAAAAATATTTTCATATATAATTTATGTATGTATATTATATATTTCTTTTTAAATATTATAATTTTTTACAGCTTCACGCTTTTTCCCTCATTGCAAAGTAGTTAGAGAGAACCCGCCCAAAATCAAGATATTGCGTGTTAGGTGGCGAAACTCAATACCGCGTTTTGTCTTAGGTATCAGGACGGAAAACTGAAAATATTTTAAAATATCATTTTTCGCACGAGTGGGAATTTAACCCACAACCAATCGTGTTTCAGCCAGACGATGTTCTCGCTATTGCTGTCGGCTATGTTTGTTGTTATTTGTGTTAAACTATGTATCTATGAGTACACATATATAGATATTTTTTTCGTTTTATATATAGTCTTATAAAATTCGATAGTTGTGACTTCAAATACATTTGTTTAGCAACACGTGTTTACTGCAATTTGGCATTAAGACCCTCCGTTCTCCAGAATACAGTGTCAATTCAAATTTTATGAAGGATTTTTTTATTTTTATTTATAAGAGGTTTTTTTATATAGGAATAAGATGTTATATGTTTTAAGACCTATTAAACGGCTTAATGAGGAGAAAGTGTGGAATGTCCTCTGTTACCTCCGTATATAAAAAAGCTGTTGTAGTATATATAAAAACAGCTAAAAATAGCATATTTTATCAGTCACAGTTTACAAAGCTAAGCTTATTTTGATAAACCTTTGCAAGCCGTGTTTTAATTGGTAGCTTTAAAAAGCAATTACAGATTTTGCGTTGATATATCGTAATTAAAATTTAATTGAAATAAATTATATTTTAGTCAGCTTTTTTGATAGTTTTTTTTGTTTAACCGGTATTGGTTTTTTTTAGTATTATATTGCTCTATATGAAAAATAGTTAAATTAGAATATAAATCGTACCTGAGGACACATTTTGCAATGATATTTCCTAGCGTGCGCGTGTAAAGGCTGGAGCTTTGTTGGACCTTTCCCTAAGGGTTGGGGTACCACGAGGAGTCCACTATTTGTACCGCCCACTGGTGATGACGATGATGAACCTGGAGATAAAAGTATTATTATTTTTAAAAATTTAAAGTGTTATTCACACACTTAAAAAACGTATAAATCTTTGGTTAGCAGAAAGAAAAGAGTTAGAAATGTGTAAAAATCTCTCTACATAGACAAATCGAGAACAATCAAGATTTATCTGAACAAAGTGGGTATTGAAATAAAAATAATTTAAACTTGAATATTCCCATGGATGGGGATTGAACCCACCACTATCGCATTTATCATATCGTCTCACTATCACACTGTGCCAGGATGATTTCTATATGTAATTAAATCATTATGTTACTATAACAAAGGATTTATCAGATTTTAAAAGATTTCTGTCCTAATATACTTGTATAAATATAAAAAAAAATACATATTTACAAAACGTATAAAAATTTGAATGCAGCGGGATTCGAACCCGCGCCTCTTGAAAACCGTTCTACATCCAGCTGTGTCGAAATTCTTATACGCTATTACAACTTATATTTGTTGTTAGCAAGTTATATTGGTTGTTAGCAAGTTGTTAGCAAGTCGTATATATATGTTCATTTTTATCTTAATTTTTAATACTGGATTCAAATCCCAAAAAAGTCACAGCGGTTATAAAAGGTAAATTAAATGGATGCATTATGAGTATCTTATATGTATATTGAAAACCACTGGGTGCACTTTTTTTATTCTAGAAAAAAAAACTACTGGTTTTATTCAAATTCGCCCAATAGTTCCGAAGATACAAATATAATAGATGGATAGATAGAGAAAAGGCTTCTATCTCTATCTAGACTTTTTATTGAATACTCTATAACAGTATTACTTCATCTTATGTTCTATTAAGTACTAACCAGACCGACCTGGTCCAAGACCCGCGCCATACAGCATCTGACTCATAGACTGGTGATGACCGATTCTATCATCAGCCTTCTGATGACCGCCCACTGTGCCATCACCGGTGCTCATTTTTGCCTGAAACAGGAAAATATAATTTTTAAAAAAATATTTATGGAATACTTAGATATAAATTTTGTTTTTATTTTTGAATACGAAATCATCTTATCCAAAAATAAATTAATTTATTTATATTAAAAATAATTTAATCATTTTTCAAAATTAATTTATTTATATTTTTTTGGGACTTACATTTTTTCAACTTCACGCTTTCATAGAGAGCCTAGTGTCAAGATACTATTGTAGGGTTCTCCACTTTTCAACCGATATTGAGAAATTGTGTGTAGAATGGCGGAACTAATTTTCAATATAATCATTCCCCTAAGTGGGAATCGAACCTTTGTCCCGCAAATTTTCACCTAAATTCGAGACATTGTACGCCAGCATCCAATATCGCACTTTATGCAATTGGTACAGGAAAATGAAAATAATTTAATATAATCGTTTAAGTAGGAAACTTTGAACCATTGCGTTTATATTAAGACGGAGTCCCACTGCGCCACAATGGCTTCCTAATTATACTATATTTGTAGTATACTAGATTTTCTTTATTTATACAACATTTATAAAAATGGCCGCCCATCTTGGGTGGGACTGATAAGAATGATTTTTTTAAATTACTTTCATTTTTCGCCTATGGTAAGAAAAAACGGCGTTGAGGTCCGCCACTGAACTGAAAATGGAGAAACGTGTGTCTTGACAGTAGGTTCTCTTTGACTACCCCTTGTTATTGAAGCGTGAAGCTGCTTCTAATACGTATATAAAAAAATATACAAAATATTGAAAAATACATATTTAGAAAACGTATAAAAAATTGAATGCAGCAGGGTTTGAACCCGCGCCTCTTGAAAACCGAATAATTCCGAAAAAGAATTTTTCAATTTCCTTAGTGTGCGAATAACACTTAAAAAATATATACAAAATATTTCAACCCAAATCAACTTAAGTTATCCCCTAAATTATAATTGGTAACAATAAATAATGTCCTAGCACTGTCCCCGTGGCGGTCATTTTGTCAATAGAAGGTGGTCATATAAATCATTGTAACTTACAAATAGGTTATCGTTTTTGCTAAATTTGACTGAAACGCATAGTTTTAGTATTGGTTGCTCAGTTTTTTACAGTAATGTATTGATTTATATAGGATTTGTTGTTAGCAAATATTATTAATTCGTTTTTTATGTTATTAAAACGAGTGTTATTTAAATCGTATATTTAAACTTTGTCTCTTTTCTCTTATTAAAGAGCTCATTTTTTATCTTTTCTCCACATTTTGATTATTTGAAGATATTAATTGCGGAAGAATTACGCTTTATTCTATTCAAATACGGACAACGTTGTGTCTGTAAACGTTGTGTTGGGGTTGTAGGTTCGATTTCCACAAGAGTGATTATAATATATTTAAATTATTTTCATCTCCTCACACTGGTAAGATACAAAATGGCTTTGAGATCCGCAACTGAACACGCTATGTCTCAATTTTGAGCGGAAAGCAAAGACCAGAGCGACTTTTAGAAGGTAGTGTCAAGACACTCCGTTCTCCACTTTCCACCTGTAACCGAGACAGTGTTGAGTGGCAGTTCTCAACGCCGCTCTATGTCTTGTCACCAGAGCGGAGAAATTAAAATTATTTACTTATAATAATTCCATATAGCGGTAATCGAATCCACTAACTCATACATTTGACCAACAAAAAAACATTAAACCACTTCATTTAATACTGACTTTTTATTATAATTAAATATCAATATATATGTAGATTTTAATTATATTAGATTCAAATTAACGACACTGCTTCCGTTGTAAACGAGTCTTATTTCACATGCTACCAAAGTATTTAGTATCAGGTTCAAATCCCACGGAGGGAATACTAATATTACGTATGTATGTAATTCTAGTAACATTTTCTTTATTCTGGTTTTAGATAAATTCTTGATTGTGAGTTGACCATATTATATAGAGTTTGAGTACAGTCTGTGATACAAAAAAAAAACTCATTCTTTTTTGCTAACTTTAGTAATATTACTTATACAAGAATGAATGAATGAAGAATAGTGGTTCAGCTCTTCTCTATGTTAAAAAATGTTTTTTTTTTTTAGTTTCACGCTTTTTCCCGCATAGAGTAGTCAGACAGAATCTAACGTCAAGACACTCCGTTCTCCATTTTCTAACCGAAATCGAGACATTGCATCTTGGGTGGCGCAACTCAACACCGCGCTTTTTTACCAAAGCGGAGTCAGTAGGAATCAAACCTATAGCCAATCGTGTTTACTTTCAAATTCTATACCAATGTGCTACGATGACATTTAAAGAAAAAAAATTTCAAAGTATATATACAGGGTACTTAATAAATTGATTGATTATTCTTTTATTAGATTTGCTGTGTTTGCTAAAATAGGAACTATAAATATTAAAACTTGCTTAGAAAAAAATGTTTTAATATTAACTTTTGTTATTACAATAGACATCTAAGTAGTTGAAAAAGCACATAACGCAAAAAAAGCTTAACTACGGTTCCCGGTTTACAGTTCCGATTCAAAAGAATCGAACCTACTATCCTATTCCAAATGCATAATAAACTATCACAACTTTACTAATCAACAGCAACATTTGTAAGTGCCATTTTCAAAGGAATATTCATAATTAAGTGGGTCCGAGCCAAATCGAGCGTATCTAATACTAATACTGTATTAGAACGGCCCATATAAATCACCAAGTTGGTCCCCCTACAAGCGTCCACCTATTTTGCATGCTTAATTCGTTATATCTAGTATCTAGAATATATTGTGGCAGGATTTCCTAGAAAACATGTTCTTATTAAATGTCAAATGTAATTGACACTTCAATTGAACACCAATTAGTCAAATGAAATAATTTCACACCCTTTTTATATTTTTTGACATAATTATTAAAAATAATTGAGTTTTAGTATTAATTTTATTATTTTAATTTTACATATTTTTATATTATATGATTCGTTCGTCCGTTCAGGTAAGACAAAGCGCGGCGTTCAGTTCCGCCACTTAACAAGCAATATCTCAAATTCGGGCGTAAAGTGAAGAGAACTCTTCGTCTACTTTACGCTTCATCGAGCATAGCAGGATTAGGAAGGAAAACCTAACTTAATAAGTTCTTTGATTTTCACGATTATTACACATTTTGAAATGAAATTATTATTAACCGGATTAATCGCGTATAATATTGGTATTCGAAAATACATTTTAGAACCCGACGTTTCGAACACTTCACCGTAGTCCGTGGTCACAGGTAGACTCCCAACCCCTAACCTAAGTTCTTCACTCTATAGACTACATTATATCCCGCTTTTCGCCTCATGGGGGTATTTAACGAAGCGTTCTGATAGAGCGGGGAAATTAAAATAATTTTAATATAATCATTCTCTAAGTGAGAATCAAACCCACAGCAACCACGTTTGCAATCAGACGTTCCAATGAGCCACGATAGCCTATAACATACATTATATTATAAAGCATAGTTGCGATCGAAAATCGAGACATTCCGTGTTGACTGGCGAAACTCAACACCGAGCTATGTCTTAGGTGCCAGAGTGGACTAATAATTATTTTTTTAAATATAATTATTTGCAAAACTTTGAATCGAACCCACAACCAATCGCATTTACAGTCAAACGCCTCTAAATTAAATAAACAATTGAAATAAATTATTATATCTTTCATATATAAATGTTGGCCAAACAAACTATAAATCACGAACTATTCGGGCCCCAAACCTTGGAATCGGGATTCGTTGCAAATTAATTTTGAAGATAACGCCCCGCACGGGATGTAGCATTTAATTTAAGTGATCACATCCGCAGTTTAGGGACTTACATACGCTTATTACTTTGAATACCGTATCGATTTTTTAGGGGAAGACTTAAAAAAATGTTGAAAAAGACATATATGGAAAACGTATAAAAATTTCGTGAACGGTTTTCAAGAGGCGCCGGTTCAAATCCCGCTGCGCTCAAATATTAATACGTTTTCCAAATATGTCTTTTTTGTTTTCCTAAATGTAAAAGAAATATATATACTAAAAAAAGTTGTTCTAAAACAATATCTAAATTATAAACTTTTTCATTAAAGCTTTATATCAGTCGTTTTGTATGGATACTCCATTGTTGTATATGATATCAGCGATAAGCTAGCGTGGCTTCGTATTTTCTTCGTCCTTTTCGTAAAACAATTGAATTCATGAAAATACTAAAAAAGTTGTATGTTCAGAATATGATCCTCAAATATCTCTATATATAATTTCATCACAATCGGTTCAGCGGTTTAGCTGTGACGTGACTAACGTCTGTCTGTCAGACGGGCATAGTTACTTTCGCATTTATAATATTAGTATGGATTATATATGTATATGGGCCGAGTACATTTGGGACGCTCGGTAAGCTGAGTGTGTTATTATATTATAAACTACTGAGCATATTTTAGTTTAGTTTTTACTAATAAGATGAGAATATGGCATTAATCGACATATACTGTACAATATTATGTAATTTCTTAAATGATTTGAAAAAGAAGTCAATATGTATGTTAAAGCTAATAAATTAGTAGTTAGAACAATTAGCAGGTGAGGTACTATTAATGGCCCTCTTAACGAATGTATGAAGAAGTCAGCCATCAGTAGGGAATGACGTTCGATCGTGACCACCAACCCCTAACTGAACACGACCACTCTGTCAAGAGTAACAACGAAGAAGAAGGATGAAATTGGCGATCAATCACTTCATTGTCCACTCTCCGTCCAGATAGAGATAGTGTTCTAAACACTTAAAGTAATATATTGTAAATATAAATGTTACTCTAAATAGAAATTAGAACTCAAAACTTGCGTCGCTATACTCCTCGCTTTACATTAGCTGTTAGATAATAATACATTCGGTACTTAACTAACAGACAGTGGTTTTCAAACTGACACAGTTATTTAAATTAAATTTAAATATACAGATAATAAAGCAAAAACATAACCCACAATATATAAAATCTCAAATAAAAATACATCATAGAATGTACTATCCAACTAAAAATACTTTCGTGGAGCGTCGTAAAAGGAATACTTCGAACGATGTTAGCTAGAAATTCTTTAGAGCAACGCCATCTATCGCGGTTAATAGCAAATTTTGACGTAAACTACCGTCGGTAACAAACAGCGCTGTTTTTCCGACCCACATTTGGGGTTTTAGGGTTATATAAAGTTTTCAGTTTTATGTAATGGTTGATGAGATTTATATTTTATTGCGGAACGGAACCGCTAAGTTTGTTTGTCCTATGATTTAATAGCTTAAGTTGTATTTTTATTATTATTCTTGAAAAATATTGTGCAGATTTGACAAAACGCTATATATTTTTGCATATAATAGATATAAAATATATGTCAATTTAAATTTGTATGCTTAATACCTAAGAGGACACTAACAGTGATATGATTTTTGCGTGGAACAATTTTGTTTATTTTTTGTTTCTTGTGTGTATGCGTAATAAATGTTATATACAATTTTATATGCCTACCTATGTTTTGCATATATCTATATAATTAATCAAATAAGAATTTGGTATATATTAGAAATGTATATTACGCGTAGTCTTTTCCTAACTTAAAAGCTAGTAAAAGTTTGAGATCTTGAATGTTTTATAATTATGTTCATATATTAATGTCCAAATTCTTATATTGTAATACAATTAAAAAACTAACTAACTTTTTACAGTAAATATGCAGCAAGTCAAAGTTATCCCCGCATAGCAGATTAATCAGAATAGTACCTAGTCCCAATGCCGCGCTTTGTCTTGATAACCAGAGCGGCGAAATGAAAATAATGAAATCGAACCCGCAACTAATCGCATTTACAATCAGACTATCCCACTGTGTCACGATGACCAAAATAATGTAATAAAAAACAAATAAAAAAAACATAATTTAATAATTATCGCTAGACGAACCATACTATTTATTACTTAAAATTACATTAAAAAAAGCTCCAGAAAGTTAAAAAGGGCGTTTCTCTGGATGGGACAGTTGCAAATGAACGCTCTTTGTCATTTCAACCCCGCTATTAGACCCCAGGGAAGAACGTATGATAGATATGTCGGATTTAAAGGAAACACTGCACTTGATACTGAGCCAAAAGTCAAAATTTGAGTTAAATTATATTTTTTTACTTATGTAAGAAGCTTGTATTGATATTCCTAATATTAAGCTTAGTTTAAACTTAGATATACAAATAAAATACATTGATAAAACACTGCGTTCTCCGCAATTTCCATACTCCGCAATTTAAAACGTTTAATAGTTAGCTGGTGGTACTACTTTTTTTTCAATATAAGCATAGTGGGAATCGAAGTCACAATCATTGCATTTAGTCAAACGCGTTTTAACTGATGCAGTTAAAACGTTTTTGCCGAAACGTTAAAAAACATTGGCATCTAATTTTAAAGTTTCTTATAAATAAAAAATTGCTCATTTTTCGGTTTTCTCTTGAAAGTTTTGATCGTAAAAGATCAATTAGCATACAGAAGTAAGAATTAAAGTACACAATTATATTAAAGCCAGTAAAAAATAGTGTTTTTTAATATGAAGTACAAGAAATCATACTATATATATGTCTTAATCCGCCGATTAACACGTAATATGACCGATTCGGGCGGAAAGTGAAAAACGGAGAGTTTTGACACTAAGTACTCTTGCCTATTCACACGAAGTATACGCCAGGGCAATACGTGAAGCAAAACGAGTATAATACTAAAAATATCGTGAAGCAAAACGAGTATAATACTAAAAATATTTTCTAAGCTAGATTCCAAGCTTAATAAATAAAAAAAAGTCCATATCACATTCAAAAAATATAAAAGCATATGAATAATTACAGCTGATCAGTATCGAAAATAACGTGCAGGTTTTTACAAGGTGCTATTTAACAAAATAATGTACATACCTCAATTATAACATAAGAAGTGGTTACGAACACAAATTAATATATAAAAACATATATTTAGAAAACGAATCCAAATTTAAGCACATCTAACGGGTTTGAAAACCTCACTTGAACGGTTTTCAAGAGGCGCTGATTTCAAATCCAATTGCGTTCAAATTTTTCTACGTTTTCTAAATATATGTTTTTCAATTTCCTGAGTGTCTGAGAGATAACACTTTAAAATAAATGGTTAAAATTAATATAAATTTAAATCAAAACAGAAATGAATAGGGTCTAGACACGGTTTTAAGTGATTTTTAAATATAAAAAGCATAAAAAAAAAATAAAAAGCGATGATTGATTTATACCAAACGCAACGAGTGACGGATCACTGTTTATTTATATATATATAAAAAAAATGTAAATGTATTAAGTAATGATATTAACTTATACTGAGACCTCTAAATAGAGTGATTTGTCACTAAATTTTAAGAAAAAAATAATTAAAAAAAAGCAAAAGTTTAATACAAAAGCTTGATAACTTCTCTAGGCCACGCTACTCTCACCTCGTAGCCCTGTTTGATAGTCATCGCGCCCCGTGGTCGTGACCACGCGGCGTAATCCAGACTCTCTTTTTGTTGGCAATGCTGTCGGACAAATATATTTATGTGTTATTATATAGAAATACGCAAATTATGTACAAAGTATACAGTGTTTACAATTGTTATATAATACCAATGTACTTATAATAAGATAGCCTGTAACATTTCACTTATAATGAAAAAGTCTTCTAGTCTAGCAGTATTCTCTCTCTATATCTTTATATCTATATATCAGTCGAATAAGCATAAAGCTACCACTACCACCAGCTTTAAAATAAGTTCTGCTGAGAAAAGGCTACAGAAAGCTCAATAGGTGCTCTTTGTAAGTAGAAATGAAATGTTGAAAAAAACTAATTTTTTTTACTGTTGATTCTCTTTTTGTTGGCAATGCTGTCGGATGAATATATTCATTTATGTGTTACTATTAAATATACGTAAATTATGTACAAAATATACAGTCTTGTTCTATGTTCTAGTATTTAACAGCAGTACAACTAAGAAGCGCCAGCGACGAACTCAATACTTGCTGTATAAAGAAAAATACTGCGTGATAAAGAAAAATTGTTAGAAAAATCTAGGAAATAAAAGCAAGTGATTATTTTATACTATTATATGATAATAAACCTATTTGCAAGAGTACGAACGCATTTGGTATATTGAAAATTATTATAAAAATTCTAGCCGCATCGGACACTACGGCTTAAATTTTATATTTTTTTCTATTAGCTTCTATAGTTTTATTATACTTCTTATATTATATTCTTTCCAAATTATCCTTTAGCTTTTATTCTATATTAAAGTATGAATCATGAATGATCAAAAAATTTTAACAAGGCCATTGTGTCGCAATAGAACAGCGTCTGACTGTAAACGCGATTGGTTGCGGGTTCTATTCTCACTCGGAGGAATGATTATATGTAAAATATTATCATATCTCCACTCTGAAATCTAAGACAAAGTGCGGAGTTGAGTTCTGTCAATACGCAATATTTCAATCTAATCGATTTCCCGTTTACCGATCGAATTCGAGACAGCGTGTTGAGTGGCGGAACTCAACGCTATAAGTTTGTCCTCCCGGAGCGGAGAATTGAAAATTGCCTCGAGTGGGAATCGAAGCCTCTACCATAGTTTACAGTTTGACTGTCCCACTGTTTTATTAACTTAAAAATCGCTTAAATGTTTCTAATACAAAATTCTATTCTATTCTATTCTATATATTTATGTACATTATAAAATATTTTACATCCATGACCCGGCTAACATATAAAATGTTAGTCCTTAACTAGCTGCGTCCCTCTCTAATCGTGTATGTGTGAAGGGGTGAGGTGATCACGTGACGTAGTTCAAGACGTGTGCATGTATGTGGGAACTAGCGTCTTAGAAATACTTGGAGTCGATCTAGTTTTTTTTATGATGTTTATAATTTTTATATATATTTTTTAAGTTGTTTATATAATGGTATTGGTAGTTAGGTCGTCTCTATAGGTTTTAAAGAATTTATTAAATTGCATAAATGGATTTAATTATTTTCGCCTTCAGATATAATTTATTAAATAAAGTTATAATTGAATATAATGTATCAGCTACTTCTCAAATTAGTAAAGTAGGCAAATGTTGATTTATTATAATTATGTTTTTATTTCGTTATGATAAAAAAAACACAACTATCGCTTTACAAACACCAAAAAAAATAATTATAACACGATTCAAAAATGTCCCAGTTGATGAGAAAATCAAACTAAAAATAATAAAAGTCTATGTCATAACAACAGCTCCATTCCATCGCTGTTACCAAGAAAAACCCGCGACACAAGTATTTTTCTTAACTCGCACACACACAACCACCATGTGTGCGTACACACATACACACACAACATCGTCCATGTGTACGTGTTGGTGTGCGCATGTGTGCGTGGGGTAGTAAAATATTATGCTGCCGAGTCTAGAAATAACATTGTATAGATAATCAATAACAGACCATTTTTATGTCGATTCTGTATACAGGGTGATGTGGATTGAGGCAGGTTAAGTTTGGTGGGCAATCATTGCGTTTTCGAAGATATCTGGCTAAATATTATAGTATTTTGTGGGTAAATTTTAAGTTTTAGAGGTAAAATCTAGTTAATATAATGTTATGAGGGGTGTAAAGAGGGAAGGCGTCTGAGTGAAAATGCGATCGGTCGTGAGCTTCACTAGAGTGAATGGTTATATTAAAACTATTTCATTTCTCCGCTCTGGTTTCGAGTTTCACCACTCACCACGCAATGTCTCGATTTCGGACGGAAAACATGGAGAAAAGAGTGTCTTGACACTAGGCTCTCTCTAACTACCCTGCTATGCGGGAAAAGCGTGAAGCTGAAAACATAGACATTTTAGAGATAACTGTTTCTGTATTTCCGGTAAGAAATAATACAGTCGGTAATTTTGCAGAGATTAATCTCAAACAATAAAACATGTAATAAATACATGTTATATTGTTAGAAAAAATGAGCTTTCTGACTACAACTCTATTATTAAACATTGCGCTTGTAATTTCTTATATTTTGAAAGAAACTTGCGTGTAACAATATTGCCATACAATCTCCTATGCAGTATTCAGTAGAGTTCAATTTCCAGTATTAGAGATTACGTAATCAGTCATTTTGTAAAGTGTGTATTGCTTAAAGCTGGTTTAACTTCTTTTTCTCTATTTTCTAACTAAATAGTGGCTTATTCTAGAATTTTTTAAAGAATAATAATGTCAGTTGAACCACAATCCCACTTTTGCTTTAGTTTTTTGAACAGCTGCATACACATAGAGAACCTTAGTCCAATCACTCCGCTCTACGCTTATCAACGCTTCGATTAGGATATCACAATGTCGAAATGATATAACCATTCATCCCACGAGTGGGGATCGAACCCACAATCGCGTTTCCAGTCAGGCGCTATCCCATTTCGCCACGATGGCTCTAAACTAAGCTAATAAGTAATATATTGTATTTTTCTCTAATATTATTTTTACTTTTCTGCAAAAAATGAAGCTTTCTTATTTAAGTAAACGTTTTGCGAATAACAGAAAAGCTAAACGATGATTAACAGAAGCTAAGGGTAGAAACTCAATTTGCGGTGTTCATTCATTTGTCAAAGTTGAAGTCGTAACTGAGAACGTATGAACGTCTTGGAATATAAAGTTATTTTCCTGTTTTTGTATACAAGATTTGTCGCATGGGTTCTCCTGGTTGTCACAATGTACCACATTGTTTAGCGGTCAGAGCGCTTCGACGGTTTCTAAGAGGTGCGGGTTCAATTCCTGCTACTTGCGGTTTTATTAATGTGTGAATTATACTTTAGCTTACTAATAATAATATAATATTAGGGTTTTTACTGTTTTTTATTATCTTAGACAAAAAATATTTTTAATAAAATGAAAACCTATTTGTCATATGTTTTTGAACTACTGTTTAATTAAATTGTATAGCCAGGCCACTGTGGTGCTGTGGGACAGTATTTAAGAGGAATTCTGGTTTTGATTCCCGCTCCGTGTATAATAAGCTATGTTGAGTTCCGCCATTCAACACGACATGTAATATCTTAAGCTTAAAGTTTTTAGGTTATTAGTCTATTGAATCTACCTTTCGGAAAATCTATAAATCCTTTTTGTTCCACCGTGTAAATGTTATAAAAGACTCTCTCTCTCTCTCTCTCTCTCTCTTCAAACGCTCATAAGAAACTAGAACTATGAAGGACATTTGTTCCACAATAAGTAGCGTTGCTTCCTGTAGGGGACTAATCGGCGCGCTTTGTCTAGTAACAAAGCAAAGAAATGAAAATATATTTAAATATAATCATTTCTTAGAGTAAGGACCAAACCCTTAACCAATTGCGTTTGAAGTTAGACGTTGACCCACTGGGCGACGATGGTCTCTAATTACACTTACACTTAAATAATTCCCATTAACCCAGAAACCCATTTATTTCCCGCATAGTGCAGTATGATTAAACAACATAGAGTCAAGACACTCCGTTCTCCATTTGTCTACTCTGGCTATAATTTACATTATTATCATTAATATAGTATCTTTATCAATAATATGAGTTTTAAAATATAATAAAAGTATTTGATGTATTATCAAATCTTGTTGTGATTAACTCGTTAGTTTTTTTTTATAAAATATATTACCAAGTCTACATTATCTCGTAAAAATCCATAAATTCTAAGTAAAAGGAACTATTTAAAGAAAATACACCATTAAATTATAGAAAATAGTTTTGTCTGCATAACATTGTATAGAGAGAATCAAGTGTCAATATCAAACATTGATTTAATATTTTCTTACCAGAGTTACATATGATATTACATCTTTGTCTCAGGCGGGAATGAGCCCACTACCATCGCGTATTACAATCAGACACAATGAGAGTCTGTCCCACTGCTCTATAATGGCTTCTCATATTTTTTTTAATAATTATTAAACATTACAGTTACGCTAAGAAATTTGCCCTGGGCCTTGAACGTATCAGTCAGTATCACATAGAGTGACGCCTACCTTTCAATCATTGGGCAGATTGTCATATACTCGTAGAAATGGCAGTTATTATTTTGAAATGTGTTATTAATATTTAAGCTTCTCAATTGCACCTGCTAAGTTAAAACACGGTGTTAGGTTATGCTTAACATACGGTACTTCCACATTGGACGAATCTTTCTACCTATCGTGCTACATGTATAAGCTAATAAAAATTACAGAGAACCAAACTAGACAAAGCATGTAATCATAGAAGTCAAATAAAAAAATACATATTATACATACTTAGTCTTGCTATAATCATTGTTACAGAAAAAACAATTTTTTTTATTGTTTTTATTGATTTAATAAATTAAGATACAACCATGAAAAATATAAAAAGCTTATTCGAAGTGATCTTCAATGGCTGCAATACAGTGTTTTGAACGTTGAGACCAGTTATCGATAGCAGCAGCACTCTTTCTATGGAATATAATATTTAATATTTTCTAAATTCTTCACTGCCAATCGTATGGATTGTTTTAGGGACTCCAAATTATAATGGCATTTAGAGCAAATCTTACTCTCTAAAACTAGCCACAAATCAATGGATGGATTGGATTAAAATCAGGACTAGAGACAACCAGTTTTCAGCTCTGATGAAGTCCGGAACGTTCGTTTGTAACCAAGATTGGCAAGATCAAGCTTTATGTCCCACCATCCAATCTTGCTGAAAGGACCATTCTTGGTTATTGAGCATGGTGCTGTTAAGGGGCTTAACTATCTGCTCAAGAATGGTATCTTGTACCTCTTTTACAAAAATATGGCTCAGTCACTCCTTCATAGGTAACACCCCACCAAACCATCACTGAAGTCGGTTAATGTCCACGTTGTTCTCTATTGACTAATTGGGAAGCTTCTTCAGAGCTTTCAGCATTAAAACGGTCATTTTGTTTGTTAAAATATTGCTCAATTGTAAAAATCCGTACACAAAATTGTCCTGTACACTCCCTTTGCGTAACGCTTAACTAGTTTTGTTAACATTTTTTAAAGTGTTATTCCCACACTAAGGAAATTAAAACTGTCTTTTTCTAAATATGGTTTAACTAGTTGTTTTTATTTTACCATTCCATATACCCATACCATACCATGCTGTGTGTATATGCTATTCGGTTCTCTTTCTTCTTCTTTGGTTCTCACTCAATTTTTATATCACAAAATATTTTACAATATATAGGCGCGAAAATAAGAAAAGACAATGAACAATCATATAAAAATTACAGATTCCAAAATCTGATGTAATATTGTGTTTATTTTAAATACAATAGTATTTATTGTCAGACAAAGTATAAATTTTCAGCTACATGGAATTTTAGAAACATCAAGATTGCTTAAGTAATTTTAAATAACTTTATACAGTATTTAAAATAATCAAACTTTACTTATATATCTATTTTGCCTTTAACCCAGTATTTTATTAAAACACACATATAATATAAGATTTCACTTAAACGCTTACATACGGTAAAACAAAATTCCCGTCAAAATCGTCCCCGCAATCACATAAACGTCTCGCCGCCGATAGCGATCGTGTCGTTGACAGTGACGGATAGCGTGGCGATAATGACGTCGGATTATCCAGGGATAAGCCAGTGGCCGATGGAAATGTATCATTGGAGAAAAGACAAACTTTGGAGGAGAGTGTGTGAAGCGGCTATGTCTTGGTGGGTACCAAATTACCAAATAATTGAAATATAAAAAAATTCAAATAGTATAATCTGAATCTTTCTATCTCTGTGAGGAACCTACGTTTTCATTACAAAATTCCCAATTTTCTACCCAAATATATACAAGTTTTTAATAACGAATACAACGCCGCATTATCTATCCAAACTGATAACTTTTATATTTTAATTATACATATTTCGCATATATTTTGATAATATTAAAACGTGGATCATAAATCTTAATGATAATGAGACTAGATGATCCAGGAATAAGCGGATGGATGATGGAAATGCATCATTGGAAAAAAGACACACTTTGGAGAAGAACAGTATGTGAAATGGAATGGCGTTGTATGGGGTGACCTCTGTCATTTAATCCGTAAGAAGACGGTTAGCCGTATATTTATGGCATTTGCCAAAATTTTATAGAGAAGGATCATCTTAGAATAAATTTTTGCAAAGTATTTAGATTAAAACTTTAGTTTTCACCACCTTCATTAAAGTTCGAGCAACGTTCATTAAAAGACAAGTGCTGGATAGTGATTTGGCCTAAACTGCTTTTGAGGTTATATATCTTTATTCAATATATATAATTAAAATCGATATATAAAAAGAACAAGTTACAGTCATACAATGTTATTCCTAAGTGAGTCATGAACGTCTGACTCACAATATATTTTTTATGGCCATACTTATATATAGATCATTATACCTATATTAGACAGTAAAGTAACTACTATTCAAATAAAGAAAAAAGTTATTTTTAATAAGAACATTGGTAAGGGTCAATACAAATATATATTATAAGGTCATCGTGGTGCTGTGGGGGAGCGTGTGATGTTAACGCAATTGGTTAAGGGTTCGATTCCCAATCGAGAAAACGATTATAATCATGTATTTGCTCTGAATAAGACAAATCGCGCGGCGTTGAGCTCCGCCACTCAATACAATATGTCTGATTGCATTGTAAAACCGGAAACAGGAAGTTATATCTATGAACGTTTAAATCTACATATTGAAATAATACGAAAAACATATATATTAAAAAACTGGAAACGCAAAAGCGATGCGTGAAAGTATGAAACAAAATAATGAAAAGGCTAATTAAGTAATAAGAAACGCATACAATTTTCCGTTCAATAAATATTTTCCCCCCAAATTACCTGATTCTATCAACAAGGCACGACGCACAGGAGCAAATTAGCGTGATGAGTTGGCGATGCTCAAGATGGATGGGTGGGAGGTAATGGCACAGTGTGCCGAATATCGTCCATTATAATACATTACAAAATAAATATTTATATATTAACTATTGTGACTCAGTTGAAAAGTTTCTTGTTTATCTGATAATGTGGGTTCAATGATATATAAAATCAGCCTGTCTGTAAATTGGTAAAAAATTATAATTTCAGTGACTTAGACTCTCTACCTATCAATAGACGTGTAAAAAATGCTGAAACTAACTAATAATTAATAATTATTTTCATTTTTCCCCTCTGGTACTTGAGACAAATCGTGGCGTTGAGTTTTAGCACTAACACGCAATGTTTCAATTTTGGGCGGAATGTGAAGAACGGCTTGTCTTGACGCTAGACTCTCTGTATATGCTGCTATGCGTAAAAAAGCGTGCTACTAAATTTAAGTTGTCGCGCGCAATTTCGTTTACGTGTACTTTGAAGCGTAAAATCTCGTTTCACTTGTTACCATAGTATTTTAGGTAAATCCCTTAGTGCTTCTAATACTGTCCAAGGCTAAATTTAATAAGTGCTAAATGTCATGTTCAGTACAGTTTAGTACTTGACTTCGAATGCACAAAAAGACCACTAGTCACTTTGTATAGAAAACACAGGAAGGAGATCGATCAGTAAAAAAGCGTTTCAGCGACACTTTAATTATTTGCATTTTAAAAAAGAGAGACTAAGAATACAGCAACTTTCAAAATAGTTCAGTTCAGATCTTTCTGTCGGTGATTTTTAGAAAACATGAAATTTTGAACGCAGCGAGATTCGAACCCGTGCCATTTGGAAACCAGGTCAAACAAGTCCAATAATAAGCGTAAGAATTTATAAGAATTTCGCCGGAGCCGGATGTAGAACGGTTTCCAAGAGGCGCGGGTTTTTTTATTTCCTAAGTGTGTGATAAAACTTCATAAATATTTAAAATTGGCGTTTTGTTCCGCGACCAAACACGCAATGAGTCGAAACTAGGCATGAAATATAGAGAGCGGAGTGTTGTAACACTAGGTTAGCTTTTAGCCTACCAAACGCCAGATATACGGAAATCAAACAGCTCAATCACTAAGTTCGTTTCCGTGAAAGTGTGAGCAGTCTCCCAGAATTATCGGCTTATCGTAAGCCGTTGACTGTTCGAGGACTTCAGGAGTTTTGACAAAAGCGCAGACAAAGGATAAAATATTTTAAAAAAGATGTTGCCATAAAAAACGACGACAAATAGAAAAAATGTAGCGGTTAGCGTCTATAAGGTGCGCGAATTGAATTATATTGTAATTTTGTGATGCGACCGAGCAGCTTTGAACTTGTGATTTTATTTTCTGTATATGTTAAAGTTTTATATTGAAAATTATTAAATTTAATAGGCGTCATTTTATCTTCACTATTCATTATTTATCAGTTTACCTTTGTACAATTTTTTTTTAAAACAGTTTTTTATCAAAAACGAATTACGCTTAGAATATATACTCTGTATATATATATATATATAATAAATAAAGCAGTTAGAAAATAAATAGCTTCATAACTTATTCTTACATTTATTACTCAAACTAATAAAAATATCTTAAAATATACAGAGATATTTGAAGTATATTAAAAAAATACAAGGTAATGTTAAAAATCGATGTTAATCACTTTTGTTCGAAATTAAATTATTGCAACCGAATTAATTGCGTATATTTTGGTATTAAATAATAAATTTTAGGTACAGATTTTACTGAGTCTACCTTTTTATAGGGTTTTGTTTTCTACTCGTTAAAACTTTAACGTTACTTAAACGTTTTCTTGAACGTATTACGAATACCAAAATTTACACAATTAATCCGGATAAAAATAATCTTTAAAAATATATAAAATTCACGAACACTTGCGTCCTTATTAAATAACAAGTATCAATTTGTACCAAACTCTGTAACTACTTAACCCAAGTCACCCCTTTGCAAATATCGCCTAAAAAAATGAATTATGTTGCCAATAATACGAAACGTATTATGCCGAGATCATAATATTGTATTGTCGAGTTATTTATAGACCAATTTTTAAAAAAAAATCTATAGAAATTCAGTAAAATCGATGTCATCGTTTATAATTTACTTGTCAACTGTTATTGTTTAATAGTAACAACAAAAAAAAAAGGAATATGAGAAATATTGTAATATCTAAATGATTTATATATACTAGTGGGGACACGTTGATGCGTAAAATAAGCGTTTTCATAGCATTTTTTATACGTTTTCTAAAAATATTGTTTTTCAATTTCCTAAGTATGCGAATAACACTTACAAAAATGTTAAAATATGTGTAATATATATTTTGTTAATTCAATATACTTATAATGTACTATCAGATAGAGGCCATCGTCGCATAATGAGACAGAATCGGACTGTAAACGCGATTCCCACGATTTCGAGCGGAAAGTGGAGAAGGAAGTGTCTTGATATCTTCTCTCTGTCTCCTAAGCGGAAAAAGCGTGAAGCTACAAAAAAAAACTTAATCTATACAAAATCGTTGCTTTTCTTGTATTTTATTGTCCTTATGAAGTTAGTCTTTGGGGTGTTGTGGGATGAAACTTGTCAACAATACTTATTGACAGGCCATTGTAAATACTCTGTTATATTGTTGTCCTAGGAATTTAGTAATGGAGTTATTGCCCTCGTGAGATGAAGAGAATTTAGCGATGAATCACTAACACTTGCTTGCACGTTGCTTAGTATTTCAAATTCACTCAATTAATATTTTCTCACTTTCAGTGAGATATGATACACCGTTGCCTGCTTTCCGTTCCAATTTGACATATCGTGTGTTGAATGGCGGAGTTTAAGCATCGGAAATAAAAATAATTTAAAGTTTGAAAACCTTTGACCTTATAAAAAAATTTGGATAAAATCTGTTATTGAAAATTAAAAAAAAAGTAGGTTCTTAAAAATATGTAAAAAAATTAACCTCTGTAGAAAATTTTAAATTAAGTTTTAGTTACACGCAAGTGTTAGTTCTTTTTTCAAATTTCACCTGTTTTTGGTTTCTTTTGTAATCAAAATACAGGTATCAAGCAAAAAACGACATCTGCAACTAAACTAACAGATAATAAAGAATAGAAAAAGAGCAATACATATATCTAGGGATAAAGGTATATATGTAGCGTCTAGGAAAGGTTTATAGATTTTTTTAATTTTTATTTCGACAAACATATTAGTAAAACGTTAAACGCTAAGTACGGTAGTCAGAGAGAACCTAGTGTCAAGACACTCCGGTTTCCACTGATACTACACTCGATATGGGGAAAAACGCGACTAAAAAAAAGTAGTTCGAGGAAAAGATCATAAAAATTTATAATTTATTAAGTAAGAGTTATGTTAAGATGTACAAGTTTCTATATAAATAATATTATTAATCGCGTATTTACAATATTTTAGTTTGTTGCTTCTTTTTGAACAAAAAGTGAAGTTGTAGAGTAGAATTTGACACTTGCCTATAAAATGAAACAAATTATACATACACTTCAACATTAGACCTACCATTAGACACTTAATTACAAAAGAAACAATAGAAGCTACACATATATCGCTTACAAACATTATTAGTAGGGTGTTCACGATTAATCCGGTAAATTAGACGAGTCCCGGCAAAAATCGATTAGGGGCCGAAACTCGCAATTCGCAAGACTCCGTCTCGGCAAAGATAAACATGCCAGACTTTTTTTTGCTACGGCAGAGACATTAACCAAGGATGCGTTGAGGGTGACCAGGAGTGACGATTTGTATGGACAGTGTGTATGGTGACTTTTTTATGTTGAAATATTTGGAGTATTCTGGTGTTAGATGTGTTGGATGATATTGCAGAGGTGCAGGTTCTAATATCGTTAGTATATGCTTATTATTAGTTTATATATATTGATGATACTTTTAAAGTATATTAATTATATTTTAATTCTATATAACAAAATATATTTTAAAAATGGAATAAGTGTTATCATACATTATGTGAAATAAGTTGTATAGAAGGTGTGACAACGAATAGAAACGACGATATTACCGATTTTTGAGCATATTATTTATTATTTCCTTAAATATTTTATAGTTTTCATAAAATAAAGTGAATTATCTTCCCTGTCACCATCTTATCATTTTCTTTAATTTGCCAACAAGTTCAAAGCACTTTAATAGTTTATTATGCTTGGTGTTATAATAATGATAAAAATTAAAGTCAATGATAAAAATTAAAATTAAAAAAAATGCAATTACCACACCTTAAGTATGGTATTTAATCTAGAGTATAAACGGTAATCGGTTTAAGAAACATTCCCAAGGTAGAATTTATTTAAACAATTTCCATATTTTACACCGATAGTGTAGTTCGACTAATTGGTGGTCAAAACTAGTTACAGTTTAAAAATGTGTATTAACTTCATTAAATTAAATGCATATTTAGTCTACCTGTGACCACGGACTACTGTAAAAAGTGCAAAACGTCGGGTTTCTAAAATGTATTTTCGAATACCAATAATATACGCGATCCAGTTAAAAAAAGTAAAAAAGAGTTCGTTTATATACTGTCTTAGAATAAACTTAGAGACACTTGGGATAAATCGCTCTATCCATTGGCAATATATTTTATCATTGTATTATCAAATTCTTTTACAAATCTACTTCATTCAACAAGTTAATTAGCCTGATTAAAAATGACAAGAATAAGTTTTTCATATATACAATAAAATAAATATTAATATAATAAACTTTGCACACTCCGTTCTCCACTTTCCGCCCGAAATCAAAACATTGCGTATTGAATGGCGCTACTCAACGAAGCGTTTTGTTTTAGGTACCAGATAAGAGATATATAAATATTTTAGAAGATATAAATATTTTAAATATATTAATTCCTCCGAATGAGAATCAAACCCACGATCCTGTTCACAGTCAGACACTGAGCCGCTTAGCGCTGGCCATAACGGTCTAAATAATCAATTTCTATATTAAAATACAAAATAATCCGAATCTAGCTGAAATTTCCGTATACAAACAATTTTCTTAACTAACGTCACCCTACTCGATGTCATTAGACCTTGCGAGGGGGCGTCATTACGACGATGAGTAGCCCAACCATTAATCTTCAGACCGGTCTCTCGGCTGTCAAAATTGTGGCCACCGTACATAGATATGTGCTATTGTTCCTCTTGCTCCCGAATTGAATATTATTAATTTAATGATTATATCTGATTATGGGATTGTTATTCGTTCCAATGGAGTTGTACGTGCCAAATACCTATAGCGATTACAGATTGGATTGAGAGAGTTGTGGTCTTGCTTAAAAGATATAGTGTGTTTTTGTTATATAAATATTCGGATTTATATCTTAGCATGCGAATAATAATGATTTAAATTCAATACATGGACTTGTATGAAATATATAACAAATTTAGCAAAATTTAAATCAATGATTCAAGCGATAACGCACACCGCTGTTCTCCATTTTCCACTCAATATGCAATGTTTCTCAAAGTGAAAAATGGATTGTCTTGTCTCTAGGTTCTCTCTGGCGTATCGTCAAGACACTCCGTTCTCTATTTTACGCCCGAAATCGAGACATTGCGGGTGTGACTGGCGGAACTTAACACCGCGCTTTGTTTTAGTTATCAGATATGTTGCTTCAAAGACAATATATCTGTATTGGTATATAAATTAGTATCAGATAAGACTAAGTGCGGCGTTAAATATATATATATATATATTTTTTCTTATTGTGAAAATTTTATAATTACAATTAGATATATTACAATAAACAAACACAATTTCAGATTTAAACACAATTTCAGATTTATATTATGAATAAGTGTACTTACAGGATACATAAAGATATGAATGTTTTTTTTGCTTTGTATAAAGGTTATTTTATTGAATAACAGCCAAATAATTGTTGAATATGCGACTAAATCTATACCAAGATGTAAACTAAAATCAAATTTATACGAAAATGATGATAAGTTTAGCAAAATTTAAATCAATGAGACAAAGCGATAGTACTGTCATTATGTTACTTTCATAATTTTTTTTTAGCAGTTTCAAGCTCTTACCCGCGTCGCTTGGACAGAAAAAACCTAGAGTCAAGAACCACCGTTCTCCACTTTTTCCTTAATTCGAGACATTGCGTGTTGCGTGGCGGAACTCAACGCCACGCTTTATTTATTTTTATATATAAAATGTAAAACAGGTACAATGGCACTGAGCTTCGTGTGCGTGATTTGTAATTTTATATACTACATTTATGCCTCAGAAAGCAGATTTTGGACGTATGTATGCATTTTGTAAATAAAATTTCCCTTACATAACGTAACTCCCGACAACAATCTCATTTTAGATGCAACGAAAATGTTCTTATTGTAAAGTGAATGAAAAACACGTCTCGCGGCAACTATAATATATTTCTAAAACTTTCAAAGTCCTTACAGTGTTGGCAAAATAGTGAAACAAACTTACGTTTAAAAAATATGAACAATTATTAGGTATATGTTTAGATGATTGTTAGAACAGCTGGACTGATTTTGATGAAATTTGAGTTAGACACAGTTTATAAGATATTTTTTTATCTCTTAAAATAATTTATACAAAGAAATAAAATTGGAGTGTGTGTTTGCAATATATATGTATGTATACACAGTACATATACCACAATAACATTTTCTACAATTTTTTGTCTGTCTGCTGGTTCCGGCTAATCTTGGTTACGGCTGCACCGATGTTGACGAGGCTGTCACTAGTAGATAGCTGCCGTAATGAGGAGTAGCTTAGGCTAATTTTACTTTATAATTCCACGCGGACAAAGTCGCGGACACAGCTAGTGTTCAATAAAATTAAACTCTTTTATACACAAAGGTCGAACAAAAAAGAAAAGACAACGCTATTCAAAATCAAATAACAGCTATACATTATGAACTGACAGATAATCTAATGATTACTTTTCAACCGTTAAATCAAGAAATACAGTAGCTCAAAAAAGAATAAAACGCTCGCAGACAACATTTGTGCAGGGAGGCGTTATACCCAAGCGATCCCTATACGGACGGACAAAAAATAATTAATATCTAATATATTATCTAGCCAACTGTAAAATCCTCTAAGGAAACGAGTAAAGCATTACATCCCTACAGATGAGGGACAAAGTCAGTAAAGGGTCAAACAAAAGGGTAAATAGACTATATTAATGATAGCAATGTGTCTTATTCAAATATTCGAATGTGCATAATCGGTTTTGACGTACAGTAATTAAAATGTTACAGGTCTATCACTCGGTTAGGTTACATTGTGCGTTTTTAAATCGATTTTCAACGGTTCAACGATTGTGTGTATGAACAGTTTTGTTCACTGACGGTTTGATTGGTAATAATTAAAAAGGATGATTTGATTTTTTCTTTTTTTGACAGCTTAAACTATGCTTAATATTAATTTCCAAAAAAAGATTACACATTTTAATTTTTTCAATTTGTCATGTAACGTGAGAACTTGAATAGGACCAAGACTTTTTATAAACTAATATCAAAAATAATTACAGAATTCATAATGCAATATTATACTTTTAAGGCAATTTTTTGTCCATCCAAAGACGACTTCACCCCACTGGTACAGTAGTCTCATAACTTTACTTCTTTTATTTTATTATTGTGTTGCAGTCATCAAAATATCGTTAGCAGGGCCCAGAACAATATATATATTGGCAATTTTTTTGTCGTAACTCAAAAAAGTTGATTTTTGCCGACGCCTGTATCATATTTATTGTATTTTGATGTGTTACGATAGTTGTCATATTTCTTTACACTTTTGTACTGTGAATTATTCGCCTATTGTTGAGGAAACAAAAATGAAAAGAATCAAGGTTGTCACTTTTTTTATATAAATATAAGGGTCTCGGTTTTTTAAATACGGATTTAATAATAAAATGTAGTATTAAATGTTTTTAACCTCGTAGAAATGATGACACATCATGCTGGGTAAGAAATTAAGAGTGGCGGTGAGAAATTAATTGAAAAACAGCAGCTTCACGGAAAACTGAACAGTCAGAGAGAATCTAA
Organism: Podotricha telesiphe; assembly: GCA_038994665.1. NCBI lineage: Eukaryota > Metazoa > Arthropoda > Insecta > Lepidoptera > Nymphalidae > Podotricha > Podotricha telesiphe. The sequence continues at coordinate 27,533 of JAOYRR010000390.1, forward strand.
TGTAAGACACTTTATTCTCCACTTTCCTTCTCTATTCTAGACATTGTGTGTTTAATAAGCTTGACGCTGCCGTATATATATATATATATATATATATATATATATATATATATATATATAGCGGGAACATGCATTTCATTAGTATTTACAGTTAAATGCCGTCACACTGCGCAACAATTACCTAATGTATGGATGATATTCTTATTTCGATATCTGGTTGCGCTACATTATTCCGTTTTCTATTTTCTCCGTATTTTAGAGGTACTGTGTATTGTACCCCGCCGGGTTTGTCTAAGCAGAAAACGCTATATAATAAATATATGATCTTCTATGATTCTATCTAATCAATTCACATTACCACTGTACCACCAAGGAATAATTATTATTATTGCTACAGCTTTACGCTTTTTCTCGCATAGCAGGGTGGTCAGACAACCTAGTGTCAAGACACTCTTCACTTCTTTACACCTCGTTCTCCACTTCCCACTTTGAATGGCGAAACTCAATGCCACGCTATGTCTTAGTTACCAGAAAGGTGAAATAAAAATAAAACTATTCAAATATAATCATTCCCGAGTTGAAATCGAACCTACGACCAATCTAGTTTACAGGCAGACGCTATCCGCTTGCGCCAGGACGGCCTTACGGAATTATTATGTCTTGATTTATTAATTACATTCATAAATACAGCTATAATTTAATTTTAAATGTTTGATTTAACACCTGTTCCTTTGATCTGGTATATTTATTGCAATTTACGCCTCGATGCTCAAAGTGAAATAGAATTTCCACTGATCTTTATAGATATACCATTATGGCTTAGTATATTTAAGCATATGTTTCTTCTTCTATTCTAAGCCTATACGGGTAGTAGCAGGTTTTATTTCTTGGACGAGTAGACCTTTTTATATTGCTCTACTTTTATATTTTAAATTTAAATAGTTTTAATAAGATAATGAAGTCTATTGCACAGCATATCCATAATATGTATATGTATATGCTGTGCAATAGACTTCATTATCTTAGTGTCGAAACATTCCGTTTTAAGCTATCTGCCCGGAGTGAAAACGCTATATGTTGAGAGCTGGAACTTAACGCTGCGCTTTGAAGAGCGAGGAAACATAAAATAATAAATTATATTATATAAAGGAAATCGAAGGAGATTGAGTTGTAATAATAGTCTACTAGTAATACTAGTTTCTCTTAGTGTCTACTCGTCCATGGGAAAAAATACCATAGCCATATAATATACGTAAAGTGATGAACTGACTTGTATAAAAATATACATTACCAAATAATACGAAATATTTAATTTTCTACGCATATATATAAAATGAATATATAACAAATATTAGATCTCATCAAACATATAATGTATGTTAAAAAGTTCTTATTAGATCTTTTATTAACCGTGACATTGCGTGTATAGTGGCGGAACTGAACGCTACGCAGAGTGGAATTGAAAATCATTGCCCCGATTGAGAATCGAACCCACAACCATCGCCTATATATTCAGACGCTATCACATTGCGTCAGGATGGCATCTTACAATTTGATATATAAAAATAATTCAAGCGATCCATTATCTCCCCACTGACATCCCAAGACATAGTAATTAATAAAGATTTGTCACAGAAGGTCCAAAAAATTGCTGCAATTTTTTCTCACGATATTTGCATTTTAATCATTAGAAAAACAGGCGAAATCTGTTTAGAGATTCTGATCGCATCATTACCTGTATATTATTATTTTTTAAGCGTTTCGATCTGTATAGAAAGCTCTTGGTAGCTTTAAGCTTGTTACAATAGCTGACGCCCGCGGCGCTTCTATGCAAATTTTTTTACAAACTCTTTTCGAAACACTCGAAAATAACCCGTAACCACACAGCATAGAGTTGAAAATGATTTAAAACCTTTTTATTAAAGGTACCCTAACTAGACGTAAAATTGTACTTTAGTGCGACATGTTAGGAAAAATAATGCATTGATAAAAAGCTGTTTCTATTTTGATTAAGCATTGCCAATATATCTAAGGTTAGTTTCGTGAACATTTAGTATTGTGATTATTCTCCTCATGTGCAACTTTTGCATAACAAGATTGAAGTGGACGAGTTTCTTTGGAATTTCTTTATATAATGATGGAAAGATTATGCAAATGGTACAATTAATTTAAGCTACAAATGTGATATGAATTCTTAAACTGAGATATAAATATATAATATATTATTAATGGTTAGAAAGCAGCTTCGCGCTTCTTTTCTACCTTCATAATAGGGTAGTTTGGGAGTAAACTAGTGTCAAGACACTCCGTTTTCCGCTTTGTTACCGAACTTTTATCGATGCATTGTTTTCAAGGTAGTGCGCAGTGCACAAGTACGCAGTAGCTGAACGCCGCTCTTTTTAATACTAAGTCTAGAGCAAGAAGATAAGAATAAATTAAATATTCTATAATAATATTTATTCTATTAAACTAGCATGGGGATCGAATCCACAACTGAGCACGTATTTTCATGTTTTTATCATTTTCAAAGTGTTATTCACACATTTAGGAAATTAAAAAACATTTTTAGAAACTGATATTTATAAAATATAAAATATTTTCTATAAACGTTATTCTCATATCTCTACATTGGAGCCACTTAACTCCAAATATCACAAAAATATATCTGAAACAGTAAGCCTAAGTGTCATAACACTAGATTTTTCTTTGCTTTCTCCGTAAAATGAGAGATACATGTAAAAAAACTAATACTTAAATTGAATGTAAATATAATTAATTTAAGCTGTTATCAATATTGTAGTCTGAACGCATTTTCATGTGCACTCGAGCACGCGCTTTCGTATATCTGTAGAAAGTGACATTTCTTCACGCTATGATAAGACTGTTATCAGCTGCATTATTTTGAATTAATCAAAGAGAAAATGCTGTGGCTTTAAAATTATCAAATTTCTTTTTCAGCTTGATTCTCCCGCATAGCAGGATAGGAACCGAACCAAAGTGTCGAGACACTCCGTTCTCCATTTTCCGCCCGAATCCGAGACATTGCGTATTGAGTGGTGGAACTCAACACCGCGCTTTACTCTCACCAGAGCGGAGAAATTAAAATATATTCGTTCCTCTGAGTGGGAATAGAACCCACAGAAATCAGCCGCTATCGCACTGCGCTACGGTGGTCTTAATTATCGCCTCATTATTAATTTTTTTTTTTATGTAAATTTAATATAGCTTTTATGATAGCATCTAATATTAATATTTCTCTTGTAATACTAATTTAAAGTGTTATTTTCACACTAAGGATTTTTTTTGGAACGAAGAAATAAGACGTTGCTGGATAGAGCGTTTCGCGATCAGAGCGCTTGGACGGGTTCGAGTACCGCTAAGTAAATTTTTTTATACGTTTTTCTTTAAATCTTGTTATTTATTTCGCATATTAAGAATTATTTATTATAGGATTATTTTAGGATTAGGTATTTTAGGATTATTAATATCTAATTTTTAGGTAAAAATTTGAGAGCAGTGTTTTGATATTAGGTTTTTTCTCTGACTACACTAGTTATGAGGAAATCAGCGTGAAATTGCCAAAAATTCCAACGAAAGTGATTGCAAGTCACACCTCTATTCTTTATATATATTTATCACTTATTTTATGATTCGTATACTAATGTTTTTCCTATCCTAATATGTATTTCATACATAAAAAATATATATCTTCAAATATCCTTATTCTATATTAAATTGAGTAATTACTATTAGTAATACTAACGAGGTCCGAACTAACGAATACAGTATGAAGTGATGTCAAATATTTTATTTGGGTATTTTCAAAAGTAAATTTCATCTCACGTAAAAAACATAAATATTTAATTATGATAATTCATATTAATTGTTCCAAATGTATATACAGATGCATTTGTGCCTTAGTTGGGGTGTGAAACGCACAAGATGATAGTGGGTTCGATTCCCAACAAGTGTGATAGTTATATTTAAAATATTTATCTGGTGTGTGAGGGTGTTTAGGTACGTCGTTTTTGTATCCGAAAATTAAAAAATAAAACGGTCTTCCACTAGATTCCCACTTACGTACATTTTGCACACTTGCACGAAATATAAAATATTTTCAGACAATGTTTTAAGATAACGATTTTTTGTTAGACAAATGATTTTGATTTTTCAGCAAATATATATATTATAAGACACAGTACATATTATAAGGATAAGTTTATTTCACTGGCCAGTGACTAAGTTTTGCATAAGATTCCTTTCAGTATAAATTAGTATTATTTCTTTTTCCCGCAAAGACAAAGACTATCAAGTCAAAGAGAATCTAGTAACAAAACACTCCGTTCTCCACTTTCCGCCCAAGTCGAGAGATTGCGACTTCAATAATAAATAAAGTCATCCCCCCGATCGAACCGGCAATCGAACCCGTAACCAGTCACGCTTACAGTCAGACGCTGTCTCACTTTACCGTGAATGGTCTCAACTATTCTTGGCGTTTGTATAACCAGACAAGAATGAAATTTGAACTAATTCGTTGAAGTTGAAAAAATCGAATAAAGTCGATACTTCGAATTATATTCGAATATAAGTTGCAATATAACTGTGGCGCTATTATTTTTTACTTAATTGTAATTCAATTTTCCTAATTTTCCAATTAATATGAGAGAAAATAAATTTTAATTACAAAATAAGCAAAACGCCCGTCAAAATCATATCCAAATCCGTACATTTTTAAGATTTCCTTAGTTTAGAATACAAAAACTAGGATATTGAATTACTTACATCAACACCCCCGTTGTTCCATGGGGGTAGCGCGTAATGGGAGGGGTCGTGGTGCCCCCCTCCCATATGCTCTGCCATCACCGACATCCAATGCACTAGGCCTTGCGCCCCGCCGCCGCCTGAGGTACCTGTTAAGATAAAGAAAACGTAAATATACTTAAAAAAACGTTAATAGTTTTTAGATAATGCAAAACACGTGTGGCTTAGTGGTTAGAGCGTCTGGAAGGTTTCCAAAAGGCGCGAGTTCAAGTCGTCCGCTACGTTAGTATGTGAATAATACTTTAAAAATAAATGGTCATATTATTTATCTATAAACTACCCCTGTAAGTATTAGTGTCAAGACACTCCGTTCTCTACTTTTCACATTTTGAAGATAATGCAAGTTGATTAGTAGCCGTGCTTATTATCAGATTGAGGGAATGAAAGTAATTTAAATATAATCATATCCCCGATCTGGCTGTCGTTCCGAAGTGGGACAGTTCCTGAATGTTTTTTTTTACTTTACACCTTTTCCCGAAAAGCTAAAGGACCTAACATTCAGAATGAAACTAGAGTAGAGTAAACATGTAGACAAACAAAAATAATTTAATTATAATCATCCCACCGAGTGGAAATCGAACCCACAATCAATCGCGATTACGGTCACAATTGAAACACACTGCGTCACGATAGTATCGAAAAAAACTTGCAAATAAGAAAATTTTAACAGGTAATAAAGTTGGGAATTATCTAATAAGACTGCACAAAGGTCGACATGTGTTTATGAGCTTCATCGGTTCTATTTACATATTTATATAATGAATCAATTTAAAGCTAAGAGAGATGAAGGGAGAAAAATGACACGTTACTCCGTCACCAGAATTCAACAGAATTCAAAATATTGCGTATAAAAACCGAATGTCGCGCTTCGTCTTGCCGGAGCGAAGAAATGAAAATAACTTAACTGCAATTTTTCCTTCGAACACTTGAATGGTTATGGAACCCAATACCATTGTTTACATCCAGACGATGCCAAATTAAGACACGAAGACCTCGAACATAATAATTACTTATGATTTAAAAAAAACTATTGTTACAAATATCAAATCTCAACTACCTCACTTATATTTTGGAAAGCTCATAAGAAGTCTATCGCCCGAAGCCGTCTACAATAAAACTCATTAGAATAGTGCATTATACTGAGCTGTTATGAACAAAGTTTACATATATTTAAAAGGTTATATATATTGTGAAAGAAATATTTGTTGAATTACGAGGCGATAGAAGCGCAGTGGGACAACCTCTGACTGTAAATATGAATGGTCATGGGTTCGATGTCGGTGGAATAACCATATTTTATAATTTTTAATTTCTTCGTTCTAGTAAGAAAAAAGCGCGGCTTTCAATTCCACCAATCTAGGATACGGAAATAGTGTTTGTACTGTCATAACATTGTGATATAATAATTATTTATACTCCATACATATGATAAAAATTTAACTGATTGCTGTCTGTACATGGAAGATATATAAAAAAAATATAATTAGGGGCATTTATCAATATAACCCAAAAACAATGATTTTCAATTTTCTTTTCTGTTGTTTTATATGTGTGTTTATGTGTTTGCTTGTGCAGGCTAATCTCAGAAACTGCTTAACCGATTTGAATGCAATTTTGTCTGTATTGTACCATTTAAATTATAAATTTAAGGAAAGTTCGTGATTTAAGTGAGAACGCGGGTGGGTGAAATAACTAAATAGTTTAGCACTATGTAGTTTACGCAGGCAAAGCCGCGAGCGGGTCGCTAGTAAAAAATAAAAAAGCTTTCACCAGTAGGCACGGCGGCGGGCTGCGCGGCCGCCTGCTCCTGCCCTCCACCTCCAGTCACCCCCCCGCCGCTCCACACAAACGCTGATGACGCGCCTGCCTTCTGGAACAAGAGATTGTGTTAGAAATGTGAAGATGTACAGCATCTATACAGGATAAAGGGTATAATAAAGTTTCTTTCAATGAATAGAATAGAATCAGCCTCACTTGATTTACAGTTAATAATTAAAAAGACCAAATTTGAAAATTTATTATTAATTTTATTATTTATATAAAAATTGTAATAACAAAAGGATTTACCAAAGTATACGAGCTAAGCAGTTGGCAAAAAGATTTTTTTTAATATTTCACTTTAACAGACATTCTTATAAGTTATAAAAGAAAAAGATTGTAACTTTCCCTATATGAAGAACGTTAATCTCCAATAAGTACACGTAGTTCTTATTGGAGATTGTTTTAAGACAATAAATTTAATAATTTATTATTTTGGCACTATATGCCAAAATATTAAAAAATTCTGGGCTTGTAAGTTTGAAAATTAAAATATAAAAAAACAGCTTTACGTTTTTCCCTGCTTAGTTAGAGAGAGTCTATCGTTGAGTGGCGGAACTCAACGCCGCGCTTTGTCTTACCATTGGAGCAGAGAAATGACAATATAATGTACATATAAATAAATTACACAATCAATCGCGTTTTCAGTCAGACGTTGTCCCATTGTGCTTCGATGGCTTCATAGATGGATTCAAAGAATATTTAAAAAGATAGAAATTTATTTATTTCTCTTTCTTTTATATTTGTCACCTTTTTAAACACTACATATTGGATTTTTCAATCTTACTAGTTAGATAGTTTGATATAACCAGGTCAATGAATTGAACATATATAACAATGATATATATACCCTTTAACGTTTAGCCACATACATATATACAGTTCTTTAGCTTATACGGTTAGTAACAAATACAAAAGAACTTATAACTTATACTATATTGAATTAGATATTTGATTATTAAGTGGTCTTCTTTTTTAAAGAAAAAAATAAAAAATCTAAGAATTCTTGTATTAATAAACTATAGTTGGAGTATTGTAATTAGTTTACAGCCATGAGCAACTGAATATGATTAAAAATAATTTACACAATATCTGAGTGAAACAAATTATGCAATTATCGTCTCGAGATAATTTATCGGTAATAACGAGACCATATATATATATATATATATATATATATATACCTCATTCTATTTGAACTTAAGCTATAAGATTCGTTTCTTATAAGCGGGAAATTTTTATTATCTAACTAGACAGGGTGAAGTAAGAGACTAGAATCGCGGCTCATTGGAACATCGTCTGAAAGTAAATGCGTTACGAGGTCGTCGTGGTCATACGATCCCATACGAGTTAATTTTGTCAATTCAATTATTTTCACTTTTCACTTTGAACGGCTTTCAAGATGCGCGGGTTCAAATCCCGCTGCGTTCAAATTTTTATACGTTTTCTAAATATGTCTTGTTCAATTTCCTAAGTGTGGGAATGTAACATAACACTGTAAAAAATATATATTGAAAATATTTTCACTTTGCAGAGTTCCGCAACTCAACACGCAATGCTTCGGATTCGGGCGTAATATGTAGAATGAAGTCTGTCTAGACTGTTATTCGGTAAACAATCTAGAAACTGTCTTATTGAAAAAGACATATTTAGGAAACGTATAAAAATTTGAACGCACCGGGATTTGAACCCGCGCCTCTTGAAAATCATTTAAGTTTTTTCGGTTTTCAAGAGGCACGAGGTATTTTTACTTCCGGGTCATCGGGGAGCAGTATGACAGCGCGGCGTTGAGTTCCGCCACTTTTAAGCTTCCGTCACTTATTCCATACTCGGTAATTAATACTAACAATTTAATCAGTAAATTTTTTCATCACAATTCCAGTTAAAATATAATATTATGCTATTATAGTACCTTGCCTATAATTTTCGGTAGCTTCAATTGTGGATCATAAGATGGTGAGAAGTTACTATGAGCGCTAAATGAAGCAGAGACTACTAATATACTCAGCGCATTGAAGTAATACTTAAAATCAATTTAACCGCCAAAGTTTTTTAAATTTTTTAAAGAACCCAATGCCATGTTAAAACTGATTCACACACACTAATTACCTCGTCCGGGGAACTGGATATCCGATCAGTATTGTTTTCATCATCGGAAGTTTCCAGGAAAGTGTTCGAGAATAGCATATTCCTTGAATATAAAGAGTAGCAATCGGCAACATTTCGTCTCCTCTTCCCAAGATTGGCCAGAAAACTTTTATAAAGTTGCGTCGGCAAAAGGAAAGGAGACCGTGCGTTTTGTAAACTATCTTTGAAAGATAAATTTTGACTTCTAAACGGATTTGTAAAATCTAATTCGGGTAGAAATTCTTTTTTTATGAAATCCGCCACCGGGTGCAGCGATAAAGCGGTCTCTGTATAATCTAGGGCCGTGGTCGCGCTTTCATCGTTTGGATTATTTTCTACATCACTAGCCTCTGAATTGGCGTCGCTAAATGTATTATCTTGATCCTTGGTTTCGGAGTTAAACTCCTCGAATTCTCTCTTCATTGGAAAATTCATTTGTTTCTTCAAAAACACGTTTGAATTGGAAAGTGTCACAGACATATTATTGGCACTAATTTTTTATGTTTCACTTAGTTTAAAAATATAGTAAACAATTTACACTAATCTTTATATAATATTTAAAGTCAAAATAAATATTTCTTCGTTATTAAAGTTATTTAGGTAATTATAGGAACTATCGTTGGGTTAGGAGGTGGCTGGACCGTTACTGTAAAGCAAGTTTTTGATTTGAATTTCTCTTAAACCAAACGATGCTTAAAGAAATTCAATTTTATACCAATCCTTAAATAATTATCATTTTTTTATGTTTCTTTTTTTATATGTTGTGCTAATGCTTTTGTATTTTTGAATAAATTATATTGATTGATTGTTTTAGTATTAATTTGATTGGTAGCTTGTTTTTATTTAAAAAAAAATTCGTAGCAAAAAATGACAACGCGCATTGTATCTAATATTTGAATACGTAATACATATTACTTGGATATATTCCCAAGAATGTGAAACTTTAGCGAAGAATTCGAGCATTTTCATCTTTTATGAGGCGGAAATGTTATTTTATACAAAAGTTATATGGAAGTCTTAAAATAAAAGTAGTAAAATTAAAATCGATTGGACGCTACGACGTTCGCGGATGTAGGTCGTTGCTAAAATATTTTTGTGACCTCTCATATTTTTATCTAAAGTGGAATGATGTTCGAAATTTTAAAAGGAAATATTATATACTGTGCCGGAACTATTTTTACTTATAATTGACGTTTTGCGGCCGAACTATGTCGAATACCAAATATGTGAAAACCTATATAGATATATTGGCAGTTGGAAAAGTGGCGACCGGTGTCATTCATCAACATGTGGTGTGTATTTAAAAAAATAAATAAAGAATATACTGAAGTAATTATATTGTTATTTTTTTAAATTAAAAAAACATTAACATGATAAAAAAAGTATCTACGTATAAAATATAATATTCTACATGCATTTTTAGTATAATTTTTCACTATCGATGCTCACGTCTTTATCTTATTTTTACTTGTAATGGAAAATCGATCTTATTACTTATATTATAAGACAGAATTTTAAATGAACGTTTGGGGAGTGGAATCAATGAGCCTTTTCTTACTTATACTTGGCATAATACTTAGGAACTACTATTTGAAAATAATAAAATTGAAGTAACAAGGTACAAACAAAATGATTTAAAATATATATATATATTTTAATATAAGTTTTTTTTTTTTTACAATAACGTTAATGTTTCTTAGCAATTTTAAATGATTATGAAAAATCTAGTTGCAAAATCAGTCTCATTCCATAGTAGCTTTGCACCAACAAAAAAAAAACACACAATAAAAAGAATACAAATGTCAGTCTTAGTCTCGTTTTAAAAAAAGAATGCATGTCAAATTCTAATGCCGCGAAATAAGGACACGCGAAGGACCAATTATCGCCACACGCGCACACCTGCACTCATTAACGCACACACCTACGTCACTCAGACACGTGACAATGAAAACAAAACGTTTAATTCCCCCTATATTGCAAAAACAATCACTTTTGGCGCGTATTACATAGTAAATATATATTAAAAATATTCATTTGTACACGTTTTTTTATTATATTAATTTTTTTTATACAATTTTATATTTTGCAAGCTTGTTTTGGGTTTAGGTTTAAAAATATATATATTTTAGAGAACGTCTCGTAGATGTCTTTACCGCGAGGTATTCGCTATGAAACTCTTCCCGAGAGGTTGCTGCAAGGAAAAGCATTTCCACAACACATTCAAAGTTTTCTTGGTCCGCGCATGTGTGTGTTGTGTTCACACGTGTCTGTGTGTCCAGACGGGGCGTTGCATCTGTGTGCGTGGCCGTCTACGCTTGTGTGAGTATTTTATGACTCTAAGTGCATCCCTTTCGAACTGCACGCGATTTATATGTGTGCGCTTTAGTTTTTTTCTAAACGCCGCGGCTTCATGTGTATGAGAAATATTTTTGTGTGCGGGTATACTGTTTTTATGTGTAGCGACGATCTATTCACGACTCTATTTCCAAAATTATAAAGTTCAAATTAAATTGTCTAATATTAATGTATTTTCAGTTTTATATCGCCGATATGAGAATCGCGGATGGAAAAGAAAATGAAAGAGGAATAAAAAAAAATATATATGCATCGTACGTTTTCAGGTAGACACATTTTTCTTTAACCCATTTATAGAGGGTTGTATGTGTGAGTGTATCGGGTGTGGGAGCTGAAAGGGTTGGGCACCCCCAACATATAAAAATGATAACGCATCGCAAGACGGCTGCTTTTATGGTTTTTCTTTATTTTTTAAAGGTTTTTATTATTGAAGCAAAGAGTAATACGTCCGTTGGAAAATGTATTTTCAGCTGTCTCTAATAAAACATGCTCCTAAATTTAAACTTTTCAGTTAGAAATATTAAATTATTTCTAAGGTGAATATACTTGGGGTGAACGCTAACTCAATTTAAGATGGTATGTTTTCATAAAATCTTTGAATAGAAAAAAGAACTAACAAAGAGCCTGCCTTGAAAAGGCCTTATATGAAGAAGTAACTTATGCCTCTATAGTAAGCTATATATAAGACTAGCTTAGTCCTTGATATATTATGAATATAATATTTCAGTACTAGTAAATTTACTTAAAATATTTTCTTGAATAAATATACAACTCCGTCTTTACTAAGTGACTGACAGACAACGCACAACTGAAACTATTGGAGAAGAAAGCTAAAACCTAGCATATTGGGGTAGGTTTCTTGGAGAGGAGTTCTCGAAATTTCTATGGGATCCAAAAATAATGGGCTTGTAAGATCTATAGTGTACGCAATAAAATTAACAGGTGGCACTTTTTTTTTATATCCATACTAATATTATATATGCGAAAGTAACTCTGTCTGTCTGTCTGTGATGTCATCACGGCCAAACCACTGAACCGATTGTGATGAATTGTATATAGAGATACTTGAGGATGTTGATATAAACAATTCTTTTTTATACCATTTATTAGTGTTTCCATGAATTGCATTGTCTTACGTAATTATCGCCGGAAATACGAAACAGCTATAGTTCAAGCGGATAAAGCTGCGAGCTGGTCACTAGTAAGAAATATTTTTTCATAGTTAAACTAACACCAACAAAACATGAATCTTTACATTTTATATAAGATATTTCATATGGCAAGAGGAAATAATTAGATTTGATTCACGTTCTCTCCATTTTTCTCCAATATAATGGTAGATGATCAGCAAAGAACGAAGGGACTTGTGTTGTTATAAAATTGTACAGGTTACTTCACCGTAGATAAGGACACCCAATAATAGTTGCCATTATGCTTTGTCCCGCATAGCAGGGTATTGGGAGAGAACTTAGTGCCAAGGCATTTCGGACACTTTTCCTTCGAATTCGAGACATTGGGTGTTATTGACGGAACTCAACCCCGCGCTTTGTCCCGTTCGCCAGCCAGAGTTGTAAAATATCAGTCCCCCGAGTGGGAAAGGTGTCAGACGCTGTCACACTGCGCCACTATGCTCTCAAAGCTTTTACTATAAATATAATTTAGTTACTGTATATAGAAAATTTAAAATTTTCTATGCAGGCTATCAATAAATCGATATCGGGTGGGTTATGGCTTACGCTGGCGGAAACTTTAGAAACACTTCAAAATAACATTTTACGGACGTAAATCTAAGTAAATTTTGCATCTAAGTAGGACTACGTAGTGACGCTTCTCTCTTTTCTTTGAATTTTGCTTTAGAAGATTTGTATAATAATTAAAATTGTTTTATTTAATTGAAACTTCTCGTACTGCAAATAATGATATGAAAACCAATATAAGAAGCGGAGTCAAGACGGACGGACGGACTTGGACTGTTCCAAGAGGCGAGATTTGGTCTCACTACGTTCAAATTTATATACATTGTCTAAAAAATTAATTTTTATAAGTGTATGAACAATATTTTAAAAATATTAAAAATATAATATAAAAATAACAAAAACTCATACTGAAAGAACAGTATTGAGTTCAGTTTACAGGCAATGTGTTTTGGCAAGTGTTTAGAATCAAATTAATTGAAAACTTTATTTCTTAATTATATAACTTACTTAATAACTTTATTTTCTTTTGATTTTTTCATTGAGATTAGTTCCATCGAAATAGTTTTCAAATATATAGAAGCAAGTCAAAAGATTGAAAAAAACATTTTGTTATATGTCTGTTTAACCTTTGGTTCTATACTCGTAGTATACTAAATATTGAATTTGTACTCAAACTGCCAAAGTAGGTCGCTTTATTAATAGCACTGGGTCATTGGGGCTATGTCGAGTATGAAAGTATTTTGCATAAATTGTTAATTCAATTCAACTAAACCTATATTTAGACTATTTGACGTTTAAACAACAAAACGTGTTTCTTCTAATTTATACTACAGGAGTATATTTGTACAAAATATTTGCCATTGACTTTGATTTTGATTAGTGGTAGGCTTTAAGTATTTGTTTTTTTATTAATTTTTGTTATAATTCTTTTTAGCATCCAGCTTTTTACCGTATCGCAGGGTAACATTGAATTTTTTTTTATATTAAAATAATAAGAGTATGTTTTTTTATCAAGACATACATTTGGTTTTGTAGAGTTGATGTTGCAATGTTGATGTGGCAGGCATACCCAATAGTGCGTTTTATCTAATTCGTTCGATAATCCATTGTATTTCAAACAAAAATATTATAATCCGTAATGGGTTACTTAATAGAATTTATATGTCAAATCCATATCCGTTCCGTTCTATGCGTGACTTAAAATACGTAAGTGAGTTTGAGCTACGTATATATAATCCTTGCCACTTAATCAATTAAATTTCTTAATTACTAATTAAATTATTAAATATTATTAAGTTTGACTATTCATTTACGTTATTAGTCTCTCGCTAAATGAATACATAAAAAGATATCGATTTTTAACTTTAAAGTGGAGAACGGAGTGTCTTGACACTAGGGTCTCTCTGTGCCCTTGCTATGCGGGAAAAAGCGAGAGGCTGTAAAAAAACATTCTATAAAGCATCAGTTTTTTCTAATAACCCAAAATTCTTACTTTTTTTAATTTTTTTTAAATTATAATTTTTTTTTAAAGTGTTATTCACACACTTAGGAAATTGAAAATCATTTTTAGAAAACGGACAGTTTTCAAGAGGCAGGTCTGAATCCTGCTGCGGTCAAATTTTGATACGATTACTAAAAATGGTTTCCATCTTTTTAGTCAGCCTTAATAATTAATGAATATGATGAATTTTAAAACGAAATTCAAGTGTAAAAAATATGGATTAATTAAATAATTATAAAATTGAAACAACTGCAATTTGCTGTACACAATAATTAATGTGATACTTAGTAATAAGTTCAAAACTTTTACAAAATAAACTTAATATTCGCCTATAAATTTAACTAAAAGCACCATAGATAAATTTAATGGATATCTTTTGAGTGAAGACACGTCAAGTCAGCATTGTTCATTTTTTAGGTCGGCTTTGGACGCTTGGCAGCGGAATTGCTGTAGCAGGTCATTTATCGCAACGTATTTGCACTTTGAGAAAATAAATTAGCTGAAACACAGTATTTCATACACAAATGTATACAATTATTAGTAATTCGATGACGAGTAAAATATACGTTGCCATAGCAACGTGTAATGTCACTTTACAGGGAAGTGCATGTCAAATACAATGGATAGTGTGTATAATATTTATTTTGTTAATTTAATGTGTTTCTGATGCATTATTTTCAGAAGTATTGCATTAGCATTTCATATAAACTTTAAGTATGCCTAACTTCGCAATACTCCAATTGACCAAGTTTTTTCCTTCTATGAATATAATGTTATATAAATTATATTTATTATATGGGAGACAATAAGGTGCACAGTGGGACTGCGTCTTATTATGTTTAAATAATATTAAAGCGCAGTGTTGAGTTCCACCATTTAACACGCAATGTACCGATTTGAGCGGAAATAAGAGTATGGAGTGTCTTGACACTAAGGCTGGCTACCACCCATGCATGCTATGCAGAAATGGCATAAGTAGGCATGTATAAATGTAATAAAAAAAAAATCTTTGAATCTATAAACATATAACATTTTCATCAATACTAAGCTCTCTTCCATTAATTTGTTCGAATTCATAGTCAGATATAGAAATACAAATATAGCCGCCACTGACCTAGTAAATTTAAACCTTAATAATTTTTCAATTTATCTCTTTACTTGAAAATAAATGATATAAGAGATAAATTAGAGAGGACACAATTTAATCAACGAAGTGATGTGTTCAAAATATTTGTATAGAGCATATATTATTACAGCGTAGTGTTAATTCACTACTTACTTTAGTGTTAGAATATAAATATAAGATCAACATCAATATAAAAATGTCTCAGATATCAGTAGAAATCTTAAGCCTTAAAGGAAATGAACAATACCGGCAACGATTTATATCTAAAGCATATTTTAAGAAAACGTATAAAAATTTGAACGCAGCGGGAATTGAACCCGCGCCTCTTGGAAACCGCCCAAGTTACATATATTTATATCTAGCTAGAAAATTAAGCACTGGTGGTAATAATATTCCTTATCGAAACGAAATACAGCTTCACGCTTTTTTTCGTATAGCAAGGTAAGTTAAGTAAGATAACATAGTGTCCAGACACTCGAGATACACTCGATACGTTCTGTTGAGTGGCGAAATTCAAAGCGTTATCACTTTAAAATTTAAAATAACATAAATTTAATCATTCCCTATAGTGGGAATCGAACCCACGACTAATCACGTTAACAGTCATTCGCTGTCTGCTGTGACAAAAAAATAAGAACTACATAAACACTTGCCATTATGACATAATTGTAAAGTGGGATGATTGCAGGTACGATCCCAACTTGAGGGAGCTTTTATATTTTAAATTTTCACTGCCAGTTCCGCCAAACACTTGTATACACGATTCTCTATCAATTTCAAATCTAGTAATATATATTCATTAAAGACCACAGTATGAACGGAGAACGGAGTGTCTTGACACTAGGTTCTCTTTGCCTGGTAAGCTGGTAAAATGTCAGCATGAAATGTCTGGGCATCTTTTTACAGATTTTATCGAATATAATGCATACAAAATTTATGTCTGAAATAAAATTTTCAGTTATTACTCTTTTTTACTATCAAACTGACGCTGATGCTTTGCCCATTTTCATACAGTTTTTACGTAATAATTAATTAATTTTGTCTAAGAAAGGTCATGGACATTTTAAACTGACATTTTGCGTCTAAAAGATGGAAATTACATGCAGTTCGAGATAGGAAACTATATTATAATGGATAATAAATTTAATAGATCTCTATACAACTATAGTATTACTAAATATAAACATCTAGAAGTAAAATTGTATTCGAAGCTTCACATCGTTAGAAAGCTTCGCGGTTATACGAAAAGCTGCAGAGTGAGGGTAAAAGAAAAAATATACGAAACTCATATATACATACATACATACATCCATACATAGGAAAAATATAAAATGCAAGTAAAAAATATATAACAGCAACAAAAATATATTATTCTCAAGACGAGTTGGCACACAGGTGTGGTAGGGTGGTGTGTGTGCATACAGAGCCGGTTATGGAGTAGCTGGTTGGTTATAAAATATTTTAGTTTTAAGTTTAATTATGGTATTTTTTTCTATCGTGATGGTTTATCCCGCATAATAGGGTAGGCAAAGAGAACCTAGTGTCATGACACTCCGTTTTCCGCTTTTCGTCCGAATACGAGACATTTCAGTGCTAGTTGCGGAAACTCAGCGCTACGCTTTGTCTTGTCAAAGCAGGAAAATAAA
Source organism: Podotricha telesiphe (assembly GCA_038994665.1). Lineage (NCBI taxonomy): Eukaryota > Metazoa > Arthropoda > Insecta > Lepidoptera > Nymphalidae > Podotricha > Podotricha telesiphe. Next base: position 44,624 of record JAOYRR010000390.1, read on the forward strand.
AATCATTTAGTTATAAGCATTCCTCCGAGTGAAAATCGAACCCATAACCATTGCATTTATAGTCAGACGCTGTTCCATTGCGTCATGATGGTTGTAGTAAGTTAATATGTATAAAAATACATTTCTCTACATTAGAAGCTTTCCTTTTTTGTTCAGGATTTTGTAAGATTAGGATCGAAGAAGATCTTAGGGTCTTCTTCTTAGGATTCTTGATGATTATGACTTTAAAATTTGAATTTTACCTGTAATTTCATAAAAAAATATATTTTTTGTACTTTTACTATCTGTTGCTATGTTTTAAACACTTTACAGAACTCTACGTTGTGCCTTATGTCGGATTTGAAAAAAAAGATAATTGTAAAATTATACGTGATATTTCTTTTACTGAAAGTAAAAATATAATTGCTCTCATCTTTAACATTTTTGCTTTAAATATGAAAACAACACAAATCAACGCAGAAGAAATCGATTGTAAAAAATTAAAAGTATTAAAAACTCAAGTTCTCTTACTTTACTTAAGCCTTTTTATACAATTCGAATAGAAACTCTTCTGTACTGTAAATCGAACCTATACCCGTCGCATTGTCACTGGCTATAGTAGTAGGCTATAGTCAGGTATTTACCGGTTACACCATAATAGGCAAAATATTTTATTAAAAAATATTTATAATGTTTAAATAGTATCTAGGGTTTTCTGAAATAACTATTCCTAGACCGAATAGACGGCGTGTGTGTATGTGTGCGTGCATGCACCTTCTCGTATGAAGTATTATCCCGGATATCAGAAATGAATACTAGCTGGAAATGCCGATATCTATATATATATATATATTTTTATATTTTGGTTAGGAATAATAAATAATAACGAACGAGTCTTATTTTTCTGTCATCGCATATAAAAAAATTACTTAAATAGTAAAACAAATTAAACATTATGTATATATTTAGTTTTTCATTTGATATTACTCAGTTTATAGAGTTATAATAGAATCGTGGCCATCATGGCTAAGTGTGACAAAGTCTAACTATATACACTATGGTTGTGGGTTCAGTTCCCACCCGGGGGAATGATTGAACATATCAATTATTTTCATTTCTCCGCTCTGACCGTTCCGTGCGGTCACTCAACACGCAATTTCTATACTTACTGTACTTTACTATATGATATAATGATATGACATATATGATATCATGAGTGACTAACAGAATATATCATACACAACCCATTTGACAATCAAAAACAGTTTTGCAATCTTCTCGAGTGAAATATAGGATTATTCTCAAAACAGCTCAAAAGTATGCTCTATATGTATGGTGGTGACGTTTAGGGTATTTTTTTTAATCTTAAAAGTTATTAAAATTAGAACTATAATGTTATATTTTAACACACTTACGATATGCAAAACATTTCTAGAAAACGTATAAAAATTTGGACGCAGCGGGATTCGTACCCGTATGTACATGTAGAACGCATGGCTTAGCGGTCAGAGCGCTTCGACGGTTTACAAGAGGCGCTTGTTCGAATCCCGTTGCGTTGAAATTTTTATATGTTTTATAATAAAAATGTTATATTTTCTACTTTTTTAAAGTGTTATTCACACACTTATGACGTATTACAGATCTGATGTCTTATAATATTGTAGATGCTTCTAATTTAGAATTTTACTATAAATAACTGATATTAGTGACCATAGATAAGTTGATTCAGTTTTTAAAGACCGTTGGATAAAATAATAATACAAGGCTGTATTCAGCTGACAGCACCTTCTCTAATTTTTCCAACAACCACTACGATATTTGAAAAACTTAACTTAAAAAGTTGCAAATTATAAAAAAAAAATAATCTAGTAAATAAGCTATTTTCTAACATCTACGCAAACACACACAGCCACATCTCACACACACTCGCACGTCGCAGCTCATATCGTACTTACGACCTTCTTTCGCGGTACTAAAGAATACGTGATATGCCAAAATAAAGGTACCACCGTTATATTTTTATTATTTTTTATGTACTATTTTACTTTTAAAAAAAAAAAAATGACGTACGTGTAACACAAACTTTTCCCGTTTGTGCAAGAAATTAAAATTCTATTATTTATCCTGTTACTAAATATAGCTTTGTAACAATATATATCTTTTATTCTCTTTTCATTTGCCAGCACGCATAGTCTATGCTCAAAATCAATAACAATTGAACCTACGATCATTGCCAGCCATTACAGTTTAACTACGATGTTGTTAGGCAGTATTTTACGTAATTGCATTTAAATTAAGAAAAAACAACCAATAATATAGATATTTTTATAAAATAAAGTTTATATTTAATGTGGCACAAAGTGCATCCAAGAGCCTCGTACGGTCAGAAAATGCATAAAATATTCTATGAATTTATTTCAGAGGATTTCAAACATTGCTGCAAATATAGTATGAATCTTATCGCTTGTACTTTTACTACTTGTTATAACTTGTACATTAAAAACTACATTTCAATATAATAAATTTCAAATTAAAAAAGTTATACATTAAGGTTTATAAGAAACGAGCTTTTTAATATTTCAGTTATTACTTTACTACGATTATAAAAAATAATCTTTTTTCAAAATCTTCAATAAATTTAAAATCTAAAAATTATTATTGACTTTTAAAATAAACAAGCCTATAACTACTATGTCCTACTTAGTTACTTCAAAACAATAAATGAATATATTTTTAAAGAAATTAAATGAAATAAATTAAATTAATCCATAAATCCTGACGAAAAAAGGAAAATAGACAACTAGCAATTCAATATTAGCCATTAAAAAAACTAAAGTAGAGTTAGAGGTAAAGAGAGGTAGTGGTAGTGCGACAGCGTACGACTGCAAGCGCAATGGCTGCGGGTTCGATCCCCACTCGGACGAATTTCAATGATTGTAATTGCTTCCGTTCCGCCTCTGAACACACAGTGTCGATTTCGGGTGGAAAGTGTTTTGACACTAGGTTCTCTGACTGCCCTGCAGGATGAGGGAAAAAGTGTACAACTGGAAAAAAAAATAACCTATAATAGAAGACAAGCTATTATTTTTAAATTCTCCTGCGAACGCTCCCGCTATCTTCCTCGCTATAACTTATAGTTTCGGATAATGCATTAGAGAAGTTCTTTATGGAATAGGAAATTCTCATATCTATGTATGAAAGCTATTTTATCGTGCACTTGGTTTTATTTTATGTTTTCTTTGTGAAAGTACTGAAATAGTAATATAATCAATATTATATATATATATAGCTGTATACTAATATACCTTTGTACACATTCCAACTATACTTTAAAATTAGTTATAAATACGCCTTTATTAACTTCACTTATATCTATGAATCAATTAACAAAAGAAAATCTTGCAACTTTATTTGGACCCACTATTTGCCGTCCGATTGACTTGATAATTTGCATACATATTCGATAGAATGACAAAACGACGTTTTATGTTACGAACCAGATATATTTACCAGAAAACATTTTAAGCTATTTTTTTAAATACAATTTTTATCAAAATCTGTTAAGTATTCCACTTTTCTGTACGTAATGACTCCAAATAACTGAAAAGAATAGAGCGGAGTGACTTAACACTATATTTTCCATTCTATGATAACTTGTAAGATACTTAAAGACAAAAAGCTTATTAACTATATATGTATATATATTACAAAAGGATATATAGTCATTTCATACAAACATTGCCTGATTGCAGCTATAATGATCGTCCGGTTGCGGTACACCGCTAACGATGGTATTGCTGCACCCAATTTGATGGGATGAGGTTTTAAAAAAAATAAAAATGTAACAAAATAGTATTTGTATTATATATTTGCTAAGACTTAATAGTTGATTGGTTTGTTATATGGCTTTGGTGGTTGCAAGTTCAATTCTCAAACGAGAAATGGTTTAAACAAATTATATGTTACAAATGATACTATTTTTAATTGCGTATATTATTATTGTATTCGAAAATACACTTTACACACCCGACGTTTCGAACACTTTACTTTACAGCAGTCCGTCGGTCACAGACACGTGGTAGACTGACCTGTGACCCACAAAATTATATGTTATTTTTTAATAATATAATAGCATAGTGGGATCGAGTTCGAGTGGAAAGTGTAGAACGAGTATTTTGACACCAGGCTTTCTCTAACTCCAATTACCAGTCAATAAGCAAAAAAGCTATATAAAAAATATATCAAACCAATTACCAAGGATAGTACAATAAAATAACTGCTAATATCATTTCGCTAACATTCGCATATAATATCTATATTAATTTACAACTTCATATAAAACGAAAATCATAAACAAACTAAAACCAACGTGTCAAAATGAACTTCATACATACGTACAGATATGATATCAAAAAAATTAATTAGCCCGCATTCAATTTACAAAGCAAAAAATCGGCAAAGAACCATTTCATTACAGCCACCGTATTACGCCGAACAATCATTAGTCGTAAGCCGAAAACAATAATAATATAGAAAAAAAAGTTACAAACCATTAACGTGGAAAAAAGAATAAAAAAAACAACATGGCCGCCGGCGGGAAAAAGGAAAAAGTTCTAAATTCAAAATTCGAGCGGAAGCTGCGCGGCGCGGAACGAATCTGGTATCATTAGGTTTTTTATCTGTACATCTCATTTCGATGTTTATTAGAAGTAAGATTTATTTTGGATTATGTTGTTATAGAGATGGGTTAGAAGCGACGCTTATTAATGGAAGCTAGTGAATGGACCAATATGGTAAAACTTTGTCATATGTCCTTTCATTTAAATGAGACATTAAATATCTGGAATTCGGGCGGAAAGTGGAGAACGGCGCCTCTTGACTTGACTAGGTTCTCTCTGATTACTAGCTTTTGTTTAATTATTCACCACATAAGTTAAGTCCAGTATCAGTTACAGTATTATAAAGTAAAATTGGAACGTTGAACATATTTGCTAGGAAAATAAGCCTCAACCATACTGTATGTATGCTACCTACGAGAGAGAAAATTTATGTAATACTAGAACTGAACAGCATTTACAAGTAAGATTTTATACAAAATACCCAATAGTACATATAATGAATATAATGCTTAAACTCGCTTGTTGTAGGTACAAGTCTCATTTGAAAAGCCAAACGAGAGCAATATTGGTTTTTTATCTCAATATTGGGGTATGGCTTAGTGGTCTGAGCGCTTGTACGATTTCCAAGAAGCGCGGGTTTGAATCACCGCTTCATTAAAGCTTTTATGTTTTCTTAAAAAATGTGTGTCAGTTTCCTAAATGTGTGAATAACGCTTTAAAATATTTTGAAATTAAACTATTTTAACCGGGTTAATCGCGTATAATTTTGGTATTCGAAAATACATTTTAGAACCCGGCGTTTCGAACACTTTACAGTAGTAGTGGTCACAGGTAGACTGAGGTGGCACTTGTGTGTCATTTGATACAATTATTATCTCAAACTATCGCCAACGATTTCTTAGTTGCCTCGCGTACTGCCCTGGATTCTTGCAAAATGAGCTGACTGTATCTTGCCCCCTGGTGTGATTGAATTGAGACCGTTCAAGACCTTCAAGAGGCGCGGGTTCAAATCCCGCTACGTTCAAATTTTGATACGTTTTCTAAATATGTATTTTTTAATTACCTTAGTGTGCGAATAACACTTTAAAAAATGTTTAAAAAAAAAACATGGGGTCTTTTTCTGCCTACTCATAAAATGCGAAAAATACAAGTATAGGACAACATTGCTTACTGTGATATCTATAAGTACAACCAAAATTAACATATATGTTTAAATTATTCCAAAATTATTATTTATATCGTATCATAACATATCATATATCATATCGTGATAATAATTTTGCTATGATATAGCGATCTACGCTCTATTTTATTGAATTATTTAATTTAAATCAAACTCATTAATAAGTTAATTATCGACTTATAGTTGCAAGATTAATTAACACGAACGTTATTAGTTTCAATAATTTAAAATATAATTTACTATTCAAATTTATTTTGCAGTTATTTATACTGGCAAATATAAAGCCACCTTGGCGTATTGTGATAACTTCTGTACGACTGTACACGAGATGGTTGTGGATTCGATTCCCACTCGGAGAATTTAAAAGGATATTTAAAATATGACAAAAGACATATTTTTGTAAAAATATCTCTCTACAACAAATATAAGTTGTAATAAGCGTATAAGAATTTCAACGTAGCTGTATGTAGAACGCATGGCTTAATGGTAAGAGCGCTTGAACGGTTTTCAAGAGGTGCGGGTTAAAATCCTGCTGCGTTAAATTTTTATACGTTTTCTAAATATGCCTTTTTCAATTTCCTTAGTGTGCGAATAACACAAAAATTTGTTAAAAATATATATATTTAAAATATTTTCATTATTCCGCTTTGGTGGTAAGACAAAGAGCAGTGTTGAGTTTCGCCATTCAATACGCAATGTCTCCGATTCGGGCGGAAAGTGGAGAACGGAGTGTCTTAGGATATCCCTGTTTACTATGCTGTGCAGGAAAAGGCATAAAGTTGTAATCCGATTGTATATTTATAATATTGATATGTGAATATATTAACTGAATGCATACTTTGCATATATAGATTGAATTCTATATGGAAAATATTATATAATATATATAATAATCTGAGTCCTCTTAGATTTTTACGTGATATATAAAAAAATGCTTTGCGTTTCGAATTGATAGCCTTCGTTACATTGACACATTCCTACTGCGCCATAAGTCATTTTCGTATTTGCTTTAACATAAAATATGAAGTAAAGGGCATGGCGAGCTGTCAGTATGATACTTTGATGTTTATGGGGAATGGTACTAATAATTTGAATACATAAATAAACTTATACGCGCTTTGAATTTTTACCACAAAATTATGATATTATTTTAAAATAATTTCATTTAAAACATCTAAATAAAACGCTAAAACCAAAGTTTTATTTTTATAAAATTAAAATGTAAGATATATAGAAATATTATTATTGGAGACATTTATCAAAGTAATCAACCCCAAAATTAGGTTTTTGTATTTTTTGTGTTCGTCTATTTATCTGTGCAATTGTGCATGCTAATCTCAGAAATGGCTAAACAGATTTAAATGCAGTTTTGATTATTGCGGGTGGAAAAATTAAATAGTTATAGGCATGAAGTTTACGCAGGCGAAGCCGCGAGTGGGTCGCTAGTTAAATAATATTTTTGCCATTCATTTAGGACATTCCCACTACCTTGTTAGTGCCTCAACAAGACAATGGTTACGTGTTCGATTCTCACCCAGGACATATATTTATGTAATTTACATCATTACCATATCCTCTTGAATGAAGTCGTATATCAAACAAATATTCTATGTATTTTCGTGTTTATACAGATATTTTTTTGCTAATTATCTGACATATGTTAATATAGCTAACCAATAAACTAACAATATACAAATTATATAAATAACGGCGGTTAAAGTGTTAAAATAACACTATTAAAGTGTCACTTTTGAATTTCTATATACCAATATGAGTGTTCATTAATAAATGAATCTAATTTAGGCCATCTTATGATCATAATGAGGCCAACATGGCAGCGTCTCGATGCAACCGCAATAGGTTGTGGTTCAATGCTCACTCGCAGGAATTATTATATATTATTTTCATTTCCTGTCTCAGACAAAGCCACTCAACACACAATGTTTCGAAATCGGTCTCTTGAATCACCGAAATCAATACTTTGCGGGAAAAAGCGAGAATAAAATAATATTATAAGTTTAGTATCAGCGCTTCAATTAATTGTTTGGTTTCAAAATATATAGTACAAATCTATATTAAACACAATACACCCATTCTCTCAGTCAGTTACGACACAATACTTCGCACTTGAGCCTGATTTTTACAATCTCCAGGCGTGTCCCACATAAAATGTTTGGGTTCAAACATTTATGGCCTGTAAAGTTGCCAGTTCATTATAAAATCGCGTAAATAGTCATAAATAACATTTACCATTCTTTACACGGTATAGTGATATAGATAAAACAAATAACTTTTGTAATACATAGTATCTTGTACTTCACTTGATTTATATCCCGACTCCGTTTGCGTGCCTTTTGATACTGATATGTATATGAATTTAGTAGGAAAGGAAATATATATTTAAAAACTTAAGATTTTCATAATAAAAATGTTAATTTTTTATTGAGCATAGCAAAATACTTATAATTTGTGTGATCGAAATCATGAAATTAAGTACATCAGTTAATTTCCCACTTGATTGAAAAAACTATAATTTTCTTTGGTAAAATATCATTAACTTTAGATAACGAACTAATTATTGGTTTTATATTATACTCTTATATTAACTTTCGATGATAAGCTTTACGATTAAGCCCTCGTTGTGTATTTCTCCAGTCTGGTACTTAAGACAAAGCACGACGTCGAGTTCCACCAATCAACACGAAATGTCTCAACTTCGGCTGCAAAATAGAGAACGGAGTGTCTTGACGATACGATTTTTATCGCATAGCAGAGTAGAGTAGCCAGAGGGAACCTAGTGACAAGACAATCCGTTCTTCACTTTGAGAAACATTGCATATTGAGCATTGCGTTAACGCCGCACGGGAATCGAACCCACAACTATCGCGTATACACTAAGACGATGTGCCACTGCGATGGCGTGTATATTTTTTTATTAATAAGTAAAGTGATTTATTCCATACAGTAATCCTCAATCATTGAAGTAAAATATTTTTATTGAATTTGTGTCAAAAAAAATATATTTTGATAGTATATTTTTTGCTCTGAGTTAATATACTATTAATCTTAATTGAAGATAATAACGGATTTCTATTTTACTGTTAACATTTTACCGTTATTTAGTTTACAAGCTAACGCCATCTGTCTAGATTTTAAAAAGCTATGTGAGAATTCCTAGGCTATCTAACTTAGCCTTTATTCACTGATTTTGGCTAAACCAAATAAAAAAAATAACTACAAAAAGCAAAAATTTGATAAACAGTCAAAATAATGCATTTCATTTAGGTTTTAAAGCGAACAATATAAAATTAATAATATATAAATGTATTTAGAAAAGTGTCATATATTTGAAAACTTATTTTAAAATAGAACTAGATTTATTTTTATAAAACTAAAATGTATTTATAAATTTACTATAGTAACTAAGAACGTCTAAACACATATCATGACTTTGAAGTCATCAACAGGTGGCTATCATGCGTCATCATTCCAGAGTTATTAAACGGAAAACAACAATTACTGACTTATTAAAGAAGATATTAATAAAAATATATTACCTGAATCACATCTTCACATTATTCATAATAAAATTCACTTAACGGACAAACCAAAACCAAAATACACATTTCCCACCAAAATTCCAAACTTATGTCGAATACAGATACCAAAACATAACCTACACGCATAAATCAGTTATAAGTACACGGTATGCACAATATACAGCCAGAATACCATTTTTTCAATGAGAAAAGCTGTGAGCTTCCCAGATACAGCCAGCCTCGCCAGCAAATTAAGTCAATACGTAATTAAAACTGGCACAACGCACACATACAAAGGATCGACATAAAAATGCGGAACGCAAAAAAAAGTATAGGTTTAAAATTTACCCGGTATAAATTTGTGTTTTTTTCCCTCACCTACTTATGTATAGGGACATGCGCAGTAAAGGGTTAAGTTCGTGTTAGCCGGCCAAATGAATACGTTATTAGTTACATTTTATTCAAATCAACCGAATGTCATTGCAATTTTGCAGGCTTATACGACGTAATTAGTGATACTTTTTTTCTTATTTTGGAGGTGGCGCTAGGTGTCCCGTCAATAAAGATGTATTCTTGCGTTTGATAGTCTAATTGTTTCAGTGTTACTTAAAAAATAGTACCACGTGTTATTAAATAAGTGATTGATATCCTAATGGTAAGTGCTGAGTAAATGTTGATTTTGATAACTCCGACGAATAAAAGTTCAAATGAAAATGATTGAAGAAAACAGTGATGGCTAACCAATAAAAGTACCAAAACCCCTTTCTGATATAGGTTCTTGTAGAGACTTAAACGTAAGTAGAATGTTATAACTTATCAGTAAAAAGTGTCAGTTTAATCAAATGCTTATTTGTAATATAAATAATCTTGTTAATATATTGTCTATGCTATTTTTAATATATCTTGTAGAGTTGTTCAAGTAAATTAGACTTTTTAATATATATAGTTTGCCTTACAGTTTTGTTTATAGTTAAATTGCTAGTTGTTAATATAAAAATAATTACATTAATGTCTAGAAATTTTAATTATAACAACTAGCGCCATCTAATGGCGTCTTGTAAAAGCATTTTTTCAGCATTTTTTCAGTAGAATGTAAAACTAAATTCGTAAAAAATAGAGAGAGGGCGCTTATAACTATAACTGAATGTTTAGTAGATTTCCTATTTTATAGCAAAAACTAATCGTTACACTATCACAATAGCGTCTGGCGGACATTTGTCGGATATATTTTTTAAATATAGGCAAATAAAATGTATTTAAAATCACCGAACATCCGTCACGGTCGGATAGAATTTTGTTTGTTCAGCCATTTTTCAATTGTTAATTTTTATTTTGCTATGAAAAAACTTATTTCCAACTAAACTGGATTCTTGCAAAAAGCAGCCAATATTGACCAAAGTCTAGGAATTGAGGATTTCTAAAAGTGTGGATAATTTTTCGTGATGGCTTTCGTCAAGTTGTGATAAAAAAGCAAGCGATGCCTACTTGGTAAGTAGCAAGTTGACAAATCGCTTTCTACAAAAATAAAATTAAAAATAAACTAAGCGCCCAGTGTCAGTAATGTCAGTGATTTGACCGTGGAAAGTTGTCAAACCGAACCAAAGAAATGAAAAATGTTTTTTATTAATATTAAACATCTATATTACAAAGAAACCTATTATATCTAAAATGTAACAAACATTTAATAAATTATAAAATATCTTCTCCGGCGTTCACATTAAAAGGCTAAAAAAAATTATATATATTAATACTTTACTCCAGTTCTTACAGATGACATACAAAAAGTAATATTGTCTTGAATAGTCAAGTTAAAACTATATCATAATCAATTTTTTTCTACAAAACAGCGGAAACAGTATCCTAAACATATCAAATAATAACAAGTAACATTTAAATCCACATGTATCAAGTATGAATCAAATGACATAGATAATAAAAAACTTTTTTATAAAATATATTTTTTAACGAGTTATACGCACACTTAGGAAATTGAAAAAAACATATTTATTTCTAACTGGAATTTCAAGAGGCGCGGTTTAAAATCCTGCTGCGTTCAATTTTTTATACGTTTTCTAAATATGAATTTTTACATAATAATAAAATAGCTCGATTTCGGGCGGAAAGTGGAAAATGGAGTGTCTTGACACTAGGATCCGTCTGACTTCCCTGCTATGCGGTCAACAGTGTGAAATTGAATAAAAGTTACATCAAAATCGAAATAACTCCAGAATACTCCACTTATCGCCCTCGTGATATCAATCTGAGATTTCTTCATGGTGTTAGAACGAACTATTTTACCGCGACATGCCTTTTTAATTTGTTTTAAGTTTGTAATATACTAAGGTATATTTGTATAAATTGTAATGTCAATGTATTCTCAAAATAAAGGTCAATAACAAATATAATTAATAAATTAATCTATAACTTTTATGTAATATATATTATGTATTGATCTCTCGCGAAATCTTGCATGGACAAAATTTTATGTTAAATAATATTTGACGTTTAAAAAAGTTTTTTTTGTATCTGTATGTTTCCCATTGCTTATTTAAACGAAAGGTTAGTTTTTATAAGGGATTAAATAGTCTGAGGCCATAGTGACGAAGTGGGCCAGCATCTGACTGTAAATGCCATTGGTTGTGGGTTCGATTCCCACTTAGGGAATGATTATATTTAAGTTATTTTCAATTTCACCGCTCTGGTGCCTAAAATCAATCGTGGCTTTGAGTTTCGTTATACATAATATATAGGTATATTTTTTAAAAGTTTTATCAGGATGAAAGTCATCGTGGCGCACTGTGACAGCGTGGGTGACGTCGATTCGACTTCTACTTAGATTATTCTCATGATTTTTTCTGGTAAAAAAGACAAAGCGCGGCGTTGAGTACCGCCATCCAATATGCAATGTCTCGAATTCGGGCGAAAAGTAAAGTACAGAGTGTCTAGACCAAGGCTATACAACAGTTAATGGAAGTGGGAATGTGGATGTTGCATCCAATATCATGAAATTCAAAATAATCATTTATAATCTGGCGGGCAAGTTGGAATGTTTTTTTTTTTTTTACATTTTTAAAAGTGGTATTCGCACACTAAGGAAAACCTGTAATAATAAGCGTATAAGAATTTCAACGTAGCTGGAGGTAGAACGCATAGCTTAGGGGTCAGAGCGAACGGTTGAACGGTTTTTAAGAGGCTCGGGTTTAAATCCCGCTGCGTTCAAATTTTTATACGTTTTCTAAATGTCTTTTTAAATTGGAACGTATTAGTGGGCCGCACTCAGGTTGAACAGCCTTGGTCTAGAGACACTAGGTTCTCTCTGACTACCCTGTTATTCGGAATAAAGGGTAATGTATTTTCCATAGCTTCAGTTAAATTAACTTATCAAAAGAAAATGTTCTCTTATTCGCAAAATTTTAAATGAAAAACAACTAAAACATTACAAACTCTAAGGACTTTACAATATAATAAAAAATGTACCACAATATACTTTTACGTTTGTTTTAATTATACATTTGTTATATAAATAAATAAAAAAATGTAATTTACATATTAAATCATTTTTACTTTTAATTGGTCATTGTTAAAGAAATAGAAGTTTTATTTAATTTAGAAACACGTGTCAAGCAACGTGTGCCTTATATATTGTTATAATAATTTATTTATTTATATAAAATATAAAACCCTTATACTTTTTTTTGAGACCATTGTAGCGCATTATGAGTAGAGATACAGTACACTCGATGCTTGTGGGTTTCATTCCTATTCGGGGTGATGATTATATTAAAAATTACTTTCACTGCTCCGCAATATAAAGCACGGCGTTGAGTTCCGTCATTCAATACGTAATGTCTCGGATTTGGGCGGAAATTGGAGAACACAGTGCCTTGACACTAGATTCGTAAAGAGGCGTAAGCTGAAATTATACTTTTTATGAATGTTCAAGTGCACCCAGAAAACCTATATCTCTCTTTATGGATAAAACAATTTTTTTATTAAAAAAGACATATTTAGAATACGTATAAAAATTTGAACGCAATGGGATTTGAACCCACGCCTCTTGAAAACCGTTCAAGCGCGTTCTGACCGCTACGCACGCCTGGTTTTTTAAATATGTATTTTTCAATTTCCTAAGTGTGCGATTAACACTTTAAAAAAATCATTCAATTCAAATTTTTCGTAATCCTTGGATGCCAGCCCGTACCTTCTTGTATGAAAAAAAACTGGCTGTCATAGGGACTGCCGATAGAGGTGAAAATTTAAAACTTAACTTACTTATTTAAATATAAAACTTTAGTATTAAATTTACACATCTATTGAGTTATATTTGACATTTGACATAAGCATGTCAGTGACCCATAAGATTTTCGCCTACCAAAAAGTATTCAACGCGGCTAAAGAACTTTTATCTATAAAAATCGTAATTTCTATTGTTTACATACTTTTTATATATGAATTCGCAAAAAGCCATGGACGTTCTTGGAAGAGAAGAACTTCTCCGAAAATGTATAAAAAATGAGTTTTTTTTTGGTTTGCAGTTTTAAGCTGTCTAAAAATGCAAGTATTATGACAGAGGCTATGGGAAAAGCTATTTCTTGATGGAGTCCGCGTAAAGTAAGTTGCGGACGTCGAGTCATACACTAGTAATTTTAATGATGGTGAAGTTCTCTATCATCAAAGAAAAGAACGGGGTACATTGTCTTTGCCTTTCTCCCTCTATCTCTCTGTGTAGTGCGTAATACAAAACTACATTTGGAAGAAGTATATATTGAAAAAGACATATTTAAAAAATGTATAAAATATTTTAACGCAGCGGGATTTTATACATTTTCTAAATATGTATTTTTCAATTTCCTAAGTGTGCGTATAACACTTTAAAAAATGTATATATATTCAATATGTTGTAAAATATTTTGTAATATTAAAATAGAGTGGGATGATAAGGGCCGAATCGCTATGATTGCATTACATAAAGTAAGTATGGTGCCAAATACAATTTTTATAATTCTTTATACGTTTGGTATTAGTCATATGTTTGTGTACAGTGGAACCTCCTCTGTTTGTGACAGAAAAGGCGATCAAGGCAAAGATTTTATCTCAGGAGATAAAGATAGCACCTAAACCATAATACCAATAACCATGTCGCGCCTTTTAAGAGATGACTTAGGCTCATAATTAAAAAAGAATAGGAATCAAAACAACTACTTACGCGTACGCAAAGGAAGGCCACAGGAAAATTAGATTTCAGACAGTCAAATTTACAATTGAGACCGAACAATTGAACACATAAATTGACTGTATTTATACTGAAAGCTCTAAATAAGCTTCCGAATTAGTTAACAGAGTGAAACGTGGGCTTTATACGACTTCAGTGATGGTTTCGTGGGGTGTTAGCTATGAAGAAGTGGCTGAGCCATATTTTTGTGAAAAAGGTATCAAAACATCGGTGATCAAACAAGTGTATCAAGATAACAAGGATCCTGGAGAAGGTAGTTAAGCTGCTTACCAACACCATGTTTAATAACCATGAATGGTCCTTTCAGCAAGACGGCGCCGGGTCATAAAACTCCATCCGGTCTTCATCAGGGCTAAAGACTGGCCGTCCTGCTCTTAATAGATTAAATCCATTGGCTTATGGTCAGTTTTAGAGAGTACCGTTTGCTCTAAACGCCATGATCATTTAGAGTCCCTAAAACAATCCATACGATTGGCAGTGAATAATTTTCTCATAGAAAGAGTGCGTGCTGGTTTCGATAACTGGCTTCTAAAAGACTGTATTGCAGCCAATGGAGACCACTCCGAATTAAGTTTATAAATGTTTGATAGTTTTATAGTAATAAAAAAAAATGTTTTTCTTTGTAACAATATTTATGGCAAGACTAAGTATACATACGTGTGCGTATACGGCGGAGTGTCTTGATAAAACGGATCTCTCTTCCTACCTAGCTATACTTTGTAATAAGCTCGTAAAGCTTTAAATATACTTATTAATAAATAAAATTTTGTTTCTCCTTTTCTAAATCATAATAAATAAATAAATAATTATTATTTGATAATCTAACAAAAATCTATTTCAATGAATACAAGACAATTTCAACGCGAAATGCATTTCTGTAATCAGTGTTCATTTACAAACAAGCCGGCTTACATTTTGTTTAAGGCCGGCTTATCTCTACAAAAGTGTCACACTTCGCCACAGATATATAGGAACTATACGAGTATGTTATAGTATTAGAAAATACTGTAACAGGTGCTTTATTATAGTGATAAAATCAAGAACAACGTAAGAAATCAATCAAATAGTGAACACGAAGTTTAGACTTGTATTTAATTAATCATTAACCATTTTTAGGCATTTTCTATTAAATAATAATTTAATGAATTATTGTATACTGATAACATGTAATATGCATCTCGAGTACATGTCTTTATTGTAAAAGCCCATTTGATAATTCTTAAATCATTAGAGATATATGAGATATATATATATATATATATATTTAGTGTATATATATATATATATATATATATATATATATATATACACTACACTTTCACTTTTACATAGCTTAACTATATATAGGGAGGGGAAATTAAGGTGATTTAGGTCTCGGTACTTTACTAAATTTACAGCGAGGTATGTAACGAGACCTACCTGCCTACTCACTCGCGGTATATCCAGACCGGATAAAGGTTTGTCTCAAACAGTTTTTACTATATTTGGCAGTTGAAACTACAATGAATGAATGAATAATTAGGTGTAAATTATTTTACTTTATACGCTCTAGTACCTAAGACAAAGTGTGGTTAAGTTCCGCCACTCAACACGCAATGTCTCGATTTTGGGCGGAAAGTGGAAAATGGAGTGTATTGACACTAGGTTCCGTATAAAGCCTGATAAAGCCTGACGTAACGTAACATTTGAAAATCAATTTTCAATGACACAAAATCTTTATTGTAAGTTATTTTAAGCATATCAATTTGTAATAAAAAAGTAATTTATATGTATTGTTATATTCACATCAATTCACAAAACGTTTCTTAGGAAGTGTCATGCGAATCGAATTAAAGACCTAAGTGATTGTAAAATAAACAACTTTTTCAGTATTGCAAGTAGTAGGACAGTGTCTGACTGTAAACGCGATTGGTCGTGGATTCGGTTCCCACTCGAGGGGATGTTCATTACTATGAGTGGGAATCGAACCCACAATCTGTCATGTGTACAGACGCTGCGCCACGATTACCTCTACGGAATAAATAAATCAGTAATTTGATAAGAATTAATCAGTCATAATAAAAATATGCCATTAAATGACAATAAAGTCTATTACATTTCCATTACTTAGTAAGCTTTAATGTAAACGCTCGTTATTAGAATTCTAGATATCTATTAACTAGAGCATGTATGTAATAGGGTACTACAGCACGTGCTTATATACTTAGAAATATAAAACTGATAACTTATAGAAAACACCTGGTTTCACCTTCACTTCTCTTTCTCCACTTTGTGTGATGAGGTAGAGTGATGTTGCAGAACAAAGTCGATTAAGTTAAAATGTAAAGCAGGTCCTGGCTAGGCCGTGATTAATGCCAGTTAGATGTAAATGTAGTGATGTAGAATTTAGTGTCTAGACACTGTGTTTTCCATTTTCTACACATTTAAAGAGTTTACTTGTTGAATAGCCACATTCAACGCAGCACGGTTTAATTGAAGAAAAAAACAAACATTCTTACCATTGGAAATCGAATTTATTACCATTGTTACTAAAGTCAGATATTTCTCCACACCACGAGGTGTTAATTTAGAAGTATATCGAGATATTAGATATCTAGAGTAACTCGTCTACGATATTAGCACATGCGGATTACATACTAGGTATAAGTACCTACATTATTGTATACAGTTACTTGGCTTTACGACATGCATAGATAACCTAGTATTATAGCACTAGACACTAGGACACTAGCTCTCCATTTTTGGCTCATTAAAAGTGACTAAAGTTGTGGAATTAACGCTGCTTTCTAAACAAACCTTGGAAACGCTATTTATAAATGTATTTCTTACAAGTAAGAATTGAACCTACAACTCTCTGTTACTGAAAAAAAAAAGTTTTAATAATAATCGAACTCAATGCAATCGTGTTTATAATCAGACACTGTACTACTACTGTAATATCTAGATATTAGAATTCTAGAGTTCTATTAACCTATGTATGATATTGGCACGTGCGTTCTACATACTTGGTAATGCATTAATACATCTGGTGACACCTGTTCAATATTTATCTTTTTTTTTATTACAGATAATAAATAATTAAATATATTTAATGTTTAAAGTGATTCAGTTTTATGATTATGGGAGTATTTGACTTTATATGCGATGATGGTTTCCGCTCGGATAAGGTTAAACGCGGCGTTGAGTTCCACCACTAAATATATGAAACTGTCACAGACAGAGTTACTTTCGTGTTTATAATATTAGTATGGATAACATTTTGTTTAAATATATCTTTTTTTTGATACGACAATATTTTGTTCTAGCATTTTCATCACTTTAAACAAGACTAATAATACTGTTAGAGCCTTAAGAGGCTCCAGGTTTTGTAATTAAGCGTTTTCGCTTAAATAAAATGTAGTTAACCTAACCTTAGTGTCAATATACTCCGTTCCCATAATTGAGACATTGCGTGATGAGTTACTAAAGCGGAGAATCAATGTGGGGATTGAACCCAAAACCAATAAAGTTTACATTCAGACAATATCTACTGCACCACGGCGGGTTCAAAATGAAAGTTATAAATAATAAATCGAAATTACAACCATTATCTATAGAATAGTTTTATTATTAGAATAGAAGCCTTACAACTGCAACAAATTGTATAATAACTTAACTAAAAACTGTTTATATCCACAGAAATTTTCGTCTTCGAAGGTTTTCCTTTAATATCACAGCACTGCCCCGATAACCCACAAAGGAGAATGTGTGGAAAAAATAACCGAGGGGTGCAAAACCATCAATCTAGCTGAGCGATCTATGCGTCGATTTTTTCAACGACTTTCTCTCTTTATTTTCGTCCTTGTGTTTAATCCTAAATAAATATTAAGATTCTAATTTTCTTTAATTAGTAAGAATATCTATATAGGGTATAAGCTAGTGTCGTCGTTGACGCGATAAGAAAACTTTGCATTAGTAAATTTATGCCAAACACATTTAGTGTGTGTAATATTTGTTTTAAATATATTTGTTATAATAAAGACTGGCTTTGTGCACTTCTTCTCCATATGAACATTGACAGTGCCAAATTTTGAAACACTTCCGTCCGTATAATTTTCGTAAAAAGGGCTCGAAAGATTTCTAGTCAAGACACTTTGTTCTCTATATTCCGCCCGAATCTAAGACATTGCGTGTTGAGTGGCGGAACTCAACACCGCGCTTTGTATTTTAACCAGGGCAGCCAAACGTGATTGTGATGAAGAAGCAAATGTAAATAGAATGGCAAAGGACATGAAGTCCATTTATAAGAAGTTGTGAACGATACTTTCCTTGTAAGTTTTACCGTAACTAGAGTTGATTATTTATAAAAAAATCGTACATATACTTTAAAATATTTAATTAATACACCTAATTTGTCAAATACATTATGAATTTATATGGTTATGTTATATTGGCATTTAATACGATTTTTATTTTAAGTATATATAATTTATTATCATATTCTGGTTTCTTTTTAATTTTTAATAGCGTGTCCTGGCTGCCTTTTTAAATAAGGAGCATATTGGCAATCAATATTAATTTTCTATAACTTTCTTTCTTTTAATCAGTCAAAAAGCTGAAAATAAAAAAAAACTCTATTGTAAGGCTCCTAACATTTGACGCTCCACTCAACTTGTTTATCCTGCTAGGTATAAATTATAAGAAAAAATGTTTCTATAAAAAAATGTGTAATTGTACTCTAGGATTTCAAATTATAGGTTCAAAATTGATCGTTTTTACTAACAACAGTCAACATATTTTGTTACAATTTATCAAATTCCTATGCCATATTACATGATACTTGTCAAGTGGGCTGCCTTAAAAAGATGTTTTAATTGATATATGTAAGTCCATACTATGAAATTATACTATTCTATAATTAACCTATTTAAGTAACAATCTAGGTTATAGTTATCTCAGGTAAGTGCCCTTTGCATTAGTTTTACATGGTTATTTGAGTCATGAGAAGTAATGAGAACTTTTAGGGCTTTAAACGAAGTAGCTGATTGGGAATCGAACCCACTGCCGATTTGAGTGACATGTAATCTATACATAAACTTACTAGACTAAAAGTAAATGTACATTTAGTTTTTGCTAATACAAACAAAATTCTGACGAATATATAGAATCACAAACAAAAAAAAAAAATAAACGATACTATAAAATTTGTGTTTAATAATATGCGAATGTCAGTTAAAATTAAATATTAGAAAGTATAATACATATATAAATATTTTTGATTAGCAGCTTCAATTTTTTTCGGCAAAACAGGTTAGCTGAGGAGAGCCGGGGTTCACGGAAGCGTGTGGCCTCTGCACTAGTTGCCACTAAGGACTCGAGGACAAGCATGCTCGAGGACAAGCACGCTTATACGGATAGATTATATATGCCAGTATGAAGTCCGCAATAACCCATCCGAGTCCCCAATCGGGCAGGTATCCGTAACGGACTTCCTTAAGTACAAAAAGGGTAGGTGAAGAGAACTTACTTTCAGGACATTCCTTTCTCCACTTTTCCTCCGAATGCCAGACATTGCGTGTTGCGTGTATGCAACTTACTGAATTTGGCTTATAAGATTTGGGAAATAAAAAAATTTAAGCAATATCGTTGTTTCAAATTTAGATACAATCATCGCATTTACAGTATCAATGCACTGTGATGGCCACAAAAAGAGAAAAAAAGGCGATGCACTACAATAATTGGGTTCAAAACAATTGCCTCTTATTTATTATTGAATTGCATATTATTCAAATTGCAGCACTAAATTTGTAAAAATTTACAATAACAGAAGCCATGACATTTTAATATGCAATGCACTAAAAATAAATATGTATGTATAAAATATTTGTATAATATGTTCAAAGTTCACACACTTAAGAAATTGAAATACATTTTTAGTAAACGGTTGACAATTTGAACGCAAATATTCAAACCCGCGCCTCTTAAAAGCTGTCCTAGCGCTCTGAACGCTAAGCCATGCGTTCTATAGCCGGCTACGTCGAAATTCTTATACGATTATTATTACAACTTTTTTTTGTTGCTATACATACAACTTTTATATAAGTAATATAAGTGGTTATTTATAAGTACAGAGTAGAGAATGGGCAAATGTAAAAAGCTAGCCTGTTCTTCACAAAGCTGGTCACGCTTGCAAAATTTGAAAAAAATAAGCTCAATCAGTTCTAAATTCAAAAACAAAAAGCTTCTTTTTCTTATTATAAATTGTTTAACGAACAAACAAATTGATCTAACAGTAACATTATTTTAGTCCATTGTCAATTGATTTTTTTCCTAAAATAAGTAAAAGTTACATTTTCAATTAGTTTTTTACAAACTACAGACTTCTACTTCAGTCACAGTTTTTGTAAAGCTTGAATAGCTAAGCTATGCAACGTGCAAAAACTAAAAAAACGCGATTTATAATGACAGTAGCAACGAAATTGATTAAATTTGTAATAAAATAAAATAATTAAAAATTTAAGTTACATCTTCACGTATTAAATGGATTTTTACAGTAGACATAGCATTGTGATGCGAAAATACATTTTAGAACCAGACGTTTCAAACACTTTACATTAGTCCGTGGTCACAGGTAGGCTGAGGTGGCATTTGTCTGTAATTTCATACAATTATTATATCAAACTAACTAACTTTTCTTATAAAAAGAATCGACAAGATACTTGTTATGAAATTCCAGAGGATGCAATAAAAAAATATTATTACATATAGTGGCGATAATAATCCCGTTTTAAAATAAAATTTTCTGATCTCCATATTCATTTTTCTACACTTCAACTTGAACTTCAGTTCAGTTTAGTTTTTTAATTATGGCGGTTCGAAAGTGCCAGGACTTGAACTTCATAAGCATGAAATATATCAAAAAAGGTGACACCATAGACCACTGAGTCTGAGTGAATTTTGCATTGAAATTGTCCAAAACATACTTAAATCGTTCTAGGACTCATTTATATATACATAAAAATTTTATAATATTTACAATGTAACTAATATTGCTATAAGTATAATAAGATAACGATCTAACCCAGAGAAATGCTATTAAACCATAAGACTGGTAGTTTTGATAAGCGCATTCCTTTAATTAATCAAATTTGGCTAATAGGCGGGTAAATTATGATAAGTTATTAAAAAATATTTCAAATTATGGATATACGACCACATTTTCGTTACGTTTGGTCATCACTTGGCATTTGGCGACATATTAATTATTATAATTAGCTATATCGATTTCTAATATGACACCGATATAAGTGTTTTTTCTTTTAGACAAATATATATGTAGGAAAATAAAAATGAATGGTTAGAATATTATTGCCTTGATTTGTAGATATTGTCGCGCTATTAGGTCTTTTTTAACGTCTGTAATACTCCATGTCACGGTTTTGAAAATATCAAACACTCGTCGTTACAGCAAATATTGTGAGTCTAATATAACTAGATATGAAAAGAACTAAGTAAAAACTGAACGTATTGTATCGAAAAAAATATTTATATTATTATTAATGTAACTTGAGGGTATTTCCCGAATAACAGGGTACAGAGAACACATAGCCTTAAGACTAGATTAGAATCCGTACTTCACTTTTTCTTTAAAACTTAATATTGATTTTGTTGATTTTATAATTTATACTTTGCAATCATTTTTATACTAAAACTACGGATTTGAAATTCAAAAATATGAATTTGTGGCTTAAAAATAAGCATTTGAAGTTTGTATAACAAATGCTTATAAATAAAAATTCTTAGGCTAAAAAAACCTTTTAAGGTAAAGTTTTTTAAGGTCCGAGATTCGCAGGTTCGACTCCCTTTACGTTCAAAGTTTTAAACATTTTCTTTCCAATAAATCCACTTGAAATTGTCATATTAAACAAAATTTTACAAACACATAATGTACTTTGCCAAAACTCGACGCGTCACGAGCAAGTATATTTCATTTATCACAACGCTACTCATATATTAAGAGCGTCTGGAAAGAACAGGGTTTGTCTTTTAAATTAATTGATGTGGATAGAAGGCGGTGACATAAAGAGGCTAAAGACGTTGATCCTTTGAACTAACTTTGTTTTACTGTTTTGCCTGTAATGGGCCGCTTATTATCAGAAATACATATTATATATATTATAGGATAGACAAGGCAAAAGAGCGTTAAGGTCACCTGATGGTAGCCACCGCCCGAGACCCTGGGTAACACCAGAGGAGGTACAGGTAGGTTGCTCGCCTTTAAGGGAGATATAGGCGCCTTTTAAAGGTACCCATGTCGTATCGACCTGGAAACACCGCCGCTGGTAGGCTATTTCACAGTTGTGTGTTCCTACAAATCCGGACAGTAATAGAGCTTTATGCATCCAGATAACAATATAGCACATTTATACGTGATTTTCAGTATTTTTTGATAAGAAAACTTTCATATTACCAAAATAATAATTAGGATAAAAATGCAGTTTTCAATTTACCCATGAAAAGCTTGTTGCAACAGATGACGGATGTAGAGACAAACGAAAAAAATTACCTTATCAAAAGAAGGATTACAATTTTAACACATTTGCTTTGTAGTGTTGGAATTTTTGTATATCAATGGACATTTAAATATCACAATTTTTACATTCACATGCCTTCTTATATTCTAATCGAAGGGTTTTTATTGAGGTCATCTTGGTGCAGTCGGACAGCAACTGACTGTAAACGCGATTGATTGTATGTTTCATCGCAATTCGGATGAACTATTATTTTCACTTCTTCGTTCTGGTGACACGACAAAGCGCGGCGTTGAGTTCCGCTACTCAACACGCAATGTCTCGGATTCAGGTAGAAAGTGGAGAACGAAGTGTCTTGATACTAGGTTCTCCCTGACTACCTACTACCCTGATATATACGAAAAAAATTCAAATCAAAAAAAATATATAAGTTAGGTAGTACCAGTAAAAATCTATATCCGCTTTTAGCCGACTTTATCTAACTAGACCCAAGAACCCACTAAAATATAAAAAAATATTTCAGTACAATTTTATTGTTAGCCTTTAAATTAAGTTATATATGACCTAATTAAGGGACTGTGCTACAGCGTATGACCGTTAATACTATTAATTGGTTCGATTTCTAATTGGGGAACTATTAAGTTTAAATTATATCTCGCTCTGGTATAATATAGTTCTTTATGTTCCACCATTCAATGCACAATGCCTTGAAAATGGACGAAACGAGGAAAATGCGCGTGAAACAGAAAATAAATAAATTTATATACCGCAGCGGGATCCGAACCCGCACCTCTTGCCAAAACGAAATTAGTATAAGAATAATAACACACGAAATAAAATCTACAGTTTTTCCGCCTTATAATCTGTCAAAGACATTAGTTACTGGCAAATCCGCAAAATGGTTTCCCTCAAAACTGGAGACGAATCAGTAATGATGCCTTCGTGACACAGTAGCGAAGGATAACGTGGTATGTGACATATTTTATAGTTTTTACAGCTTCACGCTTTATAGCAGTGTAGTCAGAGAACCTAGTGTCCACACACTCCGTTCTCCACGTTCCGCCCGAATTCGAGACATTGCCTGTTAAGTGGCAAAACTCACTGCCGTGCTTTGTTTTACACCAAAGCAAAGATATGAAACATTTTATAGTTATTGTATTATAATAAACTTAGTATATAGTTATTGTATTTAAGCTTGAATTATACATAAAGCTGTTATGAGTTCTAGTACTTTTAATTAATTGACACATTTTCAATTATTACACACAAAGGAAGTATTAAAATTAGTTAATATATTATTTTGTTATAATATACAACACTATTTTTTATATACAAATTTAAACATTACACGACAAGTATCAAATTCGGAAATTTAGAAATATTCATATTAAAAATAGTATAACTAAATTCCCTATTCAATTTCCATTAAAAACAAAATAACGCGTCACTAAATTCTACTCAATTCATGAAAATAAATAAAATGTTTTTCTCCAAATTAAAAAAGAAAAAGTATACATGGAGAAGAAGCAATATTTATTCTCCATTAATTTCTGGTGAAAAATAAACAACTCCACCAATTTTGCCACGTACACGGTTACATTTGTGTCGGTGCACCCTCGTATGCAGTTGATTAATGACGTCACAGAGCTGTCGTTAGACCATTCTCCCATAGGATGAGACGAATTTATCTTCGCCTGTTTAACTGCCCTTCTATTTTATGTTAGTTTTTCCTACTTGTTGTGAATAGAAGTTTGAAATGTTTGAACTAGATATCAGTTTCCTTCTAAAAAAAGAAATAAATGAAAATACAGAAAACAACTTTAGTTTAATTGTATATTACCTGACCTTCATTGGTAATGTTGAGGTCAGGGGGTAGTAGGTACGATTCCAAGTCGGGGGAATGATTATGTTTTAATTATTTTCATTGTTCCGCTCTAGTAACACGACAAAACGCAATGTCCTGAATTATTTGTTGAGAACGGAGCGTCTTGACACTAGTTTCACTCTGTTTACCCTGATATGCGGAAAAAAGCGTTAAGCTGTGAGTAAGCTAATAACTCGTTTTTAACTATGTAAAGACAGTTTAAAAAAAATATGAGCCTTCTGCTCTATTTATTCTCTGTATAAATTGTAACTGTGCCAAATTTTATACTCTGTCCGTGTAATTGTGGTAAAACATTTGTACAAAAATTTTGCTTGACGTATATAATAACATGTAGATGTATACCATTGAGAGTGGTACATGAAATATTGTGCAATATATTTCAAATATACAATACTATTTATTTTTTATCTAATTTGTAAGTTCCGTTAGCTTTTGTTGACATTACATTTTACTCCTAGAGTTTTATTTAGGTCTACAGTTTTTATTTTTGTACATATATTATGAAATTCTAGATTTAAATAAATATTTACACATTTTTATCACATTTTATACGAGTTTACTATAAAATTAAGTAGATCATTGGACAATAATCTACTTGGCGTGAAATTAATTGTTAGAAGTGACCTCTTGATTAATGATCTGAATATGGTTAGCTTTATGCCTCTATGGAGTTGATAAATTTTGTTTGTATCTATATATTAAAGTTTTTTTTCTACTAAGAACTTCTTAGCAACATGTTTTTTTTCCGCATAGTAGACTAGGTTCTCTATGAACTTAGTGTCAAGACACTACGTTCTCCATTTTTCGCACGAAATAGAGACATTGCGTGTTAAGTAACGGAACTAAACACCGCGCTAAGTCTGTAGTAAAGCGGAGAAATGAAAATATTTCAAGTATAATCATTATACGCAGTGGGAATAGCAGAGCCCGTTTTTTCTATATATACAGAACGGAAAAAACACCTTATAAATGATATTATATATAGGTGGTTTAAATCGTTTAATGCATAATACGAGAAAGTTATAAGCTAGCATTTGATTGCATCTTCGTATAAGTGGACTTTAGGGCTCTAGCCATACAATAACTATTCCAATCTTGCATAGCTTTGCCTATCGAAAGTAAAAATAAGATTTTTGTCATCCCGTAGAAAATTCGAAACAAATAACACAACCCCCCACAATATTCCTAAGGAAACTATATACTAAATTTCATATTTTAACGGCCAGTAGCTTCTACTATACGAGTACGTTGTCTCTCAATCACTCAATAGAATAGACGATGGATTGGAAATGGCATGGAAAAAATTTACATAATATATATAAGAAAGAAACAAATTTTAATGTCTCTAAGGTGACTAAAAAAACACAAAATTACTCATTGAACTAAACAGATGCTTAACTATATTTGAAACTAACTTATTATTTACTATACATGGTGTTTGAAATTAAAACTAGAACAACATCTTTAATCTAAAATTAAATTTTATTAAATTAAATAAAAACATTCAAAAAAACAATTGCTTTAGTAACAAACATGCTATAAAAACTTAATTATATACTGTGAAATATACAAAGTTCGCAATTATAGCTGTTTATGGCTTTACCAGTCACTACATATTCAAAAAAGCATAGCATTTTCTTTAAAAAAAGCATAAAGAGATAATATTATTGATACATTTTTAACTTCTTACTAATACCTTCTTTGTAATTGTATGAATGTACGGGTGTATATGTAAGAAATAATTCCTATGCAAATTAAGCGTCAAACAATGAGTGGCCAGTTTATTTTGTACTAAAACCTTTTTCAGTGCATATTCTCTCGATTATGGCGACTCATGATTATTTATAGATTTTTTAAGCCAAATTTGTTCAGTTTTGCTAGAAATTTGTAATCTAAATGCTTTTTTTTTTGGTGAAAACTATACTCGTAGTTGACGCTATGTGCAGATGTGACTTATTTGCCAAGACGACTGTGGATTCAAATATCACTTATTAAAAAGGTTATAATGAAAGCAGTTTTAGGCCTTTACACGCATAGCAGACGTTCCCCCCTTTCCGACAGAATTTGATATATTATATATAGATTTGTGTAACTCATCAAAATAAATTAGTATTAATTGAGTGGCATGGAGGTCGTCGTGGCGCAGTATCACACTACCTGAGTGTATACGCGATTGGTTGTAGGTTCGATTCCCACTGGGTAGAATGATTATATTTTAAATATGGGAATGATATTTATTGCACAGTACTGTTATCCCGCTGTATTGCCTTCACTCACTTCCACAGGTTGGCTGGAAGATATCTCTTTTAGAGATAAGTCCGCCTTTGCTAACTTAATTTCTGTAATGTGAATTGTATTGTTTTTTTTTAAGTGCAATAAAGAATATTATATATGTGATTCTTTCTTCTTTCTTTTTTTGTTTGATTTGATTCTTAAAAAAATATTTTCATTCGTACCTAAGACAAAGCGCGACGTTTATATAAAATAGCAGCCGCAGCTATAAAAAGAATGCATTTTTATTATTAAATAACATAGCAAAAGATGTTTTTGGAAATTTAAATATTAATGGCAGTACACAATTTATTTTTTGTATGTTACAGAAACATTCTATGCCTTTCGATGCTATCGTTTTATAAATTCCAGTTCATTTATATACACGATGGTTGTGGTACACAAAAAGCGGATAAGATTGAATAGTGCGTTATATAGAATTTCGAAAATTGTCGATATGATCATTCCACTTAGTGGGAATCGAACCCACGACCAATCATTGCGGTCGGACACTGTCCCACTGCGTCAAGATATATATATATATATATATAT
This sequence comes from Podotricha telesiphe, assembly GCA_038994665.1. Classification (NCBI taxonomy): domain Eukaryota; kingdom Metazoa; phylum Arthropoda; class Insecta; order Lepidoptera; family Nymphalidae; genus Podotricha; species Podotricha telesiphe. The sequence continues at coordinate 72,395 of JAOYRR010000390.1, forward strand.
ATATATATATATATATATATATATATATGTATATATGATATATGTACATTATTAATTTTGTAGTATTAAAAATCCTTTAGACAGTACCGTATCATACATAGCAAGTAAAGGAAACTCCATTCCAAATGCATTTTGGTCCAATTCTCCAAAGAGCTTAAACATTAAGTAATACATGCGGAAACCAACGTCGCACTTTATTTATTGAAACTGGGTAAATTATGAGAAATCCCAATTCATATATATAATATTATAAATGCGAAAGTAAATATGCCTCTCTGTCTGTATGTCTGTGATGTTATCACTTCCAAACCGTTAAAACGTTTGTGATCAAATTATATACAGAGATATTTGAGGATCTTGGGATAATCATGGGCTGCTTTTTTCTCAATTTTATTGTTTCACGAAAGGACTACAGAAAACGAAACAGCTGTAGTTCACGCGGGCGAAGCCGAAAGCGGGTCACTAGTACTTATAATATGCTCAAGTAGAAATTTGAATACATAACCACTTTAAGCTATATATATATTTCTGAGAGATCAAATAGATATTAACAAATTTTTTCATATAATTTTCTAAAGTGTTATTCGCACACTAAGGAAATTGAAAAATACATATTTAGATATATTAACAGTTTTACGTAATATTATTTTCAAGCCACCCATTGACGGTATGAATGGTCGGTTGGTCATTCACCGCTAAGTCAACAGATAACTAGATGATTGTTCACGTAGGCACGACGTGATAGCTCCTCTGGGCATAGCTTCTGTAATGCAGGGCTACTCAAACTATTTTATAACGGGTTCTTTAGTTAATTAATAGTCGTTTTTAACATTATTTTTAAAGTGTTATTCACACACTTGAAAAACATACCTTAGAAAACAAAACGTATGAAAATTGGAATGCAGCGGAATTTGAAACCGCGCTTCTTGGAAACCGTCCAAGCGCTCTGACTGCTAAGCACGTTTTGTAGAACGCATGGCTTTACGTTAAAATCACGGTGCGTTCAAATTTTTATACGTTTTCTAAAACTACGTTTCTTAAAATATTTTCTTTGTTTTTTCTGTCAGTTAAGAATTTTTTTTTAAATTTTATTTTAGCTTCGAGCTTTTTATGGAAGGGTCAGCAGAGAGAACATAGTGCCAAGACACGTTCTTCATTTTCCGACCAAATACGAGACATTGTGTGTCATTTGTGAAGGCAGATCTCAACTTCGCAATTTGTTTTGTTCCCCAGAGCGGGGAAATGAAAATAATTAAATAATGATAATTCCACCATTGGTTGTGAGTTCGAACTCACAACCAATGGCCGTTACAGTCAATACACTGTACCACTGCGCCACAACCCCTTCATTTCCTATCCGTTTAAAAATATTTAAGAGTAATTTGCCTTTACAGTCCCTTCCCTAAAATATGCAGACGACAGACAAAAAGATAAATATCGAAATATTTTTTGCTGAAAATTCTTTAAGAACAATTTTAATACAATTTGTTGTGTTCATATTCATTAACCATTGTTGTTTCTTTTGTTTTGGATGATTTACAGAAAATCGATAAATATTAATTAATTGGTGACGGTTTGAACTGAGCAGTGATTTACTGTGAGATTTTCAGTACTTACACATTGATTGCCAATAATTGACATGGTACAATAGAAACGTGTTTTCTTAATGTGTTTTTTATTCAAAATTGCTTACAAAAGTCTATTTGAATAAAGGATATTTAAAATTTTAATTACATTGTACACAGGACATGTTGTGTGTAGAAATACCTGTTGTTCTAAATATTAATGTGGTGTGGAGCCGGAATATTCTAGTAGATTTTTTTTTATTTTTAGAAAATTTTTAAAAGGCGATGTTTTGAGCCATGCTATGTTTAAATTTGTATACGTTTTCTAAAAATGTTTTTAATGTCATAAGTGTGTGAATATTTCTTTAAATAATAAGAAATAGTAATACTAACGACAATACTAACTAAGCTCTACAGAGATGCTAATAACTAGCTGGATATGAAACGTATAGCTTAACGGTCAGAGCACTTGGACGATTTCAAACAGCCACGGGTTCGAGTCCCGCTACGTTCAAATTTTAAAGCCTTTTCTAAAAATGTCAATCTGTAAAAATGAACGGACTGTTATGACTCTCTGCCTCTCTGCTATATGGATAAAGTGCGATTAATAGTATATTGTTAATAAAATGCGGACCCATTTGTCATGTCGCCTGCCAATCGCACCAGTAGAGAACATAGAAAAAGGCATAAAAGTTGCATCGCATTGAAAACGAACGCCCGATATCGGCCGCCCGATGCCAAACCGTTGAGAATTGTACGCAACCGTGCGTGAAACTTATAGCAGGTTGTTGATTTTTTTCTAAAAGGCACGGGTGACCTGGTCCATTGAGGCGTAACGTCGACGTCGTAGATGAAAAAAAATGTAAGGATTAAATAATTGTCGCCGAACGGTAAGCTAGAGGAGAATCGGTGTTGATATAAATGCTTAATTGGTAGTGTAAAAAAGTGGGCTAGTTTTTTTTAATTATGAATCACAGTTGCGTTTGTATACGTTCTCCTAGCAATTTCGGGTGAGTTTCTTAGAGCTCTCTTATCTCGTCTTGAAGAACCTATATATGAAATTTCAGCTTTGCGTCGCGTTGTCTGTCAGTAACGAAAGAGTTTTATATAAATATGCATGTAGACTGCTATGGTTCTGTAAGTTTATAACTAGCTTGTATATGGAGACTAGAGCTTTTACAAGATGATATTATTTGGAAGTTTTATATATTTTTGTATACAAGTTTCTTTTAGAAAATCAATAATTGAGGCAATGGTGACGCAGTGTGACAGCGTCTGACTGTAAACGTGATTAGCTGTGAATTCGATTCTCACTCGGGAAAATAATTATACTTAATATATATTCACCTATCTGGTATCTAATACAAAGATGGAACTCGATTCCGCCACTCAATATGCAATTTCTCTATTTCTAGCGGAAAGTGGAGAACGGGGTCTCTTGGCACTTTGTCCTCACGTACTGACGCACAGTGGCATTTACATTGTAGAGGCAACGTCAACGGAGAACTTGCCTGTTTTGTTTATACTGGAAATAGCTATATAATATAATATTATGCATATATATTTGTGATAGATAGACGTTTTATCTATTGTTTTATTACACTCGCAAACCAAAAACATGGTAGTGTATAATATTCATTTTATTAATTGTATGTGTTTCTAATGTGTAATTATTACATTGAATATTGTATTTACGCACTCCTTGGTTATAAACTTTTACTATGCCAAATTTCATACAATTACGTCTATATATTATCGAAAGGCAGGTCTCCCTTTGGTGTATAAGATATATGTATATAATCATAAAATATTTATGCAACTACTTCATTCACTTGCATCTTTCATATATAACACCGATCTAATAACACCCTAAATTCGATATCATAAAGAAACTTGCGCATACATTTATACAGAATACGTACAACGGGGTGTATTATCACGCACATTGAAAATTACACAAAGAATGCGTTTCCAAGCAAAACCGCCATTAAAAGCTAGTTTAAATATCCTTCTATAGAATAGAGTAGAAGTATTCATCTTATACGCACAGTGGATTTGCGGTATAATTCAATTACCACGAGTTAACGGCACTCGCTTCGTGCAAACATGTTGATTTGTAAGACACTAATTAATAGCGATTTATGTACTTCAAGAGATGTTTATTGTATATTTATTGTTAATTTTTTTCTTGGGAATGAAGAAAGTGCATGGCTTATATATAAGTGTATTTTTTATACGGCCGTTGGTAATGTACTGTTGAAGCTACAGGATCCATTGTGGTGCAGTTCGAGTCGTCTGATTGTGGGTGCGCTCTCTCTCACTTGACAGAATGAATCCGGTCTAGTAGTTATGCCACTGAACGAACTGTTACAACCCTAGCTCGCAAGTTTTGTAACTTATTCAAGTCCCTTACTAGCAATATCATGTTACTTCCATACAAAAAGTTAAAATCGAAATAATATAATTTTATTCAAAATAAGAAGTTACATGCTTGATATTTTGAACGTCAAACAGTTTATCGTCAGTCCGCTAAAGTTAACGCCTTAGACCTGAGAAGAACCGACGCAAGAAACTCAGTGGGATCGTTTTTTCCAAATCTCAAATTCAAATTTCATTTGAATTTCAATAATCAGCTTTCCTAAAGTTCTTTCACCAAATTTTCTTAATTCAATATTAATTGTATTATTTTATCTAATTTATCAACTTGGATTATTTATTTTTTTTCTACCCAAAACTGACGCGTAGTAAAAGAACACAGTGTGGTCAGAGATGGAACTCATCTTAATTAGAGCGAATTGCAAAGAACGGAGTGTTTTGAGTCTAATTTCTCTCCCAAGTACACTGGTACGCGGGAAGAAATCTACAAGATCTTAAACGACACTCGAATAAGTCATTACTTACAAATACTCAAAAAATCTTATAACATATGTTTCGGCCTAAAACACTTTTCTGCAGAAAAAATAACAAAACAAAGAATTACATTGCAGGGGTGAGCAACCCGCGGCTCTTGAACCGCACGCGGCCTACTTAACAATTCGATGTAGCCGCCCTCCAAGCATTTACTTATATCTTCAAGCTTACATACTGGTATTTTTATCTTTTCCAAATTTTTATGTGTAATCTATTTTGTTTATAATATGAATGCTGTTAAGAAGTGTGATATTGGCAAGTCAAAAAGATTTTAATTTTTTTATACGCCTGTTGCTAAAAAAGGTTTCTCATCCCTGATCTATTGTATTTAATACAAGGTACGAACCTTAAATGTACTTAAAGAATGAGCAAATTAGTACAATTTTCATTACAATACACTATTTACAAGGTGAATATCATCGTCATTGATCAAATAGTCATAATTGAACGTTCGTTTAGTAATAAAAGTTATGCAAACACTTGTTATATTACAATAAAAGAATGTAAAAATACCAAAGTTAAATATTAATAGCAATGAAAACAGGACCGTATGGCTTAGTGGATAATAATTAGGACGAGATACTTAACAGTGGGTTAAAATTTCAATGTAAGCTTTGTTATCCATAATTTTAATAAAAAATAGCTGAATAGGCAGAGAGAAGCAAGTGACACTCCGTTCTCCATTTTCCCTATATATTTTTCCATATTTACTATAGTAGATGGAAATAACCTAGAAATCTGTTACAATATTCCTTATTTCTTTTTTGCCTAATTTGATATATTGCGTACTACATGATAAAACGTAACGCCACAGTTTGTTTGGAGAAAATGCCTTTATTTCAATGTCAATGTTTTTTCCGAATGGAATTCGCATCGAATACGATCATGTTCGTAAAAAACATATCCTATCTTAGTTGTATATATAAGTTCTTATTTCTTGTTTTTCTTTTTAATATTTACTTCATTATTTAAATTTAGTATTACGTACATTTTTATGCAAATATATGTAAATGTGAAAATATATTACATTGTTTTAATTAAAAATAATTAATCCGAAGCCATCGTGACATTGTGGCAACGTCTGAACGCGACGGTTGTGGGTTCGATCTGTTTCTGGGGAAAATTTCAATAATTTTCATTTCTTAGCTTAGCTAATACAGCATCGAGAACGAAGTGTCTTGACACTAGCCTCTATCTGACTACCCTGTTATGTGTGGGAAAAAGCGTAAAGCTGTAATATGAAGAATTACAAATAAAAAACACCTTTAAATCATTAAAAGTATTTCTATCGTAACTACATACAAGGGATGAAGAATCTCATTAAAACTATTATGGCACATTAAATACCGCTGGTGACGATCGATTTTAGATAGCATTTTCTAGGATTTCTAACTCTTGATAGCGATTAAGACTATACTAGACGATTAATTGTTTTTTTTTCTTTTAGTACACACATATACTACATTTGCGGGGCTTATAAAGAAAATTTGGTGGAAACAAAATTATGTTTGGTAAAAAAAGTAAAAAAACTCTGTTTTTTAATAAATTCTATTCGTGACATTGGCCAACTCGTGGCGCAGTATAACGTGTAAATAATGAATATTATATAATTTATTGGCAAATTTACCCATAAGATGATAAGAGAAGAAAAATAATGTTAGTTTTGTTTTATAAAGGGCTTCCTTGGAACACAGGTGGGCTTAAATACCAAAGGTCAGTATTTACATATATTTGTATTTATAAAGGAAAATGTTAAAAGGTGTTTTTTGACACTACATTATTTCAACGCAACAAAGGCAAAGTTATACAAAACAATAGAAGATAAAAGTTGAAAATATTTATAGCAAAAAGTATTAAAATTAGTCAGTACATGAGAACATTGTGGTGCAGTGGTTATACCACTAACTGAACGTATGGTTGTGGTGTCGATTACCACTCAGGGGAAGGCTTATTTTAAATTCTTTTTTCTTTACCGCTCTGGTAGAACTAACACTGGCGTTGAGTTCCACCCTTAAAACGCAGTCTTTCGAATTATGTATATTAAGCGGAGAACGAAGTGCTTTTGAGACTAAGTTCTCTCTGTATAGTTCTTCTACACGGAAAAAAGAGTGAAGCTTTTTTAGTGTTAAAGGTAAAATATATACCACACAATATATATTTCAGCTTATGGTGAAAATTATAAACATTTCCCATCGAAACATCATGCAGGCTTTTTTTGGTCTACGATGGAAATGAATGAAAGAAAAATATATATTATACTGTTTTACAGATCAGATTAATAATTGACAGTGACAGTGACAACAGTAAATAAATATTTTCCATAGATAAAAAATATAAAGGATTAAGAAACAAATCTGCATCTGCAAAACAACAAGTACAAGCGGTAAGTTTTGATTGAAACTAGTACCTACACATATCAGCAATTTTGTTATGAACAACCCCCAATAAAGAAATTTCGTTGATTTAACAAATTTTTCGATTATAGCTTATACAAAATATACTGTTACATTACGAACACATATATCAATAACCTTTATATAACCAAATTCTAATCATTGCAAATATAAAGAAAGAGTATTATTTAGCTCTTTAACGAATTTCGATAACATACTCGTATATAAAACATATGCTATTTTTTTAACATTTTTTAAAGTGTTATTCGCACACTAAGGAAATTGAAAAAGACATATTCAGAAAACGTATAAAAAATTTTTTTTAACGGTTTTCAAGAGGCGCGGGTTCAAATCCCGCTGTATTCACATTTTTAAACGTTTTCTAAATATGTCTTTTTCAAAACGGATGCTATCAGTTTTATAACGCGAACGTGAAATTAAAAAAAACCTTTTAATTTCAGAAAATCAAGTATTATGTGTGGCTGTGCTCATTTACTTTAGATGAGAACTAACGGAGAAATTATGAAGGATGCAACGAGAGACTAAAGAACCTTGAATACTCGCCAAACAAAAAAAAAAAGAAAAATGATACAAATATATTCTTGCTTCACATAATTTAAGGACAGGCACTCATTATAATAATCATTTTTGTTTTCATTTCTTTTACACTAATTGTTTTATTTTCGATATACAAACCCTTATTTTCATCACTGGTTACAATGACTTTCTATTGCAGTTCAAAACGTTATAAGCCCGCCGTTTCCCCTAGATTTGTTCTCATTTGTTGTTGGGCTGAACCAAACCTTTTACCACCGAAGATTGTAGTCCCTGTGGCTCTGGCCAGTAGCGGTAGAGGAGGAGCACCGTGGAGTTTTAGTGGGTAAACGGACGGCCCATATCTGCCGGTCCGGAGTCCCAGATAACCACGTCCGAGTCCCCGATCGGGCGGATATCCGTAAAGGATTTCCTCACGTATAAAAAAAAGGGCTGAACCAAACCTAAGTGTATTGGATTTAAGGTGATTCTGACAAAACAACAAAATGTGCTTACATTATCATTTTGTAAAGGTGTAGTAGTATTTTAAATTCTCTTATTGCAGATAGGTCAAGAAAGGCCTGCCACGCACTGGCGGAACTATCGTTGGGGGCGCATTTGCGCCACCGCACCAGATGAAGGTTTACGATTTTACAGCGAAGGCGTTAACCTATACTGTACGAAGATATTGAAGAGTCGTGTGAGAAATACTTTTCTACCGCCCTCAATTTTTGTTACTTACAGGTTAAACTTTATATATAACTGACTGTGCTCGCGACTGCGTCCACGTGGAATAAGAGCCTAAGTTACCCCTTATTGTATCTGGCTATCTGCCAAAATTGGTACAGCCGTTCCAGAGATTAGCCGGAACAAACAGACTGACAAAAATTGCATATGCACTATGAATACCTACATATGCATTTAGTAAAAAGCGGTTATTTTAATATAACAAACAGACACTAATTATATTTATTTGTATAGATAATAAGTAAATAAATAAACACACTTGAATATTTTCTCGACACCGTCACATCATTTCATGAAAACATTGTATTGTGAACTGATTCGAAATCGACTGAAATTGAAAATTTTCAAGCAAATCCAATGCCAAGAAGTAAGCTAAAATGGCGTTGCAAGCTAGCAAATACCAAACCACAATAAAAAGTAAATAAAACAATATTTTATCTTTCAATGTAATTTGCAGATTTGTATAATTTATATGAATAATTAATTATTATCGATATAGGCATTGGCGCCATCCTGGCGCCAGAATATGCTTGATTCAACTCAAAGGTTATTGATTCAAATCCACTCGCTGTTATTTATTATTTTTTAGTGTTCAAACACTCCATTCTCCACTTTCCGCCGGAAATCGATACATTTACGTGTTGAGTGGCGGAAATGAACTCCACGCTTTCTTATCAGAGCGAAGAATTGAAAATAATTTAAATATAATCATTCCTCCGGGTGGAGATCGAACCCATAACCAATCACATTAGCATACAGACAATGTCCCACTGCGACACAATGGCCTCAATTTTGAGATGTGTTGTTTTATTTATAATTAATGAATATTTTAATTTCTTCAATTTAACTAAAGAAATTGCATGTTCTAAATAGGTGTAAGTATACCCTACATGTTTATACGAGGAAATAAAGTAAGTAGAGTTTGGTCACTACTGCACTAATACTGTCCACCTAAGTGGACATAGCTCGAAATAGCTAAAAAACAAAAACAAAATACAATAAAGCAAATAACAAGCGTAAATCGCTTCACATCTTTTGTGGAGGACGAACCTGAATAACACGACTCGCATCGGCACGGGAAGCAGTATGACTCAAAACGTATAGTTTTTTGCGTACACTGCTTTATAAGTTTTTCCCGGAATAAGAATTCTTTTCTGTGAAGAAAACTTGCTTCACAAAAACTAAATACGCAATACTTATTATAATACTAGTCTGGTTTTACAATTTAGCATAGTGTTAATTAATATTGAAAATAAATATTTCAAATTAAAATCACTTTGATATTAAACTTTTTTCAAAGTGCTTTAAAGTGTTAAGTGTAAGGTGTAAAAGTGACATTGTATAAAAATACAAAACGTATTTTCAATTTCTAATCGCAAAATCGAATCGATCGTAGTTAACTGCAAAAAGGAATTTAAATTTACTGTTATTATTTCTTTCGTATATTATAACTTCTTTTTGTACTCATATTATTATTTGTAAAATATATCATACTTATGCTATTTGAAAACAATCTCTTTCTATCATAAAATAAGAAATCACTTTGAATCATACTAATAAATTAGTTACCTTATTTTATCTTAGAGAGAAAATCCAACGCATTCAATGAATTCACCGTGCAGTGGACCGCGGGGCAATGCTTGGCACTTACGACCCAAGTGTAGTCTTAAAGGGCCCCTTAACGCCCAAGCCCTCGCCTGTACTATCCGAGTCTTTTTTTCTAGACAATTAATAGAAATTAACACTTAATTTTACATATATTTAAGCTTACCTTAATAGGAGGCGCGTAATCCACCGCCATCATACAATCACTATTTACACCAGCTTCAGTCTTTATCATGGGAGGTCCATGGTACAATTGACCCATTTGGTGATGATGCATACCGCCCTCCCCGCGGCTGTACCACGTTGTGTACATCCCGCAATTTTGTTCGCAACAGTCACTCATAAATATTTCATTTTTTATACACTTTTATAAACACTTTAAACTACACTTTAGTCACTAAATGCACACTTGCAGTGTCAATTTCAATTTAAGTCATTGTTCTACTTAGACACTTTAACACTTTAGTTTGAAACTGTACATTTTTTGGGGGGCGAAAGTGGTTTTTTTTTCAATTCTAAATCAAAATCAATCAAATTGAACCTGTTTTTTTTTTATTATATTAATATTGCACTAGGTACATTTATAATTAAATATAATATTGCGTGTAGATTTTTCACGTTTTATTCTCTTCGAATCTCTTTTGAGGGGCATCTGAAACAATAAACATGTATAAAAAATAAGTACATAGCAGCTACACACTTTATCCAACATAGTAGAGTAGCTTAGTATCAAGACACTGTTCCGCCTTAAAATTAATACATTGCGTGTCGTGCGTAACTCAACGCCGCGCTTTGTCTTATTAGATCAAAGAAGAGCCATCATTTTAATATGAATCAGACTTTTTAGTAGGAACATTGCCAAAAATTTTTATCAAGCCTTATTGCATTCAGAAGTAAATATATATACGAAACACTAAGCATTTTTGTCTAGAGATCATATAAAATATGAAACTAGGATTTAAACCCGTATGTATCGAAGACGATGAAATAAAGGAATTGAATAAATTTGCAATGTCCACCAATCCATGGCTGGTCTCTACAATCTATTGTGATTTGCAAACAAAACAATTACATGAAACCTAAACTGAGTTCTACAAAGGACAATTTACGACAATTAAGTTATAATACAATTATTATTGTTCCTTGACGCCTTCATAATTCTATTGAGTTCGGTTTTTCACCTATTTGCAATGACTTTGGTTGTAGGTGTAAAAGTATGTCAAAACTAACGGTTTTAAAAGCTTCAAAACTAAAGCTTCAAGTGTAAAAAGCAGCGGCAGGATTATCTTGAAAAAAATTAAAAGACATTAGGTAAGGTGTCTGATACCAAAAGTATATATATATATATAAAGATATATAGAAATAATTTCTAGAGATAATCTAGTGTCAATACACTCTTTTTTCTACTTTCTGCCCGAATAGTAGATATTGTGTTGAGTGTAGAAGCTTCAGCCACCTTTGTGTTACCAGAACGGAAATGAAAACAACAATTTTCAATGTTATCAACGTTCTCCACTTTCCATCCCAAATCGAGACAATGCGTGTTAAGTAGCCGATCTCAACGCCGCGTTTTGGCATACCAGAGTAGAGAAATGACAATTATTCAATCATGGTGGAATTGGAATTAAACCCACAAACAATTAAACCTACAAAACAAACCCATCAGCTTACAGTCAGACGCTGTACCACTGTGCCACAATGTCCTTTTTTTGAGATTTGCATATGTCATAAATGGTTTTAAAATCATCTCCAGCAAAGTGAACATGCTGCATAATATAGTAGCTTAGTATTTAATAGTATATTACAAAATAGCGTTAAAAAACAAACGGTATTTGAATCGGGAGCTTTGAGGTACTGTTAGTGTATTAGTTATAGTCAATTAAGCTTTAAGGTTTATGCCTCTAATGTTAACTTTTTTTATATATTTTTACTTTTGAAAGATAAGATAGATCCATTTTTGTGATAAAAGAACACAATCAAATAACTTAGTTGTCAAAAGTAAACTTAGTTTTAAGTATAATGAAAGAGATTTCAATTTTAAAAAATTGCAATGTCTTTAAAATAACCATGGAGTCTTAGGATAGCAAGTAGACTATAAAACCCTATAGGCTTTTATGGAAGTTTTTAGCAAAAGAATTTACAGGAATTGCCATATATACCTATATCTCGCTTATTGAACTAAATAAAAAACACACATTACCTACTACACTTACAAAGAAGTTATTCATCAAGCATCCCGTATATTCGCACTCATATTCTCCGAATGAAGAATGGAGAATATTACAATTATCGACTCTATCACATTTAACTAAAACCGTTAATTGATTCTAATATAGGATTTCCGTAGTAAGTCATAGAATTGCAAATGGTCTTACAAACCCATGCCATATAGAGGCTTGTTATAGCATCTCGGGGTCAATAGCCGCTAGACCACGCCCAGAGACACGCCTATTACGCCCCGTACAATGATATTGTGCCTAAATATATGTAAAATTTATATATATATATATATATAAAGCCTATACATTAAATATAGTCTAATTTATTATATTAAAAGAAGTCTGATTTTTCTGAATTTAGCGTGATAGTTGTGAGTTCGATTCTCGCTCTTGTTTGTATTATTATTTCTTCTATGTATCTATTAAGATCGAATTAGGGATTGAGTTCCACCATTCTAAAAGCAGTCTCTAAATTAATCGAAAAATGTAACCACTAACCACTAAACAAAGACGCACCAAATTAGAGAAAAGTTTTACGCAAGCAAATTTAAATTGTGCATTATTTATTTATTATAATTTCCATAAATAACCAAAAATAAACTTATTTAAATCGATAAAAAAAAAAAAAAATTTAAAACGTATAAAAATTTGAACGCAACGCAATTCGAATCCGCCTTTTGGAAACCGTCCAAGATGTCTAAAAATCTTTTGCCATTTCCTAAGTGTGTAAATAACACTTTGAAAAATGTTTAAAAATTATTTAATATAATTAAATATTGTTTTTCGATATGTAATGTAATAAAATAATTAAAAAGAAACAAAGGGGGATGCGTCTCCCTTAAAATGAATACCTTGCTAAGTGGTCGTTTTTGAATGACATTAGGCTATAGCTATAAAAATATTAAATTGTCATCAAATCCGGACACGTGTACAATTTTATAAAGCAAACCAGACGTAAGAAATTGTTCAAAATAGTGTTTCAAGATTTTCTTACCGTACTTACTACTAAGCTTACTAAGCTTACTTATATATGCGTTTTTAATATTTTATTTCCTGCTCTGATTTAATAAATAAGATCTTTGGTAAACTCGATTTATTCAAATTTAAATTTTCGAACACTTCACAGAAGTCCGTAACGATGGGTTTTCTAAAACGTATTTTGGAATACGAAAAAATATGCGATTAGTCAGTTTAAAATAAACACTCGCAATGGTTCTAAATAAGGAGGGATGAAATTCCTTTCTGGATCTCGGTCATTGAAATTAATAATACCTATATAAAATAAAACTACGGTAATCTTAGGATGTCAACAGCAACGGCACAGACAATTCCGAAAAAAAAACTGTAGTCTTAGGAAAATTAAGGCATAATTATTATAGACTAAATTAACCATGTAAACAAATATGTAAAAATCTCGCTATACATTAATAGGTGAAGAAGGTATATTTAAGACTAGGTACCCGCTCGCGGCTTTCACTTAAATTACAAACTTTGCTTAAATTATAATTTAATTGGTTGTAACTGTTTTATGTATGAACCGACTGTAATGAAATAAACACTAAATTTTAAGAAAAGTTAACCACAATACATTAGTCAAAATTGCATTTAAATAGGTTAAGCCTTTTCTGAGATTAGCATGCACAAATAAACAGACAAACAGAAATGAAATGTAAAAATTATTGTTTTGGGTTCTACATTGACCCTCAATTATATATTTTTTCATATACCTTCCATGCACAGACAGCGATCAGTTACATTTTTATTATAGATATTTTAGGTATATTAAGAAGATATATGTATAGGCATTATACACTACTATAAGTGATGGTTGTAAATTTACATTCAAGAATTCAATACATTTTGTAAGTAGTAAGTATAGAATTTTTCAATCTATCTTAGGACAAAACGAAATATTTTTTATTTTTTAATCTAACAAAGAACATGTTATATGAACTTTTTAAATTTATAGTGAAAAGATACTTTATCTATCCATATTTGATAATTTTTCCTTAACTTATTAGTAACTTACACAAAACTTATTCAATATGTATAAGCAAAGTGTCAAATTATAGTTAGCGTTTAATTGAAATATTAAAATGAGTTTTGTAAGGTTAACAAAAATACCAAAAAGGCGAAATATAATTCCTTTAAGTTATATCGAACCATCAACCAATCGCGTTTCACAGACGCCGTCCCACTGCACCGCGAGGCCTTCTATACCAACATTTGTGTCTTAAAGAGATATAGTATTATTAGTAAATACGTAAAAACAATATTAGCATCGTGTGGACTTTTTAATTTGCTTTAGAGAATTTATTTTTTATTTAAGAAAAAACCATATTTTGTGTTTAATTACACTGACGTAATAGCATAAATTTGTTGTATTTTTAAAGTATTATTCACGTATTTAAGAAATTGATAAACATATTTTTAGACGTATTTTAACGTATGATAATTTTAACGGCGGTATTCAAACCCGCGCCTCTTGAAAGCCGTCCTAGCGCTCTGACCGCTAAGCCATGCGTTTGCGTTGAGATAAAACAAGTGTTACGTGTCGCTTCATTTTCTTTACTGAATAGCAGGGGGTAGTTAGAGAAAATCTAGCGTCAATACACTCCATTCTCGCGCTAGTGATGAAATGTGCTAGTTATAAAAAAAAATTAAATGTAATTACGAGGTAAAATTTAGTATACTTAAGTCTATACCGTCATACAAAACCGCTTAGGCTGTAACAAATATAATTTTCAGTAAATGCTCGAATAAATTCAATAAAAGCGAGTACATGTGCATGTTCACATGTCAATGTCATTTTTTTTTCAAATAAATTGCCATTTTTGCATATCTGTTACGCTCACATGAAATCTTGGCTTCGAACGAAGAATATATGAGGTAAAGTGCACGCGAACGTCATAGTACGTGCGCGTGCGCAGATTATATCTATTGCCTTTAAATGGATTAAATATAGCAGCAATTTTTTTTTTCTTTTCTAATAATTTTAAATATAAACGAGTGTAAATACACTATACTCTCAACCAACCGCTATGCGGGAAAACGCGTGGGGGTGCTTTTTTCAAATAAAAAATAGATGTTTCTTCTTAATGTATAGGTGTATTCTGTACACTGCCGGATTTTTAGGGAGAACTAAGTAATAAATTAATAGATTGTCAACGTAGCTGGATGTAGAACGCAGGCTTAGCGGTCAGAGCGCTTGAATGGTTTTCAAGAGGCGCGGGTTCAAATCCCGCTGTGTTAAAATTTTTATACGTTTTCTAAATATGTCTTTTTCAATTTCCTTAAATTACACTGGGAATAACACTTTAAAATGATTTTAAAATAATATAGATTGTTTTACTTCAGAATGACGTTTATTGGAGTCAAACGCGTATAGTATAAGATATATATATATAAGGAAATAAAATCATATTGAATATTTTTAAAAAACAGCTTACTGCATAGCAAGGTAGTCAGAGAGAACCTAGTTCCAAGATACTCCGTTCTCCACTTATTGCCCGAAAACGGGACATTGCGTGTTGGGTGGCGGAACTCAACGCCAGGCTTTGTATTGTAACCAGCATTGCTGAATGCATTGCTGGTATATAAATATGATTATATTTATATACCAGCAATGCATTTAGTAAAAAATTCTTAATACAAAATTTAACTATTTAAAATTGACATAGGTATTGTATATGACATCGTAGAACCGTTGACGCATAAAATATACATTGCCTTATTAACGTGTAAGGCAAACACACAGTAGCTTGTGTAATATTTATTTTATTGTTTTAATGTATATCTAATGCATTATTATTATTAAAAATATTATACTCCTCTCCATAGAAGCTGTCAAGGATGTCAAATTTCATACATACGCATAATTGCTGTAGAAAAGGGGGTCCGGAAATCAAAGAACCGTAAAAGAAATTCACTCGTTAATATAATGATATGTTTATTTTATACATATAAAAGTTGTACTAATATATGCGAAACTAAATTTGTCTGTCTGTGAGGTCATCACGGCCAAACTGCTGAACCGATTGCGATAAAATTTTATATAGAGATACTTGAGGTTGCATGTAGGCTACTTCTTTCTGCCATTTTTATTTGTTTTCTAGGAATTTCATTGGTTTACGAAAAGGCCGCTGAAAATACGAAACAATTATTTACGCGGGCAAATCCGCGAGCGGGTCACTAGTGGAATATAATCCGTAAAATACCATTTTTTCCTAAACCCGTTACGATTCTTTCCTTTACAATTCTCAAAGCCAGTAGTTTAGATTATGCCTTGTATGTTAGTCACTCAGTGATTAACGGAAGAGTTTAATATATATTTTAACACATCCCCATAACCTATAAAATGTAGTTGTAACTTTATATTTTTTATTTATTTATAATGTTTTATGGCTTGTGGGTTTGATTCTAACTTTCCGGTACTACAAAGTAAGGCACTACGGTCATTCGGTCATTAAAGGCGCAATGTCTTGCCTTCGGGCGGTAAGTGGAGAACGGATTGTCTTGACAATAGGTTCCCTCTGACTAAGCTAGAAGAAGCGTACAGATGCTTTTATTTATTATAACTTTAAAATTAAATATATTATTATCAAATTGAAAAGTAGCCTATTATGAAAAATGAAGTATCGAAAGAGTTTTCAGCACGATGACTCTTACATTTTGCGTTTGTATGAATTTCATTGTTTTTCATAATTTTTCAATGTGATACTTCTATATTTATTTTTTATTAATTAAATATATTTCTAATGCATTATTATTAAAAATAAATTGCTTTCAGCATTTATTGCCATTTATGGAATGATTGTACAATAATTTCAATATTCGTTCATCGATTGTTCTTATCATGCTAAGTTAGTTATAATTAATAACAATTGCAACTATTTAACTAAAGATATAATCTTATAAAGTATATCCATACTTTGTATGGTTATTGTATTCTAAAACAAGCAATCCATTTAAACCAATTATCTTATTTTATTGAAAAAAAGGAATTTTCATTACAGTGTTTATATCTTTTTTTTTTTAATTTCACAACACCGTGCTGTGAGAAGAGAGCAGTCGGAGAGAAGTTAGAGTCAAGACACTACGCTCTCCACTTTCCACCCTAATTCACATTCGACATTGCACGGCAGACTTTAACGCTGCACTTTGTTTTGTTCATCAGGGCGGAGAAATAATATAATTAAGATTATCAATCCACTACAAGTTTTTTTTTTAATACAATGTTAAATCTGACTGACTTTGATCGCAATTGGTCGTGGGTTCGATTCCAACTCGGAGGAATGATGAAGCTGAACTTCACGCTTTTTCCCGAATAACACGGTATTCAGAGAGAACCTAGTGACACTATTTTCTCTCTTACTAAAGACTCTGATTAAGTAAAGGCGTGCAGCTGCAAAAAAATCTGCCATGGATATTAAAAAGACAATGAGCACTCTCATTTACGGATAATCAATTTTAAATAAACGTTTTCCTTTACTTCAGTGTTAATGTAGAATTCTACTATAGTTATTGTATTGAGTAGAATAATTAAATTTTTCATATTACAATAGCTATATACTCAAGTGGCTTTTAATCGTAAAGCTCTTATATCAATATATATATATATATATTGTTAGGGCAGTAGTAGGCTTTAAATAAAATATTCGAAGGCTGCACTTTTGAGTCGGGTAATATTTATGGGTTTTTTTTACATTACAGTCACTAGCCAAGTCTCGTAGAGCTTAGTGTCTCTATATTATGTAATTCAAGAAAATATAGTTTAGTACAGTTTAGTAATAAGTTATTTTTGGTTATTTATAGGTATAATTAAATATTCTTCCAGTTTCACAGTTTTTCCCACATAGCAGAGTAGTCTGAGAGAACCTAGTGTCAAGACACTCCGTTCTCCACTTTCCGCCCAAAATCTAGACATAACGACATTTTTCCTACCAGGGCAGAGAAATGAAAATAATGTGAATATACTTACACATTCATCCCAGTAGGGATCGAACCCACAAACATTGCGTTTCACAATCAACCACTGTACCACATTAGCATAACATTTTCTTTTTTTTGTATTTTATTTAATTACACCGTGTACTATTTCACTCATCCACTTCATACATCCACAACGGTTCGATTGAAAGACGTATCTTTTAAGAATAAGCCTTACTGTAGGTTCTTTTATTTAAGAAATCCACGCGGACGAAGTCGCGCACAGTTAGTATAGAATATACTAATTCAAATGTTAATTCTTAATCAACTATATATTTAATATGAATCTATATATTTATGTTCATCTTTATTAGATGAAAGCTTAAGTAAAATCGATTTTCTTCTTTCAAACACAACATTTAGATTTTTACTTGATTATTTCAATAGCCTTTAATGCGATTTTTCTTTTCACCAAGATCGAAAATTAACAAACTAATTCGTGTTATATCATCAATTTACAATTTTATTAGCATTTTTCTTTTAAATTATTCATTTCAATTTAAAAAATATTCGTTTATTTCACCCCACTGCTAAGGTATTTTAGAAGAAGAAACGTTCCGCCACTCAACACAAAGTCTCGAAAATTGAAGAACGAAGTGTCGTAAAATTAAAACTAATATTTTTTTTTATCCAGAAACTATGGGGCCACTGTTGCGCATTGGGACTGTATTTTACCGCTGGGCCGATGGTTGTGGGTTCGATTCCCACTCGGCAAAATGGTAATATTATCATAAAGGGTTATATAACACGTAATGTGTTGGATTGGGGTGGAAACTGGAGAATGGAGTGTCTTGACTCTCGGTTCTCTCCAACATTGCTATGCGAGAAAAGCGTGAAGCTTTAACTATTAATCTGTAATATTACAAGACAATTTAACAGACAAATTCGTATCAAATCATTAAGATATTGTTTTTTTCAGATATTACATGATGATATAAACATCATTCATTAGTATGTTTATATTTAAATTATTTTCATTTCTCCCCTCTGCTAGGACAAAAGCGCAGCGTTAGCTAAAGTCTTGCAAATTCAAGAACTGATTTTACAAAATATGTAGATATGTTTTTAATATATTTTATAAGTAATGTACATGTTTTGTAAAATTAGTATCCGGAAACTTTGTGAACATGTATCTAATATGAAATTCATATTATACATATATTCTATGTACAAGGAAACATTACATTGATTTTTTTAATAATATAATTTAAACAAAGTTAGTCTGATTAGATAAAAGGTGGAGTTCGGTCCGTACAGATTTTGACTGTACACGGTTGTGGGTTCAAAACCACTTAGTGAAATCATTATATTTTAAAATTTATTGGCATTTGATGGCGTTAAGTTCCACTATTCAACTCTGAAACGGCTTTAAATTTTATATATATATATATATATATATATATATATATATATATATCATACAAACATACAAACGTATCTGTCATTTCTTGTTATAACAAGATGCGTTTACGTGCTTCAGTAGTTTTTTCACGAAGATAACAAAACTTAAAACCTTTCAAAGAAGCAAACAAGTATAATAATCGTTTTTTAATAGGCATTATCTACTAGCTGTATTTACAAAACTATAACTACAAACCATTGTGGCGCAGTGAGATAGGCTCTGACTGCAATCGCGATTGTTGACAGGTTCAAATCACACTCGGTGAAATGATCGTAATTAAATTATTTTCATTTCTCCGTTTTGGTGAACGAGACAAAGCGCTGCGTTGTGAGCCGCCACCTTAACACGTAATGTCTGGAATTTTGGTGGAAAGTGGAAAACGGAATCTCTTCACACTAAGTTATTTCTGACTAATCCGCTATGAAGGAAAAAACGTTAAGCTAAAACTAGCTAGCTAGCTTCACCTGTATCTATCTATCAACCAATATTAGAAAATTTTGAAGCGCTATTTTGGCCAAAAACGCCGTCCGATTAATTTCCAAATTTGCACACGCGTCCGGGTAGAGAAAATTATTTTAAGGTATTGCTTTTAGTAGGTATATTTTCGTAACTAATTTGTTTCTAGCTTATTTTATACAAGTCAAGTGCTATATTAAATTAAGGTTAAATTAAAAGTTAATTCAGTATCATAAAACTTTTACAGGTTGTCACAATTTCTTATGTTATTTAAAAGTTATTTTTCTAGAGATATACTTTTTATATTATATTAAATATATATAATTAACTTATACCTAACTTTTATAGTTACTTAGGCTTATTAATGCCATATTTTACTCTCCAATTAAAAAAATAGATTTACATAATGTTTTAATATATCTATATAATATATATCCATCTATATAATATATCTATTTAATATATCCATTATACAAATATAGAATTTGTTTTTGTATATAAATATATACAAAGAAACCATAATTTTCACCACCTCTAGTTTTAATAACTAAGTTTTAATAACTCAGTTTTAATAACTAAGTTTTAATAACTAAGTTTTAATAACTAAGTTTTAATAACTAAGTTTTAATAACGAGTCGTCTAAGGTTTTGTTAAGTTATAATAAATGGATAGGCTCCCTTTCAAAATTCCTTTTTTATAGATTTTGTAGGATAACGTCTGACTCGATTATGATGAGCGCGATGGTTGTGCATTTTCATTTCTCATTCTATTAGGAGCAAAGCGTGACATTGAGTTGAGGCCGAGAGCGCCATACGAAACACTATGTCCTAAAATCAGACGAAAAGTAGAAAACGGAGTGTCTTGACACTTAACTTTCTATAATTAACCTTTTTTTTACGTGATGTTAGTACCTAACCTGTTTCGCGGGAAAAAGCATAAGTTGAAAACTGCTAGTTCGTTTCAACCTATATATATCATGTCTAAGATATTTATTGTAGGTACCAATATACCTATCTACAAATAAAATTCATATCACTTAGTTATATTACAGTAAATAAAAAGTACAAGAAGAAGCTTTTGTTCTTAACAAAACATAATTGACTTTTACTTAGTTTGCCAACATTAGTCCGCTCCGCACCTAACAGTTTCAAAGCTTTTATATTAATTTAAAAACTGACTAAAATGTCGTAAATTATACAATAAACCAATATGAATAGAATTTTCCAGATGAAATTGTAATTTAATCGATTTACATACACTTATAGCTTAGCTTTACAAACAAAATGATTAATGCAACTACGCATCGATAATCGATATTTACCTTAACCAAAATCCACTACACGCACATCACTACACAAAAACACTAACACTAATTAACATCGATATTACCACCGTTATAATAGAAAAAGCCGGCAATTCTTTTTGTTTCGCTTTTTTCGTCTATTTCAAGAGGCGACGGACGCGTACGATGTCTTTTCGACAACTAAAAACGTTTCGCTGAAATCGCGTAGGCGTCGTGCATCTGTGAGAGAGAGGTATATGGGTACGTGCGGGTGTAAGCGGGACGGGGTGTAGTGGCGTGGGTGTGGCCAGTGGGCGGGGATTAAGTTTGCATAAGGCTCTATTCGTCGTACGAGGTAATATTTTATGCTGGTTTTTGCGGTGGGTGCAATGTCTTGTATTTTTTCAAGGGGCTACGTTACATTTTGAAATTAATGTATTATAGATTTTTATAGATTTTTATTGTTGATTATATTCTTATTGTATTGTCTTTTTTTTTAGTATGACATACATATATTTATTGTTTAAATTGTTCTTAAGAATGCCGTTTGAAACCCCTAATCTCAAATATTTAAATAATTAAAAAAATATATATCATGAATTACATATCTATAATATACAAAAAAATATGAGACTTTAGTGATAAATCACTAAAAAGTGGTTTCCTCAGTTCACTATAATTGTATATTTAGAAATATTCAAATTAAAACTTAAGCTTAATAAGTAAAAAAAGAAAAGCGCAATTATGTGAATACGTAATGATCATTATCATTATTTCCTTTCTAATAAAAACCAAGCTTTTCACAATTCATTAACTCATACTATTCAAGCCATGAATAAATATAATGAAGCTTATTGTAAATTGCATATATTATGCACTTTGTTTATTTTTACGAGTCTCTATAAGAAAATTGTTATAGAAAGTATGGTTAGGTGTTTGAAACGTCAGACCTCTTAAATTTAATTTTTGAATATCAAAAGCTTTAAAAATATGTAACTTTTCTAAGACCATATTATTAACCCAAAATTCTATGACTATAGAAAGGTATTCAATGTCTACCTACGATCTCTACATTTTCATAATGAATAGCTATATAAAACCGAAATTGTATTACTTTGGGCAAGTATTCAATATCAGGATTGAACCTGTGACCTTTGGCTCAGTAAATAGCCACGTTAACCATAGATACGCACCAAAAATAATTAAGCAGATGTAAATACTGTAACAGGTATTAGTATTACTTTTTAATAGGTATACCTAGTTAGGTACCGGAAGTACAAATGTCGAGCATCCGTTTTCAATTGTCATAGCGTTCGTATTTCAGTCATTTTCATTTTTTTTTCTTTCGCACTTGTCATACTGTCGCTAAATGTATGTAAAAACCATATTGTCTCAGTGATACAGTATATAATCGTAAATCGCTGTAATCCAGATGGTTGTAAGTCTAATCTGGAGGTACTCGCGTAATTATACTTTTTGAATCTATTTTAATTTCCCTGCACTGTTAATACAAACGTGGCGTTAGATACCGCCATTAAACACACAATTATTTATATTAAATAGAAAATGGGAAACGGATTGTTGTAACATAAGGTTCTCTCTACATACCCTGACATATGCTGGCATATGCATAAGAGGTGCGTGAGCGAAAAAAAAAAAAGCATAAAGATAGCATAAAGTATAGCTATTCTAGTGGTTTGGGCACTGGTGGCCAATGTACACCTGTAGCTGACACCCTGTAGCCCTGTAGCTGTTCTAGTGTTACACGGGGTCGTGGGCGACCACATACCATCAGGTGACTCGAACGCTCGTTTGCCTTGTCCGTTCCCTCTGGATACTTCGCTAGGGATAAAGCTGAAATACACCTCATTAATATTTTGGACGTACAACGTTAGTTTTTCTCGACAGATGTACTAGACTTCTTTAGTTACATTATATTAGAACTCTTTATCGTGCTAATTAAACTGAAGAACTACTTATATTAGAAATAGGTATATATTATCTATCTTTTAAGATATAAATCTCAAGATATATTATTACTAGCGACACACTCGATGTGAACTATCGGTGATGTAACAGATAAAATCGGAGAAAAAGTAGCCTATGTTCATCCCAAGACCCTCACTCAATATATCAATGTATCTGTATATAATATGACATCACATTCGGTTTTTGATTTTTCCTTGATGACGTCACAGACAGACAGAGTTAATTTTGCATTTATAATAATAGTATATATACTATCGCGGTCATTTAATAAATTAAGCACATTCTTTGTATAAAGTAAAAAGATAAACAAATATTTAAACACAATAAAAACCATTAAACGTTTATCCCGAATCAAAACTGTATAAGATACCAATAAATCTTATATACTCAGTGACTTCACTGATTAGGTATATTATAATTTAACCTATGGCACAATATTATTGACAATTAATTTAATACTGTAAACATGTTTTTAGAAAGCGTATACAAATTTTAACGCAGCAGGATTCGAACCCGCGCCTCTTGGAAACCATCCAAGTTCGAATCCGTATCCGAATACGTGTAAATTTTATACGCTTTCTTAAAATATGTTTTTCAATGTCCCAAGTGTGTGACTTGTGTTTAACACTTTAAAAAAAGTTAAAAACAATTTATTACTGTTAATATGCCATTTTTTATCATAACCACGTTCTGGTTACACAAGTGTCTCGAAAGTGAGTGGGAAATTAAGTCACTTAACACTGCGTTCAATTTGACTACTCTACTATACGCGACAGAAAAGTTAAGCTAAAAAAATCAAAATTTATGTCAAATAAAAAAAGGCCATTGTGGCACAGTGTGACAACGGTTGACTGGTTCTGTGTACCCAATTGGGGGAATCATTATAAGTACATTTAAATTAGTTTAATTTCTCCGCTCTAGTGACATGACAAGCGCGACTTTGTGTTCCGCCACTCAACACACATTTTCTTATATTCAAGCTGCAAGAAAACGGAGTGTTTTGACACTAGGTTATTTTTGTTTATCCTGTAATGCAGTAAAACGCGTGGAGCTAAAAACCCAATTTCAATTGTAGGCTATAATATAATATTCTTATAATAGAACAAGCACTTTCGTATCGTCGATTAAAATGAATATAATAACACTTCAAATCAGAGCTTACATCCATTTTCTTAAGATATTATTTTTTTTTTGTTTTGTAAGGTATCTTCTTGATATTTTCATGAGTCGATTTTAACAAGTACCCCGTACATATAAACACTGGAAAAAAGGTTTTTATAATATATTATATATAATTATTATTGTAATAATAAAAATAAAGGAGTGCTATGCTATACATATAAATATAATTTCAAGGATAATATACGTAATTAAGTAAAATGAATTTCCATTATAAAACGACCGTTAGAAACTTGATTGATTGCAAATAAACCTTAAGCGTAGATTATACTGTACACTGGGTTGGTTCAGTGGTAAGTCAACTATGACTGTTAATTTGGTCGTGAGTCCGCTTCCCATTCAGGTAATTAGTGTAATTTTTCTACGTATCATATTATGTTTTTCAGTTGCTTGTTTCCGTTAGTGCAGTTTAACCTATTTTATGCAAGTGTTAATTTAGTAGATACATAGATATAGCCCTGTTATTTCTCCTCATTTTTCTAGTCAGAGAGAACCTAGTGTCAGGACATTACATTCTCCACTTTCTGCCCAAATAACAGACATTGCGTATTGGATGGCAGAACTCAACGCCGCGCTCTATTTTGTTGACCAGGGCGTAGAAATGAAAATAATTATCACACCACCAAGTGGGACTCGAACTCACAACCAATGATGGTCTCAGCTCAACAACTCAATTATTATTTAATTTTAACAAACACCTAGTACACGTCATGAGTATTATGCTGATTATACAAGAATCAATTATTGATCGATTTCTCAGTCCAGGATGTTGTAAGAAACACACATGAAAGATATAGGAGCTATGAGTGCAAAAATATTAAGCCTCCTCTACCTTATATTAATCCCGGCTTAGCCAGGGTCTGCCTTCCTACTTAATCTCCTCCACTTTGCTTATCTCCAACATCCTCAGTTATTAGTCCATTGGCTCTCAGATGACATCCAGATATAGCTTCCTTGGGCGTTCCTGGGGTCTTGCTCCAAGGACAGATATATATATTCTTTAACATAGCTCGAAGGCCTTTCACAGATTCGAAGACTAGCTCGAATGTATGGGTTCCATCCACGTCAGCATCTTCATTTCCATGACGTGAAGCTCCTGAGTATGCCTGGACAGTGCTCGCCAACATTCGCTGCCGTATAAGAAACCCTCTTGTATATTAGTCCCTTGAGCTTGGTTAGTATTCTAAGGTCGCATTGCCACACTAGTAACATCACGCCATTTCGTCCAAGCAGCACTTGTCTGAAAATATGTATTGAAAACTTTAATTTTCTAATATGAAGTGCATTATTTTTTAAAAAAATTTAAGTGTTATTCACACACTAAGGAAATTGAAAAAGACATATTAAGAAAACGTATAAAAATTGAATTGAATTGAATTGAAAACCGTTCAAGTTCTTGAACGATTTTCAAGAGGCGCGGGTTCAAATCCCGCCGCGTTCAAATTTTTATACGTTTTCTAAATATGTATTTTTCAATGAAGGACATTAACAATAAAACTACAAGCTTAATTTTAGATAAGCTATGAAAAAGCAGTTAACTGCACACTAGCGTATTAGAGTCGCGGGTTTGAATTCTATTCGGTAATACATTTAAAATTAAAATATATGTCTATTATAAGAAATTGCTGCTACCGCATTTGTTCATTACATAGACTTGTACTATGCCAAATACATACTTTGTCCACAAAATATACATAAAATAGACTCTAAATTGATGTCTCTAGTTTCCGCGCGAACCCAATACATTGCGTATTGAGTGGCGAAAATCAACGTTTTGTCTGGAGTTACATCACTTAAAAATAAAAATGGAAAAAACTTTTTAATCACAGAATTCTCTAATATCACTGCAATACAAATACGAGATATAAAAAGATAAGAAATTGCATCTGCTTTATGAATCTTAGATTGATATCGTGTTAAAGTATAATATTTAATAGGTATATTAAAATGTTGGAGAACGTAAAGCTAAATGAATAACAAATCATAATCGTCAATCATTTTATAATATGGTTTTAATAGTCTTATTTCTTCGAGTTAGCAGAGCGTGTACTGAGAACAGGTATCTTTATAAGCTGATTCAAATCAAGACACGCCTTTAAATGTCTAGTTATTTATTAAATGACAGTAAATTATTGATGGTTTTTTGATAGAATCTCCGAAAAATGGAGAACTTTTCACTCAATTTCAGTCATTGCTTTGCCTTTTTTTTAATTCTTAGTTTTTCAGCACTCCCCCTAACTTTTATACACAGCAGTTTGTCGCTTAACTGTTTAAAATGTTGAGTTGAATATTTTACAAAAACATTTATATTTGTAACGACATGCCAAGATGTTACAAGTTAAAAGTTTATTATTTTTAATTATGAAAACCTACATAAAATTTAGAATTTTCTTGAAAAATATATTCTATTACTATCTATCGAAATTATTTTTAGCGAATTATATCAACTTATATAACTTATATTATTATTTATACAATACGATATACATATGTTAAGTATTTAATTTGATAAATTTAAGAATTAAGTTATTTTATTAGAAGATCCGCCATTCAGTATTCAGTAACACTAAAAATCCATTACATTACGACGTCATCCAGTATTGGAATTGGAGGAAAGAACATGCCACTATATTAATTTTTATAAAGACACGATAGTTGTTCAATAATAAAATTATTGGTTATTTGTAATAGTTTTACACTTAGGAAATTGATAAACATTTTTAGAAGAACGTATAGAATATTTAACGCAGCGGGATTTCAACCTGCGCCGTTTGGTAACCGTCCAAGCGCTCTGACCGCTAAGCCATGCGTTCTACATCCGGCTATGTCGAAAATTTTATATTATTAATTGTTTAACAGTAACGGTCTACTAATATGTTGTATGCATCTTGAATAAATTTTCACGCCTTCCATAGTGGTGGTGAAGTTTCTTATATTTTCTTATACTTTTCCGACCGAATTTTTAAAGGCGTACCGAAAACTTTAAGTAACTGTTTAAACGTTACTTAAATCACCGTGAATCGTAAATAGTGTATTTGATTCTTATAACAAGTTGCTTAATGATAATTTTTATATTTCTCAATATATACTTATTTTGATGCCATTATGGCACAGGGCCTGTAAACGCGATTGGTTGTGAGTTCAATTCTCGCTCGGGGCAATGATGATTATATTTAAAATATTTAAATTTCTTTCTCTGGTACCTAAGACATTGAACACTCAATATCTAGAATTCAGGTGGAAAGAGGAGAACGTAGTGTCTTGACACTAGGCTAGACTTCTCTCCGACTAGCCTGCTATGCGGGAGTGTAGATAATATAAGGCTGGACAAAGATAAAGATAAGATAAAAAAGATTGTTTGTATGTATATTTTAAACTAATCAATTTCTTAACAACAAAGATAAAATTACCATATAAAATAAGATAATTATTTTAAATTTATTATTGTATATATAGTTATATTATATATATACGAATACGTATGTATGTATATATGTATATATACATATTAGTAATATGTGTCGCTTAAACTTTAATGGTGTTTAATTATTGCACAGTACTGTTATCCCGCTGTATTGCCTTCACTCGCTTCCACAGGTTGGCTGGAAGAAATCTCTTTTAGAGATAAGTCCACCGTAGTATCACCGCAGCACCGTAGTGTCAAGACACTCCGCATTTAACATACCTTCCCGAAGCCTAAACATTGCGTGGTGAATGGCGAAACTCAACGCCGCTCTTAATAAAGAATCTCTTAATAAAGAATCTCTTAATAAAGCGCTCTTAATATAGAATAAAGAAATTAAAACAAATAAGATTGATTGAATGATTATTCATTGCCCTGATTGGGAATCGAACCGAAAACCAATCGCGTTTAAGGTCAGACGCTGTTAAATAAAATTATTAAAGTTTTTGTATAAAATTCTACTATTAACTTAACTCTCAAATTAAAATATGAATATTTCGCTGTTTATTATAATTTACTGTGGACAATATCTAATATTGAAAAGCACATATTTAGAAAACGTGAATAAATTTGAACACAACGGTATTTGAACCCGCGCCTCTTGCAAACCGTTTTCAATTTTCTAAGTGTGCGATTACTTTAAAAAATGTTAAAAATATCTAATATTATTAGTTTTAATTATGTATTTACGATATTCTGTGAATTCTCACGAGTAAATATTTATTTCTAATATATTGTTTTTAATTAATATAATCCGTGGGAACAACGGTATATCTTATTACGAGACAGTGAGTGGTTTTGATAGTGTATTGAGGTTCTTTTCTTTGAATTGAAAGTTGATACATTTTGTGCGTTACAGATTATTATCTAATTAATAATTTTATAAATTACTAGCGACCTGCTCGCGGCTTCACCCGCTGTTCCGTAGTTTCGGCGGCCTTCGTACAGCAATGAAATTCCTGGAAAAACTTTAAAAAGTGGGAGAAAAGAGTAATCTAGGGTCGGATACGGATGAAAAATCATCCGAGGACCCTAAAGTATCTCTATATCAAATTTCATCACAATCGGTTTAGCGGTTTGGCCGTGATGACGTCATAAACAGACAGTCAGAGTTACTTTGCAATTTATAATATTAAGTACGGATAACATGCTTTGGGAATAAAATGCTCACCCCAGTCTATTTCAAAGGTTCATTATTGTCAGAAATAAATAAAGTTGTAAAACTGTTATTGATTTGGAAAAAATAAGCTCCCGTTGAGTTTCTTGCGCCACTTTTTCTCATGTCTAGAGCATTAACTTCAGTGAAACGTTCGTAAATCAAAAAATGAAGCATGTAACTTGTTTTAATTTATTTTGAATAAAATTATATGATATTAAATTTGATTTTTAATGAAAATCATAAGTCCCTTGGATACACTTAAAAGAGTTACTTATTTAAAAAATATATATATTGAATGTGTGTGCGGGTGGGTGTGCGTGTAGGTGAGTGTGTGTGTGTGTGTATAAAAAATAAATGATTTATGTATTATTGCAGTATATCATATAAATTAATAAATTGGTTTGAGAAGAAGTATAGGAAGCTCTTATTTTTTATTATAATGCATAAGATATATATTAAATTAATAAAATAAATGTACGCACGTTACCATATGTTAGACATACACTTTTGTATAAGTTGCTAAGTCAACGCGTTTTTAAGGCGACAATGGGACTACTTGTATTTATAAAAGTAACTAAATTGGCTATCGCTATTTCTACAAGTTTGAAATAAAACAAAATGAAACATATCCCAATGTTTCGAATATACAGCTAAATATAAGCAAAAATATAAGCTTACAGTTTACATGTTACCTTAGAAGTAAAGACAGACTATAATATTTTTATTATATCCATATAAGGCAAAAAAAAATCTCTAAAGAATAAAGAAAACCAAACATTAAATTTTGTAAACAACTTTCATTATTCATTGGCAGAGAATAATATCTCCCAAAGTAAGAATTTAATCTTAACAAATCATATTTTACTAAAAAGCAACCCTGGTGTGCGTGTAAAAGCGTGAAGAAGGAGCACGAAGTAAGCTAGTGTTAAAATACACCATTCACTTTCATAAAATCAGCTTAATAAAATAAAAAAAATAGCTTTCTCAACTGTATTCCGTATTTATAGTCCGGCTTGTGCTTGGCCAATTTTAAGGTGACCACAAACTTTTTTGAGGGTTGTATCCGCGCCTGGTTGACTGGCGGAACTTAACGCCGCGTTTTGTTTCACCAGAACTGGTGAATGACCATGATCATTCCTTTTGTTACAGCTAGACACTGTTCCACTGCGCCATAATGGATCTTTCTATTGTATGAAATTTGAAATGTCATGAATTTTCATGACATTTAAAATTTCAAGTATATTTATTTAATATACTTAGAAAATAAGTTTCTAGATAATATATTATTTTTCGTCGTCGTGTCCTCTATTGCTCGTACCTGCTCTAGTAAGCTTTGACGGAGCCGGTGAGGAGCTGCTTCCATGCATCTTCTGCTTGTCTTAAAGCTTATATGATGAGAAATCCTCATGATTGATGACTTAAGGGCATCAGTAAGTCGTATTTTATTTTTTTAATTTAATATATATATATATATATATATGTATATTAAAAATATCGAATGAATCTAGTGGGTAGTCATCACTCGTGACGACTCGTGATGTACACAGAAATAACTAAATGCGGTTCTTTAGTAAACAAACAGAGAAGTCTTAGCGGAACTCAACACCGCGTTAAAATACCACACTGGCGGATTGCAAATTTGATTTACTATTAACAAAAATTTTAATATTTTACTTATTAATGTTAGTTAACTATATAATCTACTTTTTTTAATTTTTCAATTCAAAAATGTACCATTTCCCGAACATTAAGACTACCGACATACAAATTGACATGACACTAGGCTCTTTCTGCTTCTCTCTCTGTTGCCAAGCCCTCATGTCTGAGGATCGTGGTCAGGATCAAGGTTGCATCTGCATCCACCGGTTTCTGTCGAGCATATCTCTTCTAACTATATAGAGCGTGGAAGATGACAGCGGTCTTGGTCTAAATAACTTCTAAAACACCTGGGAAAGAAGACGGTGGGAAACCCTGGTAAGTCCACCAAAAAAAGAAAATTAAAAGCTTATAGCAAAATCAAAATCTGAAAGCATGAATGTTGACACATTAAAGTCATATAAATTATTCCAGCCATTTTACTATACAAGTTTTAACCATTTACTTATTACAATTCATCGAAGCGCAGTCGGTGTATTACTATAAACGTGATAGCTGTGGGTTAAAACCCAATTCAAAGGAATAATCATATAGAAATTATTTTTATATCCCCTATCTAAGAAGAAAAAGCGCGGCGTTGAGTTCCACAACTCAATACCCAACAAAAACCACATATATAATATGACTATTAAATATATAATTTACACCAAAAAATGTCAAAACCAATAAAATTAACAAACAATCAAAACGTCTTGGAATTCTCCGATGCAGGAATTTTATGGTAAATTTGAAATTTCAAATATCGAACGCTTCGAGTTCCAATTTTCAAATTTGAACTTGGAACGTCCAGTTTGAGCGGACAAAAAGTGACCGCGCAATGCCGACCGTCATCTGCGCGAGACATCAGCGTCTGTGGAGTAGCGCTTTATTTATATACCGATTTTTCGTTCATTTCTTAATATAATTGTTTTGCTTATTTTATATAGCTTATCGTAATATTTTGCACTTAGTAATAATTTATATTGCATTTTTAGTATAATTATTTTGTTTATTCAAATTGTTTTATGTTTTCGTTTATTTATTAAACATTTACATATATGTTCCTACTGTTTAATACAATATAATATTTTTTATATTTATATATATCTATTCAGATATATGAGTGTGGCAATCTAAATATACCTAAGAAATTAACAAATGCTTCCGATAGCAGAAAAATCTAATAATTTATATTATTATATAACGATATAAATTATTGTCATAAAGGAAATTCATTTCATTTCTTCAAAATTGCAAAGTTTTAGAAAAACCTAATTCCTATATTATTAAGCAAAGCATTACAAATTTAAGTAAATCAAAAAAATATAATACAAAAATAAAACAATTAAAACAAAGCTGACTCTAATGAATACTATGTCATACTGAAATATGCCGCCTAGCAGCGCAGACTATGCGCAAAAAGGGCGTCCTCGCGGTTTTATCACATACGTCGTAAGAGTGAAAGAGACGGAACACCATCACCACTTTCCATTGAGACCTCCGCCTGCCGCGCCTTTGAAAAATCAATGGATAACACTAAAACTAAAGGAAAATCAGGGGTCTTGTTATATTTGTCGGTATAAAGAAAGAGTTGATAAAATCATTACGTCCTTGTTTATCATTGTATGTATATTATTATTATGTCGCTACGTTTCATTCCCTGTTATTTGTATGTATTGAATTCGATATCGTATAGCTCAATTGTTAAGGCAAAAGAATGTTTGAGGAGGTTAAAGATTCCAAGATAGTTCCTTTTTTAGAATTGGAAATGTGTATTTATGTGAGTGCAATGTGTTGTTTATATTTTTGAAGCTTTAACTTGTGAATGTATTTTTTTTTAATATGAAAACCTAATCATATCAGGATCCCGCACCTGAAACTTTCACCTCTATTTATCAATCGATGGACATGTTTCCTTAAATTGATTGATATGTAAGGATTTTATTGAAGAAAAACATTTTTTTACAAGTACACGCTTTTCTCGCTTAGCAGGGTGAGAACCTAGTGACACTCCGTTCTATACTTTCCACCCGATTGCAAACAATGCGGACCTCAATGCTGCGCTGTCTTCTTCCCCAGACCGGAAAATGAAAATAATTACATTACAATTTATATAAATAATATAATAAAAATATAACTACATTACAATTTATATAAATATATAAATAATTAAATTACAATTCCTCGTAGCACTGGGAATCGAACCCACAACCAATCGGAATTACACTTAAAGGTTGCCCCGCTGCTCTCCATGATGGCCTTCCGTTTTTTATTATATACAAACCAAAACTTTTTATGTTATATAAAAACTCACGTTACACAAGTTTTCAAAATCTCGCATCTAACTAATGTCGAATTATACTGACCTCTCTTTTCTGTACTAAAAGTGAGGTTTAAGCATTCATCTTTGACTAATCTAAGTAAAGCACGGTGTTAAGCCCCGCCATTTATTTATTAGTTTTCTATTAAGATAACCAACGGTTGTTACATTAATATATATCCAGTAAATTTGATTAACTAATGTTAAATTATACTAATCTCTTTTCTGTACTAAAAGTCAGGTTTAAGCATTCATCTTTGACTAATCTATGTAAAGCACGGTGTTAAGCTCCGCCATTTATTTATTAGTTTTCTATTAAGATTACCAACGGTTGTTAAATTATTATATATCCAGTAAATTTGTCTTAAAACTAATATAAGTAATGTAATACCACTTAAACGTAATTGTCGCTTCCAAAAGAGAAATGAAATGGCAAAGTTAACACAGTAATGGACAATACATAGCTGTAACAATATTAATAAAACCATATTTGACGTATTGCCCTTATAAATGCAATTAGGGGCTCGTTAAAAATGCCAATATCCTTGGATACACTACATTTGAAAAAGACATATTTAGAAAACGCATAAAAATTTTAACGCAGCGGGATTTGAACCTGCACCTCTTGAGAACCGTTAAACAAAATACACAACATTTATTGGTGAGTTTTCCAATAGGAGAGTTTGATCCCAGTTTTGTTATCCATTTAGGTGGTCCAAAGAGTTGAATTGGCTTCCGTGGCATGTTGCGGTGTATTGTAAAGAGACTAGACTAACAAGAAGACATGGACGTACGTGTACTTGATAATTTACCGACTTATATATTTTTAACATTTTTTTAAGTGTTATTCGCACACTAAGGGAATTGAAAAAGACATATTTAGAAAATGTATAAAAAATTGAACGCAGCGGGATTTGAAACCGCGTCGTGAACGGTTCAAATGCCGCTGCGTTCAAATTTTTATACGTTTTCTAAATATGTCTTTTTTAATTTACCAACTTGTACATGAAAATAAGATAATTAATAGCTTTCCGAGTATTTAGGTCGGATATTTTGAAGTAATCTACAACACGCAATGGCTCTAATTCTGTCGGAAAGTGGATAACGGAGTGTTTTAACACAAGGTTCTTTATGACTACGCTTCTATTCGAGATCAGGCAGGATTAAACTGAAATAATCTATGTATAATTAGCCTATACTTTAAATATTTTTTACAAGCTTTCTATTAACTTGCAATGTATATATGTTTTATAGAAGAAAACTTGCGACTTAATTTTGAAGCACATATCTTTAGTAGAACTGAAATTTTGAAAATAAAACATTTAGTTTAGACGACAATGCATGGTTAACTGTGTGACGTCACCCAAACCCCAACATGGTGGAACACCCAAGATGGCGGACTAGTTATTATAATGCAGTAAATCATGAATATGAAATAAAAGAATTCCCTGAAAATGATTCGAAAAAAGGTTGCTTTTCAAAAAGTTTTTTTTGTCCTTTAATTTATCAATTGTTGTATTTGAACCCACTGTTTAATACAAAAGCTAGACGTTTAAATACTCCAGCATGCCAATAGTTTTTTGTCATGAATTATAGCGAATTCCATTATGAGACTTAATGTAGTACTTTACAATTAGGCAGATGTACGTAATTAGGTGCTAAATAAAAAGCCGGAATTGCAGAAATTAATTAATTCAAATATTGACGCGGTATTAAAATAGTAATTACCTATATTTAAAAAAAATAACTTGAACTCAATGCATTGTTTCTTACACCTTTAAGACATTTTAATTGTTATTGTACAGACTAAGTAGGTGTAATACACCTAGTGTAATCACTCCTTTTTCACTTTTTGCCTACTTGCTTTTGCCTACTTGGCACTCACGATAACAAATGGTCACATAATCAATTTTAGGTAGAAGAAATTTCAATTTTTTTTTAATTTTTATTGTTTTGAACCATAATCCGGTTAAAAATAGTTTCATTTCATAATTTTCGCGTCTATTCGCGTATATTTTTGGTATTCAAAAATACATTTTAGAAATCTAATGTTTCGAACACTTTACAGTGGTCCATATTAATCCGGTTAAAAATAGTTTTATTTCAAAATGTGTAAAAATCGTGAAAACCAAAGACCTTATTAATTTTTAAAAATATCTCTGCCGATATACTACAGATAAAAAATAATTAATTGTAACAAGCGTGTAAAAATTTCGACGTACCGCGAGTACAAGCCCCGTTTTCAAAAATTATTATTCATATCTTAAATAATCAAAAAAATATATTATAAAACAACGAGCTACAAACTTTTTCACACCTTTTGTTTATACTTCTTAGATGAAGTTAGAATTAATATATAATTAAAATAGAATAAAATTAATGTATTGTATTTTGTTGTTGCTCACACAATCCCATTCTTAATTTGCTATTTCCTATGCCTTAAGGTTACCTGGAAGAAATTGTTACTTTATTTTCTTGAACTTTGTATACCTATCCTTTTGTTTTTTTTTCATTTAATTTCCCATGTTTGGATTTATTTAACTTATTTTCTGTTTTTATTTCTGTTTGTGGATGCACAATGTACATGTTCCGGAATGTCACGAGTTCGGGCGGAAAGCGGAGAACGGAGTGTCTTACCACTAGGATTTCTATGACTAAACTACTACGTTGGAAAAAGCGTGCACCTGTGTTTTTCACAGTGAACTTTATGTTCTCTATGTATTACTTTCAGTTTCACGCTCTATCCCGCAGATTTTTTTTTCTTATGATTTTGGCCATAGTAGCCTCTACAGGGTAACCAGGTTTTAGGGGTAGCCGAACTAAAAGGGCTCCGACCTTGGCTTGGATACCTCGAGAGGAAACCATCATATTAGTTCCACAGTGTCGCAAGGGCGCCTCAGGTGAGACTTGAACCCATCCCGCAGAGAAACTAGCGTCCAGACACTCTGTCATCCACTTTCTGTCGGAGTCCGAGACACTAAATATTCAAACTTACATATAAACATAGTAATAAATGATAGAGGAAAACATTAGAAGCTACAATTATCAAACGGGTTCTCACGAGCGCACAATGTGTAAAAAAATATTGGTTCACATACTACTAGTGTGCTCTGTGCGCATACTTTCACCGATACAATCGATGTTTATATAACCGACTCTTAGACTATTCAATGGTTTTTATAGCCATAATATTACACTGTAAGTAAATTAACAGATTGTTACTAAAAGGCTTTAAATTAATTTCTCGTCATCCAGATCAGGACGATAACCTATAAAAAAAATTGTAGAAAACGTATAAAAATTTCAACGCAGCGGTATTTGAAACCGCTCCTCTTGGAAACTGACCGCTATACCATGGGTTCTACAAGAGGTACACGGGTTCACTAATACGCGGGTTCGAATCCCGCTACGTTCAAATTTTTATACTTCTAAAAATGTTTCTCAATGTCCTTAGTGTGTGAGTAACACTTGATCAGATTCATGTCATATATTATTATATTGTAAAGACACTCCGTTGGCACTCCGCTCTTTGTTTTTTAGAGGATATAAATTATAATAATTTTAATGTAATCATTCCCCCGGGTAGGAATCGAACCCGAAACCAATTGCGTTTACAGCAGGAGCCTGTCACATGGCGCCACGATTATGGGGGATTTGTACATGGGAGCTTTAGTATTCTTGTGTTATATTGTTTTAAATTCAATTTCAATGTGTTAAATTCTGTAACTAAACTAAACTATATCTTTAAAATATACATAAAGTGGAGGATGGAGTATCCAAAGATAAAAATCTATATTATAAAGTATTATCCACTACTCTATATTAAAAATAAAATGGCTCACACATACAATAATTGGAGTGTCTGTTTGTAATATTCAAATAACCGCTTTTTCCTAAATTTATATATATAAAGGTATACACGGTACATATGCCAAAATAACATTTCTTACAATTTTTGTCTGTATGTCTGTCTTTTTGTGCCGGCTGGACAGATTTAGATGAGACTTTCACTGGTAGATAGCTAATGAAATAAAGAATAACTAAGGCTACTTTTATTTAAGAATTCCACGCGGACGAAACCACAGGCACAGCTAGTTTTGTAAAAATAACAAAATGTTATAATAATTCCCTCCATTGTACTCGTACATCCAGAAATAAAAGAAAAGAAAACACAGAAAACAGTTGAGCAACTTTTCTAGCCAACCTTAAGGCAAGAAAAAAACTTAGTGTCAAGACACTTCGTACACCACTTTCCGAATTCGAGACGTTGCATGTTGAGTGGCTTAGGTACTATAATATATATATAATTTTTATAACATAAAAAACTACTATGATTGAGTCCATCGTGGCGTTATGTGAGCTTCTGACTGTATGCGCATCGGTTGTGGGTTCGATTCGATTCCTACTCAGGGAATGATTAAAATGAAATTATTAATGAATTTCTAACAACATTTTACTTATGTAATTTCCTCCCTATCTCGTAAATAACTTAAATGAGAAGTTATAAAATATTTTAATTTCTACCACATACTTTGGTTAGTGGTTGGGAAATCTTAACGGAAATGAAACTAAGTTGATCCATAGCGGGCTTTATATATCCACTTGCCTTTACGGTATGGTACGGTAAGCTATTTGGATACCAAAAATACCTTTTAAAGTGGTAGCTAGATCTGTATCTCTTGAATATTTAATGTTACAGTAGTGGAGATGAAGACCTAACCTATATAAGGTTATGGTATTGAGTTCGAATCTCTTTTGAGGTAACATGTTTATGTTTATAACATAAAAATACATGCCTATATGTACAGCGTTTGACTGTATATATGTTTAACTATTAAAAAAACTCTAATAAGACAAAGTGCGGAGTTGATTCTGCCACTATACGTGCAATGTCTCGAAATTAGACGAAGTGTCTAAACAGTATGTTACATTTAAAGGTAAAACCATACAACTTTGCACAAAATATAAAAGCATAAATCATAACGAAATATTCTGTACAAAAGTAATTTTAAACTATTTTTCTTTTCGTACTTTCAAAATGAATGAGCTCTCTGTTCTCAACTCTCCTTTCCTCTACATTTCCTTTATATAAATACTTACATACATACATTAGTCTCTATATATAAAAACCTGGTTATTATATATCAAACGTAATGTTTCCTTCGAAGCAAATATCGTAAGCGTGCGCCGGTCGACCACACCTGACCTTTATCAAACACCTGTTTTTGTTCAATAAACGGTATTAAACTGAAATAATCATAAACAAAATGTCAACATTTCCGTTCGCAATTGATAAGAAAAATACAGAGGGTTGTATTTTTTTATACTTTATGTTAGATATTTATTTTTAATGTTATAGTTTTGTTTAATGTAACGGTTATAGACTCATATACAAATTAGGAAAATATTTATCGGTCTATATAGATATAATACGGTGATAATCACCGCTATTCACCACGCGATCTGTATATTGGATTAAAGAAAAACCGGAAATGATTGATTTTTCACTAACTTGTCTCACTGTTTCCGTCAAAAATACAATATTTTGGAATTGTGAAAATAAAAAAGTATCATTTATACAGACAGACATATGCTTCGTACGACACAAATTTGATGTGAAACAACTAAAGAACACTCCGTTCTCAACTTTTCACCCAAATTCGAGGCATTGCATGTTGGGTGGCGGAACTCAACGCTGCGGTTTGTCTTAGGTACCAGATTGATAGATAGATAGAAATACTTTATTGCACACAAAGCCAATACAAAGAACGGTACCCAAGATTTTATGAGTATTAAAGAGTGTGCAAAGGCGGTCTTATTGCTGGTAGAAATCTGCCAGACAACCTTTGGTGACAGGAGCATGGTCTAAACTGATAGGGATTAGTGCAATAAGAAAGTTTAAGTAAACAATTAATTAAAATCAAACTAGAGGGAGGAAATGAAAATATTAAATTTTTTGTATATATTTTATCATATTTTTTAGAAATAAAAATATTTTTTAGCGGAAAGTGAAGCTGAATTAACGAAGAAAATCTGATACCTAACCGCTTTGAAATAGTTCTGCCTGTCAAACTAATTAGTTATATTCAAACTCAAACCAAAATATCATATTATACAGCTTTTCGCTGTCCGGATTCGAGACTTTGCCTGTTCAGTGGTGGTACTCAACGCCGCGCTTTGTATTACATACGGAATCCTTCTTAATCAGATTGGGAATCGAACCTAAAACAGTTGCATATACAGTTAGAGATTACACTGCGCCACAATGGTGCGCACAATATATTGGTTATAATTTCTTGAAGACAAGCATATTTTGAATATAATCATTTTCGTATACATGAATTGAACCCGTAACCCACGTTTCAACTTCACCACTAAACCGCATATCTTACAAACATTTGTGTAGCTATTACGAAATCAACAGACAGTCAAACAAAAAACAAGATTATATATACATAACCATATACTATACTATTCGCTTGACGTTTTTCACGCATCATAAAGCATTACGTTGTCTGAAGCACGCTATTTATCGATATACATACATACGTGTGTATTTAGAATAATTATTCGACATATAAATGGTAAACTGCCACACCCTTAATATGTATAACTAAGTGTGTAATGTGTAAATAAGTCGCTTTAATATAATTCAGATGTTATAGATAAGAAACTAGAAAACACTCAGCTCTCCAGTCTCTGTTTGTTCAATAATGGTGAAACGTATGTAATTAGCAAAATTGTTGCATAAACAGTACCGCCCAAAAGTTTTAAAGCATTTACGAAGCCTAGCTTGTACAAAATAATTATAAAAGAATAATAGTTTAACGTAGGTCCATTTTTAAAGACTGAATAAAATTTTCTAGTAACAAGTTTTGTCAATATTTCCTTATTTTAATTAGATATAATAATTCGTATTTGATGTCGGTATTCGCAACAGCTTCGTGAAACTGTCACTGTCGGAATGCCTAAAGTGTGAGTTGGTCATTGCTGAAAATATGTTTTACATACATATATATATATATATATATTTTATTTGACAGTTTAAATAATGTATTTCAACATTAGGTCCTTAACCGCCAAGATTACAATTAAAGTAGACTTTTAATATTTTTTTGTAACATTTTTTAATGTGTTAATCGCACACTTAGGAAATTGAAAAAGACATATTTAGAAAACGTATAATTTTTTTTATATGTTTTCTAAATATGTCTTTTAGAACATTGATATTTAGTATTTTTTTAACAAATAATACTAAATATTCTAAGTATGTCCAAATTTTTTGGCGAAAATTATATTCTAAATATATTCTAAGTGTACATGAAAGAAAATCTCTGGATCCTTTTCTAATAAAACTATGCAAAGCGCGGTCTTTTGCAAAGTCTCAAATATTGTAAAGTATTTTTTCTGAACAATTCCAAGATGAAATATAATTGTTTATGATATCTTTTTAGCAATGTTTAGCTTTCCCCCGGAAACATAAATAGTATTTAATCCTCCACATTAATGCCATTACAGTATTCAAGAATCGATTTATATACATAGTCTAGTAACATTATTACATAAGAAATTTATTGTGTAATCGATGCTATTGGCGCAGTCTATAAGTGTTTGAATTTACACAATGGTTGCGGGTTCTAGATAATTTTTTTGTAATTATTCCACTTTTGTTAGGCCATATGCAACTTTAAGTACCGCTATCTGACACGCAATATATCTTAAATAGCTGCTAACAAATCTGTTTATTAAGATATAACAGGCCATTGTGGCGCAGTCTCACGGCGTCTAGGGTATATGCGATGATTGTCGATTCGATTCCTACTCGGAAGAATGATTATATTTAAATTATTTTCATTTCTCCACTTTGGTGACAGGCTAAAGCTCGGCGTTGAGTTCTGCCACTCAACACACAATGTATTTTATTCTGGAGAAAAATGGAGAATAGAGTGTCTTGACATTAGGTTCCCGCTGACTTCCTGCTATGCGTGAAGCTTAAAAACTAAGATATATTTGTAAAGATATACAAAAAAAATTAAAGCCTTACCTACAAAATCTTATCTTTGTCTTATAATATTAAAAACGTTTTAGCTGTATAATCGATGAGAAAGTTACTGCAGCCATACTTATGCTTAATTGTATATTATTTTAACATTGTTATCACAAAAAATGGCA
Source organism: Podotricha telesiphe (assembly GCA_038994665.1). Lineage (NCBI taxonomy): Eukaryota > Metazoa > Arthropoda > Insecta > Lepidoptera > Nymphalidae > Podotricha > Podotricha telesiphe. Next base: position 113,413 of record JAOYRR010000390.1, read on the forward strand.
AAAAAAATTAACTAGATTTCCCTAAATTCTATAATTCAGTTTTTAAAGCTTAAATGCTTTAAGGAATTAAACGCTGTTTTGTGCGGACCAAGAAATCACCTACTTATATTATCTACCCGATTTGAATCTATAATCATTGAATTAATAACTACATCTAACATTTCGGCTGTACCATAACAAAATAATTACAAAATTGAATTTAGTTGTTTACTTTATCTTTAATAATGAATAATATGGCATTGTACATACAAATCCAATTAGTGTTGACATATTGTCATTAAAGCGTCATTATATCGTTCTATTATTTTCTCAATAAAGTATATGAATATACTATGAATGGTACAGAGTAGCTTTAGACAGAAGTCTTGCTTATTTTATATGTTGGATAGTCAAAGAGAACCTAGTGTCTAGGACTTTCCGTCCTCCATTTACTCTCAAAATCTCGAGATTTTGCTTGTCTTGCCAGAGCATAAAAAATTGAACGTGGCGGTATTTGAACCCGCGCCCCTTGGAAACCGTCCAAACGCTCTGACCTCTCTGCTAAGCCATGCGTTCTACATCCGGCTACGTCGAAATTCTTGTACGCTCATTACAACTTATTTTTGCTATTAGCATCTCTGTAACGAGATTTTCCAAATTTCTTCCAAGAGATTTTCAAGGGGCGCGGCTTCTTATCCCGCTGCGTTTAATTTTATATACGTTTTCTAAAAATATGTTTCTCAATTACCTAAGTGTGTGAATAACACATTAAAATGCTAATAACATTTAATATAACCATTCCGCCGAGTGGATATAGAACTCACGACCATTTTATAGCAAACGCAAATGAACTTAAGGGCGTCCTGTTTTTAATATATTCGTAGGAATATGTGGAGATAAGGAAATTTCATAGCTTTGCCAGTATTTTTCCCAATATTACTACTAAAACCTTTTTTAATATTTTTTTTTAAAGTGCTATTCGTACACTTAGGAATTTTCTAAATATGTCTTATCTTACTAACACCTTATTCTTCTACTACATCTAGAGGCCATTGCAGCACAGTGGGACAGCGTTTGAGTGTAAACACGATTGGTTGTGGTTCCGATTCTCAGTCGAGGGGTTTTAATTATATATACTCGTAATATATAAATTGAGATTAAGATTCATTTTCACCTCTCAACACGCATTAACTCAATTTCGGGCGGAAAGTGCAAAACGGATTGTTTTGTGGGAAAAGGCGTTACTGATAACTATAACTGTTTTTTTTTACTACCAAAAGCTACTTAAGTTAGAAGCTACTTAATAGAAAGTTCACATGTGCAACGATGGCAATAATTTTGGTAAAATTTCTGTACAAGAATTCTACAAGTTTTTAACAATAAATAAATTAAAAGGTATGTTTAAGTATATACACATTTCTGATTAAACGTATATATATATATATTTAGAAAACGTATAAAAATTTGTAGCGGGATTTGAACCTGCACCTCTTGAAATCCTTCAACGATACGTTAAAATTTTTATACATTTTCTACATACGAGTATGTCTTTTTCAATTTCGTAAGTGTACGATTAACACTTTAAAAAATGTTAAAAATAAACATATTATGTTAAATTGTGATGTTTATATTTTCTAATAGCACACAAATTATATTAATAGGTTAGCGGAGGCAAATATATTAATCCCGAATGACATTGGAGCGTCCGTTCCTTAGAAAGGTCCGTCTGATCTCAACCAAACCGTCGTTAATTTCTTCTATATTTTTATTTTCAATACAAATAAAAATGATGTTATTGAAATTATTGTTTTAGTAGACTGTTTCAAAATTAATGGTAAACATTTATTCATTCCTTCATTTTCACGCTTTTTTCCATATTGAAGGATATGCAGACGGAGCCCGGTGTCAAGTCACTCCGTTTATCACTGTCCAGACATTACGGCAGAATTCAACGCCGGGCTTTATATTAACAGAACGCAGAAATGAAAGTAATTTACTTATAATTTCTTACGCCGGTTCTTCTCAGGTCTGAGGCATTAACTTCACTGAACCGGTGGTAAATTATTTGACGTTCAAAAAATTAAGCATGCATCTCCTTATTTTGAATAAAATTATTTGACCTTGTCTTTGAATCATTTCCCTTATTGGAAATCGAATTCCCAACCAATCACGTTCATAGCCATCCTCAGCGCACTGAGCCACGATAGCCTCAAGTAAAAACTAATCATGTAGTTAAAAATAAATTTTAATATAATTTAAAGTTAATTTACAGTGTTTCTTAACATTTTCACGGTATTTAAGCACAACGTACGGCTAACCATAGAAATTACCGGTTAGGGGAAAGATAAAGCAAAGGTTACACGGGATTAATTATGTTTACAAACGGAAATTCAACGAACTAAGTCATTATGAAAATTGCATATATTACATTGTAATTGAATAATTATATAGTCATACTCCTTATGATGTATGTAGGAACCAATGTGGCGGAGTGGCTCAGCAGCAGCAGTCGACGGCAAACGCGGTTCGATGTCCACTCGGAGGGAAGGTTAGATTGAAATTATTTTTATTACGTGTTTGTAAGACCAAGCAATCAATACTATATGATTCGATTTCTGACTACCTTATAGCTGGGTTGGCTTTGAGGTAAACTGTGTCAAGCAGTGATATACTTTACACATCATGAACGTGGGTTCGATTCTCGTTAGGGAAATATATAGTTACTATACATATAATAAAGTTGTACCAAGGGTCAATTCTGTATATTGTCACCAGAGTGGAAAAATATAAAACAATTAAAATGTGATTATTATTCTGAATGGGTGGGTACGAAACCAATCGCGATTACAGTCAGACGCTGTCGAACTTCGCCAAGATAGCCTAATCTATTTTCTATGTAAACCTACTAATAAAACAGTATAAGAATTGTGTCTGTACATTGAACGTTTTTATGAAAATATAATTTAGGAAGATGTAAAAAAAAGTATTACAATATTTATCTATGATTTTATAATTTTTGTTTGTCTCTTTGTCTGTATGTTTGTTTGTACGTGCAAATCTTCATAGTTCCTGGACGGTTTCGAATGAAACTTTTTGTTGTATAGCATTTTAGACCTGAGCTTATTTTTTTACTGACCTGAGCTTTTAATTTTTTTCTAATTAATAAATTCAATGTCAACTGGAGCTACATGGGAGTACTATATCATATAATCCGCACAAACGAAGTTACAGGCATTACCTAGTATTATATGAACAAGTAAAAATTAAAGCTGTCTGTTTAATTATAACCTGTCACACATTCAACGCAAATCCTAAGACAATAGAAGTGATAGAAACTAAGTTATGGGAATTCATACTTTCTAAGAATTATAATTACAGTATATACGCGCATTAAACGCGTAATCAGTGTGGTTTCTCAATGAATTTCTTGTCGAATATACAAGTATTAAATGGCCAATTCGATACTTTACGGAGTAATATGCATACTTTCGTGGCGTTAACGTTTCTGTGGTACTCTATTTAAATAAAAACGATATAGAAAATTAATTATATGGAAAGGAAAGAAAGGAGTGTTTTGACACTAGATTAACTGTCGTACTCTATTTAAATAAAAAATATATATAAAATTAATTATATGGAAAGGAAAGAAAGGAGTGTTTCGACACCTGCTGTACTGGAAATGTGTACAGATAAAAAAACAAACGTCTCTCAATAAACAACGCTGTTGTAGGTTCGAACTCTATTAGAGGGAATGCTAATTTTAAAATACTGGTTAAGCAAAGCGCTGTTTGATTCCAATACAAACTCTCTTTTTGAAGTAATAGACTGTGAAGAACATACCAGAAATCAAAATAAAAATATTCTCTATTTAAATAAGTTACTACAAGTCATTGAGTTCCGCTACTACAAACGCAATGTTCTGAATGCAGATGGAAAGTGGAGTACGGAGTGTCTTGACACTAGATTGACTGCTATGTGGGAAAAAGTGTGAAAAGAATAGGCTAGCACTTTCGAATCCTCAATTTAACTCGACTTGTCAATACCACCTACCACCGGCTCGGAGCAGTTCTGCTGAGAAGAGTCGGCGAGAAATTCAACAGTTAGTATTTTGAAATAAGCTCACTATTATCATGAGCTTCCATAGTGAGCATTATCACCATTTCACCATATTATTCTTAGACAAAATAATACAATTTCCTCAATAATAGGTTTTCAATCTTAATTTTTAAATTGTTCAAGTGTTGCGTTAAGTGTCGAGTCTTAGAAAGGAAATAAAAATATTTAAAATATAATTATTCACACGAGTGATGATCGAACCCACAACCAATGGCGTTTACAATAAGACGTTGTCCCACTGCACCACGATGGATTCATTTTTAATTGACTTACATAAATTAAAAAATTCAAACCTAATGCAATAGAAGAAAAAAATCATAGTACGTACAAAACTGGTAAGTATAATATAGTAATTTATTAATTCATTAATTCGTCATTTTAAATATATGTATATTAAATTGTAGTATAGAGACCAGCTCGCGGCTTCGCGTTTCGTTTTTCCGTTAAACAATGAAATTCCTGGAAAAGCTAAAAATGGAAGAAAAAATTGTCTATGTTCATCCCTAGACCCTCAAGTATCTCTATATCAAATTATCTCTATATTACATCACAATCGGTTTAGCGGTTGGGCCGTGGACGTCACAGACAGACAGAGTTACTTTGGCATTTATAATATTAAAGTATGGATTATATTGTATGGATATAGTTCATTGTAGACCAAACAATTTTTGAGGAGGATATCGTTAACAAATTTATTATTAAACTACATTATTTGAAGCCCTCGTCAAGAACACGTTACAGTCTATTGACACCGGTACAAATATAGATGGTTTCGAAATTAGTTCTGCAAACATTTTTTTACGAAGTTGACTCACGCTTTTTTCCGCATAGCAGGTTTTTTCTAAAGTGCCCGCCTTTTTCGAGACATCGCCTCTGGTAAGAGTGCTCTGAATATAATTTAAATATATGGAATGTTTTCCCCAAGTGAGAATCGAATCTACGACCAATTGCATTTACAGAAACGCTGTCCCACTGTGCCATAATAGTCTCCACAAAATATATAGATTAAGACATATTTAGAAAACGTATAAAAATTTGAACGCAGCGGTTTGGGAATAACACTTTAAAAAATGTTAAAAATATATATATATATGTATATATAAATGGTTTCAAAATTCATAATAGCCTTAAAAAATACTTAAAATTAGCTCTGTAAATATTTTCACACAGCGAGCTGTTTTCTATAATTTTCGTACTATTTCGAGACTTATCAGTTCGGAGATATGAAAATAATTTAAATATAATCATTCCCTCGAATGAGAATCGAATCACCAATGGCGCTTACGTTGTACCACTGCACCACAATGGTCACTCCAAACATTTCTATTAAAATATAATCAGTTCTGCACAAAAAATCCCACCTTGAAGTAACTAATTACACGGTCTCATGCAAAGCGCTTAACAACGTATGAAATATAATATGTAAGCGATGAGATTTGTATTGATAACACTTGCTATGTTAATTTACGCGCGTATTCTTTGATTACAGTACATTTAATAAACAAATGTGCAATTAACTGTACGACCGCACTCAGAGTTAATTTAATTGTTATTATATTTTCTGCATCTCTAACTCAATTGAAATTAAACACACAATCGTCTGTATTTGACATTGAGGCCAACGTGGCACTGTGTGCAATGGTTATAGGTTATATTTTAAACTATTTTCATTGTGTCGCTGTGAGGACAAGACAAAAAACAGTATTGCGTTATTCACTCAACACGCAATGACTTAGATTAGGGCGGAAAGCGGAGAACGGAGTGTCTTGACACTAGATGTTTGGTTACATTGTCATATTAAAAAGAAACGTGCACCTGATATTGACATTTGTTATGTATATTTGTTTAATGTTAGTATCACATTAATTGACGTTTCTCAATTTTAGTTTCATACATCTTCTGCATGTGGTATTATTGAAAGGTGGAACTCGTACCGTATTTGTTTTGTGAGAACAGTATAATTATATTTTTATGTCAACAAAAATATGATATTTAATATATTTTGAAAATTAAAAATATTTTTAGAAAATGTATAAAAATTTGATCGCAGCGCTCTGACCGCTAAGCCATTTGAACGCATGGTTTAGCGGTCAGAGCGCTTGAACGGTTTCCTAGAGAAGCGGGTTTGAATCCCCGAAAATTTTTATACGTTTTCTAAAAATTAGCTGCAATTTGATGCCAGTAGAAGTGTAACGCTAATAGTGAACGAAATTTAAATGATTTTACTTCTTTCATTGTTAGGTATATTTATTTGTAATGATTCAGATATACGAATATAGGAAACATTTTTGATAATAGCCGTTTTTAAATTAAAAATACTAAGCCGGGTCGCAGTAGCATATAATAACAGTAATAGAGAATGGGGTCTCAAGCTATTACCTGAATTTAAACACTTGCTAATGTAATTGGCTAATATGAGCTAATTCTAAAAAAATGTAGATTTATTGGAGACCGGAGTGCAGACGCTAGGTCTATAAATCTCCGTCTCTTATATGTAAATACGGGAATGCATAGCACTTAAAATATATATTTGTACTAAAAAATTGTGTAGTCAATTAGTATTTGTTTACAAAACCTATGGAATCTGAAGAACCTATTCTTTTAGCATCTAGAACCTTTTGAACCTAAAGGACAAATTCAGTCAGCTTATTTCGCAAAAACGTGATATATGAGTAAATTAAAAACAAGAAAATAACATAGTGTCTTGACACTAGGTTTTCTATGCGGGAAAAAGCGTTAGGCTGTAAAAAAGTGAAGCAAGCTATTTCCATTATCACTTCACTTCACAGAAAACTAGTGTGAAAATGAGAAAAAGTTATATTATATTGACTTCGTGTGATGAATTGTTTTTCTTTTTCATAATAAAATATTTCTCCTAGAAATCTGTTCGCATTTTATTAAATATTATTAAAATACAATAGGCGTTTAGAAAATATATATGATATGATATAGCTGTATAAAAATATATTATATTTTTACATATATTAATAGTAATAATATCGTCATAAATGTATATAAAAGTAAAATGTATGTTTGTTGTTTGTATTTTCGTAAGAAAAAATTGTACGGCTACTTGAATAAAGCTTCGGATTCTGGCCATTTAATGTATAGCAGCTTTGTCTTGGATAACAGAGTGAAGAAATGAATTAGATTTAAACCTAATCATTCCTCCGAGTTGGTTGTGGGTTCGATCCCATCGAACCCACAACCAATAGCTTTTATAGTCAGATACTGGCCCACTGCGCCACGAGGACTTCAATAGTAAGAAAATTATGTTTGAAAATAAATGTTAATTTAATATAGGTTCTAAATGAAGAAATCGAGACGCATAATAAATACTTTAGCTACGATTTGTAGGAAGAGGAAGAAAAATCTAGTGACTCTATGTTATATGTTATATTTAAACAGACGGCATAGTAAGGAAATTAAAACCAAATTCTTAACCTAATATCCTGAGAGGAAAAATTCTGTAACAAATTTGAAATATGTAATTGAAATAACAGAAATAAATTTCAAATAAACCATGAGCTTATCAAGAGGCCATCGTGATGGTTGTGGGTTCGATTTTCAGTCGAGCTCTGGAACCCAAGAAGTTGAGTTCTACTACTCAATACGCATTGGTTCAATTTCTGACGGAAACGAAAAAACGGAGAGTCTTGACCTACCTACGTACTCTGAAACCCTGGTATTTTACAAAAAAAAACAATGGCTTAAGTATGAAAGGGGTTTCAACTTAAACTAGCTAATAATATAATGCTAGTATAGACTAACCTATTAAAGCCAACGAAGCGCATCTGAATGTGGCAGTGTATATAGTCAATGCACTGCAAGTATAGAGTATATATTATTTAATTATATTTTTTTTATTTTTATACATCTACTGTGTTATGTAATGATGAGAGAACCTAGTGAGAAAATATTCCATTTAAAGATGTGTCAAATGGCGAAACTCAACGCCGTGGGTTCACTTATCAGAGCGGAAAAATGGATATAATTTAAAATAATCTTTACCCCGTTCGGGAATCGAACCCAAAACTATCACAAGTGCGGTCATATACTCTAATGTTGCACCATTGACTTTGAATTAATCTTATATTAATAATTTTTTTTTTGTCACGCCTTAAGCTAATGCTGGATAAGTTTATATGGTAAACTGTTCTATTCTTCATTTTTTTTACTTACGAAGACTGTTTTATGATTGGCAAAACCCAGACTTGTACTTTTAAAAAAAAAACAAATATTGCCTAATTTAATTCGAACTCGGTACCATCACCATAGATGCACAATTCGATATTGAATTTGTACAGCCACCAAGTAAGCCTGTATATCAAGAGAGAACTTAAGTGTCCAAATACTCCGTTCTCCACTATGCGTCTGAATTCGACAGCGAATGGTATGGTCACGCTTTTTTTTAATATAGCGGGCAATTAAATATTATTTATATTTAAATTATTCCCCCAAATGAGAATCGAATCCACAATCGCCACGAGGGCCTCATAGGTCATCGCTATTTTATACTTAAAATATGTATTTTAATATATATATTTAAAAAATCGCCCATATTTTTAGCGAATGTGCATCATTATAACGGGATATACGCACTCCATACAATTACTCAACGACACGACACCGAAACTGATAAAATTTATTGTATTATATTATTCTGATTGCCTTATTGTTTAATATTCAGGTGAGAAATGCATGTTTTACTTGTATAACGAATTATACATTTATAACGTAATTCTATACGATTTTACTTCACGATCTTTTGTTATATTACTAGCGAACCGCTCGCGGCTTCGCCCGCGCGAACTATAGCTATTTTGTATTTTCGGCGGTATTTTCGTAAAAACTATAAATAATAATAGACAAATGTAGCCTTTGTTCATCCCAAGACTCTCAAGTATCTCATTATAAAATTTCTTCATAATCGGTTCAGCGGTAAGGCCGTGATGACGTCACAGATGGATTTATTTTGGCTTCACGTTTCTACGGTATATGGTCTGGATGTCTATCCAGAACTAAGCAGCTTGGTTTTCTCACCAATTGGTTGAAGAAGTTTACATCTAAAAAGTTATTTCAAGCCTTCGTCTTCTGTGGTATCAACTGTAAAAAATAAATGGGGTAATTGGTGAATTCTCTTATAGTACTCCCCCACACTCCATATGGTATCGGTATGCTAAACTACAGCCTTCTGTGCCCACTTCATTTTCATCTCCATTGAAAATTGTAAAATTTATAAGCTGTTATTCACATACTTAGGATATAAAAAATATTTATAATAAATTTATAAGAATTTCGTATAGACGTAGCCCGATGTAGAACGCATGGCTTAGCGGTCATAGCACTTAGGTGGTTTCTAAGATAGGTGGCGTGTTCAAATTTTATAGTTTTTCTAAAAATATTTTTCATTCTGCACTTCCTGCTTAAATACATATAATGTTGATATCAGGATTATTAATGCAATTTTAGTGAAATATTTATAAAAAAACACGAAACCAAATGTGTTTTCATTAAAAATAAAATACTTTAAAGAGATATGCACCCACAACTGTTATAAACAATTATGTATTAACATCTGTGCCACAACAGAGCTGATTGTAATAATAACCATAACCTTAATTCTATTCTATTCTATTCTATAAAGAATAAAAGTTACGTCAACAGTAATTGGAGACTCCCCATTCATTACAACAAGACGCTAGACTTTTAAATTGCATACAGTTTTGTAATTTTTTCATAATTAAATGTCACATTAATATGTAAAATCGTTGCAAGCTCGCGTGTTACTTCCGATAAAGTGCCTACTACGGCGGAGGATAAATTGATAATGCACTAACCGTATCACCTGGACACGGTTGCTTGGTAGTGATAAAAAAGAGGTCATCTGAGGTCAATTTCATATTTTTTTTTCTATGGAAAGAACAGTAAATTATTTTTATGTACATTCATACATATTTATATAAACTAAATAGTACTAAATATGTTTTACATTTAAATATGAAGTTGAAAAACATATTTAGAAAATAGTATAGAAGAAAGCGTATAAGAATTTTGACGCAGCTGGGTGTAGAACGCATGGCTTAGCGGTCAGAGCGATTGGACGGTTACCAAGAGGCGCGGTTTCAAATCCCGCTGCGTCCAGATCTTTATACGTTTTCTAAAAATAGTTTAATTTTGTCTAATGATCGCATGTAACGTAAAAAAATTGTAGCTTCGGCACAAACCATTTAGATTTACTGTATTTAATAGCATGTCTAACAGTAATATAGATAATAATAGATAAAAAAAAATTTTTTCGTCATAATAAGCAGCAAGCTTACTCATGAAAATTTACTCGTTGAATACAATTCTGAGAATAAAAGTTAAGATATACGAAAGCAAGGTATATAGAGTGAATTGACGATAATTTAACATGAAGACAACCCTTATAATTTTTGTGTCAGAGAGACAATTATATTTCAAGTCCAATTATACTATATAATAATGTAAAAGGAACTTTTCGACGATTTAATTTCTTTTCAATGTACTTAGAGACGACCTACAAGTAATTGAATTTTTCACTTATTATTTAAATACTACATATATACACACAATAACCGACTGAACTATCACATATATTCAGCCTCTCTATGTTTCCCACACAGCAGGCTATCCGGAGAGAAGTCTAGCCTAGTGTCAAGGCACTACGTTCTCTACTTTCCGCCCGAATTCGTGACATTGCGTATTTAGTGGCAGACCCCGACGCTGCGCTTTGTCTCGTTCACCAGAGCGGAGAAATGAAAATAATTCAATTATGGTCAGTCGTCCGAGTTGGATCGAACCCTATAAAATTATTACACAGCCATTACAAACAGACGCTACCCCACTGCGCCACGATCTACATTATTATATATTCAAATTCGACTTCGGTCAAACCTTGAACTCATTACTATTGCATTCTATCGAACGTGCCCCGTCTACGCTACAATGGCGTCTCGTTCAAACATATATTTCTTATTATATATATGTTAATGTAAAAAAATCACAAATGTAGTATAATTAGACCTAAATCGACTCTACTCACTTCTCACTAGCAATTTGAAAATTGGCTTCTATAAAAGGGCAGCGGTTTTTTCTACTTATAATTAATGTGAAGGCTTAATACGCCAATAGACTTATTTGTTAGAAAATCATGCACCGTGTCTTTGTGGCGGGGAAGGTTAAAAACCTTTCATATTTTTTTTATTTAGTTTTTAATTCCTTTCATATACATAAGTATGTATACAGATGGTAATTGTCTATCACAGAAAAAGAGTGTTAAAGAGAATTAGATTAATTTCATGAATCATAAAATTCCCTAAAATTCAAGTCTCGATCGATCATCGAACGAATTACTTAAAAAACCTTTGAAGCGATTCATTAAATATTGTATAAGAATTATTCATATTTCATAAGAAAAATAATAATTAAATTATAGTATATATGTTTACCAAATTTTCAAAAAGAGGATGGATTTATTAGTGTTTGCTTGAATTTAACTCAAAAAATTATTATTTAAAAAATTCTTTCACCATTGGAAAGCTACATTTTCACTGAGTAACATAGGGTGTGTGTTTCCATAAATAATTATGAATCACTACGAAAACTAAATGGAATCCATGGTATAACAAAAATTGTCATAAAATTTCTTTGCCTCGTCTAAGCATTTAACAATCTTGTTCTAAGACGGGAGTAAGTCCTGAGGTACCCTCCTTTTTAAGCGTTTAAACAACTAGAATATGTTTCTTTGTAAGCTCCTGTATTATAGGTATTGTTTGGTACCTTTGTTATTATGTGGAGAATTTTTGACTGGAAGCGTTGTAATATGTCCAAGTTTGAGGTACTTGCAGTTCTTCAGACTGAAACTGATTTGAGAATTGTATTGTGATTTACGAGTTTGTTATTCAAAGAGAGGTTCGATTTCCGTCCCAAGAGCCAATAGAGCTTGTAAACTTTGTACGCTTAGTGCTTTTCTTTTTGTAAAGATGTGCTTTTTCCATATGAAACGTCCAGGTCCAGGTGTATGCCCAGGTAGCGTACGGGATTTTTACTCCATTCAGGTAGACGCATATATCGTGCCTAAGGGTGAAAGTTACGTGCATTGATTTAGTTTCCTTGGCCTTTATTCTCTAGTGTTTTAGCCAGGCAGATATATCATTTATGCTTCTCTGTAGCATTTCTGATGCGATGATGCGATTTTCATAAAATGCGACAAGAGCTGTATGATCGGCAAAAGTCCCCACAAGAACTTCAGTTTGTGGTTGGTAAGTCAAAAGTATATATTCGATAGAGAACAGGGCCCATTACACTACCTTGGGAATACCTACTTTTATTTCATGTTTTGTCTTCTTCATGCTTTACGTCAAAGTGCCTTTGTTGAAAGTATGATTTTATGATCGATCGATAGTAGTTAATAGGCAGGGCTTGTTAAATCTTATAAAGAAGACATGACAGACATGCCACACGCGAACAAATGCCTGTGATATATCAAGACATGCAACAGAACAGTATTTTTTATGCATCATGTATTTTTTCAATTAATGGATGAACTTGTTCAATAGTCCTATGAGCTTTGCGAAAGCCAAATTGATAATTTTGGTATTCAATCGTGTTTGGCAAGTTTAGGCGTTGAAGAATAAGGACTTCCAGGACCTTTGAGGATACAGGCAGTAAATTTATGGGACGGTAAGATAAAACATTTTCCGGATCTTTGCCAGGTTTGAGAATGAGGACAGTTTCAACCACTTGCCATTCAGCAGGAACGAATTCTCATCGCAGGATAGCGTTGAAAATGGCAGTTAGTAAAAGAATCGCCGAATACGGTAGCTCTTTCATGATTTTTGTTGCAATCAGGTCTTAGCCTTGTTTAAGAAGAGTTTTCTGATTGCAGACTTTATTTCTTTAATTGTGAACTTTGTTCAGACGGCGCACAGCCGAAACTACTGGACCTTGTCAGCTGAAATTTTGGCATGTATGTTGCTTATAGTGATCACTAAGAGACAATTCTTTAAAGTCCAAGTACGAATTGGCTGGCGAAAACTAGTACAATATTATAATCGCAAATTACATAAGAAAATAGTAAAATTATTTAATGATGATTAGATAAATTGCAGGCGGTGGATTCTTGATTGACTTTCGAGTACAATTATGTACTCGACAGTCACTCATGAATGACACCAGAGGTCTATAATATCAGAGAAAAGTTCCATGATAAGCTTGAGGACCCCTTGAAGAGCATGTAGGAAAGCTGACGTGAAGTGATTTATTATGACTTCACTGTTGGTACTGCCATTTCTATTAGCTTAGCTTTCCCACAAATAAAAAAAAGTCTGGTAAATACTGTAAGTATTTTATAAAAACAAAACCATCATGGCGCAGTGGTAAAGATGTGACTGTAAGCGAGATATTTCTGGGTTTAGGTTTTAATTACATTTCCCCACTCTGGTTAGACAACACTCAACATGCAATGTCTCCGATTCAGGTGGGAATTGGAAAAGAGTGTCTTGACACTAACATCTCTCCTACCAAGAAAAAGCGTGAAGCTGCAAACAGAAATTATTAATATTTGACTATTACGTATATATGTGAATGTGTTTAAAAATATAAATTACATTAAATTATTAAATAAATCAAATTGTAAACATGTAATTATTAATTTGTAAATATAAAAAATAATGTAATACTACATAGACTTTTACAGCTTCATGTCTTTTCCCGCATGCATGGAATAATCAGAGATTTTAGTGTCAAGACACTCCGATCCCCACTTACCGCCTGGATTGGTGACATTATGTGTAGAGTGGGGGTACTCATTGCTGCGCTTTGTCGTGTTCAACTGAGCGTATGAATGAAAATAAATGAAATATCTAAAATATATAAATAATGAAAATATCTAAAATATATAAATAATTTAAAAATCAAAATTTTGCCGAGTGGGACAATCACGCGCTGCTACAGTGCCACTGAGCCACTATGGCCGCAATTTAAAATTTAAATATATTCTTTTTTTCTTCGTTATGCTAATTTGTCCTTACGTCAATGACAAGTGTTTTTCACATTCGTGACATATTTCCAACACAATTAATTTTAATATTTTAATAATAAAGTTGTATAAAAACATATTGTAATGAATAAATAATTTAAATAATATAATTAATTATATGAGAAAAACCAAAAAGATTTTCAAAAAAGTTGAATAATAATACAATTTAATACATGATTTTCTATTTATTAGCAGTGGACATTATAATTATAATAAAAGTAAGATTTGACCTAAATTTTCTTAATTTTATATAATATTTACAATCTTAAGGAAAAATACATACTAATTGTAAATCTAAAAAAAAAGGGCAAAGACGCAACAATTCGATATAGATCAAGATCTAAAAAACAGCTTTACACTTAGTAACACGTTGTAGTACGGCAGTCAGAGAGAACCGGATGTCAACCGGATGTCGCCCTCTTCGTCCGTGTCGGTGTGCGTGTTTGTGTGTGTGTGTGTGACAGAGAGAGAATTATTGGGCAAATGTGTTTCAATTTCCTCATACGCCAAGCCTTGTAACCAATTATAACTTATATCTCGGAGAGAACTCTCGTCCTCTCCCAGGTATTCGTAATGACGTTTGCATAGAGCCATCCTATACTATTGTGGGTTTCACAAGCTAAATCAAATCGGAGTTTACTGCTGACAAGCAGATTATTATAGACTGCTTGTTAGTGCTTGCGTGGAATCGTGTTGATTTAAAACAGTTTGCTGACTGAAAGAATATTTTGGTACGCAGTATAATTCAGTACTCGAGAAGAGTAAGGGCTTATATACAAGGAGGTTTGCAGGATGAAAGAAAGATTGCAGAGTGCAATTTTTTTTTAAATCATTGCATCACAATAAATGTATACTACTAAAGCCTTTTCTGCCTCAACCTTTTTTTTCTTTTTCTAACGTTTCAAAAAATATTTTACAAAAAAGTGTAGATTTTGTACCCTAATAAGGGTTTTTGGTGCTTTATTTTAAACATGTATTTTTTCTCATCGCCTAAATTTCCAGAGTTATTATTTTAAAATAAAAAATAGAATATTCTCAAGCTTTTATTATGGATAAGAAGGAACTAACAATCATATTAGATCATGAACTAGTATGTAAGTGTACAGACATACACAAAAAAATGTAAACAAGGTTTTTCTGTAGGTTTATAAAATGTCAATAAAAAAATAACTCGAATGTAAAAAAATAAATAAATATTATTATGTGTAATGAAAATAGCATATACGCGATGAGAAAAAGATGGCAAAAAAGTCTTAGCGTTACTTAGTGATAAGGCTTGCACGCGATCGTAGGTTGCTGGCATTGTATGGAGTACGCTTCACAACTCCACTCTATTCTCCGTTTTTAGCCCATTTTCTCTACGCAAATGGTCTGATCTCTCCTTTATTTTTGGTCCGAAATTGATTGTATTCGAGTACTTTTGTTTCGTATAAAGTAATTTTGCTGAAGAGAGCCTGGTGTTGAGACATTCTGTATGTATATTATACTGTTGTTTAAAGATAAAAAAAGCAGTCAAGGCGCCTCTATTACAGTATCCGCCCGAAATCGAGACATTGATGAGACTTGTACGTGAAGGAAACACCTAGGAACACTTTTTACTAAAATTTTAACATGTAGAAATTCATAATTTTTTTTCAAAATAATGTATGAGAAATACACAAAAAAGAAAGAAAGACTCTTATATGTTTCACATACAATTTTATATAAAGAAGCATACGCGTAGCTAAGCAACGTATGATTTACGCATCAATGGGAACAATTATATATTTAAAATGTTTCGATACAAAAAATTCTCCTTTCATACTAACCTAGCTTTCACAGAGTAGCATCGCTCGTATCGTATAAGAAGTTTTTTCAACGATTTACTCATATTTTAATATTATATTAATTATTACGGTCCGTTGGGGGTTCACTCGGGAACAACGGTCTTTGTATGATACATACATACACATGGAATATAATAGTGGATATTTTTATTTTCATTGCAATTTCAATTTCCACTCGGGGAAATTATTATATTTTAATTTTCTTTGCGTTGATGTCAATCCTATCATTCTATCAATATGGGTTTGATGTAACGCTGTTGTAATACAAAATGTTGAAAAATATTTGGACGATAAAACAAAATTACTATTACCAAATATTTTTTTTTTTTGATATTTACTTGTTTAATTAAAAAAAACCGATTAATTTCAAAATTGACGATTTACCTAAAATATGATAATTATTCATGTTGTAATGTCGCGACCAATGCCATCTATGATTTAGAGTTGTAAATACATTATATTTTATATACCGCCATCTATTATGTTGTACAATAACTACTTAGTGCTGCCATCTCATAGTAAATGTTGCAACTAAATTGTATTTATCCACGTGTACAAGCACTATTCGTTTAAATTGTACATTACTTTTCTACTAGATGGCAGTAAAAAAAATTATAAAATTTAAAGTATTGGCATCCGAGATCTACATATTAAATGGTTAATGTGATTCAATTTGTGGAGTCGCATGTACCATATAGGACTTTGTTAAGATAAAAATATTTAATTAGTTAAAAAAAGGAATGAATGAGGAAAAAACACAAATATCTGTTTAATATCCTGATTTGTAATAAGCCATTAGGTTCATGCTATGTCATCGGATCCGGAAATGTGTGCAAATTTTTATCGAAAGTGGATTTACATTTATAGATAAATAATATTATACAGTTAACACGTTTTAGATATATTGTGAAGTGCAATCCAAAAAATCTAAATTTTAATTAATAAAATTAAATAAAAAAATAATATTTAATGTAAAGTATTGTTCTCGTATTATTAATACACGAAAAAAACTTCTTTCACGAAAAAAACGTCTTTTTAAATTTTTTATTTAATCAAAGTTTTGTTCCTGTTTCTACGCTTTAAAACTGCTTATGATAAAAATATGAAATTTATTATAATAGGGGTAAGTTCACTGCAGCTTCCGCCGATCCGAACACGCCATAACAGTTGACGTTCCATGTAAGAGCTCCGAACAATTTTGGTGTACTTGCAATAAAACATTACTCCTCTAATTCATCAATCGATCATCGTATATTGGGTCGGACAGCACACTGCTCGATATTACAGCTTTGACACTACAAGACCTGGAGTTGGAAACCATCCACCATCCTCCTTGCTGAGTGGACTTTGCCAGCCAGCCAATTATTCTTTTTTCGTAATTAAGACAGTTATTTGTATGGAAATTAAATTTCTTTCCAGGAAGCTGTACAAAATGATTCAGATTTTTATCGTTCTCCTAATTAGAGGGCAGTAATGTATAGATCACGAGAGGTACTTTGATAGAATAAAATATATTTTATCATAGAAAAAAATGTCTATACATGTAATTTGATTTATTATCACCTTATATTATTGGGCGTCATAATTCTAATATGAATTTTGAGAAAATACATTCTTTAATAATTCGTACAAGAAGTTTTGGTTTTGCTATTTATTTGTTTCGCTATTTACCAATAGATGGCGAATTCAAAAACAATCAATGAAATTTGTAGGTTTTTTTTAATAAAATACTAAATATAATTAAAAATAGATTAACTTATATCATAAAATTAATAATTCATAATTTATTCAAGCAAAGTCTGATTGGGGCGGAAAGTGGGGAACGGAGTGTCTTGACACTAGCTTCTCTCTAACTATATACAAAATAAATTAACGGGACCAAAAGAAAAACACAGATATGAATCATCCTTTTTATTTTTTAAAATAATTATAGCTAACCGTTTCGGCAATAATAGTCACTATTCTCATTTTAATGACACAGTAAGCATTTTCCGTTGTTAAAATTAAATTTAACGTAAACATTAATGGGTTAAATTTTCGATTAAAAGTTAAATTATAATAATATCGTAACGTAACGGACTAACTTAATTATACATAGCATTAGGTCGAGTACGAAATAAAATAATATAATAATAACCTCTATAAAAATATAGTTTTAAAAACACATCGCGGTTACACTAAATTAAAGAAACATGGCATCGCAATTAACTAATGAATTCACTTAATAATTAAAACAGCTATACAAAAATACAAAATAAAAACGAAATTCGTCGTGACATATGTCATATGACAGTTTTTTTTAAAATTTTGAACCAGGACATAGGTCTGAGTACCTATCTGTATATACGTAGAAGTGGGAAAGAGATAGATATATTTTTTATTGCAACTTTCCAATCTATCTCTTTCTAGTTAGGTCAAAATTCAACAACGTTCCCACGTATATAACTGGAACTAACACCAAACGTCCCATCACATGCCTAAAATTTATTTACAGGTATTTTTTTTATCAATAATTTAAATACATTATTTTTTCCAAACATGTTATTTTTTCCAAACTACTTAATTAGATACCTATATATACTAAATTTTACAATTTACGCCGAAATATTATTTTAATTTTGATTCTTTTTACAATATTTTATACCACATATGTCCAAAAAGTGTTACAATTTTCGCATTTTCCAATGTCAATGCACGACAACTTTTGTTTATATGTAAAAGGGTAGAAATTGTATAAAAATAAGACTAGAAATACACCAATTGAAAAATACGTCAGAGCTCAGATTTTAACGAATGTCTGTATGTTTGTGCGACATATAATTGTGAAACGGCTACCAACGTAAATGCCCATGTGACATTATGAGGCTAGTTATTAAAATGTAGAAACAAATGCGCTGTTGGTCTAATTTCGCTTAATTTTTCTTTAGCATCTTTATCTAATTAAAACTTATCAATTTTCAATTAATTTTCATATATCGTGACTAAATAGTAATCGCCGATGCAAATTGTTAATTTTGACCGAAATCCAAAATATCCAAATTTTTTTAAAAGTACCTCCAAAAGGAGTTATATAATGGATAAAAATCCATTTTTATAATTTCTCAAAATATGTAGCGAACACTCCCAAA
This sequence comes from Podotricha telesiphe, assembly GCA_038994665.1. Classification (NCBI taxonomy): domain Eukaryota; kingdom Metazoa; phylum Arthropoda; class Insecta; order Lepidoptera; family Nymphalidae; genus Podotricha; species Podotricha telesiphe. The sequence goes on from JAOYRR010000390.1 coordinate 132,525, forward strand.
ATATGTGTGTGGCCAAAAAGTTGTATATCAAAAGTATCTAAGCCTCAAAACGGATACGACACGATACGACACATCGGGTCAAAGGTACCCTAAAACACCAATATAAAGATCCATTATCTATTACATTAAGTACTTTTAAGTACACACAATTTTTTTTTTTTGTATTTATTTTATTTTTCTTCGTTGTTCACTACACCGATAGAAAGCACTAAGTTCAAATGCGCGTTTAATGCACGCTACATACGGACCCATTTATAAAAAATACACATTTCAATTTCGGTGTTTTATAAAAGAGCCCGGCAATACATTACATTACATTAATTACTAACTTACAATATAAGATATATGAATTACTACTATGTGAGTTATGAATTGAAAACCTGGCTATCCTGTCTACACTTAAATTACGATTAAGAATTGTGTATATTTGGCTAAATATCGTAAAACAAGCGAAGTCAACGTAAACGACGAAGCGTAAAAATAATAACTATAACAGTCAATAAGGATGAGTAATTAAAACCAACAGCAATTCATTATTAAAAACTTAACAAGTTTTCGTAACTTGCACGCGTCTTGCACGGCTGTGCAATGGTGTGCAGGTCGCGCAATTAATTTAACTCGAAATAAAAAATGTAATGTAATCGCAAGTTGAAACCGCGAATGTTTCGGGTACTAATACGATAATGGCCGTCAAAAATATATTGTCGTAATGATGTGTTCAATTCACTAATGTATGTAAAGTGTGCGTTTTGACGGACACTATCGTAAAAGTTCACCGAGTTTTTACCACAGATTTGTTTTCCAAGATTTTTTATCTTCAAATCGTCTAAGAAAACAAAATAGTGGCGTAAAATTTTCGTCATACCGCATTTCACAAAAATAGTGAGAGCACCAGCCGCTTTAATTTTATATCACAATCAGTCAATAAACTCTTTATTCTATAACAATGTCTATCAATAATTTTGTCACTTTTTATTAAATTTGTACGAAAAAAAACATCTTTTACAACCGCTCCCCTCACTATTCGCAATCAGTATGAAATGTCAACTTAGCCTAGTAACAAAACGTGTAAAACAATCATTTTCAAATATAAAATGCGAATCAAACTATATATAAGTGTGCCGTATCCATTTCCCGGATTAGATCTACCAACAGCGCATTTTGCGGGAAATCGTACCAAGCTACGATATTCGCAGTGAGGCAACATAAACCAGTACTATTGACACTAAGACGAAGTAAGTACTTCATTAAGACCTCGCGGCCATTATTTTTAATTAGGCTTTAATCATTAAATGTACACAGCTTAACTATGGAATTTTTCATAGTAAAATAAATGTAGAAAAAATTTTCTTTCTTTTTTTTATAATATTAAAAAATTTAACCTTCCAAAACTTAAGAATAACCTCTGACAATTCGCAGACCTGTTATTTTATAATAACTATTCCATTTTCGATGATCACAGAAAATACGTTGCGTCGACATTGTTGCGCACACGCAGCCTCCTAATAATTAAATTTTCAATTTCAATCAAATAATCCTTACTTACCTATTAAATTTTATTATCTCGAAAATACAAAGTGTTTTTACAAATATTCGCGTGCGGCGCAAAAATGTGGACGCCTTGTTAGAACTTGAACACTTTCTTAGAAACGTAACTTTTGTTCTAAAAATCTAAATTTAGGAGACACCATCCGTGCTTCTTGCTTCTTACTTTGTACAACTCGAGTCACGAGCCAGTTCCTTAAAACGATGGGCTATTTATAGATTTAAAAATACCAAACGTCCATAAATTTTTCCATCTACTACGACCTAAATTTAAAAACAATAGCATTTATACAATATTCATAGGAACTTTTTTTCTGTTGTTATATTAAATTTATTAATATATTAAATTTATGAGAAAATTTTTACATAAATAGCGATCCGTTCACATATTTTTTTTTTTTATTGCGATTCTAGGTACTTTTGTGTTAACTTGTAATATCAGTCGAAATGTTTGATTTTTGCGTCCAAAACGAGTGAGTTTTCACGTTTCCTAAAAACAATTATCATCGGGTAACTCTTCGCGTCAGAACTGTCCTTATCATTCCAAATCATAATAAAAACTGGCCGAAAAGTGTTGTATTTAATAAAGGAAATACTTAAATAGAAAACAATCAAAGTATTATCATCGAGAACCAAACGTCACGAACAACTGAAAACGAGTTTTGGGCTATTGCAATTGTATTTTTTTTACTACTTACATTGGACACCCCACAACAGTGGGTCTACACTGATTGTAGTGCCCACTGCTGCACGAGACACCAATATTAATTCAAGAAAATTATTATATACGATAAATCAGCTTAGAATACCTTACCTATTTTACGATTATCATATCCGACCAGTCCGCACAATTTCGTGCCAGAACGCAATTTGTGCGGACCAATCGCCACTTAAATATACATGATGATCATATTAAAAGAATTATTCGGCAACACTTGACATTCTTATTGAAACTGCAAAACCGTTCCAAGTCTAATGGCAATGGGACGATTTTGCTAGCTTCTTGTACGTGAACTGTAAAACTACTATTCGGGCAACTGCATTTACTGTACGGTGTAATTGGAGGTGTATTATCATTGGTTTGTGTGAAATATTGTTTGTTATCATTTAAAATGATTCGGGCTATTGTTTTTTTATCTGTTTAGTTGTGAGAATAAAATAAATATGTAACTTGGGCTATGTATGAGTCCGTGTTTGAAGAATGTCTCGTGTTCTTTACGTCCATACAAGACCGTCCGTCGAACTGATGCGAGTGTTCGACTAAGTCCAATTCGGTATATCGTTATCGATTCAGTGAATAATCGCTATTTTTATATACCATGAAATAATCACGTTTATTTACAAAAGCAAAATTGTAAAATAACGGCAGTCTTCTGAAAACAAACATAATTCAATATACTTTATAACTATACAAAAAAAAAAAAACTTTAAATTATTACTTTACATTTTTCAGTTTGAAAAAAGCTAACCGTTCAATAAAAAAGATAAACCGACAATTTTTGATTTTTCTCAAAAAAAAAACAGAAGAGTCAACATTTTCTAAATCTATATATTATTTACAATTATAACTAATATGGCATTTAAATAAAATTATAAGCCAAGAAATAAAGGACAATGATATAATAATATGAAATAAAAAAAAAACCTTTTTTGATAATAATTTCAAAAATAGAATTTGTGCGTTCAAAATTTGACTAGCATGAGACGTGTTATTGCGTGAAAGTTAATAATAATAATAATAATAATAAAAATAATGTTAAAAATATTATTTATATAATAATTATAGAAACAATAAAAAATATATTTGGAAACTTAATGTAAGTAAATATTGCAGAGTTTCGCTTAAATGCGATAAAACGTGCGTAAAACGGTTTGGCACATCCAAAAAGATTTTTGTACTAAGCTAAAAAATACGTTGATCTGTGATAAAGCTAATAAAAATAAACTTTCCTACGACACTCTCGACCGAATCCGGAATCCGAATCTAAGAGCCTGTCACGTATTCATAAAATGTATGGTAAAACCTAAGAGTTGTATGAAATAAATGTCGAAAAACACTAAATAAAAAACAAACGTATGTAAACTGACGATTGCACTCAGTACCTACAATATAATTATTAATTATTTGTTCGGGCGAGTTTTTGTTCCATTTTAATCATTCGTCTATTTTTAGTTTATTCAATTTTTATATTTACACAATATTAGATTCCACTACGCCTATTTACATCTGTTAGATCTATCTAAGTTTTAGAGTTTAGTATAGTTTCAATATCGTCTGTAAGTATGTATAACGTATCGTAAGTTACTAATCAGAGGCGACTTCACGCTCCGAAAACGAAATTTTGTCGAAAATATTGTCAGTGTGTAGCTCTGACTTGTGACAATAGAAAAACTGACTTTACACCTAAAATTGATTTTTACTTCTCTTACTAAATGTCCCAAAGCTTTTATAATTCATCAAATGTCAGAGCTTATAATATATAATAATAAAATATTTTTAGTTCATTTTATAGTTTTGCGATATACATCGCGTCGGATTAGTAATAACTGAAATTTCATGGTTGAGTGTTTTGTTGTAAGTGGACAGCTTGTTGTGCCGCTTGCTGCGCCGCATGTTGCGCGACCTGCGCCGCTTGATGCATTTGTTGCTGCTGGACTTGCTGGGCGGCTTGAGCGGCCTGAGCGGCCTGAGCGGCCTGCGCTGCCTGAGCAGCCTGAGCAGCCTGAGCAGCCTGAGCAACCTGAGCAACCTGAGCCTGAGCCTGAGCCTGTTGAACTGGCGAAGGTAAATTGAAACCCAGCATTCTAGGGTCGTGCAATCTTAGCGCTTGCTCTAGTCTTTGCTCTTGTGCAATTCGGAAAGCTTCGACTAACTCAGGTGATAGTTGCTCATTCGTTTGAAATCCGTTATGTCGTAATGGTGGGTTTTCATTGTTATGCGCTTGGGAGACAGCTAGCCTGAGAGCTTCAGCTTGACTTCGTAGGAGAGCTTCAGCTTGTTGAATTCGGATTGCCGCTTCGGAGGGTGGTTGGGGCGCTTCTTGGGTCGGTTCTCTCGCTAGTTGTTGGCGCATTGCAGATACCAAGTTTGCAGCAGCTACCTGCACTGCGTTGTTCTCACCTGATTGAGTCATCATGTTAGCAGCCGCGGCTATGGCTGCCATCCTCTCATCGTATTGACCGTTTGACCGGAGAAGGTCTGTAATTTTGTTAACTGCTGTCCCAACTTCTGAACCTGCTGATGATGAAAGGCGTCCATTTGACGAGGAGTCGGAATGAGCTGGTGAAGGTGGCGCGAGGTTTAAGAGGCCAGATCCTCCAGCGGATGCTGAAACGGCAGCTATAATGTCCCTCTCGCGTCTTTCCGCAGCAGCCCTCGATAGGACATATTGGGCCGCAAATTGATGTTTTGGTTCCATTCTCATATGCTCCATGTGGGAGAGTAGACCTGTAATTAGTTATATACATTATAAGCTAGGTATATTCAAAATATATTTTTTAAAAGACAAATATAATAATTATAACACATTATTTTTATTTCTTGCTTCATACAAACGAACAGTTATTTAATACAAACAGATATTATGTCACAAGACCTGGGCAACGTATGGATGCGACCTGTACCGATATGTGATGGCCTGTGTTTGTTTATAGGTGACATCTATTTCCTGAAGTATGGTTGATTATAATAAATCTAATTGATAAATTGAATACATACCACTTTCATGCGTAAACACTGCTTGACAAACTGAGCAAGGCCACATACGTAGACCGCCGGACAGTTGGGACTCAGGGTGGCACGCCAGGTGTTTTCTCAGAGAACCTTCATTGACATAATGTTTGCCGCACACAGGACATGGATGGTTCGCTGTCCGCCGCTTCGCTACATATGGATCAATAGGTTTAGCTTGTGGATACGGTGATGTTGAGGGCGGACCTGACATCACCGGGAGAGGTTAGTGGGTTAGGGAGGGAGAGGAAAAAAAAAACAAACGGTTAGTTCCAAGTTAGTCTCAGTATGAAGAACGACGACCTTTGGTAATCACTAATAGTATTCACTGGTGATAATAATACAACAAACGTACTTTTAGGCGTGAATATCAAATGGACTTCACTGTTTATCTTTGGGGAGGCTTTTAACAAAAGTCGTCGTGGCTTAATAATAATAATGAAAGTAACATTTCAAAATGAGGGAAAACCAAAACAAACTAAATTAAACTGATGACATTATATAACAGTGAATATTGAAAACGAGGGTAACAAAGATATAAAACATATAAACAAAACATATTATCATAATAAAGCTTCCACATCATCCGAAGAACCATTTGAACGAAGAAATGTTTGTAAAACAGACTACCCTTCCAATAAAGCGATAATATAAACAGACGATTCTTCAGATGCTATTAACTAACTAAAGCTATATCTTAAAATTATGGCAACGATACGTTTTTGGTTGGTATAACCAAACACCCCTTGTGGCTTTGAGCCGTCTGGAAGTTTTTCTATTCTATAAAACAACAAGCGTTCTTAACATTTCCTCTAAATATGAAAATGTAACAAATCGTTATAAACTTCCAGTGACTTCTCTTACAAACTAATCGTCCCTTATGTAATAATGTCTACTAACTGATTCGACAAAAATACTATAAAATTATGTAAGATTTGCAAAATATACACATTAAGAGACAATTAAAACAATAGGGACCACTTAAATTACTTAAATGTAAACCTTTGAAATCCAAAGAAACCCTATCTATGGACATAGAGACAATAGGTAACGTTCCTTTTAACCAACGAGTAAAACCGAGCTGCCGAGAAACTTACTCGCAACGCCGGACGCATTGGGGTCCTTGTGAGTGTTCTTCATATGTTCGACTAGGGCTTCGCCACCGAAAACTACTTTGTGGCAAATAGGGCAAGGGGTGGCCGTAGCGCCACCTATCATGAGGGCCGCGTGTTGCTGCAAAACACCAAGGTGCAGCTGAAGCTCCTATCCACCGATGATGCGGGCATAGTAAAGATTAGTAATTGAATAAAAAAATAACATTTCAAATGGAATTTTGAAATAATAATAACGCTTAAAATAAAATATAACAGCCAAAAGGAATTTTGATTTTGGATTTTGAACGAAAATAGCACCGATGTTGGTTTTATAAGATTTGGTGCGCTTCTAAATACATACATGTATAGATTATATAGAAAATATAAGAAATTATAATGTAAAGTATATATTATAAATATATATTATGTTTTAGCAATTACTACTAAACTTTGAAAAACGTGAAAGTTTACCAACACGTTTTTTTTCTTATAAATTTAAGAAATATTCTAATGTTACTTAAATTTTAATTCATATCGATATAACTAGTTTATTAAAAACCATTGTTGTATTTTTAAATATCATTAAAAGAAACTTAACGTTGGTGACTCTATGGTTGCGTGAATGAATTTCATCCTGATCTGATCTGATTTGTTATATTTCTAATGTTTTTGCTTCCCTTCTTAATAAACGTAAAACTGAGAAAGGAATATTAGTACTATATTCTATCCCCAATAGTACTAAATAGGTTCCATTCCATATTCAAGATTTTTAAATAGCTTTCTCATTTCACTATTTATTAACAGTTTTCTTTTATTATTTTCATTTAAAACCCCAAAAGCATACTGACCTTTGCCGTGTGTGTTCTTAAGCTGCTCTCAGTGGCGAATCCTTTCCCACATATATTACAATGAAACGGTCTGTTTTTGGCTCTTTCCACTTGCGCATCGTGGTTCCTTAGGTGTTGCTGGAGATTTGAAAGCTGTATGAAAGCTCTACCGCAGTCTGGTAAATGGCATTTGTATGGACGTTCTCCTATAAACAAAAAAAAATTATAAAGTATTATATTATATTAATTATTTAAAATGTTTTTATTACATTTTTTATGCGTGTTTTCAAATTCTACATAAAATACGTATAAATATCAGACTCACGACTATAGCCCCAAGGAATTTTGCGCCCCAACGCGACAGTGTCAAATGTCTCACCTATATTTTTAGGTATAGCTTTTCATAGTTTAAAAAAATAAACTTCACATAATTTATTATCAATGTAAATTTTCATAAAATTTTCATATTTAATAAGCTATAATAAATAAAGAAACCCCGATCTCTATAATTAGCCGTTCATCTCATGCGTTCAAACGGTTATTTTATAGCAAATGATACTTGAGTAATGATGCTATACGCATCTTGTTTGCCTTATTTAAATGTTAGAGGAGACTTGTGACTTATACGGTCACCGTTGCGCAGTGGCACACTATGGCCCTGTGTACGCGACGGTTGTGGGTTGGATACCCGGGAATGTGGGGAAAAAAATTATTTAAATAACTTTACAGGTTAGATGCACGGCGTTTGGTTACGCTATTAATTGATAAAAAGTTGTGTTATTGCATATTGAAATAAAAAGAACAGGTCAGTCAGTGCAGTATGGGGCCTTAACTCTTAGTCTGGCTATCCTGCTATATATAATATATGGGGCTTACTAAATCGTAAACAGTACAGTCCAACTGAGCCACGACAGTATGAACGCCAAAATATTTTATAATTTGTAAGTAATTAAATGAATTACCAAATATTACAATATGATGTGATATTATTCATTACTAAAGACCGTAAGTTCAAATCTAAGTTTTTTTTATACGTTTTCCCGCATAGCAATAGTCAGAGAGAAACTAGTGTCTTGACACTAGATGATGTTCACTTTCCACCTGAATTCGTTTTAAAATACATAGAAATATATGCATCATTTGGCGTCATATTAAGCAGTGTCACACAAACGATGGTTCTAGGTTCGATATTTACTAAACCAAATGGTAAAAAAAATATATATGTACATTATTTTTGCTTCCTTGGCTGGATTAGTCAAACCACATCCATGTCATTAATGACACTATAAAGATAGTGTCGTAACACTATCTTTTTTCTGGCTATCCCGTTATACCTAAAAAGCGGTAGTTGCCTTATAATGTTCCACTTTTTCATTCACCAAGTAACCCAAAACGCAAGTTCAAACACAACCCAACCCACTATGACCGAGTTCATTTTAAAAATAGAACAGTAAAAGTGCATACACTCACTGCACTAAGGCGAAAGGTTGCCTTTAATGGAAGTAAAAAATAAATTAATATATTATATAAATGTGTTGTTAATTATATAATAAAGTTAGGGCCATCGTGGCGCAGTGGAACAATGTCTGTAAATGTCACGGTTATGAATTCGATCCCTACTTAATTATTATATATGAATAAATTTCATTTCTTCGCTCTAGTAAGATAAACAAAATAAGAGAAAAAGAAAAACACAAATTGTTGAAAAACAAAACCGTTGAACGGTTTTCAAGAGGCGCGCGTTCAAATCTCGCTGCGTTCAAATTTTTATACGTTTTCTAAATATGTTCAATTTCCTAAGTCCGAATAAAGCTTTAAAAAAAAATTAAAAAGAGAAAAAGCATCTAATGAAAGAATAGCTACGTTTACATATATATGTGTTTGCAGTCCTGACTCATTTGAACTTTTTATTATTGAACGTGACTGGTTATATGGGGTTCGTAGTCAATTTATATAATTCATATTTCTAATATAAATAGTGTTACCGGACAGCTTCGTTTTGTTTAAAACTTTTGTTTGAACAAAACACTTCTTTATTTAAAATAATCTTGACGTAAAGCTAACGGAAGCAAGCGATAATATTTGTCTAACCAAAATGGGGTAACCAAAACGGATTCGAACCGCCTATCTTCACGTGTATAAACAGACATTTAGCAAATGCGTTACAATGGCGTAACACAATTCTAAAACTATATAAGTTTATAACCAAAACCTAATAGGCATTTTATTTGAATAAAAATCAACTTTATATTACATAATTATATAAAATTTCGGCAACCCGGTCATTCGTCTGAAAATCCGAAATCCCTATACAACCGCGACCTAACCCACTATGACCGAGCTCATTTTTAAAATAAGTCCATAATAAAACCAACGCATACTTTTAGCTGCAAGCAAATGCATAGGTCAATGTCCTCGGCTAATGCACACAACTGTACATCTGTGTACAACACACATACAGAATGTTTTTGACACGTCTATGTGTGTGTATTTTTGCATGTTTGAGAAGAATGCGCGTACGCACACATGGACATTTAGAAAGATATTGTAAATTATTTCCTAGATGCCAAGACTAGATATACGATATATTGTATTATATATATTATGAATATGACATACGTTTTATAATAAATCCTTTAAAGTATAAGTAACGGGGGGACTTCGATATGTATAGCTTTTACTGAATGTAGTGGTAACGTATGGTGGTCACGGGTTTGATTTCAGCTAAACTATTGATTATTCTCTTGTTTTTTGCGAAGTTTTTATAATTTTATATTAACAATTCATTTAGATAGATTTTGATACTAAAAACTTGTCATTTTATTTAACATATTTTCTAAATTGGATTATATATGCGTATTGGTTATTGATATAAATGAGATTTATTTCACTTTGACCTACGGTTTTATTAATACAATTATTAGATAAAATTTACCATATATGTAGGCGTTTCTTAATTAAATAAGATGCAGCATTGTTTCTGTAATTTAATGTTTATTGTCTTTAAATAATTAAGTAATTATATTAAATTATTTTCAATGGTAAGACAGAGAACGGTGTTGAGTTCATTCACTTAACACTCTATGTCTGAATTTCGCTAAGAACACTATTTATTAAAAAAGATATTGGTTGATTTTATATATGTACCAAAGTGAAGGTATAATTGACTTCATATTTTTATTGATAGTAAATTTTACAAGGCCATTTTATTGGATCAATAGATTTTGAAATATTGTGTTGCTCAATTACATTACGCAAGGGGCTTAATAGAGATTTCATGAAATTATTACTGTTAGTTACGGTTATAGTGAAAGTGTGAAATATGTATTTTTAAAAAATACATAAAATGTTGATATAAATAACTTTTCTAATCAAATTTGTGTGTTTTGCGTAAAAAATATAATATTTTATTAGTTAAAATCTGTATATTGAATATTGTTCATACCTGAATAAGCATGTTAAATTAACACAATCCTTTAACATTCGTACGTCTCTCACAAAATAGGTAGGTTAAAATCCAAAATCTAAAATAGAAAATAAAAAAAAAATACTAAAAATCTAGGAAAAAATTTACAAAGTTCTCCACAAAATCTAAAAAGTAACAGATTAAATCTTGTATGAAGACCTTCCGGGTTCACTGAGCGCTGCGCTATTGTAGCTTGGTCCGCCATTTTTCAATACAACCTACGCGTAGAACAAACCAAAAGATCCTGACCTCTCATTTCTAGCACACTCACCGCTCATTGGTGTAAATACACACTTCAGTATGGAGGTGGCGGTTCATTTTACAATGGGCACGTATATGTATATTTTTGTTATTTTCTATGAATAAATGCAAAGGGAAAGGCGTTCGCCTTAGCACAGTTTGAACGATGTTCGCTTAGGATGGTATCTTTAGATTACAATATTTATTGGTATTAATTTGCAAATGTATCTATTTTACATGTTTTTGGTAGATTTATTGCTTACTAGCTGTGCCCGCGACATCGTCCAGGTCGAATTCTATTACAAAAGTAGCCTAAGTTATTCCTTATTATATAAGCTATCTGCTAATGCAATGCCATCAAAATCGGTCCAGCCATTCTAGACATAAGCCAGAACAACCAGATAGACAAAAAATATATAAAAAACGTTATTTTGGTATACGTACCGTGTATACAAACAGACGCTACAATTTTATTTATTTGCGTATATATTTAAAACATTAATAAAAACCTTATAAATGGTTTAAAAACTATTTATTTAATACAAAAATTGAGCACAGCATTGTTAAAATATATACCGTATATACCATACGGTGGTTTTCGGTTCGAATTTCACTAACAATAAATGTAATGATTATGTTAATTTAGACTTTACATGGAATTATTTAGAGAGCAAAGAACGGAAGGATATATCACTCTCTTCTAGCCTCTTTTCAAACCAAAAACCTAAACGTAAACTTTTGAGTATAAAAAATATAACTTAACAATATAATGTATGGAATAGATAAAATGGTAATTACTTTCAAGTAACAATCGTCTAGATATCGAAATCAAAGACCTAGGCGGCCTGAGCCTACGCACTCGATTTACATACAAAAGTGCTAGCTCACAAGCTTTTGAAAGCGAAGGATTTGAATTCTTAACATTATTTTATATTAATGAGTAAAAGAAAAACTTTGGATTCTTTTTGTTGCAAAATTTGTATAAAGAAGAAGTGCGGACAAACAGTTTTGTTTTATATACACATTCATAATTTCATTAAATTACACACACTACTGTGTGTTTGAAATACATCTTTGTATAAAATAACATACATGTGTCTATTTTGCGTAAATCATGTTTATTTGTTAAATTAATTAAAAAATAAAAATATACAAAGCGTCTGTTTTTCATAACTTCTAAATAACTAAATCACAATCCTATTCCATATAAAACATTTTAATTTCCCCGCTTTGGTAAGAACGAGTTACGCTACTCATCGATATATCGAATTCTGGCGAAAAGTGGAGAACGGAGTGTCTCGATACTATATTCAAAAGTTTTAAGCTGGACAAAAATCTTTTTCTTATAACGCAACATCAAACGTTGCATTCTCGCGTCGATTTTAAAGCAAAAGCCGACGGCGCGCTGCGAATTTATTTTTGAATTTGGGACGCCAATCGTCACTGTTATAACTTGTTGTAATGTAGGTACTTGCCATGTTTTCTTTAGCATTACATTTATATTGTTTTTTGTTAGATATTTTTCTTTGTATATGTAGTAAAAGGAAAAAATATAAAGAGTTGGTCAGTCGTTTTAAAATGTAGAGAGTGGCTATAGGTGATTTTTTAGGAATAATTGAATTTAACATAAATTTACCTCCAAATTTCAGTATAGAAACTTTTGTGAAACAAATATTATAAAAGCCAAAGATATCGTTATTTTCTAAGAGCAGAGGTGATTGTGTGATTGGATTCGTTTAGATATTAAGTGTGTAAATTATAGATATGTATAAAGGAATAAAAATAAAAATGGACCATGTGTCCGTAGTAAACAAATAAAAAATAGAGATGCAGTGCAGAAAGAGATGCAGAAAAAGAGTAGAGAGTGTAGAGTCTTTATGTACATCAAATAGCTTATATTTACTAATTTTGTATGATTATTGAGAAAAGAGTATGAAATCTTGTAATAACTTAAAACGATGCAAAAAAATGTAACTCAGATTAAAATAAAATTACACTATAGTCTGTATAGACTTATATGTGTATTTAAAATACATAGATTTTCGCCCAAATACCGTAAAGTATTGAGATTTCATTAGAGTAAAGCTCCAATCTCCTTGTAACGTCGTTATTTTTAGCTTGTTTATCTGACTCGAGCGACGCCAGGTCACGGAAATAGTTAAATTAAACAAACTCAATTTGTATTAAATGAAACTATTTTTAACAATCATCAGCTCTGTAGACACAGGTTCAATTATTTATTTAGGTAACAAAATAAAATTGGATATATATCGAATTTTGTCTTTGGAGTAAGGAGTTGGAGATGATTTAAATATAATTAATAAGTTGTTATCGGTGAATCCTAGTCAGTCAGTCAGTCAGTCATTCAGTAACTGAAGTGTATTTAATATATATATATATAAAATGAAAATCGTTGAAAATTATAAAATATTCAATACTTAAGCTCAATTTATCGTATAAACTATCCTTCCATACAAGCACATCATATTGCAGCTCCATACATATATCTATGTTTAAAATACATAACATTAATTTTCTATTAATCATGCGTACGTATCGGAAATTTAAATTATTGGGCATGAATTCGCGTGCACACACGGTAAGTGCATCCCCCTTGTCCCACCCTTGGGGTGGCGGGGGATCCCTCACGCACTCCCCTAACCGGGAGACACCCCCAACTATTTGAGGGTGGGTCAAAGAAAAAATATAATAGTATCCCACCTGCGTCAAGCGAATGTGCGCGATAGCCAATTTATTGCACCGCCATTTTGTTTTTATTAAAGTGTTCAATATTTAGTTTAGTTGAATTTGCTTGTAGCTATATATGATTGGGCTAGTATTGAAATTTTAGTTCAATTTTTTTTTATTGATTTATATTAAATTATTATATGTAATAGGTATTCAGTGTCTACCTATAAGTGTAATGTAGGACTGTTAATGATTACAGTTTTGAAATTATGTTTAAAGCTTCTACCGATTTGTTTTTTCAGTTTAGCGTTTTTTTTCTCTTGGCAGGATAAGAGAAAGTTAGTTGAGGCTTAACCTAAGTCTTGAAGACATAATAATCAAAGTTATAATTTGAGACATTGTGACCAAATTCATGTTTAGTGGCGGAACTAAACGCCGCACTTAGTCTTACCGTCTTGTTTTCATTCAAATGTAATCATTAAATAGGCATCGGTTGAGCGTAATTGTTTTTTTTAATAATAATAAAATTTTGCTAGAATGAATTGCAAAGTTGTCTGAAGCAATAAAAGCTCGCCCCTTTCTTAACGTTGTAAAGTTTTATCCCGTGGATTGCGTATTTTTCCTCAGGTTTGGTTTTTTTTTTAATTTTCACCGCGCGGCGCTATCTCGCGAATGCTTCAGTGGTCAAATAAAAACTTAAGGAGTTTTCAAGGAACATAGAATATTGTGGAGATTTCACTAAATATTTTCGTTATTGTTTTTTTCGCGTTATAGTGCAATATATTTTGTGTAGTTGGTTGCGTACTCAAATTTAAATGACATTTTTAAAATAGATACACATTTTATTGCCTTATTAGCATTATGTGGAATATTATGCGTAAATTGTAAATATTTTCTAAACTTTACCGGCTTCTTTATTAACACAAACTAAAAAAAAGGAGAACAGCCTAATTATTAGTCATAATGAGGACAGAAAAAATTAACAATGCAGCAATAGAATACATATATACAAAATATTTAATGAGTAATAAGTAAAAAAATATGTTTTACAACTTTGATAGACGTTTAAAGCAGAGTAATTTAAATGTATTTCTAAGATGGTATAACAAGTACTAAATACGTATAGGTATATATATATAATTTATTATATTAAAGACTTTCATAACAAGCATATTTCAGTGTGAAAAAATAAACTTTTATACAAAAAATCCCATCTAGAATGTCTACTCCAATGCACTATTGTTTCCAACAGTCAACTTAAGAGATAGCTAGCCAACTCCTGAAAAGGGTACACGTTTCCAAGTAAAAAGATTCAAGCAGGCGAAGAACGAAATAAAGAGAAGAAAAAAAAATAATATAACCGTTTTGTAGAAAAAAGAGAACTACTGTTGGCAAGTTTTCCTTAAGTTCGAGAAAAGCGTCTCAGTTTACTGTAGGGCTGCCGCTAACGACTTTCGCACTTAACTTATCATCGTTAATAGTTTTAAAGCCTTTTTTTTGAGTTTTAAAGCTTTTTTTATGTCGTTTTTTCTTGAGTTTCTCATTTTTATGAAATTTTAGTAATCATTATTGAATTACCTTAAACAAATGTTGAGAAATGCCTTGATATATATGAGTGTGAAATATTCATGCATTTTTTAATATTGCAATTTATGTTATTCAATTATAATGGATTCAATCTTAATATTTAGAAACTGTATACTGTTCGTTCAACCTAGCCATACTTGAATCAATGAAATAGGATTTAGAACTAAAAAAACATTTAATTTAGCTTTTTAAAATAAGTTCCTAAATAAATAATAATATATTTAACACTAATATATATTATTATTTAAATATCTAAAAGGCTATCTTATCTCAGCGTCTGACTGTAAATGCGATTAGTAGTGGGTTCAATTACCATTCGGGGGAATGATATTTAAATTATTTTCGTTTCTCCGCTGAACACGCAGTGTCTCAAATTTAGGTGGTAAATGGAGTTCGGAGTGTCATGACATAACATTCTCTCTGCCTACTTTCGTATTAGAAAAAATAGCTGCTTAAATATCTAAAATTACTAATTAAAAAAAAAATGTTTTTAATAGTCAGCCCTAACACATAATAGCATGACCAGAGTACAGAGGTTGGCGGCATCGCTTCTACAATTATTTTTATTCATCGCCCGAGACATTTCTAAGAAAAAGATGGTGCATCTTACAGAGATTTAAAAATTTAACTCAACTCGACTCGATTCTTTGAAGGAGAATCCAAGTTGCAGACACTTTTCACGATTTATATTTAAAAGCTTTTGAAATGCAAGTTGTAAGTTCGTTTTTTTGTTTTTTTCTTAAGAAATGTTATGAAGATTAATTTAACAAATTACATTTTATAAAGAAATAATCATTATAATTGGCTACAACACTATTATGGCATAATCATACAAATAAATATTATCGATATGTAAACAAACGGTGTTTAGTTACGCCACTGTTTCTAAAATAAGCGATTTTCTTAATATTTATATATGTCAAAATAAAAAAAACTGGCCACTAGCTTCTTTCCATATAACAGAATCAAACTAGCAATATCCGTTTAACAAAGTAGTCCCTTTGACATAGTAATTGCGCATTGTCGGTCAATATTTAATATAATGCCCGATTCCCGTTCAATGTCCGTTGGAGGGCAAAAAAGTGTAACACAATATTAATATAAATCTTCCATTTTGGAACGACCCTATGTGTTCTTCACCCATTACAACTGTTACTCATAACCCTTTGATTACCTGTTGTTTTTTGTAGCAGAAGGGTCCGGTACGCCAATTGTCGAATTTATTTGACATTTGTCTCACATGAATGAATTATTTGTAGTTTAAAAGGGAATTGTTTTAAATGGTTTTTAAATTTTTTTTCAATTAATTAATATCTACTATTAATTTGGATATTTTCTATTCTCATTTGATTATCTTACGAATATCTCAAATTAAGATATTTCTTTTAAAGTTTCATCATTTTTGTTTGTATATCTCTTGTCTAATAGAAAAAATAGCTAGTGAGTCAGTTCGTTTCAGATAGCCGCTGCGACGTGCAATATAATAATAGTAGAAGCCATTATTCATATTTCAATTCAAACACATAGAAGGGTTTAATTTTATCTATTGTTTTCGAAGATGCAAACCTAAAAAGGGTGACCTTTGAACGCATGGATGCACAAATTCCGGTGGACAACACAATAGCCTTAGAAAAAAATGGCCTGCAGCTGCCCGTTCGTCGGCCAATATGCCCGAAAGTATAGAAGTACACTATTATTATGCTAATATAAGAGCTATTATTTTATATTACAGGTATAAACAAGAAAGGGCATCGTATTGTCCGAATTTCGTTTCGGTAACTTTTTTTGCATCAACGTGTGAACGGTTGTTATTTGATTGATGACTGGAATCTGGCTAGCCCTTTATAATTTTTCAATTTTTTTTTTCAAGTGTGCTGTGATCACAAATTTTAGGTATGGATGTGGAACTTATGTTTAAAATATTTTGGATATGATACTCTGTTTAATTAAATCTACTAATAATTTAGACGCAATGTATATTTTAAGCTGAGTTTATTGAATTTCGTGGTTATATACGTATATATATATATATATATATATATATATATATCTCTAGTATATATACAGTAAATCATAGAGAAATAATATATTAGATAGGCATACATAAAATTAATTTATCAAAATCAAAATTGGGGTTCCTCAAAAGTCAACGAAACGAAATGCGAATTTTAAAACAGCCATAATTATTCATCCAATTAGAATGCACTGCATCTTATACCATTGATTGTTCCAAAATTGAATTTTAATCACCGATTCTTTGCTCACAATGGCCGCGAAGAATGCCAAAAAATAGGGAAAATGAGGAAAATTGCTTTCACAAATGGGTTCGATTTATCCGCCATCGAGAAAGCAGAGAGCAATTATCTCGAGTATCTTTTGAGTTTAAATTAAGTGAAAAAACTTGACTTGTTTTTGTTCGGGAGGGTTCAAGATACACTTTAAGGTTGAATAAAATTTTATATGATACGAGTCGTAACCTGCAACTCCGTTTGTGTGGACTGTTAAACGCAAATGTTTTCTGGTTCCCTTGAGGTGTGTTAATGAATATGCCAAATTTCAGGATTTTCGTCTTGTAGTTTCGTTTGTGCGATATGTCTGTCAGTCAAAAAGTAACGGAAGTATTTTATATACTCATATATATATTTCTGTGCTTTTCTATAAAATTTGTTCCATAAATAAAGAAATTATAACAGAAAAATGTCTAAGTCTCGTCATAGTACGTTCAAATCGGGAATATATTTAGAAAATCATAGCAAAATAAATGTAGCGGGATTTGAAGCGTTTATATTTTATTTGAAATAAAGATATTTTCCACTAACCAATTGATTCTATAATATAACAAAAGAATATAATCTGGTTCAAAAAGAAATAGTATCAACAAATATTTGCATAATACACACTATAGCTTCTCAGTCTCATATCAATATCTTCTAACAAGTATATAATTTTGTTTCATTACACTTATAATTCACCAATACTGAAGTTGGTTATTTGATACACAAATCACAGTTTTAATTAAGGTGTGTCCAGCAATCGGCTAAGTCCCACTGTAAACGATAAACTACGTAACCCTTCCGTGTTGCGGGTCAAAAAGGCCCGCACGCAATGAAAACTAAATAACTTTGCCATAAGTACTGTATCCATAGAACGGTTATATATAATGATATAGATAAACAAAAATAAAAAAAAAAACATTTTACTTATATAAAAACATCGAATTGAAATTGTATTTCCAATATTATAAATTTCTAATGTCATTGTGGTTCAATGACACTTTTAGTATATGTTAGCAGAGAGTCAATACACTCCGCTCTTCATTATCAACCCGAAATTGAATCATTACACTAAACGCCACCTAGGTAATGTGAAACCAGAATTTGATAGCGAGTAAAAGTTTTACTTATTAGAGCGCAAAAATGAAAATAAATTTTATTCTTATGTAATCATACCCCCAAGTCGGAATTGAACCCACAACCGTTTGCGTTTAATTTAAAAACAAAAACCAATCTTCATGCGTCCATTACAATAAACGTCCAGAGAGCATAAAGGCACAATTACGAGTCATATTCATACTAAAGCTATACGTATAAATTTGCAAAATGTTTTCTATTGTAACAGCAAACGCATATAAAGTGTAGATGCATGTAAGAAAACCAGTTGTATGCGGTATTGCACTGAACCGTTAGCTCAACTGATGCAACATTTGATGCCTATTATACTTAATATAATAGTGTAAATTTATAGTGTTCTTATATATTACACGCTTAACGGTAGTTGAAATAAAAAAATGAAAAATATTTGTCTTAATCGAGAACTGAACCCATGACACTCGTTTAAGAATTCTACGATCTTAAGATTTATAAGTATATATAAAATACCTATATATCGTACTACAGTAAGCAATCATTTCATAAACGCAAATTAAAATAGAAACAAACAAAATTAATTTAAAACTTTCGCCCGAATAAATACAAACAAACTTACCTTTTAAAAACTTTAAACAAAAGTAAAAAATTTGCATGTCATAACAAAATTTTGTAATGGCTGAACACATTATTCCCATTGTCTCTTCTACAGCGGTAATTAAATTAAAAAAAAAATCACGCAACGCCATTCTTTGTTAATTAAAGAAAGCTTTAGTCGACTTAAGTAGCAAGTTACTGACAAAAAAGGCGGAATGAGTTTAAAGTTTGCATGTTCTATCAGTTAAGGTTTTTTTTTATTATTTTAAATGCAATCTAATACCATCTTGGTGCGGTAGAGTTTACAGACACTTCTTGCGACTGTTTTAGGTTTAATTTCAATATGTCAAAGTCAATATTACTCAACTTTTCATATCTAAAAAACAGTACATTTAAAACGAAAATGGAGAACGGAGTTGCTTGACACTACGCTTGGTTCTCTATGCCTACTGCTATGTGTGTGAAAAAAAAGTAAAAGTTCAAGCATCCAATTGAAGAAGATTTTTTTCGTAACGTTTATTTCACGCAATGCACCTGTTGCGTTCAGATGTTGCCGAGATCCGGTAAAAAATCACTACACCGATATTGATGGTGCGCTTCCGGTTTTTTTTTTTAAAGATTACATTAAAACACGATTTTATTGAGAGAACCAAATTCTACCATTCCACCATCTGTTGTCAGTTTTTGTTAAAAAGCATTTGTGCGTGAACACTTTTGGCCAAAGTTAAAAATTAGTATTTATTTAAAGTGTTATTCCCACACTAAGGAAATTGAAAAAGACATATTTAGAAAATCGTTTTCGAGAGGGGACGGGTTCAAATTCCGCTGTGTTCAAATTTTTATACGTTTTCTAAATATGTCATTTATAATAACTTACATATAAAATCTGTTATTTTTTATTATTTCCAGTAACATATATAAAAATATTATTTCTATACTATTGAATAATTAAAAAACACGGAAGTCGATACAAAAGTGCCACAAGACTAATTTGTAAGCCTTAAGAAGCTGTATTGTATAAAAATTTTCTTTCGAACTCCCCTGAGTGTGGCAAATTGTAGTTTTACATTACAATCGGCGAAGTGACGCGACTAACAATATTGCAACAGAAAAACAGGTTTCCTGCAATATGCATTTGAACACGAGGCCTTCTAGAATGTATTTTTTATCTATTGTTTTTGTTTTATAATAACTAAGTTGTGGCGTACGTAGTTTGTGGATTGCGTAATTTTTTATACTTAATCTGTGTTTCTAAAGTTTCTATTAGTGTAATTTCAATTACGGTTAACAAAGATGATTTTATATATACTATATATATAATAAACCGCAAAAACAGTTAGTTTTGCTGACAATGATATGATAACATTGGTAGTGCCATGGAAATTCGACATATGTGCAAATTTTAAAAAAGAAAGGCAGCAAGTGGGTTAAAATAGCGTTGCAATTTACACAATATACCATTAATTTACACACTTTTTTTGTTTTTTCAATAAATTAAAAGTAAAGGTGAAGGCTATTTAATCAAGTTACCTTTGTAATTCAAATTATGTGTTGTTATATATTAAAAATATATAATAATCATTTTAAATATCAAATTATTTTGACAAAAAATAATATAAATCAACTTTGAATTTACTAATAACTTATTAACTAAGTTTAATTAAACCAAAAACTACCAACAATCAATTTAAAGCCATAACACTAAAAAGCTCGACCCTTCCATATGGCATAAAGGGTTGTATCAAGAATAAGAACAAAGTACTATATAATTAATATCTACAATTAATTATTCTCGTAACGTAATAAAAGAGACGCCGACTGTTCTCATTTTTTGTTGTTTTCTTCGACTCCATTGTTTTTCGGATTAAATTGTTCTAGTTGTTTTGTACTAATTAGCAGGTTTTTTGTTACATTTGTTTTCTTTTGTAGAATAGTTGTGTCTTGTATTAAGACGCTTACGTTTGTGTTATTCAATACAATAGTTTATATTTGTCCATCTGTTACGATATAAGTTTAATTTAAATATAATTGTTTTTTTTTACAGCTTCACGCTTGCATGTCAATTTATATGACATGGGGTGTCATGACACCCCATGTCATATAAATAATAATAATAAAAACACTTTATTGTACATCATCAAATAGAAATAAAAAAACGGGAAAAGAACTAAAATAAATAAAAACATGAGAAATGAAAAACAAAAGAATATACAAAGTACAAGAACACTCGTATCGTGTACAATAGGCGAGCTTATGGCTATATTGGTGATTTCCTGGTAACCTTAAGGCATAGGAAATAGTAAATTAAGAATGGTTCATCCAAATTTCGTGTTAAGCGGCGGAGCTTAGCGCCGCGTTTTGTTTTATCAGTGCTCTGAAGCAGAAAGATGAAAATAATTTAAATGCACTATAGTATATAATTATAATATCCAATACTTTCATTTGTTTATTTGTAAAGCGAAATTTATAAAATACATTAAATTTCTAATATCATATAGAAGTCAACTTATGTGAAGATGCTAATAGATTATGTTATTTGATCTTTTGCAGATTTTTTTTATTATAACTTGCAATTTAATTTAGTTTTAAACATAATATTGTGTAATATAAAAAATGTTAATATAAAATAGAAATGAAAAAAATGCGTAGACAATTAAGACGAGGGCGAAATCGTAAGTCCGATTTAATAACCAATCGCTCCCGACACCTTAAGAAAAAGTAGAAATTCCACCCCCAATATAATTTCCTAATCACCGAGCCGAACGTCCGGTTCCGACGAAAAAACTCTTAGACGGGATAGGACTAGAAAGACTGTTCCATTTTTAAATAAAAATAAAAAAATTCCAATGTTGCGAAGATATTGTTAAATTTGGATTAATGTATTTTTTGAACCGATTTGTGTATTTTTTGGTAAACGCCAAAAATGTAATTGAAGAATTGACCATTTTATAGTTATTCGATTACTGGATATTCTCGATTATTTCAATACTTTTAGATTGACGTAAATTGGCATAAAAGAGTTAATTTAATTTAAATAAAGTGATACATGAACAAATCGTTCGATATATATCGTAATTTTTTTATATGACCTACTTGAACTCAAAAGCTGCGATATTTCATTTAAAAGAACGTCCACAAGAAGAAAACGTTCAATGTCAATATTTACACGAGGAAAAGAAGGCGACAAAAAATAAATTAAGCAAAAGCTCATTTTGCCTAAATCTCGGCGACATCTGCGGCCCGGGGCGAGGGGACTACGACTATTGATATTAGAGTGTTCTCCACACTAATTGTTCTGGTATATGGAATCTGTATAGATATATGAGGCCTTATTTCTTTGAATATACCTATAATTAATATAAAATATAAAGTTTTGAATACAGGATAGATACAAGCGAATCCTGGATTCGTGCAAGTCGAGCAGAATTTTATATTGTCATATTTACAAAAAAATTTGTGATTCCATTTTCATAGATAGAAAAAGCTTTCTATTTTTCTCTGTTTAGGTATTAAGTTAGAATAATTTTTTTCTGAAGTTTTAAATTGTTCTAATATATATATTGTACACAATATATATATTCATTTTCCATTTTTATATTAACAGTGTAGAAATTAAAATTAATTTCAAAAAAACATAACCTAAAACTGAAATGTTATTGAAAGGAAAATTTTTACTCTCAAGAAAAACACTTAGAGTTAATTAAAAGATAACTCGGGCGAATATCGTTACCTTCTTAAAAAGCAAGGGTTACGACTTTAGGTTCAACATCTTTTGCTAAAAATTAAGCTTCAGTTTGAAAAAGTTTCATTAAAAAAAAGTTAGTTAAGTTTCAATTCATGTTACAATTACATAGTATTGTGTATATAAGTATATTAAGAATGCTTTTAATATTTAAAGAATGAACTAAATCGTATTATATTTGGTAAAAATGATTAGTTGTCGGTTCAAATCCCATTATTGGATTTTGCATGTTTAATATATATATATATACTATATGAAATATAAAAATGGAATGGACTACCCAACAAAATGTAATATAATTAAAGAAAAGAACGTAAACGTGGTGCAGTGGGACAGCGTTCAACTGTTAAACTGGTAGTAGGTTCGATTCCCTCTCGGGGGAATAATTAATATTCAAAATATTTTAGCTAAGAAAATAACGAAAAAGAAACACATTTTCCTTTTCAAATAACGAGACAAGGTTTTCTAAAGCAAAACGACAAGACAGATGAAAATGTAACGTAACGGTACCGTCGCTAATTTGTACGCAAACACGGTAAAATCAAATAAAGGCCGATCACGCGGAACCTTTTTTCCATTTCGCCTTTTGCAAATAGGCTCTTTGTAGTTCGGACGTGATGCTTTGATATTGTGGGAGTTTATTATAATATTACTTTTCAACTTCACGCTTTTTCCCGCACAGTCCGAGTGTAGCTAGTGTTTAGACTCTCGGTTCGTTACGGTGCGCCTGAAAACAAGACGTCGCGTGTTGAGTAGCGTAATTCAACGCCGTGCCGTCTCCTAACAGAACGGAGAAGTTTAAAAAGTAATCAATATAAACGTGATCGACT
Organism: Podotricha telesiphe; assembly: GCA_038994665.1. Lineage (NCBI taxonomy): Eukaryota > Metazoa > Arthropoda > Insecta > Lepidoptera > Nymphalidae > Podotricha > Podotricha telesiphe. The sequence continues at coordinate 156,236 of JAOYRR010000390.1, forward strand.
TTACTGATAATTTGAAATATTTACTTACGCGTCAATTGTATTTAATCACTATATAATATTTTTTGATAAAGAATATTTCCTTACGTTAATAAAAAATATGTGTATAAAATACTTGAGTCATATCAAAAAACCCGTATATTTGTGACTAGCGCTGCCCGCGACTGCGTGCGTGCAATTCTAAAATAAAAGCCTAAATTACTCTTTATTAAATAAGTTATCGTCATTGAAAGTCCTTTCACACTCGGTGCAGTAGCTCCAGAAATTAGCCGGAACAAACAGACAGACAGACATTTTTTTTTAAATAAATATTTTTTTGGTATATGTACTGTGTATACATACATATGCATTCATTAAAAGGCGGTTATTTTAATATTACAAACAGACACTCCAATTTTATTTATTTGCATAGAATTAGTAAGAAAAACCCTTAGGTATAATACTTATATTATAGTTATATTTGATTCGCTATATTTTTAATAGGCGTTTAATTTATAATGTTATATGCGTCATGCGGCGTATATAAATACTATAGTAAAGCACATTTACTGACTCATTTAAATTATATATATATAGTATAGTTTGTACTAGTACAGTTTTTAGTTCTTTTTTTATTGTAAATCCAATAAATGTTCAAAAATAAGATATTTTTTAAATAAAATACTTAATATACCATTTATTTTCCTTGAATTTTTATTATGACATAAATTTATTAGACTAGTGGTTATTTAAAAGTTTATTATTCATCCAAGGGACGCGGATTCAAACTTAATATATAGTCAAAATATTCTATGTTCAATCAATTGTAGCAAAATATAAAATTCTCTTGCAGCTCTTTGTCTTCCATCTTATTTAAATTATCCTATTAAAATTATCATCAAATAAACATATAACCAATTTTTTTACAGCCTTTCGCGTTTCACGTCCTGAACGCGACGGTTGTGGGTTTGAGTCCTACTCAGGAGAGTAAATAGTACCGAGACCGGAGTAGTATATTAAAAATATTAAACACTTCTCCGTGGCGTTAAGTTCCACCACTCAACACGCACTATTTCGATTTCGGATGGAAAGTGGCGAACGTAGTGCCCTGACAATAGGTTCTCTCTGAGCCGAATGAAGCTGTATAAAATAAGTATATTTTTTCCCACAAACTAAGTACACTGGAGTCCACTTCCTATCAAATGTGAACTGGAAATATTTTACTAGACTGATTAAATACCTATATGCAGTAATAACTGTGCTGCTATTTTATATAATAAATGAACGGCTTTTACTCCATAGTAAAATTATATCCCCGTTGATATCATTTAAAACTATGATTAAGCTGATACGGCATATGACTTATAAGTGTTTGTCAATTGTGTTTCAGATTTTATCGATAAATTTAATGAAATTCTTTTTTAAATTAATATTTTATTTTGTAACTGCACTTACTTGTATTAAGATAAGAAAAAAATATTTATTGATAGATCATTTAATTACCCGCATAGCAGGGTAGTCTAAGAGAACTGTGTCACTCCGTTCTCCATTTTCCAACTGAATTAGAGATAAGTGGCGAAAGTTAACGCCGCGCATTGTATTTCCAGAACGAAAAAATGAAAATTATTTAAATATAATCATTGCTCCCAATGGGAATCTGATTCACAATCAATCTGACGCTATATGTACCACTGCGCCTCAATGGTCTATTTTAATTTTCCTTTATTTTCATTTGTATACTAAATACATGAATAACATATGAAATTGAAGAAAGGAATGGAAGAAATGGAAGAAGAAAACGAATCTTAGGCCTCCTTTATATTAGACCACAGAAATATTTGAAAAAAAATTTTCAAGTATCGAGATTCATCACTGTAGAGCCTGTCTTTTCTGAAGGGTGTAAAGACGCAGTGAACAAAAAAAATGACAAAAAGATAACCGGGGGCCTCTGGACCAATCATGGAAATTACGCTTCCATTGGGCCTTATTTGTTTTTACTTTCTACTTCGAGAAACATATTTCGTATATATTTTCTGTGAAATTTTACATTTTGGCACAGTAATTTGTTTTTTAGGTTCTTTTCTTTGTATATTTTAGAAAGTTTGTTTAAAATTATATTAATTATTAAAATTGTATTAGAGACACTGTGAGAAAGTGGAGAACGGAGTGTAACTTCACTTCGTTCTTCCTGTAAACCCTATTATGCAGGGACAATGAAAAACGGATTGTTGTAACAATTGTTTCTCTCTATATTCTCTAGAAATTCAATAAAAAAACTGATTCAGACCAATATTTTGAGTAAAATTATATTGCTTTTGTATTATTCTTTTTATATTTACGTTTAATATTAAATTCGTTTCATATTATTTTTTAGCTACTTTGATTATAACTAATATTAATAGAAGGTTAATTTTTGCCTATATAGATTTATGAGTAAAAAGATAATTTCCATAGAAACAACCTTATTTTCTTTAAGAAAAAATGAAACATTTAGAAAGGTTCTAGTAATAATAACGACTAATATCTGATTCCGCTACAATAATATAATAATATTACAATAAACACAAAATGCAAAAAGCCAGCCTCAAAACTCAATAAAACTCTAAAATAAGTTCACAATGGTTTTTCGACGGGAAAAAGTTTGGTAAAATTTTCTACTGCTACAACGTCGGCGTTCCCACGTGTATACTACTACTGACAAACTAAGTTAAAATAAACCCGTTTTTATTAAACTTTTTAGTATAAATTTACGAATTTTATAATTTGGTCAACAATAAATACGGGTGGAATTTAACTGAATAAGAATTTAACACCATTGTGGCGCAAGTATTGTATACATGGCTGAAATTAATGATGTTAGGTTCAAATTACACTCTTAAATATTTATAAATGAGCAATTGGTGTATGGACGGCATGTATAAAACGATAGATTTAAATTCAAACTCCACTCAGAGAAAACGAATATATATACCTATAATAAAAGCGTTTACTAGCTACAATTTAGCTTAGTGCGTTCTTAGACGTCATCTTCTAGCACATACTATATTTAATACCTAAGCCAGAATATTTAATAATAATAAATATTTAAAAAAAAAATAATTATTTAATAATACTTAGACTGTAACCATACCTTCTAACCATATAAGCTCTACATAATTTTTTATAATATATATATTCTTTTCGACTTAACTTAGCTTAGCAGGTTAGAATCTACTGTCAAGATATCAGTTTTTCAATCCGTAACAATGCGTGTTCAGTGGCGCAACTGAACGCCGCGCTTTGTCTTGTCGCGAGAGTAGAGTAGAGTAGAGTAGCATTTAAATATAGTAGAGTATAGTAGTATTTAAATATAATCATGCCTCCTAGTGTAAATCGAACCCTCAACCATCGAATATACGCGCAGACGTTGTCAAGTCTCTATAATATGAATATGTTATTGTAGTTTTATTTATAAGTACAACAGTATCTATCAAAAGCACAAGAACAAAAAACCATCCCTTGTGGCCGGATTTCGTCCCGCCGCGGATTTTTCCATTAAAATTTTTGAAAATTATAAGATGGATTATGTGCTCAAGTTACTACAATCCTCTGGGACTTATCATCCCCTTAATTTCGAACATTAGTAAATGAAAAAAGTGGGGGAGATTTAGAATGTAGACAATTTCATGTAATATATTTATTAAATACGAAATACATATTTAGATTATTTATTACATATTAGTAACCTAGTAACGTGTGATAAACGCGTTGCTACAGCAACGCACACATATGTCTTTGTATATAACACTAGCTGTGCCCGTGACTTCCCCGGTGTGGAGTTATAGAATATAACTATGAATCAGTCCAGCCGTTCCAGACAAAACAAAAATTGTATAAAATGCAATTTTTTTTCATATCTGTACCATGTAACATATATATGTATTTAGTAGAAGGCTGTTATTTTAATATTATAAACAAACACACCAATTCTATTTATTTGTATAGATTAGTTATTTTCTAATATCAATAGTTAGAAAGAGAATGGAAATTACCTAATTCCACAATATATAATTCAAATCAACCAAAACGGTCAAACAAACGTTGCATACAAAATATCCATATTAGGCATTCCGTTTTGTGAATATGAGAGCAGTTACTAAAATATATTAATAACTCAAATAGTAAATCCTATCTAATTAGGCTAAACAAAATCGAACCAATATATTACCATTTATTGTATAGTTTAGTATAATTTAGAGGAGATGGATAAGCCGCAGTGTGGTGAACGCTACGAGGCTTATGTACGTACATATATATATACATGTATATACACATACATATGTTTGTATGAAAGTATATAATTTTAATAATAAATAAAATTATGATATAAAGGCCATCGTGGCGCAGTGGTACGGCGTCTGAATGTAAACGCGATTGGTTGTGAGTTCGATATCCATTCGGAGACATGATTATAATTAAATTACTTTTATCTTCTCAGTGTTATAGACAAAATGGGGCGCAATCAACACGCAATGACTCGATTCCGGGCGGAAAGTGGAAAACGGAGTGTCGTCACACTTGGTTCTTGGTTTGCGGGAAAAACACACGTTTAAAGTAAAGCGATGACTATGACCGCGAACGATGGCTTCTTCAAAGGTACCAGTTTTCAAAAATTGCTGAAAAGTGTTGGCATCTAGTCGTGATAGTTTAATCGAAATCGGTGTACCTGTTTACAGGTATATCATAGACAAACAGACAGAGTAAGAAATAATTTTGATATCGTTTTCACTTTTATATATATAATATATACATAAACAATATGTATTGTAACAAATAAAGGTTCTAGACGTATTAACACAAATAGACGACAATTTTATAAACTACCGCCTCGAGGCTTGTTATTATCAAGAATAGTATAGAAAAGAGAATTCTATACAAGGATTTTTAAAAGCCTACGAACTTATAGAAATTCGAACACGCTAATATATACCTATTATTGATAAATAAGTTATCTGAATAAAATATACCGACTGCAACAGTGACTTGGTGCATTTGTTATATCTTAAAAACCATATAAAATTTAGGTTTTATTCATTTATTTATAAGAAAAAGTATAATTTATATATATGTTCTGTTATTTTTTAATTTCTATTTGTGTATGTACAATAAACACTTTTTATTACTATTATAATTATTATTATTAATCGTTTATCAAGTCTAGATTACTATCCTAAGTGTGTAAATAATACTTTAAAGTATTAAAAATAGTATTATATTAATACAAATATTCAACGTTGTCGTTTTATATGAAACATTACGTATATTTTAAGCATGGGAAGTGAGCGGGGTCGCCGTCATCACGACGCAATGACTATCGATTTTCCCATACTACTAGTTGTATTTGACACTACACCCCAAAAGCGCACATCTACTATAAATGTGATATAATGGAACTTAAAGCTCTATAATATATCTAGAATAATTTGTGTTGGAAATATTAACTTATTATTATAACATTATGGGGAAAGAGGTTGTTTTTTGTTAAATAGATTCGTTGGAAAGGCAATTTAGGTATATTGATGTACATTTATGTGTGTATGTATGTATGAAATGGAAATGTTTTAAAGAATTATCTTCATACAAGGTATATATATATGCGCTAATTTATTTTTCATATAAACACAGTGTGGATGAAAATTAGTTTAATTTACTCAGGACCGTAGTGTTGGTGTTTAAATTGAATAGATTACCGTTATCAAGCTTGTTTATTACTAAAATCAAGCAAAAAAAATAAATATTAAATAAAACTATGAAGCTATCTTAAAAAAAAATCTTCAGCATGAGCACAGCTTAAAAAACTAAGCTTTAAAAGTTTCCTAAAATCAAATTTAAATAAGTGTCCACTACTGTACTGTACTGTATTTAATGTGTCAACGGGGCTTTCGACCCCAATACTACAATTTAATTTTAATTTAAGCTTTTCAAACTTTTTTAACCTTTAAATCACCGGCAAGGAATCAAAAGTGATATCAGAAAATGTTAATAAAAAAACTTCTGAACAGTTTCAAAAGGGATGAAACTCTGTAAATTAGTAAAATACTTTCCACTCGGACAGTGAGTCTTTGTTGGCTGGCGACGATTTTTGGGGTTCCCTACGAGATAGAAATTATCTATATCTTTCGAGATTTTTTTTTCCATATCAAGTTTTATATAAATATCTAAAGAACTCGTGAATCACAATAGACGTGGGTTGATAAAAAGTAAAAAATTTAATCGAATACAAAATAAAACAATTAAACTCCTTTTTTTTCTTTGATTACTTATGCATACTAATATTTTTAGACAATGACTGTAGGTTCAAATCCTACTCGCTATTTTATTTATAATTATAAAATAGGTGCGTGAAACACCTTCACCAACGTTATCCCTACAAAATATAACTTAATAAATAGGCAAAATTAGTAGAATAAAACTGAGTCGTATTCATTAGAAGTTCTGTAAACTGTATAAGAAAAAATAGAGACGCGATCATTTAGAGCATCTGACTGTAAACAAGTACTTTGGTACCAACTCGGAGAAATTATTATTAAAATTTATATTTAAATAACTTTCGGCGTTTAGTTCCGTCTATTAACACTCTCCGATTCAAACGAGAAGCCCCTGCTATGTGGGAATATAATTTTTCTTACAAAATGTTTCGTAAGTCAAATTATAAGTATATACTGTGTTTTATACAACAATATACAATAGAAAAGAAAATGTATTATACAATATTTTATATAAGTTATCATTTAATTGATAAGAAACTCGCGCTTGTCAGCTCCACCTCGGCTCGACTTTACAGTTTGATATTGAGTTTTCGCGCTTCCAAGCGGAAGATCCGAGCTGCTGGCCACCTGCGCTTTTTTTTCTACAATTATTACTATTTATAATAGAAAGATTTCGATTTAATCCATGCGTTTTCGAGAAGTTTCATTTAAAACTAGAATTATTGTAGCTTTAGAAAGCTTACTTAGGTCGCAAATTCGAATGAAATTTTTAATAAACAGCCTTAGAATGTTTTATCGGATTTTAAAATAAGAACATTTATAAAAACGTATACAATTGGTAAAAATATGTTTTAGAATATTTAGAATCTAATAAATTATTTTTTTTATTTTTATTTCTTTTATGTTATTATAAACATTAGATATATATTGTACATACATAATACTCAAATGAATATGTATATTTCTAAATTTCATTATTTTGTCAGCTTCAAGCTATTTCCCGCATAGCAGGGTAGTCAGAGGAAACCTAGTGTCAATACATTATGTTCTCCAACTTCTCCAATTGGAGACATTCCCGAGTTTAAACAGATAGACACACTGCCACTGCACCACAATGACCTCATATTTGTATATGAAATACAAAATAAATCAACACTAATACATTTCACGTGGAATATTTCATTTATTTGCATCTTGAATACATTAGTTGAACAGACCATTCGCTAAGTCACTTTTAAAACATTACATAAAACATAAGATAAAGTAAAGTAAAGCTTTCATGTTTTTGCCCTATTGTTATGCGAAATCGAAGGAGCGCCAAAGAAAGTCTTTTTCCTCGTCCTTCCATTCAATGAAAAAAATTCCTTTTAATTATACTAATTGAATTAATTATGCTATTTCTGTATTATTTGTATGATGTAATTCTGGTATTGGTAAGTTACTGAATGAATGTGGGTGACTTTAAGTCTTTCTTAAAAATATTTAATTTCATATTCAGTTTTAGTTCCCGCATAGTAGAGTCGGCAAGAGAAACTAGTGTCTCGACACTCCGTTCTTCGCTTTCCCTCCGAATTGGAGACACAATGTACTGAATGGTGGCATTGAACACCGCATGTTTTCTTACCAGAGCGGAGATCAATATAATTGAAATATCAATCATTCCCTCGAATAGTGATTGAGCCTACAACTGTCCTGTCCCATAATTATATTATTATTTTTAAAAGTTTACAAGTTTTTTTTAAGCAAAATGCGTCATAGATTTCATTCGTACATATTAATCGATATACAAAATAATGTTTCATTTTCAGTCCATTCCAGTTGAGTTACTTAACTTAATTTGTAATTTCTTAGTTTGTCTAAACTCAATATGTCACTAAACCCATAAACACATATATTAATTAGCTTTCGAACTAATAGAAAAAAATGATATAAGCTATTTAAGTAAAAAACCACAACACAAACAAAAAAAGACTGAATTAGAATAGAATTAATCATACAAAATGTACACAAACTATCAAAAGATCGATTCATATCAACTGTCAGTTGAATAACAAAAGTCAACATGTTAAATATGGAATTCACACTCGAGTCGTTACGGACAGCCTGTAATTACCACAATTAAAAAAGTCATTAAGTCCGGTAACCGACCGTCGGCAAATAATTAGCAGGATTTAAAAAAAAAAAACGTGGGAATGAAAGATGTGTTTTGTATAGCTTGCGTTAACCATTCAATGTTGTTAGTGTTAAATTTATTTAATTTTCTATTGTGTAAAATAAGTTTTGTAGACAAAGCGCGGTGTTTCCGATTTCGCTGGGAAAGTGGAGAACGGAGTGTTTTGATACTAGATTTGTTTGAGACTCTGCTATGCGGGGAAAAGCTTAAAGCAGCTAGAATAAGTAATTTTTATTTATTTATAATTATTAGTGGAATTACAATTTGTGCCTTTCAGTTAAGTAAACCACTGTTTATTCATATATAACCGTGAATATGGCATCTTATGATTCTAAATGAGAAACAGGAAAATCGAAAGGATTATTAATATAAACATTAGTCAAGTTTGAATTGAACCCTCGACCCTGAAGTTCCATCAAGCACGCCCCAGAACTTAGTGTTTTTTTAAGTAATTTTAATGAGTCATCGAACCCACAATCATTGTGGTTACAATTAGACGCTGAACTGCGCCACAACGGCCTACACCATTGTCACATGTTAATATTTAAATAGTTTTAGTAATAAGCTGCATTTAACTCGTATAGAATGGTCTTTGAAAATAGATATATTGATATAATAGATACAGATAAGAAATATATTTGCATTAATCAAGATATTACCTATGTAATACAAGAAATTCCATACAAAAAAAGGAACGCTATACATTATTTACTACTAGAGCTGTATATGTATTTACAACTATTCTATACTATACATGGGAAACGAACGTAAAAAACAATATACGAATCTAATTAAACACACAAAACGACGCCATTGGCCAGCCAGTTAAAGGCAAAACCGTGAAATGAAAAAGAAAAGTGATTTTTTTTTCTTACACGTAGATCGTACGGAAACGTGAAGCGACGTGATTGGCCGTCTACGGTCAGGCAAATGCCGACGATTGGATAAATTTTTTCCCGCTTTCCACCATATAAGTGAAGTGAGGTGGTGATTTTTTTCACGGAAACCGCGGCCAATGGAACGAAGTTAGTTTTAATTATAAAAGTTCTCTAGCCACGCTCTGTTTTTGCGTGAGTATGTACTAGTATGGGCGGTAACGAGTTGAATACTAGATTTTATAATCCACTATTAAAATGGAACTCGATTTTAATGTAATATTTGGTGAGTCTGGAAAATTGTGTTTTTACAGCTATTTTTGTTAGGTTTGGCTTAAATTTAATTATATTACATGATATGTAATGAGTCTAAGTGCACTCTAATCGCTAAGCCATAAGTTCAGTATAGACAGTTTCCAAGACACGCGGGTTCGAGTCCTGCAACGTTCAAAATTTTTATACGTTATCTAAATATGCCTATCATAGATATACCTAATTGCGTGAACAATACTTTAAAAATTTCAATGTAAGTCTTAGTGTTTTTGTAACTTTATATATTTTTAACAATTTGAAAATTGATTTTTACATATAAACTATATATTATAACTGGACTTAATTAAAGTATTAAATGCTGGAAAGCTAAAAGCCCATAAATTCTATTTGAGGGAATACAACTATATATATTTACCGTTGTTAATTCGTAAATAATAAAGCGGCTTAGATATTTCTCTATGAAATGTCATGTCAATAATTCTAAAACATGTTGACGTTATTACGAAAACCGTTATTGATAACGAACTTGTTATTATCAGTAGACTATATGAATTAAAAAATAAACCTTTATAATTAAAGTTAATATTTAAATTAGAAATTATAATGTAATTTATATATTCTTAACAAGCATTTATTATTTTCTCTAACATTTTAAGGTATCTCAGCTACTCGTATTTCACACGTTACTAACTTTTTAAGCTATGTGTGATTCGGCCAATTGAATTGGCTGAAACTAAATATAAAATATAAATTTTGGCCGAAACTGGCCGAAAACGAAATTCAACATTGTGTCGGTTACCTAAATGGCTGTTAGACTAATAAGAAGAATCATTCAATTACATGTGTAATAATTTGCATATTTTGTACTATATATATATAAACAGTATATATTCACACTAACAAATATAATTGCCTAGGTAACAAATAATTGATTAGAAAGGTTGATTGGTTACCTTGGTAACATATATCTGTTTAATACAAAACAATTCTCAAAAACTGAAAATGCTAAGATAAACAGACATATTTAAAAAAGACATTTAGAAAACGTATAAACACTTTAAAAAATATATATATATATATATATAGCCTTAGCTTTTTCTCTCGTTTTTTTCATTCTCTCTTTTTTTTCTGGTTTTTTAATTCGTTTCTCTTAAGAAACGTTAAAAATATACATACACAATATAATTTCCGTAGCGTAGTAGCGCATATTTTTGCACGAAATGCATCAAGATGCAATCTGCTTTATAGTGGCTTGAGTTAAATTTGGAAGACACGTCCCGTATGCCGCGACTCGTGATGTATTCGAACACGCGTGTACGAATGTATGCGTTTTATTAATTTTTGTTTATTTGTTCTAGGTTTCACGTTGCACTTTGAATATTGCGAAATCATCAAATGGATTAAGGCCGCCGGGGCGCAGTGGGACAGCGTTTGACTGTAATTGGGTTATAAGTTCGATTCCCATTAGGTGGAATGATCATAATTGGATAACAGAGTGTTTTGACACTAGGTTCTCTCTGACTACCCTGCTATGTGGGCGAAAGCGTATTTAAATAGATTGTTTATATTGAATTATAATACTTATTGTTAAAATAAAAAACATAAATAAGTATTTTATTATATATATATATATATATATATATATATCGCTCTAACATGTAATAAACGTTTTTCAATGTAATAATATCCTAATTTAATATTAAGGAAATATAATATTATTTAAAGGTATATTATTATAAATATATATACGCATTAACTGATATGCATTGATTGGTATACTAATATATGTAATTGGTTATTCTTTTAGTTCTTACCTTATAATAGATATGAGAAAATTGTATACATTACTAGATAAAAACTAGAACTTTCTTTTTTTTTTAATTTGTAAATAAAATCTAAACTCACCAGTATGCAACCTCGTATGCTGTTGAACGTGACTCAATTGTTTGAATCGTCGATCACAGTACGAGCATTTGTATGGCTTTTCCCCAGTATGCACTCTGATATGCTGTACTAGCTGATGATTGGAACTAAACGACTTCAAGCACTGCTGGCACTGATGGGGCTTCACTTCGCCTCCCAACCCTCGCTGGAGTTCCCTTGCGTGCATCTGCATTGCGTTCTTGTGCATGAAGATCTGGAAATTGAAGGTGGCTGATTTATTTGGTCAGGGTGGGGGCGTTAGTTGTGGGTTCAAATATTGTTTGGGGTGTTTTTTTAGGTTATTTGTCTGAATAAACAAAATACGACTGTTACTTTCGATACACAGTACCAATTAATGTTATGATTTTATAAATAGGTATATATCTCAAAATATTAGACACAATGATTTTCAATCAATTTTTATGAGGGCATTGTATTAAATTTGTGATTTAATATTTTTTGAATATTCATACGTTACAAGGTTTATTCAAAAACCATTCATTTGGTAGTAAAAAAAGAAGGATTTAAATTTTTAGTATACACATTCCAAAAACTTCAAGAAAGTGATTGAGAATTACTGAATTAAGGTGTTCTTAAATAGCAATAGCTGTTTTTATATGAAAATATAATTGAGATATGAGATTGGAATATAAGTCATGAGTTCTATTTTTTAACAGACAATGTATTATTTTATAGAAAATTAAATAGTATAAGAATATATTTAAGCTCTAGCCTCTTTAATTAAAAAAAACTTTATTTTTTTAATTATAAAATATTTACTTGAAGTTTTCCAGAATAGAATAAGGCTTACAACTATTTAAAATAAATTAATAACAAAGGAATATTTTTCGCAGAAACTATAAAATATGAGTATATTATTTATTTAAAAAAAAACCAATTTTATATTTTACTCAAAATGTTTGTTACTTTAAAAGTTTATCGAATACGAGATCAAAATATATTTGCTTGAACCATTAGTCATCGTGGCGCTGTCGGTATATATAGGATCAGTCCTATATATATACGTAGTTGAAGATAGCCAGTTCAAATCAATGTAAATGTAAGTAAAACGAGGCGTTTGTTTCTATAAAACAACAAACAATAATTTTAAATGAGCGAAAAGAGACTGAGCCAATTAATAATATGACCGATTATTAATAACACACTATTGTATTTGTCATTATTATACTATTGTAATACTGGCAAAAAGCTTGAACTCAAAACTCAAAAACTTGAACTGTAACTCAAAAACGACTTTGGACTGGATCTAACTAATCCAATAGAATAAAAGAAAATTGTATTTCTTCCATCAAAATACATACAAACATATAACTTCGTGTGTAAGGTACATTATGCGCTAGTGTTAAGTTTCGCGCCATAATTTAGCTATGCCAAAGAAATTGCCTTCCAGAACGAGATAAGGCGGAATTATAGGGACTTAAAATTATTTATAGTTCTCGCTAGTATTTTGATATACTTTCCATATGTAATTCAAGTTTAAATATATATATATATATATATATATATACTCGTACATTTTTACCATTGCACATTTATTCTTAGTGAATCTAAATCAGGGGAAATTGAAAGCTTTATCCGCTGTAATATAAGTATTTTTATATCCCTTTTTAAAATTTCTTAGCTTTATGGCATCCGGTCCTTTGGAGGGCTTGCGTGGGGACACAGGTCTAACTAACACTTAAAGGCTCATTTGAGAGAAAATCTAATTTTATTGGTATGATGAATAAACTAAATTTAAAATGAAATTGTACTATTTGTGTAAATTTTTAAGTATAAAAATGATTTTTAGGGCGGAAGATGTTTGTTTAATAAAACAGCTACGTTCGTTTATGCACATTACATTACACTTGATAGAATAGCAAAAGTACGATATAATGGTTAAACTTTATATGGGCCAAAAGAGTCTTGAAGTAAGTTTCTCTGTCTAGAATATAGAACAGATATAGAATAATAGAAATATAAAACGTTTTTTTTTTATATGACTTGGATATTAGAAGTATTTAAAACAAAAAACTATATCTAAACTAAACTTTTCAGATTACTATTTACAATTTACATAAAAACATACTATAAATTAATTATACAAAATAACAATTGTCGTTAATATATAACTAATCTCCTATATCTCAGTTATATATGTATATATATAATATAGGTATATTTATCGAAGCCTTACTTCTATGCGATTGCAAAGAAACGACTTTAGACACGCAAACGTACAATGTAGGCCGAGAAAACATATACACCTATATACATTACAGGCTAGAACGATATATTATCATCATCTCGATCCTATGATAAATATTTGTTAGTGTTATGATAATGTGGAACGTTGTAAATGAATTCACGGATATTTGAAAATTTTAGAGTGCTATCTGTAAGTTTCTAACTGTACTTCGAAACTTGTAGGTTCAATTTCCGGTTGAAGTTAATGCTCATATTTATTTAATTTATTTTTTTAAGAAGAAACAAGTTATGAGACAAAAGTACACAGGTAGGTTTTGTCATTATCGCAATGAATGTCATCAAATGTTCATAAAATGGATATAATAGACATGTAATGACAACCAAACATTGCTCGCATTGCAATATAAAGACATAATTAAAAAAAATATTTTAAAATTATTAATAAAACATTTACCTGTTGGAAAAACGGCGCATTTTCAAATTTATCAAAACTCCACAAATCACAATGCATTATGTTACTATGAAAAAACGCGTGCATACTTTAAGGACGTCTCAAAACATAATGTCAGTGTTATTTTAAAATACTTTGATTGCGTAAGGAAAATATATAGTAAACATATAAAATAAATTGTTTTACATGAAATATTTTTAAACTATTAACATTATCAACTTCCTGTAATAAGCTGGAGTATTTTTCAGCAGACAACAGGAAAAGACACGGTGGTGATTTATTTATTATATATAATTTGTTACAATAATATGGCGATATTGCTGTTGTAAAGAGAAGTATAGTTTGTTTCATATCCCCTTAAAAATATTGGACATTTAAGCCTAAAAAAAATTAAATAAAAATATATTTTAACGCTGTTATTATCGTAATAAATTCAGTCACGAGTTCATTCTATTTATTTTTAATACTGTAAGAGGAAAAAACAAGAAATTTGTGCCAATTAATATTATTTTTAAAATTATAAATCTCGTTATTTTAAGCAAACAATTTGTAATTTTAAACTATATTTTGACGAATGTAACGCATTGAATTCAATCAATTTATGAATTGTTGACGTGAAATTTCTTAGGTTATATAAATTCAAAGGTGTTCTATATAACAGTCTTTATAATAGCCACATTCCATTTCACAAAGCGAGACAATTGAGGCGAATTGAAGGGCGTAGCTCAACGCCGCGGTTTTATCTTGCACTAAAGCAAAAAAATAAAAATAATTTCAATGTAATCATTGTATCCAGTGGAGATCGAACCCACAACCAATCGCGCTTGTAATTAGACGCTGTTCCACTTTATTAATTCAAATACAATATACACCATTATATTTATTAAATATTCGTTTATAACAATTCCTTGAAGTGACTCAGCCGAATTAGAAATTTTATTTTAGTTAAATATAAGCGAAGTGCTTTCAATTTGGCTTAAGGTGTAGCCCTTTCACGCGTGTTAGAAAGTGGAACTAGAGGTTTTGATCACGCAACGAAGAAATTGCAAAGAATTTATGATTTTGATACGCTATAAGGTCTTAGGTTTGGTTCCCGGAAAACAGCGTGAGATAAGGTATGATTTATATCTGGATAATGGTATATTGATTGTATCGGTACACTAATAGTAAAAAGCTTGTTTACTTTAATGATATTTTAACGAATACTATGAAAATACCTACAATAATAAATTTAAGAATATTTTCTGTTTTAAATTAAGAAAAATAACTTGATTATTACTTAAACGATAATAATTAATTTGAGCGTGAAGCAGCCATTAAAATTTATAAAATTTGAAACTATCATTGTTTAAAATTGTAATCCCCATATAATATGTTAAGAGGATATTTAATCTGTTTCTACACACTTATAATATTTATTTTTCGACGCTGTATAACTAAATTATTAAACAGCACCTATAATAAATAACTTAATAAAAAAAACAAAACCTATATTGCTTAATAGGAAAAGACCTAGGTTCAAAACGGTCGAATTTTCAAACGTTACTAAACATATTTTTCTATCTGAAGTGTGAGATATAAGGTTTTTTGTTTTTTTTTTAAGCTATACGGTAGCCTGGAGAACCTAGTGTCAAGGCACTCCGTTTTCCCCATTCTGCTCGAATCGAGACACTGCTTGTTGGTAATTTTGTATTATTAATATTAAACTTACACTTGTATTAAAAGATAAATTAGTACTGGAATATACAAAAGTCTTGCTTTAGCTTAGTTAGGTAAAAATTACCTTAAAACTTTTAAGTAAGTAGATAAAAAAGAAAATCTAAAAATAGTGACACAAGATTTAAAATAATATACGTTTTCGCTAATAGCATTATTATTGTACTAAGTACAATATTATATAATTATTTGTATTTGTTTCCTAATAATTGTATTTTTTCAATACATTTTATTTAGGACAATGGCTCTACTAATTAATTTAATTACACAATTGACCACAAATTACTATATTATAACCTAGTAGTGAACTAAAATAACTTATTTTTATCATTTTTTGAAGTGTAATTGGAGAATACATTATTTAGAAGACGTTTAAAATTTCGAACCCATGCCTCTTGGAAAGCGTCTAAGCGCTCTGGCTGCTAAGCTATGCGTTCTTATTTTTATACGTTTTCTAAAAATGTTTTTCAATTTCTTTTAAAGTATGTGAATAACACTTTAAAAGAAATGTTAAATATAAGTATTCTAGCTGTTTTCCACGGCTTCGGTCGCGATATCCTTAAACCAATGCTAATGATCATTGAAAAGTAAATGAAATAATGCCGTAATAAAACAGCTTTTTGTATTTACTTTTTACAAATGTTAATAATTTTTATTTTTAAAAATAAATGTACAAAATGTATGAAAACAACTGTCACACGTTCTTATAATATTAAGAAAGTAACCCTTGCTTATTTTTACATAGGTTGGAAAAAAAAAATAAAACAATGCATAAAATTAAGCGCCACGTTGTGTGCCGTCACTCAACACGCAATGTCTCGGATTTGGGGTACAAGTGGGGAACGGAGTGTCTTGCCACTAGGTTCTCTCTGAAAAAAACCGTGAAGCTGCATAATATCTCAAACTATACCTACTAATACAACAAAAAAATCATAATTTATGCCAAAAGCTGGAATGAATTCGAGCTATCATGACAAAAATCTTGTTAAAAATCGCATCGGAAGGGTTGTCTTACTAATAGAGACTTAATGCCTCCGCCGGAACAATTTACGTAAAAATTATGGAGTGTACATTTTTCATGGGGTTTTTTGCATCAATTTTTTATGTCGCCCATTATAGGGAGTGGTCGGTTGGTATTACTGTAATGTTTTAAGTATTCCGTGATTAATTAATACTATTTTCTTATTAGATTTGCGTTTTTTTGTGGAAAAAAGGGTAAAAACGCAGTGTTTTTGTATGTTCAGTATTATTTATATTAAGACATATTTTTTTTTTTTTTTTTTTTTTTTTTTTTTTTTTTTTTTTTTTTTTTTTTTTTTTTTTTTTTTTTTTTTTTTTTTTTTTTTTTTTTTTTTTTTTTTTTTTTTTAGAAAACGTATAGAAATTTGAACGCAGCGGGATTTGAACCCGCGCCTCTTGAAAACTCTTAAACGCTTATTACAAATTATATTTGTTGTTATGTCAATTTCCTAAGTGTGCGAATAACACTTAATAACGTTAAAAACGATTCATTATAATCAAGAAATTCTTCGCAAAGTAGTTATATATATATATATATATATTATACATTTCACCGAAACCAATTAACTAAACGAACAGACAGCCAGATAAAAACCAAGATTTAAAAGCTGACTTATAAATAAACAATGAAAGAAAGTAAGTCAAGTTCAGAAAAATGCGTCCACAGTCATCAGGTCAGGTACCTATATATAATCTGAATGAGAGCCAAGCTCGCGTTGTAAAAAAAAATATTGTCGAATGATATCGAAATATAAGACGAGATAAAGATGTATATTTGTTTTATTCCTTCCTTTTTCAGATATGGATTTGAGAAATTGAAAAAGGCATATTTAGAAAACGTATAAAATTTTTTGAATGGTTTTCAAGAGGCGCGGGCTTAAATCCCGCTGCGTTCAAATTTTTATACGTTTTCTAAATATGTCTTTTTTAATGATTGATTGATATTATATTAATGAGATGATGATTATAAAAATATTACTAAACTTATTGTTACGGAATGTCGAATAGGAGAGGAGACGAGTTAAAGTAGTATACTATCTCATTTTCTCATTTCACGCATTTACCCGCATAGCAGGTTCGCTGAAATGCGTGAAATTGAAATAAGGTGCTACCCAGGAAGAGGTGCTGGCGTCGAGACACTAAGTTCTCCACTTTCCGCCTGAGTTCCAGACATTGCGTGTTGTAATTTTTTTCGAAATTTTTATCAAATAATTTTTTTTATAAACGCATATCTTTTTATTATAATTTTCTGTTACATAGCCTAGCTCTTAATACTTTCAAATAATTATTTTTAATAAAAATATTTCGTACTGCAACTGAGACGGCCACGTGAATTTCATTACGTTGAAATATGAAGACTTGAACTGGGCTAGTAGGAATCTATCAATCTGTAGGCCTTCAAAGGAGCTGCCGTTATTAATGCATAGCTTATAAGTTTTAATTTGACTATTACAAAAACAGTATTGTAAAAACTGTATGAGAAAAATTAACACCATTGTGGCGTATTGTGGCTGCAATTGACTGTTTACATTATGGTTTTGGGTTCGATGTAACACTTGTGAGAATTATTATATTAGTCATATTTATTCCACCACTCCAGTAAGCCGACTTTCAATACGCAATGTGAGCAGATGATAATTTGAACGCAACAGGATTCAAACCTGCACCTCTTGGTAACCGTCCAAGTGCTTTGACCGCTAAGCCAGAGCTGCACCCATATTCTCACAGTTTATATTTTTGCAAATTATGTTTTAGTTATTTAGTGTACGAATAACACTTTAAAAATGTTAAAAATGTTAAGAGTGTTTGAGTTCTAGCTTTTTGTGCTTTTCTTGTTTATACACATAACTTAATATTGTATTTTTATAATACAATTGTTATAATTGTTGTAATTGAATACCTATGTCTAGAATAAGTGTAAATTTGATCCTAGGTACTTTTTTATTATTTTAATATGACACTATATGGACCGTACCTTTTTTTTTCAAAATATTGTTAGTTACTTAAAAGTTAAGCTTATAAAAGACAGAGAACGAAGTGTCCCCGTGTATATCCTGAGAGACAATTAGCCGTAGGTATTCAACTTTAATTTAAAAATTTACGTAAAACGAACTGTTAAAAAACCATGATATATTGAATAATATTAATATAAAATAATAATATTATACGTAATAATAGCATGTATAGTGTAATTATAAATATTATTAATAAGGAAACTGAAATATTTTGACAACTTTTAGCAACTTCTTATCTATATATAGTTACGTTTTGGTTAGCAGCCTAGTTGAGCAACAGGAAAAAAAATTAATAATTCAGATTTCGCTTACAAGGGAACGGATTCCGTAGTGTTTAAAAAAAAACCATTAAAACACCCATGATGGCTTATGTCAATATGGTCACATTGCCTACAGGACGGGCACAGGTGCTAAAGTTGCAATTAACAAGTTATCGCTTCCCGTACACCCTGTAATTTAGTTATTACAACCGATGATTTGGAAAAAGGGGGAAAAAACCTATACTAGTTTTGATATTATCGTATTTCGATACAGTACGTATATTTGATTGTGATTTAATTGTTTCTTGCTTCAATTTTATATGAATTTAATGTTTGATAATAATGAATGTTGTTCGTGTATTTGTTCTTTGTAGGTTTTGAAAATTATAGCAGGTTAGAGAGAATCTAGTGTCAATATGATTCTCCGTTCTCCGCTTTTGATCCAAATTCTAGACATTCGTGTTGAGTGGCGTTGCAT
Source organism: Podotricha telesiphe (assembly GCA_038994665.1). Classification (NCBI taxonomy): domain Eukaryota; kingdom Metazoa; phylum Arthropoda; class Insecta; order Lepidoptera; family Nymphalidae; genus Podotricha; species Podotricha telesiphe. The sequence continues at coordinate 175,852 of JAOYRR010000390.1, forward strand.
AAATCAACAGTTTATTTTATTAAAGCTTGATGATTTAAACTATAATTTCATTTGTAGTGGGGTCAAAGACACGTCCGCCGTGGTTTCTGTCAGACGCAGTCTCAATACACCACATAGACTTAAGTTATACAAAGACTATGAAAGTATTTTGCAAGACGGTATGATATATTTAAAAAAAAACTACCTACATTATATTTTGAATAATTCTGAACTCTCCGTATGTCTTATGAAAATTTTTTTAAAAACGTTTGTTTCAAGACAAAATTATATAATTTTGTGTATGGTGATTTTTTATAAGTGCCTAACAAAATATTAATTTCGAAATTATATATATTTCGAGGCTATCGTGGCGCAGTGCGGCAGCATCTCATTGTATACGGGTTGTAGATTCGATTTCCACTCGAGGGAGTGGTTATACCAAGTTTATTTTCATTTCTTGTGACAAGGTGACAAGGCAAAGCCGCGGCAGTAAGTGGAGAAAAATAGATAAAAGTGTAAATAAACTAACACACCAATAAACAATAGTTACGTAAAAACTTTTAATTAACCGATATTTGAACGCACTACCGTCGCGTCAAAAAACGCTTGCACACTACTAAGCGATGACGTCAGCGCACATACACACAAACATAGTAATCTCAATATAAATAATTTCTTATTATATTGTGTGACACACGGTAAGTGGAAAAAAAATATTTTTCTTTATCGGTTCAAGGCGACGTTAGTCATATATTAAAGTCGTATTGTTAAAGCGGCCTCGGTTAAGAAAGTAAACAGATTCACTTTTAAATATGAAGAAATATGTTTACAATTTATATGTTACCGTGACGCAGTGGAACAGTGGGTGTGCGACTGTATAAGAGACAGTTCTAGGTTCGATTTCTGGTTTGATGAAGGACGGTGTTGTGTTACGCTATTCAATATAGTTACGTTCAGTTTTTCTCTATTTACTTTACGATAAAGACATATTTAGAAAACGTATAAAAATTTGGAACGCAGTGAGATTTGAACCCACGCCTCTTAAAAACCGTTCAATCGCTCTGATCGCTAAGCCATGCGTTCTACATCCAGCTACGTTGAAATTCTTAAACGCTTATTACAACTTATATTTGTTGTTAGCATCTCTGTAGAGAGATTTTTACAAATTTCTGCTACCCAAAGATTATTCTACGAACAATCGTCTGGCAAGCTGCTATTTATTAAATATATATTTTGTTAACATTTCCTTAGTGTGGGAATAATACTTTAAAAAATGTTAACAAAATACTTTATAATATTTATATATAGTAATATTATATTATTGATCTTAATAGGTATATAATATTAAGCGAGTAAAGGAGTATTCATTGATAGAGAATTTTTTTTTTTGGAAGTTTGTGATAATTTTTTGTGTGTAATAATGTGTTTTTTATCTATGTATTGTATTTAAATTAATTTTATTTATTTCAACTGATTTTATTTATTTTTGAACGCATTTGATCCAAGAACAATCTTGAGATTTAGTATAGAATTCACAATTTTTATAGAAATCAAGTGAATCAATCATCAAATATGGCAAAGTATATTTTATAAACAATTCCTAGGTAAAATTGGAACCAATTAAAACAAAAATATATATTTACAGCATAAAATATTTTAAATTGTTAGATAATTAAAAAAAAAACTTAAAACAATAAAATAATTAAAAAAAAAGGCAATTTTTAATTATTCCTAGATAAGAGATTTAAAACTACAAAGGAAACGCTAAAACATTAAATAAAGTTTCGTCTCATTTCTGGTATGTAGGTTATGCTATGTGTGAAAGAGACAGACGTAGTCTGGTCAGATTGCTGTTAAGATAATAACTATCTCGATTGTACGCCCACGAGATTTTGTACTTCCTACACATAGAATCTTTTAATGGAAGTGCTAATTCTTATTTTTAAAAGGCTTTTATTAATTTCCCTTGTATCTTTCTTGACAATTTATCTTTAGCGGAGATGAGTTAGAGAGTACGGAGAGCCAAACGCTACTGTTCCTGCATCTTCTTCACTTTGCCTCGTCCACTGTTATCACCACTCCTCACTCGGGAGGTCATTTTTTTTATTATTTTTCCTGTGGTATCATCAATACTGTGTTCTCGTAGGCCCAATAAAGGTCTAAACCCTCTCTTACCTCATCTTTGAATATTTACATATCTATCCACCACTTTCTGTCGTTTTAGCATTTGTTTGAAAATTTACTCATGTTCAGTCTTCATAGCATTGATGTATACCTTGTCAGGATGACTAGAATGAAGAGGCTTATAGTTTATTTCTAAAGCTTTTATGTTCATAATACGACAATATATGGTGTTCTCTTTTTCTCATCTCACTATCTGTGTTATTGTTTTCTGTATAATTTGATATATAACTAGTATCTTATAATGAAATCGTAGTCGTAAAACCTATAAATCAGCTGACAAAAAACATACTTAACATTTTTAAAGTATATTCATATAAAAAAAAACACCCTAATAGTCAAAGTCTCCCACTAAACTATACCTTTGCCATTTCTATATTATTACATTCTTAGATCACAGCCATAGTGTGCTACATACCATAAATGACATATCTAATCAAATTTCAACTTTATTTTAATAGCATTGGGTTTATTTTCACGTATAGAGCTTTATCTATTAGCTTTTATTCCACGAACGGTGTTTCTAGAATTATGCCAGACGTACAAATTATGGTTTTAATTGGTCAACTATTGAATGGTTGTAGATTTCATTGGTTGTATAAATATGTATAAATGCGTATAAATATGTATAATCGATATAATAGGTGTGTAGGAAAATCGATTTTTTATGTGATCATTAAAGATATGTGATATGTATTGAATGGTTAAAGCGCAATATTTGAATTTAGATACAATGGAGCTTGAAGTTCTTCTTAAAAAAAACAGTTTTAGTAAATGTATAAAAATTACGAAAATTAAAAATTACAAACGTATAAAAATTTTGATCTCAGCGGTATTCAAACCCGTCTCCCGTCTCTTGATCAGAGATCCGGTTTTCGGTCAATTATTATATGTTTTCTATTAAAATTTTCCATATCCTTAGTTTGTAAATAGCGCTTTACAAATGTAAAAGTACTTTTTCTAAATTTTAAAAGCCATGTGTGTTTTTTATGTGTGTAATGTGTAAAACTGTTATTATTATGTATTTTCAGTACTCATTACGAACAACAAGTAAATATAACTTCCTTTTAAACAATGAAAACTGAAACTGAATCAATATAAATTGTTTTTTATTAGAGGCCATCGCGGCGCAGTAGGACAGCTGACTGAAAATATGAATAGTTGTGAGTTCGATGGGAACTGGGGGTTCAATTATTTATAAATTGTTTTTATTCATCTGCTCTGGTAAGATGACCGTTGCGTTGAGCCGCCCAACACGGATTCTCTCGATTTCGGGCGGACCCCGCCGTAAGGGTCAAGCAAACTATATATATATATATAAAGTTTTATAACTATTTGTTTCCAACATCTATTCCGTCTTCATACATAACAAGTATTACGTAACAAAATATGTATGTAAAAGTCATTGACAGGACCAAAAAGTGCGCGCATCACTGACCCCTGCCAACTATGTGTGAAAGTATGTATGTATGGATATGTATACGAAGTGTGAGTTTTATAAACGTGATTTATTATTGAACTTTTAAGTATAGTAAATTCGTGAATTATATATAATGAAGAGTCAGAGTCAATACACTCGTTTCTCAATTATAATAATTTAATTAATTCATATCCCCGAGCTGAAATCGAACACACACACACGTCACTGTGACGCAATGGCCCCAATTAAAATTGTATCATAAAGAAGTTATAAGTATAAAAGTTTCTGGTTCCATAAACTAATTGTACGTATTAGGCTAATTTATTCCCTATTGATCTAAACAGAGAACGGAGGGATCTTGAATTTGAATTTTCTCTCAAATGAATTTTCTCTTTATTGCCTACAAGAATGCGTAAAAAATAGTTGATTTGTTTTATTTGAACTTTAAGCCATTTTCCTTGATCTTATCACTTTGACAGTAATAGTGTTATTATACTTTATAAAAAGGCAATAATAAAAGAATATTATGAATACTGAATACTGACCTATCACAATAATTTAAAAGTTGTGCTTATAATATCTATATAGGTACGTACATACACATTATATATATATTTACAGTTTCGAGTTTTAATTTTTTGATAATTTAATACGGTTTTATAGGAACGAACCTAGAGAAAACACTCCATTTTCCACTTTCCGCCCGAAAAGAGACATTGCGTGTTGCCAGATCGGAGGAATAAAAATAATTTAAACGTAATCAATTCACCGAGTGGCAATCGAACCCACAACCCATTGCGCTTACAGTTAAACGCTGTCCCACTGTGCCACAATGGCATCATGCTACTTATCATCAAGGTATAATTGTCAAATTAGAGCTTAAAGTATTTTTTTGTCCATTGCATAAAAAGAACGACATGTCCTTATAAAGATATTTTTAAATCACGCATGTTTGTGTCTGTGTATTCGGATGTGTGCGTGTGTGTATGTGTGTGTGTATTTTAAAACGTATCACACATATATAAACAATGACATCGCATTCAGATAACCTCATTTCTTTCCGCGATAGCACTCACACTACTGTGAGTTGAGTAGGACTTATACATTGACAATATGTCCTCCATACAGATATGTTTTAAAGAACTGTCTTTTTTTTATTTTGCCGTCAAAATGCTCTTTTGTTAATAATGGTATTTTAATTTAGTAATGTTTTAATAATAATTGGGTTTAATAAATACTTGTTATTTCATTTTTACAAGTATTTCAATACGCAACTCTTGGATAACGTCTAATGTGTCTACTATGTTGATAGCATGGATTGGAACAGCTGTGTAGTTATATTGATATAGGTGATAAGAAATGTATAAATGAAGCCAAAGCACTTGGACAATTTCTAAGGGAAGCAGCTTCAAATCCAAATTGAAATTTAAATATACTATATAACAGTCTCCTAACTTTCAATTTTCATTGTCATTAAATTTTAACGTTAAATTAGTAAATGAAAACTTTAAAATTGTTAGAATTTTTTTTTTTTAATAGGTTAATGAGTGAAACCTATAACGCTTAGGTCTATAAAAACACAGCCTAATGGCCACCATTGCCTAACAAGTCTAACGTAATAAAAATGTACATCAATTGCGGTACAAGTAACTTAAAAATATTGTGAAACTAAAACAATACATATTACTATGTTCTTAAGATTCATAATTGCTTACAATATTTATGAATAGATGCGAATTGGCAATATCCGTGAACGTAGAGCCACAAAAGTATGTCGTTTGTTAAATAAATTTTGATTCCAATTTAGTTCTTATTGCTTTAATAGAAGAGCTATATGAGTTTGTAGGAATTAATTTAGATACATGATGATGTAATGCCTTATAATGTTTATTGGAGAAATGGGATGCGCCTAGAATTTTTAGTCTTTTCAATTGTATAGTATTTTGTAATAGAATTGAAAAGTAAAACTAGTTTTTTTTATATTTATTATGTCTAAAAAAAAAATATTTCTTAATAATAATGTTTTTTAAATACTTTAATTATTTTATTGAACAAATTCATATAAAAATAAACGTACAACTTTTAATACTTTAACAAGTAGTCGTCGCGTCAATATCGTATGTAGATCGACACCATATAAAGCCATATTAATATTGATTTTCAATATAAATTATAACAGCTATAGGCTCTATGAAAATTGATGAGGCTAGGGCTATCTTTTGTCTATTTCAATCAACACTAATATAATACACAGTGACAAGACTCTCCGTTCTCCACTTTTCGCCAAAGCTAGAGACATTGTGTGTCAAATAGCGAAACTCAAAGTCGCGCTTTGTATTACAACGATTAAATGACACTAATATAAATATAATAAGTTCTCCGAGATTTTGAGCCCATAAATTACAAGTCCCCATATTACAGTCAGACGCTGCCCCACTGCGCCACAATAAACTCAAACAATATATAAATATATATAAATGTGTATAAAAATGAAGTGTCCATACAAGTGCATTGACCTACCTAGTGATATCTTTGTGTTCTTATCAAGAGCCCTGAAGGCGTTAGCCCTTCGTTTTAAGACCTCATTTGCTCTATATATTCTTTATTGTATAATAAATTATATTTATGTAACTTACCTACAGTAATAGTAACTATTATGACAGGTTTGTAGGTGTTTTTTAAAAGGAAAGACGCCATTGTGGCTTAGCAGCGTAGTTGTGTGTTCGATTCCGACTCGGTGGAGTTATTATATTTAATTTAAATTAATTTAATTTCTCCGTTCTGATGACAATACTAAGCGCGGCGTTGATTTCCACTACTCAATAGACAATTCTGATAAAAAATATATATTTATGTAACATCTACTAACGCGACGGTTTTGTAGGTATTATTAAAAGGAAAGAGTTTTATATAATATAAAAAAGTATTAGAAATTATTAGTTTATTTATACAAACATTAATAATACAAAAGTTAAATAAGTACTTGTTCTTGTATATTATTAAACTTATCAAGCTTGGAAGTTATAAATATTTTAGTGCTAATGATATAATTCATTCATAATAAATTATATTGAAAACTGTTCACTGATTTTGCCACGATTAAATACGGAGAGTTTTACCTCTAGGATTACTTAGCTTAGCTATAGAGATGCGTTACAATATAAAAAAAAATTAAAAACAAGTACAAACAATTTTAACGCTATCAGATTTATTTAATTCATTTTTTCCAAAACAAAAGCCAATATATCTAGCGTAAACTGAAAATATCTCAGGTTTTCACCTAAATGTATGGGTTTTACAAAAACTTAATTTCAATTTTAAATCCCTCATACACTAAACATAAGCGCAGGTCACGATCAAGACTTGCATTTTTTAATGGATTACCGCACAATGTACGCAATGGTTTTTAAAGTTATTCCTTTTAAAACAATACTGTATAGTGAATTGTATGTAAATTTTATTAATTAATACTTAAATACACTTTTGTTTATGATAGATTATGAATATTTAACTTTATTTATGTTTAAGAATAATTGAATTTAATTCAAAAATATTTCAGAATTATAGTTTAAAAAAATTATCTATAATTAATATAAAATGTTAGCTATTTACATACATTTATAAAAATCTGAGCATAATTTCATAACTTTAACATAAATTGAAACAAAGAATACGTAATAAAAGTGTATATGGTCCATACCACGTGTTGCCATAATAAAAATAATGGGAGTCTGCGAAACGAGAGAGGTCGATCACCTCCCTAACCTAAGACAAGAGCTACGCATCACGCACACTAACACACACACACTTGTACACATCCATGCACTATATTTACGCGGTCCACTACTGCACACTAGCGCGAGCAGCGCGTGCGCCGAACGAGTTTAGACAAACGGAAGAAATATTGTTTCTCTTTTTAGGCGTAAGCTTTTGCGTTATATTCGTTTTTCAGCGTGAAATATTTTGATTTTTATATACTATTTTTTTTACTTGAAATTAACTTTTTGCAATAACTAATTATGTTAGACTAATATGTAATTAGATTACTAGATATTTATATATCTGGGTGTGATATAATTTGACATTATTGACGGGTAACGAAATTCGATACTGTGAATAATGACAAAACGATCAATATTTTGAAAATAATAGTTTCCAAGTATTCTAAATAAGCATTATATTGCTCTAATTAGAGTGAGAGAGGTATAGCGTTGAATTACTATGCTATAGCTAAAAATTTATATTTGCAAAACGATACCGTTCCCGTACGTTGATCCTGCGCCGATGTGTGCGTCGTCTTGACCTACGACAACGTCTGTGTAACGCTTACGTAATAAATACACTTTTTATACTTTTTTTTTATTATTAACTAACACTTATATGATGATAGTATTTTATTTTTAAGTGTTATTGTATTGTATAAAGTTATTATTATTAACAAAGATATTTAGTCTCAAATTGTTCTGTAATTAGGATTTTAACTGAGTCTTGACACTAAGTTCTCTTTGACTACCTGACTATGTTGGAAAAAGCGTATAGCTGTTTTGTTTTATGTAAGAAATTAACGTATAATATATATAGACAAATGTTGTATTTAATATATATTTCTTAATATGAATTTACTGTAGTTGTAACATTTTTTCAATATTGTAAATATTAATAAATTAATATAATTATTACCATATTTATATAATAATTGTAAAAAATATATAAAATACACAATTTAAACAAAATCTGTTTCAGAATAACACAACATAAGAAAACCTTGACGTTAGGATGGACAAAAGAAGTATTTTTATCTGGACCAAGTGCGCAGTAACTTTGATATGAACGTTACCAAGGATTTAATAAAAGAAATGCACTTTATTATTATATGTTTGTATTGGAATGAGTCAAAAATATATTTATATATTGAAGTATCTGTAGAGGCTAATAGAAGAAGCCATTGTGGCGCAGTGGGACGGCGTCTGACTGTAAACGCGATTGGTTATCGGTTCAATTTCTATTCGAGGAAATGGTTATATTTTAATATCTCTAAAGGTGTGTCTCTCTAGGTTCTCTACTAATATAAACAGCGTGAAGTTATGCAAGCGGCTGTACCCGCCCGGTTTTGCTCGTGTAAGAATAAACTTTTATATTTATGATAAATAGGTTTTAAAATTTAAAATACTAGTTCATTCAGGAACTTTTTGTATATCCTATTCGTGGTTCGACTTTCATTCGCAAATTACATACATTTTATTTATATTAATACCGTTTCTCCTTTCTTTTTACTTGACCGAGCTAAAACTTTGACTTTTAGACTGACAAAAAGAAAAATATAAATAAGAGACTGCTTTCTCTACAATTAAAAACAATTGATGAACGATACGTCAATACCGAGTTTTGATCTATATTATAAATTAAATATTGTTCTTATTCGAATTTGAATTCGTTATTATCGTTATATGTACTCGTATCATCACCACTATATAATATAACGTCTAAATATAATTTATACAGAACACCTATATAAGAATCTGTATTATATAGTTTTCATAAAGTTGCCTTTATCTTTATAGCTATTAGGCTATACACAGTTATAATTAACTGTATAATATATTTAACCAGTAGAAATATTTAGAATATTATCATAATTGTAGTATAAGTATTTAAAACATTTCTCTTCTATACCTGTATAGAATTTTATACCTATAACTGTATAAAGAAAATACAGGTAGGTTTACCCTATATTTAATTAGTTTATTATAACAATCTTGAATTTAGTTTCTATACACATTTAATTCATAAAAAATAATCAAATATATACTTTTTGTTAATTTTATAAATTGTCATATTAAAAAAATGTTATAAATTCATAATAATATAAATAAAATACGCGTTTACATATTTTTATAAACATCAAAACAGGAAAACTAATTTTTGAGCTTGACGCCGACCGCAAGCAACTCGGCTTAATTAACAAAAAAATAATAAAATTGATAACTTTCAAACTGTTGTATTGTTATAACAGGAAGACGATAAAAGTAAACAAAGTTTCATATAACTATTATTGAACGACTATAGAATAAAAAATATATTTTTCTAATAATAACATATATATATATAATATAATCCTGCATTAGTCAGAGAGAACCTAGTGTCAATACACTTCGTTCTCCACTTTTCATTTGAATCCGGGACAATGCGTGTTGAATGGAGATTTGTCTTGTTCACCAGAGGGTGAAATGCGAAATAAATAAATTATGAACGTTCCTCCGAGTGGAAATCGAACTCACAACCATCGCGTATACGGTGAGCTGTTGTCGCACTGCGCCACGCTGCCCCATAAAAAATGTTTCCGCAAATTTAAGACAGTAAAGAAATAATTAAAATATTATATGAATACAAACGTAGAACCTGCATCACTTGGAATCCATTCAAGTTTTCCAATACAATACAATTGCGATAGACAAGTAATATATTATATATATAGAAATAGAAATATATTATATATATATATAATATATTTATAATATAATTATTTTTATATGAATTTTTAATTAGAAGAATGTAAATGTTACGTTATGGCATTTAGCGCGGTGAACTTTTCCGAGTTAGCTAGGTCACTTTCCCTAACCGCGTGTAAAGCTGAACAAAAGTTTCTAATAACATAATAAATAAGAAAATAATATAATATATATTATAGCGCTTTAAAGTATTTTTAAAACATAATTCCAACTTATATTCAAAATTTACGCAACATAGACCTCTATGTAGCGAATTTTTGTACGTATCAAACATATGACAAAGCTGCGGTTATTTCGAACTAAAATCATATAAAATTGAATTAAACTAACTGTAATACATAATCTACTGATAAATTAAAAAGTAAACACAATATTCATAAAAAAAACAGAACTTTACCTGCATCGATAACTTGTTACAGCTCTACATAAAGACATTGCACACCGCGAAACACTCACTTTTAATTCAAAATCTTCTCATAATCCACAAAGCACCCCAAAAATATATATATACACAATATGTATATATTTTAGCAAACAATCAAACTGTATGTCTGTTATCGTCAAATAGTATTTTTCAAATGTCAGGCAAAAAATTGCTGAGCTCCGCTTGGCTGTAGGCGTGTTGTACTATAGTTAGTACGCAATGCACTTATGTAGTTACTAACTTTTTTATTATACTCGGTTCCTTACTTTGAGGCCTGCAAGGATTGACAATCTTGATCGGAGTTACATAACTTTTGTATAGAGCTCATTTTCATGTCATCCTTTAAATGAATTATTGTGATTAAAGAAAGGACTAGTTAAAATAAGCTATGTTAAGCAATTTTGAATATAAACTTGATATTTACTATCAAATATAGGGATTTTCTAAAATATTTTATTACATACAAATATTTAAAAAGTGTTATCTGTTAGTAATTGAAGATGTATGGGTTGTAGGTTCGATTTTTGCTCTGAATAAATATTTATATATAAAACTCTTTTATTTAGGACGATCCAGATTTGGAACTTAACACCCGTGGTTTTTAAAGCTGACTAGTATCAGCTTAATTTATATCAAGTGAATATTTTTTAATTTTAATTTCAATTTAATATTGTTTATTATATTATATGCCACAAAGTTTTAAAAACGAAACAATTATAAAATTCTATACTAAAATGAATGTATCAAGCCGTCTCTATCACGATATCTCGAGCGAGAAGGCGCTATTGCTGTTTTTCATCGCTCTCCCACTAACGTTTTTTTTCGAACCGTTTTTATAACTCCTTATTCGCGATACTCTTGATATTTCTTATAGTGACTTCTAGGTGGTCTTCGTTATAGAAATAGACGATTTTATAATATTATTTTCAGTTAATAATAGAGATGGAATTAAAGGATAATTACTTATTTTTACAGATTTACGGTACAGATTGACCAAAAACACGGCATTAGGTAAAAACTGAACCAACAATGTAACAAGTAATCAGTAAAAGGGAAAAGAAACGACTTGTTAGATCTAATTTTTTTATTATTTTTTTATCTGTAACTTAATTTAATGTGTGAAAAAGAACTTGCTATCATAGTAAGTGCGATAGTAGTATAAATTAAATCTTACATTATTTTATCGCCAGCGAATGGAACTTCAGATCATATATTTTTTTTACTTTTTACTGATATTTTGGAAAAGCTGTGTCAATGAGTTCGTCCGCGTAGTATTCTAAAATAAAAGTAGCCTAAGTTACTACCTATTACATTAGCTACTTGACAGTGAACGTCAAACGGCCAGTGAGACAAAAATTGTAAAAAATGTTATTTTAATGGATATATGTGCTGTGTAGACATTCATTTAGTAAAAAAACGGTTATTTTAATATTACAAACAGACAATCAAATTTTATTTATTTGTACATAGATAATTTCTAAGAAGCTTTAACTTTTATCTCTTTATTAAGCTTTTTCATAACTACCCTAGGGTTTATCTAATATTATATTCTTAATTAAAAAACAAAACACTATTTAATCAAACATTACCTCATCGAATAGTGGAACCGATAATTGACGAAGAGTGACACGATTCTAGTTTTTCACATACGTATTTCGAACAACGTGTAAAAAACCTTGTTGGTTTTTTTAATGAACAACAATTAACTGCATCGCGAAACCGTGAAACTAGCTAGTAATATCCTAAACGTAATGACATCTTCAATGGCTGCCAATAAAAAGGTACACTTAGTTCTTACTTAGAGCTCAACAGAGCGCTAAATATCTGAAATTAGGTCGTAATAATGCGTTGTTATTATAAAGACAGCGTTGTTGAATTTAGATTAAATATGTCAGGTTCTTGGTAGTCAATATTTATGAATAAAAAAAAACAGTGTGATTTTTGATCTCTCTACATGAAGCTTGATGCTTTTAAAAGGATACAGTATTATCTAGCAGCCGTCTAAAGAACCGTATTGTATAATTTTTGTATGAACATTTTACATTTAAATATGATATCAATAAATAAATCACAACAAAAAGTCAATTGAAGGCTGAAAATACGGCAGCCCAAAGCCAGCGGTTTGTTATAATACTATTAGGAAAAAGTAGGCAGTGAGAACCTAAGTAGTGTCAAAACCTTCCGTTTCCGTCTTTCACTTGAATTTGACACATCGAATGCTGCACCAGAGCGGGTGAATGAAAATAATTACGTCAAGTGTCCCCGCTTGAAGCCTCGAACCTATAACCTACAATCGCAGGTAGGACGACAGGATGGCTTTCTTTTTAATATTTTTTTATATTCCTAACTTTTTGTGAAAGAGTCAGTTAGTAATATACTTGAAAAAGACATATTTAGAAAACGTATAAAATTTTAATGCAGCGGGATTCTAAATATGTCTTTTTCAATTTCCTTAGTGTGCGAATAACACTTTAAAAAACGTTTAAAAAAAAGTAATACACTTATTCGTATTTCTAAACTGTGTACTTATTTAGTGAGACCTTTGTACGTTATAATTTGTCGTTTTGAGGTCATTGTGGCGCAGTGGTGTCCCATGGTTTATGTGACGGTAATCGCGATTGATTGTAAGTTCGATTTCTACTCAGTGGAATGATCATAACTAGTTTCATTATTCCGCTCTGGTTAACAAGTTTAGACGCGACGTTGAGTTCCGCTACTCAACTCACAATATCTCAAATTTGGATGGAAAGTGGAGAATGGAGTCTCTTGACACTAGATTCTCTCTGACATTTAAAAAAAAAAAACTATTTCGAATCAAGCAAAGTAACGCTCAAGCAACAGGAGCCGGTGCAATTAAAACAAATTCATGTTTGCGAAGGAAAATGCTCATTTTTGGAAATAAGAAATTAGGTAAGGTAAGAAACAGAATGGCGTTCGTTAGCCTGTTTTAATTTCAGCTAATTTTTATCTTTCGTCGTCTTTTTTAAGCGCACGGGCCATTAGCACTGTTGTTAGATGCTGCGAGTGTCTTGATACTGGCAATTATGTTTTTTATGAATATTTCCATTTCCTAGACATGAAATATGACGTTTATTTAATGCTGAATGAGTGAAAAACTAAGGAGAACGGGGTGATGTAACTCTAGACTCTGTTTGTATGCTTTGTAATATATGAGATTCATGGAGATAAAAGCTAATATTTGCTTCATAAAAAGTTTTATGTAAATATTTAATGAAATATACTTAGTAATTTAAAATGATTTCTTTTACAAGTTCTTTTTATAACATTCGACTTAGCTGTCTGTCTGTATTACGCAATGATTGTCGATTTAATATAAGTCTCGATAATCTATATTAAAGCGAGTAAAAATCTAGATTTCAGAATATATGTTATAAAGCATATTTTTTAGGGACAAAGGGTTATTGAAGCAAAATAAATAATTATACACACCGCTATGGAAATCTAGGGCAGGTTATTGATTATTCGATGTAACATTTTAAGTACAAAGTATGTTTTTTATTTAAAAATTAAAAATTAACTTATTTTCATTTCTCCGCTCAGGTAACAAGACGAAGCGTGGCGTTGAGTTCCGCCATTCAAGATGCAATATCTAGAATTTTGGCGGAAAGAGGAGAACGTAGTGTCTTGCCACAATTTTATTAATATTCTATGTTTTTAACATTATGCAAAAAATAAAATCCACTTCATAAATTTGACATGAAAATATAATATAAGAGCAAGTATCAAAATCGCTTCTGAATTCAGTTAAATTAAAAAAAAATTGTCACTTTTTCTCTGAATACATCTCAAGGGACATTTTTCTGGCAATTAGTAGTGCTTGTGTAATTTTAAACGGTTATGCTACGGGAGTGTTTAGAAGTTAACGAGTTAATACAAATTAATTACAAATATTAATATATTTAATTAAAATTTATATATATATATATATATATTTGTATATTCAAATTTATTATTATTCTGAACGTATATATTTTTGTGTGATGACATATAAATCCTATCCTATAGACAGACCTATGAACCATGAATCACTCCGGGGCAGAACTAAACGCCGTATATTTTAATATAAACCTCAGTCTGGAGAGAAATTATTGTATTATATCATATTACGGACTAGACTTTAGTAATGTATTTTATAACAAAGCATTTATTAAAATATTTTAATGTTAATAATTAATTAAGCTTATTCTTTTGTAATTCTTTATTATCGACTTTATAACTTACTTAAATACAATTAATTTTGTAAGTGCATAAAACGTTATATCTGGTGAAGAGCAGAGTTTGAAAAAAGAGAATTTTTTACGAGCTATAAGAAAGTTTTTCTAATAATGTATCTGAGCCAAGTTAAGAGTGTCTCACCGCTAATTGCAAAATAAATTTTCAAGTTTGGCCAAAAACCGTCTTCCAATGGCGTGAACTTATGCATCGCTGGAAAAATATGATAACGTAACTATGTAGACCAGTTATGGCGCATAAACTTTTTTTTTAATAAAAACCAACCCTATTTTTATATTTGCAGCAAAATTTCTAATTTGATATTTTGTGCATACAAATGGTAGATTTTGAGGATATTTTATATGCGACTTTTATAAGACAACAAAATGTCTGTCTAAACAGTTTGAAGGCGCGGCTCAAAACCAATAGAAATGCTTACATTTCTGCAACAAGCACTTTCTCAATTCATTTAGGCGCCCTAACGAACAAATATTGATGTACCCTAAAACAATGGCTAGATGACTCTATTAAAATATCGAAATCTGAAACTCATATTACCTTTTCAGTAATAAGCTTCTTACCAAAACCTAATACGTAACTTATAATCTACATACATAATACAATTTAACGAAAACTGAACACGCCATAACAAAAAATAAAATAGTCGAATCTTGTTAAAAGGAGAAGCGTTTGTGGAAAATCTTCGAAAAGCTATTAATTTTAAGAGCGGCCCGCCATTAGAACACTTTTTCTCATCACGCCTGATTCTTTCCACCCTTAGACACTTTTCATAATTACCACCCCGCTTCTTACAAGATGTTATAGACTTAGCGCCTGTTAGAATACAACTATGGTCTAACCCTTGCTTTTAATATAAAAAAAATGATATATACACACTAACACCATAGTATGGAGTTCAGATGTTTCTTTGAATTCATTAAATTCGTTATATAGTAGCTGTAGCTTCTGAATACATTCTAAAATAATATTCAATAATAAAGTATAGAAAGAGCAAAAAAAGTACGTATCGATATAATTTTGAAAAATATAAAAGTTTGACTTACAATTGACCTCTACCAACCCAGCAAAATAGAAGATGAAGGAAAAAATCTCAAAGTACTTAACCCCTTAAAGACACTTAGGAAATCGAAAAACATATTTCACATCTTCAACTAAACACCAAACAAGACAACATACCTCAAGGGAAGCAATCTTCGAATTCGTCAATAATATAAAAATGTCACATTGTCAGCGCTACCGGCCCGGCATTTAGAAAACGCATGAAAATCCTCAAAGTATAAATTCTTATAGCCATACTTTCATTTTTCACACATTGAATTACTTCGAGCCATCGTGGCGAAAAAGGGACAGCGTGTCTGCCTATAATCGCGATTAGTTGTGGGGTTCAACGCCTCCATTATTATTTACTACTCCAAAGCGTGAACACTAGGTTCTCTCCGACTAGTCTCCGTTATCAGAACGGGTAAAAAAGATTTAAAGTAAAACTGGCTTAACTAACATATTAATTGAATATATTTATTATAAAGGTAATTTTTTATTTAGTATATAGGCCACTTTACCAAAGACAAGCTTATAATATATTCTCAGTGACATAAAAAGACAATTTGAAAGGGACGCTTTCATCTCATACATCATTAAAAACGTTTTTAAAACAATATTTATAAGAAAGAGGCCGCTCAAAAAAGTAAAGTGTATTGATTTAGTATGGCGTTTCGAAAAATGTATCGAAGATATATTGCGTGGTTGTAATGTGTGTGTGTATGGAGTTACAACTCAATAGCTTGGTGTGGTTAGTTAGTGGTCGACTTAGTCTTTCTTTTTGTACATACAAAATTACAATAGTCTTAATATTTTTAAAGTGCCAATAACACACTTAGAATAAGAAAAAAAAATTTCTAATAATGTATTTAATTAATCGAAACTTGTTATCATCAGTTATGAATTATTAAATAACCTCTTTGCTCAACCGCTTTTCCCGTAGTGTAGTCATAGGGAACCTTGTGTCATTTGTAGAGATTTTGTTTATTAGCTTTTATACAATCATTCCCCCAAATTGCGATCGAATCTACAACCATCACGAATACGAGACGCTGCCCCACTGCGCCACGGTAGCGTCAAATGGCAAATTTTCTGAATTATAAAAAATCATATTTATATCCTTAGAGAGAGCTAGTTTTATTAAAAAAAAATTGTTTAACTATATGCAGTTTATTTGTATTCTCAAATAAATTTCTATATTAAACTCATATATCATTTGCGCCACGTAGTGACAAGTATGTGTTTAAAAACCTGCATACATTAAATTTAAGTTTTTATTTTCTACACATACTTACAATACTTGTATACATACATCTATATTAATTTGTATAAAGAGAAAAATAACAAAAATGTTGAATGTCTTACACGCTAGGAGTAAAAAGCAAACTGTACACATGTGGAATGAAACGGACTTCAAAATTGTCTCAATTTAAAGGCAAAAACAATTGAAAATTTGAATTTCAAATTGGCATCGCGGTGATTTGATAAGATTTTTTTCGGAAAGCCGCTCTAATAAATCTTCGTGCAATAACAATAAATTCGTCGGATCGACATGCAAATGTGGATTTTTTCGACACACCAACCTCTTGTTGCGGACAAAAAGGAATGGACCTGTTTGTCATTAGTTTGAATATTTTTGCATATGTTTTTCTGTATTTTAAATAGATATAGATGTAACTGAGATTACGCAGTTAATAGCTATGTAAATTAATTAGTTTATAACAAACAATGCATATATAATTACTTCTGGATTTGAACGAATAAGAACTATACTAATATATTTAATTTTCTATTTTTACGCATATAAGTTATATAATAGACTAACTTTATACTTTATCCTCCCTCCTTTATTTTAAGGTATACCTAAATACATACATAAGGCGTACAACTGTGCCGTCTCTGTACCATAATACATTTGTGTCAAATTCAAACAGCTTACATCGAAAAGGCTACCAAAAGAACTGTCGTTTATTCCAGCCAGCCTTTCCGACAGCAAAGAACATGTAGGTTTTTCACCTGTTTAGTCCTCACGATAGGCTGTTATTTAGATTTTAGGCGATAGTTTTTGTGACATACGAAAAATATATTTATTTTACTGCCTATTTCCATTTGAAATGTATGTGGGATGCAATAAGCGGTTTGGGTAGAGGTACGGTGATAATAAGTTCGATTTTTTTATCTTTAATAAAGTATAGTTGGCTTAGTATTTTTTTTAACCATACAAATATGTGTTCTTTCTTTTTTACATTTTCTTTTTTAGTTTAGTTATTTATTAATTGTTAAGATTTATACGTATAATAATATTTATACATATAATAAAAATGTAACTGGTCGCTGTCTGTACATGGAAGATATACGAAAAAAATATATAATTAGAGGCATTTATCAGTATAATAGAACCCAAAGGAATGATTTTTTTATTTTATTTTCTGTTTGCCCGTTTTGTCTGTTTGTATGTGCACGTTAATCTCAGAAATGGCTTAACCAGTGTAAATGTGTAATTATAAATTTAAGCAAAGTTTGTGATTTACGTGAGAACACGGGGGGAGAATTTAGTCATGTAGTATAACGCAGGCGAAGCCGCGAGCGGGTCACTAGTAATATAATATAATAGAAGTCAATAAATCAATAAAACTGAATCAAAACATTTTCCATGTTTCAAGTATGTTATAATAATTACTGAGTAATCAGAAAGAGAACAAAATGTTTTTACACTAGGCACTTGCAAAGTGCGCGAACGCGTCTTTAAAAATATCCGTACACTTGTCGAAATATCCGTTTACCGACTGTTTGAAGGGAGCGTTCAATTTTATTTTCTCGGCAATAATTCAGTATAATACACATGTTGTGTAAGAACACTTACTTCCTGGGCACAACCACCTTTAGGGCAGATGGTGCTAACCAAAAGGAGAACGGCAAAATCTCGATATAAATAAATTGTTAACACGCCCAAGGCGCTTTATCGCGTCCAGTGCTTTTTTTTATCTTGATCGATTCTATGCGAAAGTGTTTTAATGAATTCAAGATTGATACTGCTAGATATTTTATAGTTGCTGCGAAAAAATACCTTTTTTTTCACCCTTTAGTTTAATAGATACGGATATTAATTTGTCAAAGGTTTTTTTTTATCTGTGTTTTTTGTAATATTTATGTATCTATTAAGCCCAAAGATGATATATTAAAAAAATTTAAATCTAAAGAGTGATTGGTTAAAACCAATACCCCCATATGTTTAGAGGCTGTATTTTAGCAGCTCTGTATGACGTTCTAATAACATTAGTAGCAAATTCGATTACGGTTTAAACAAAATTTGTTA
Source organism: Podotricha telesiphe (assembly GCA_038994665.1). Classification (NCBI taxonomy): domain Eukaryota; kingdom Metazoa; phylum Arthropoda; class Insecta; order Lepidoptera; family Nymphalidae; genus Podotricha; species Podotricha telesiphe. Next base: position 194,973 of record JAOYRR010000390.1, read on the forward strand.
TAAATACTATAATGTTATTAAAAATATATACTTTGAAAGGAAATCTAGAAATAAATTTCATCGAACACGTCAATAACAGAGCGGCCGCCGCACGTCCCCTACTTTGGAAGATAACAATACGCATTGAAACAGGTGCCAACTCACTCGCTGAAGTGTCGACCAGCATTCTTCCAGCGTCCGCTCACTTATACTCTGACCGGAACGCGCTTGTTGCTAAATTAAGAGAGAAAAACAACAAATTAGTATGAAAAACAGATTGTTTTGACACAAATTCGAAAAAGGAACGTAGATACGCGTCACTGCATCTATCTTTCTCGTTTAGTTAGCGAATTACTTAAATTAATGCTAAATTAAGAGATTATTGGTATAGAAAATATATTGTTTGTTTGAAATTGTAAAAACGTTTGAGACATATATCTTTTTTTTCGTATTACTAGCGAATAATACATAACATTAAGCGGTTAAATGTAATTTAATGGGAAAGTGAGTTTTATAACCGTAGTAGTGGTCTACGAAGGGTACTTTGTTACGCAAGGTTTATTATTTTTATTTATAAAAGGTAATCGATTTCTATTCGTTCATAGCAAAGGAAAGTGGATGATTCTAAGAAAAATAAATTGTTTTAAAGTTGTTTGATTGTTGTTATTTTGAAGAGTTTTTCAATGAATTATAATTGAGTTTTAAAACTTTAAAACATTAATTAGCGCGGTTTTTTTTACATAAAAAAAATAATTGTTTAAATATCACATGTTTAGAAAACGTATACAAATTGGGACTTGAACCCGCGTCTCTTAAAACTCTTGACTCTTGACGGTTTTCAAGAGCCGCGGGTTCAAGTCTCGCTGCGTTCAAATCTCGTATATAAATTTTCTAAATATGTCTTTTTCAATTTCCTAAGTGCTAATAACACTTAAAAAATATATTTGAGAATTAAGCATTATTAATATGTAGACCACTTGAACCAAAAAAATAAATAAAAAAAACATACATTTGGACATAAATAAGACGATGTTAATATAATTAAAGAGAAGAAAAAAGAATTAAATAAAAAAAACTAGTAAAAGTAAGCGCCAAGTCAAACTACAAGCTTTTAAAGCTGCTAGCAAAATATTATACAACGAGCTTTATCTAAATATATATTATATATAAAAACAATTTCTATAAGCTGACCTGACACACGTCTAAGCTATAAATAATCAATTCCGATCTTAGGAAATAAAGAAAGGCAATATATTTTCTAATTTTCTAAATCTTTGTCCATAAGAATCTTTGTAAAGTCTTAGAAAAGTTATAAGAAAAGAATAAATGAAATCGGTAAAGTCGTTTTCAAGTCGGCGTGACCAAGAGAAATAGACATTGTTTTATAATTTGTTTAGGAAATATAACATTAAAATTTCATAATCATTATAAGCTGAAATAAGATTATTCTAGCAACTTACAATAATACTCACTGCTCTCCATGCTTTCTTAAATGAATAAATAAGGAGAAGAATGAAGCAAAGAAGAATTGGTCAAGTGATTTTTTGTCAATTCGGGCCAATTTGAATTTTAAACATTCATTATAAATATTCTATAATATCCATAAAGCTCATTGTACTGCAAACTAAATATAGCGGAAATTCATTCGAAATGTGCCTGTACCTAAAATATATCTCACATACATATATACTGGGGGAATACATATATGCTGGAAAACGGAGTGTCTTGACACTAAAATCTCTCTGACTGCAATGCTAGGCCGGAAAAGCGTGAAGTTGAAAAACATTTCTTATATTTTTGTTTCTTTAAATCACGATTCAATTAATAAAAAACAAAATAAATCTTTTTTTAATTATATTTATGAAATATTTGTTAATAGAAATAACTATAATCATGCAAGTAATTATGCGCTTTGAGGTCAATTGCAAGTTAAAATTTATATGGCGGTAAATTCTATATGTTATAGAAGTATTTTTATGAACATTAGTTGTCGCCCTTGACTTTCTTTTTGTAAATGCATGTACTTACTACACTTTATAATAATATATATTAAAAAAATATATATTTGGAACAGAATAGGTAGAGTGAACCTAGTGTTACGAATTCACGACACTCCGTTTTCCGCTTTCCGCAATTCGAGTGTAGCAACGCAAAATAATTGAAATACAACGATTTCTCCAAGTGAGGTTCAAACCGGCTACCATCGCATTTAATCTGACGCTGTTATAACGTATCAATTATAAAATCTAGATTCATTTTTAACTCTTATGAAATTGAATTAAACTTAATATGTTTATTTTAGGATTAGGTATTAAAATTATTTATAATACAACAAAATTTGAACATGTTACATCCGCTTTTAAAACATAAATATGCACTTAAATCTTTAAGTTGAAAACATTTTTATAATCCTGGTATTGTTCTTTAAATCTTAATATAAGCTATTAGTAAAAAAAGTATTTTCATTTCTCTACCCTAGTATCTAAAAGAAAAAGCGGCGTTGAGTTCCGCCATTCAACCCGTACTCGTGCTATGCGGGTAAAAATAGTAACTGACAACTGACTTAGGCATATCTATATATATATATATATATATATATATATATATATATTTATAGATATGCGCATAATTTTATTAGACGATGGTCTTACATGATTCGCAATAATGAATTCGATTCGATTTCGCCATTCGCAATACAAATGACCTTATAAAATCGATTTTTACGAACCGGTTAATAAGTGCTTGAATAAATAATGAATATCTAAGATAAACATATATTATTGCCTATATCACATAATGATACTTTGAGATAATTGCGTCATTTCTTATTATTCAAATCCGTTACCTAAAAAAATATTCAGATTTCTTAAAATTTTCCTAAGTAAAAAAATAGGATAACGCAAGCGAAGTCACAGTATAAAAAATATTTCAAGATAGAAAATCGTAATAAACGACCAATTACTTCTATTCTACAGTTTAAGTACGTAACATGTGGCTTCTATTCATTAAATTTAATTGTTAAATTGATGTAAAGGAATTTTTCAATAGAAAAGTTCGATTTATTTTTGGACCCTTATTCTGTAAACTAGGAAAAACACCTAAAATCATATGTATATATTAGGTATGTAATTTGTTATTTTTATATAATTTTTATTTTTATAGATTTATATTATAACATATATTTGCCGTATAATTGAATATTAATTCAAATAAAAGAAATAAAGACTTTTTCTTTTTCTATTTAGTTTTCGAATGAATTTCCAAGCGCAGAAGTGTCGAAAAGAAAAGAGAGTGATAAATAATTACATCAATATTGAGGCTATTCAGGAAATTTACCAATGCGAAGGGCAGCACGTTGCGGTCGCCCAGCGGGGCTTCCCCGGACGGCGACTGCTGTGGCTGTACCAACAAGTTATATTATAATTTATATATAATATATAAAAAAAACTATAAATAATTAAATTTTCTACACAAAAATCTAATTTTAATTATTATTAGAACGTAGTTTTATACACATTTTTATTTTCAAAAAAAAAAATACTCTAATGTTGTTTATTTCTATGTGCTACTACTGTAAACACCCGAATTTACATGTAAATCCGGAAAATGTTATCCAATACAATATAAGGTTTACCAATTGTAATGGTAAAAATTTACAAACTGTTCTTTGATCGGTAAAACTTAGTTTTAATTTTGAGACACACGGTAAATATTGATTAGATTAGACACAGTCCAGACTTTTACCATTAAAGCTGATAAATGTTATAGTTAACTTAGAAAATATGACTATAATATTGAGTAGTACATGCTTTATATATACATATATACCTATTAGATGCATAACAAATAACCATTTACTTGAAAAAAACAACCAAATTGGCTTCAAACAATTAATAAAAATTATTGAAAAATATTAAAGAACTTTATAAATAAATAAAATAATTTCGTAATATGATTCTATTTAGTCTAAGTCGCATCCGTTAGGCATCAAAATGAATATTGATACTATTGTTATGATATTTTGACGTAAACAACGTCTAACATGACAACATGCACATATATATGTATATATATATATATATATATATATATATATATATATATATATATATATATTTAGATATTATGAATTAATTACATGCATAAAATAAGTAAAAAACAATGAATTTACCAAAAAAATGCTATAAAAATTAAAAAAGCTTCTGAAATTCTACGAACGATGATGGAATTTCGTAAATATAAAAAAAATATGTTGCTTTCAATATTTTCTAAGCGTTCCGTAAGTTTATAGAGACAAAGCACATTTGTTGTTAACAAACCCCTACTATATTTGATTCAAATATAGATAAATTCAAAATTTAATACGAAATTTCAACATATCTTTAAATTTACTATAATATGTAAATAACATTTAAAACATAAAAAAAATACGAAACTACTTTAAACTTCACTACTAAAATCTCATGAAGCCATAACTTAAACAAAACACATTCTAAATATGAAACTAATTTGAAAAAAAAAACAGAAAACCGTTAAGGAAATGCAAACAAAACCTTACAGATTAAAAAGATATAAAAAATATTATTTACATCAACTTTATTGATTGACGATAGTAAATTTACCAGTGCGAATGGCACGAGCGACCTCTCGCTCATCGTTGAGTCCGCTGATGGAGACTGCTGCTGCTGCATCCGGTAAAGTGAGCGGCGTGGAAAAACAAATATATTAGGTATTTTTATTATTTTTATAGCTTCACGCTTTTCAGCGCAAAGTAAGGTACTAAGAGAGAACCTGATATCGAAATATCCGTTCTCCAGTTTCCGGCTGAATTCGATATATTGCGAGTGGAGATCCAACCCACAAGTAGCGTGTTGAATTTAGACACTGTGTCACTGCGCCACGACGGCTTTGTATATTATATAAATATATTGTTTTAAAGAAACATTTAGAAATTATTATACATTATTTAAAATTTTTATATACATGAAAGGCGGAACTAAGCTAATGATAAACCTATCTATTATACATGATTTTTTTCTATTTAAAGTTATTGCGTATTTAGTGATGGAATTCAATGTATTTTTACAAACAGATTATTACACAAAATATAGGCAAAAAGCTTGTTGTAACGAGTATGAGTTTAACCCACAATTATTACAATAAGTCAAGTTCACAATACTACCTATTGTATAGTTTTCTTAATTTGGTAAAATTTTTTTTTTTTAAAGTCATGTCGATTATATTCTGGAATCTGTGTAAACTTAGAATTAAAATTTAATACAACTACTTATACGCACCACTCATGTTTTGTGAGCAAACACTTCAACTGACTGACGCCGACCGTAAAAATATGAATAAAGCAAATTTTAATTAACCGTTCTTTAAAAAAAACTAACCACAAAAGTTCAACTAGTCCGCGTCGAACCGTTAAATCTTAATTTACTATAAAAACCGTATGAATGCGAAATATGAATATCGAGAACCGGTTTACATCAAACAATACTAAAACAAAAAAAATTGAACGGATCCACTGTTACAAATAACTGTCATCACCCCTTTCGTGAAACAAAGCGACTTAAAAAAATTTGAAAAAATAGAATTACAATGAGCCCCTAATCCGAACCGTGGGAACTTAACAAATGCTTAACCTTAAGCGAATATGAAACTAATTTAAAAAGTAATTTTTGTTTCAGTTCACAATTTTAATTTAAAAAACATGCGCTGCAGTTAGCTTCCGTTTAGAAATAAATGACAATTTCGAATTATTCAAATTATAAACTTCATAGCCGTAATTCATGATTAAGCTGTATAACTTGTGACGTTTGTCAAAATTTGATAAAATAAAAACTATTTACGCATGAATTAAACAAATATTAACCATCTGTCAAAAAACAAACATTTGTTACAGATACCGGTGTTTTTTTTTTAACAGAATTCAAGTAATGTCATCGAGCTAATAGAATTATCACTGATTAATGTAATCAGTCAATTTTACATATCCTTTGAGGGACCGGATGTGACAGAAGGACAAAAACGATTTAATAACATGTATGGCGGCCCTTAACCCTTTCTTAACAAAAGCTTAACAATATGTTGTTGCGTCTTGTCTTTTTTTAAGGAAGTAGGGATAATTCAAATTCGAAACAAGTTTTTAGACCTCTGAGGTCAGTCTATCGATATGTTCTGGGGAAGAAAGACGTTCGCGTTTTTTATTAATAAGCTGATCTAATACGTTTAAATTTATATTAGTACAATTTAATTGTTATTAGAAAAATGCAGCGTACAGTGATTTAAGAAGTAATGCTTAAAGAATTTTAGGTAAGGGTATTTGTGTTGAAAATTATATTTCTTTATTATTACCCAAAAATTGTAATCATAAAATTGTCTATATTATATAATTTATAATTTTCTTAACAGTTTCGTGATGCACCTTGTGAGGTTGCCGGCGGGCCGCGTAAGACGCAACAGTTCTAATTTTAATATTTGCTCATTTCTATTTCCTATTACATCCTTATATTCCAATATAATTCATTATTGTCCTTGGTATATATTTTAACCGCAATAACATAAAAAATAAATAAAGCATAATAAATGAATTTAAAGTAGTAACTGTCTTTAGACCTAATATTTCGCGTTTAAGAACACTCCTAATTTTATTAAAAAAGTGTAACTAACCTGAATTTCATTGACCAGTTTCTCCGTCAACATTTTGTGATCAGGAGTGGCAGGTGGGTGAGGAGTAGGAGGCGCTGGGCCCGGCTGGTTGTTCTCGACCTGCTCCTGCAGTGGTGAGTCAGGGCGGCTTCTGTTCCAAAAGTCCTGCATCTTGAATCTCTGCGCCTCTGTCTGCAGGGTCGGTATGTGTAGGGATAGAGGTGCAGCACGAAGGTCCAAGGCACTGCCCCCGGCAGCTGCCTCGTTGCCTTCCGCCGCTGTCATCTTGAAGGAGTTGTGCAGCCAACTGGCCACGAAGTTCTCTTCTTCCTTGGGCGGCTCCAGGAGTCGAGGGTACGGCGGCGCGGCGCCCGGCTCGAATGCGCCCTCGCCGCCGACCGCCTCGCCTTCTTCCGCTATTTTTGGTACTTTTGCCTCCCGCGGTGAGTCCTCTACTTCCGTCTTCCGATACTCATGGAGGTCCCTGTACCTCTCCTGGAGCGCTAGGGATATGTTTTCATTGAAGTACTTCAACATTAATTCCAGTTTCGGGCGTATCGTCACAAGGAATTCATGCGATGGTGCGCGCCGCACGGACCTGCAAAGAACGGGGCGGTCAGTGTTCGCGGGTTCGACTAGTCGGTGATCGCGCGACGTGTTTACGCGGAGGGTCGGGAAAGCGGAAGCGAGACCTCCTCGAGGCGCGGGCGGGCGACGACTAACTTCTTGGTGGAAAACTTGAGCGCCGCGACGCTTTCTTGCGGGGCGGGGCGGACGCGCGCGCCAGGCGAAGACGCCGGTCCAACTAGCAAGACGCGGCGCCGCCCCCGCCGCCTTAGACGCCGCGAAGAACATCCCCACCGGCGGAGACCGGGCGCACGCGCCCCGCGTTTTTTCCGCGGAAAAATGCGCCCGGTCAAGGAAAAGACGGCGGCGGCCAGCGGGTGTACGCGCGGCCGGACGCTCGGCCCGCTCGGACCGCTCGGACCACGGCCGAAATAACAACTATTAAAAAGGGCGCCAAGCGGCATCGCCCCTCTCGCTCGCCCGACCCCGACCGCTTTGCACCCCTGTGTTAGAAAAGGACGGATACCGCAATTTTTTCTAAGCCGCTATTAGTGAGGGAGGAAATAGAAAAGAATGGGTTCTTTCTGATTTTTTCTTAATGCTCCGTCTCGCTCTCTCCGGGGCAGTTTGTATAGCGTCGTTTTGCTCTGAGATTTTATTATTTCTTTCCGTGCCGCCTACTTTACTATTGAATTTTTTTCCTGCTCAGGCGGAGCTTAGCATGGGATTTAGCCAACGGCCTGTAATTGCCGACTTTTTATTTCATTTTTACCTAAACTTGGAATTTTTTAAGATTACACCCACTGCTCTTTTGACTTTAAGCTTTAGATTTCGACTAATATTTATTAGTAGAAGTATTGTATTAAAGGATTTATTTTACAATAGATAAGGAAGGAGAGGTTGTACTATATTATGATAAAAAAAGTATATATTCCTTAATATTTTGGTCTTATTATTGTATTATTCTATGCTTATTACTGTGTAAGTCTAACTAAACAAATTTTCGCACGAGAAAACTTTTCTCATCGCTACCCCACGACAGATGGCGTAGCTCGCTACGAAAACGTCTACGATAGTTATAAGAAAATTTATTAATTTTATTTATAAAAAAATATATTTTAAAGTTAATATTAAAATTTAATACTATGAATTATTGTATGATAATATTGTACTAATTAAATAAATATATTTGAAATGTACATCCAGTGTTATTTATTTACCTTTATTTCTATGACTTAATCTTAAATCTATGACTTAAATATTGAATAGGACCTATTACCTATTATATTAAACACTATATAATGTAATATGTTTGCTTGTCACAACAAAAAAATCGAAAAATTCTAATATCTAAACGCAACAACGTTTCATAATAATTATGTAGAAATTTATTCATTTTTAATGATTTTAAGTGACGCAGGCGGAGTCACGGTCATTCGCCAGTGATGTTCAAATGATAACATTAATATATACACATAATACCAGGCGTGGCCACAATGTATGGGAGTGTTTTTTTTTTCACGGTCTGTAAGCACTATTGTTCTAATAGACGAGACATACACTATAGTGAGTATAGTAATATATGAAACGGACAAGATATTTGTTTCCAATTACTATACTAATATGTTTTTTTTTTATTTAATGATGATGATAATTATGTTTTTAAAGGATTTTTTTTTAATAATGGTCAAGAAAATAATGAAGTGTTAAAAAGTCATTAAATTGCGGTTTGAGTCAAAGTATTGCGGTTTATACCTAAGTTTAAGGTTTGAGTATTTGTGGAGATTTATAAAAATAAATACGGTATAGGTGAAGTCCGTTTACTCGTCAATAATTATAAAAATATATATGAATCATCCACTCATTCAAATTAAACGACAATAACAGAAATGTAAAATATTTAATGCAACATTCAAAATCAGGCCAAAGAATTTACTAAGATACAAATCCTAAACTTCGATACGCACCTAACTGAATGGTTCTTGCCTATGTCGTAACGTTATAGATTAGTGAAACAACCCTTCTTACTTTGACGTAAACCCTTACGACCGCTATAAGAACCTAAAGACGATTAAAAATTTAAAAGTGAAATCTCAAGATTCAAATATGAAACTTTACATATTATATAACATAAATAAATAATAGACTAAATTAAAATACCTATATTTGTTAATTATATATACATAGAATTTTATTAAAATTAGTACTAATATTCAATCCCAAAAGCTTAGACTCAAACCTATGTCAATTGCAGGTAATTCAAAAAACTTTAAAATTGTACTTGTATAGCTTCAAGATTTTTCCCTTTCCGAGAGAACCTAGAGACAGAGAGCGCCAGAGAGAGCACCCTTTCCGACAGACACTAGACACTTCTCCCAAATCACATCTTTAGTTATTGCATTTATAACCGTATTAGCATATTTTGTGTTAAATTGTAAAAATAAAGTCTAATAATATTATAGGAAAATATTATACACATAAAATTTATTACTGACTGTGCTCCTATGGTAATACAATGTACAGCGTTTAGCTCTGTTTGATGGTTAGTTAACAAAAATGCCCCATGGAGAAGGAAGGAAGGAACTATTTTAACACTTTGGTATTGCGTTTCGAGGGTTAGGTGTAGACTACAATACATTACTAACATTTTTTTAAAGTGTTATTCGCATACTTAGGAAATTGAAAAAGGTATAAGAGAAGAAGTCATGAAAGAAATTGCCTCAATAGTTAACTTGATAATAAATAAACATATGTTTTAATATAAATTTTAGATGTTGATTTATTTTATATGAATTATTTTTTGCATAGCACTGTAGTCAGAGAGAGTCTAGTTTCAAAACACTCCCGATCTCCACTTTCCGTCCGTAATCGAGACATTGCGTGTTGAATGGCTAAACTCAACGCCGCGCTTTGTCTTAGATACTAGAGCGGAGAAATGAAAATATTTTAAATATAATCATTCTCCGATTGAGAATAGAACTAACAATCAGGTACAGTCAGACGATGGCCCACTGCGCCACGATGGTTCGAAAAATGAATTAAATAAAAAAATATGTAACTTAAATAAATGTTTATGCTTGGTTTTAGTCTATATGAAATAACGATGATGAAATAAATATAGAAAGCTAAAATTTGGCGAAATTTGGCGAAATCGAGAAATTATTATTTCTAACGAAAAATACCTCAGTTTTTACATTTTAAAGTTGAAATTATCGAAGATTTATTCATTTACAGAAATTCGAAATCTTCTTTTGATATAAAATTTTGATAGCATCGAAAGTCGCGATCTTAAGTTACTTTTAAAAGAAATGCTGTCAAATATTATTATAACAAAAAGGCATATTAATCTAACCCTTCATGTAGACTGACCATCTGTTATTAGTTTATGATATTAAGCCGGTATAAAACAAGCAGACGAGCAATGTGAAGTAATATCCGGTCACATAAAGTTCGGCCTCTTTCGTTATAGCTTTTAGGGGTAGGACTCTTAATGTTGTTACAACTCAACGGTGGATACAAGTTTGAATATTTTTAACAAATAAATTTTTTCTCATCCTTACTGAATAATACTTTAAAAATATTTAATAAATAGCTCTCTTGCCAAACGATTGTTTTTAGATATTGGTTAGCATCAAATTTGTTTAAAAGGTGTGTGTGTATAGAACGTATGGTTTAGTGCTGGTCAGACTGGACGGTTTCCAAGAGGCGCAGGTTTGTATCCTTCTACGGTAAAAAAATTATACGTTTTCTAAAAAAAGTTCGTATACCAATTTGTAATGGACAAACAACAGATGAACTTGAGTCTTTCAAAAAAGTTTCAGTTTCAAGTACTTTGGTTTCTTCTAGTTATGTCTATTGACTTTGGTTAATATAACGGTTACTACAGTAGTTTGATGTAGATGATAGTTGAAAAAGTCTTTGCAATTTTTTTTGTCAAACCTTTCGAATTTTTAGAAGTTCTTACTTGTGGTAGGGAGTTATTATGTCGAAACAAAGACTTACTATTTAATTAACCATAAGGTAAAGTTATTTAACTTAAATAATTAAAACTTTTACCTAATTTTTTAAAAGTGTTAAAAAATTTACATAACTTTTTAAGTAAAGCCACTATTTGTTCTAGACTCTCCGTCCGAATTCCGGGACATTGCGTGTTGAGTGGCGGACCTCATCACCACGCTTTGTTCTAAGTACCACAGCGGAGAAATGAAAATATATGTTAAATATAATCCAGCCACTACTTAAAAAGTTTAAAAAAAATATTGTGTATGTAGTTCATGTAATAATAATATTTTTTAAATTGCCTATAAAAGAAACAAACATTATTTTATATATATACAAGAAATTATTTTGTCCAAAATTATTGTGTATATTTAGGTATTCGAAAATATACTTTTCAAATTCCAAGGTTTCGAATACTTTAACTTTTTTTAACAGTTTAGTAGGGCTTAGTTCATGGTAACAGCCGACAAGATGTAGATATTTTAAATATTAAAACTTTGCGAAAGCTTAGTTTTTTGTTAAATAAATGTACAATGTATAATATTCTTTTCTCAAACTAAATATGTTTTTCTCATACTTCGCCAATTGTATCAGTTTTTAATATGCCGCAGTAATGTGACCTTTGTAGCTGAGAAACACTTAAAAGTAGACAAGCTACTAGCATTTAAAATTTGTTCAAGCTAGTCGGTATTGATTGTAGATAGCATACTATAATAAAGTGTTATATCATTTATTTAACTAATTTATATTAGATTGTTTAGTAAGTTTTTATTTTAATATTTTTGAAATAAAAGAAAATTGTTATTAAATAGCTACAGCTGTATATCTGACATAGCACACAAAAGCGGAGAAAGCACCTTATACCTTCCAAGGACAGTTTCCAAGACGCGTGGGTTCAAATCCCGCTGCGTTAAAAAATACTTTAAATTAAACAATGTTAGTTTGAACTGGAAGTAGAGAACGCACTACACTAGGTTTCTACGTAATACACATTATTAAATTAAATATTTGAAAATTTAAAAAAGCAATGGTTATTAAATGCAAAATTAACTTCCGCATAACACAATTATTACTACAAAACAAATATTCCCATACAAAAATTCAATCTCATTCACTTAAGCTTTACAAGCTTCACATATCATTCATCAAAAAGCTCACAAAAAACAATACAAACGCTACATTTAAGCTTTCATATTGAATCAGTTCCGGATAAAGAACGCAATCATTTGACCCTTATGCAAATGAGATCAAATATCTTTAGAGCTTTTTAATTTTTTTTTCACGAACCGGTTATTTCCGGTATTGTCTGAAACGTCATTGTCTTCCTGAGAACAGATAAAAGATAAAAGATGCTTGTTGCAATGAAATTTGAAGTTTTTGCCAACGTGAGAATATCTTAGATTGCGATAAGTGTATAATTGTTTTGTTTTGTTGTTGTAATATTTTATTCTAATGTTGGTACTTTTGCTTAACGTAATTTTTTATATGTATTATATTTTATTTTATTCAAATACAATTATAATAATGATATGTTTAGTTATTTAGACAAACTTTAAATATATATATAATAATATATTTTGTTAACATTTTTTAAAGTGTTATTCCCACACTTAGGAAATTGAAAAAGACATATTTAGAAAACGTATAAAAATTTGAACGCAGCGGGATTTGAACCCGCGTCTCTTGAAAACCGTTCAAGCGCTCCGACCGGGTTCAAATCTCGCTGCATTAAAATTTTTATACGTTTTCTAAATATGACTTAGTTTGATACTATTTCTTGCGTAGTAAAGTACCTAACGTCAAGACTATACTTGTACAATTTTTTATACGTTTTCTAAATATTTATCTTTGAATTTCCTAAGTGTGCGATTAACACTTTAAATAATGTTAAAAAATATCAAGCTAAGTGTTTTATTATTTTTTATAATTCGAAAAATATAATCAATAGATAAAACAATTTAAGACCTTTCCTTATAACGACAGTCAAAAAAATCTTAGAATTCTGTATATGTAAATAAACACTGCTAGAAATATCAATTATACGATATATCTGTATCATATATTTAGTTTTCATATAAAAAAATGGTAATAACATAATTTTTGATATATTTCCCTAAACATTCAGGTTTCTCAGTTACTTCAGGAACTCTACATCGATAATACTAATTAAACATTCATTTGGAAGTGATATGATCGATGTTATTAGTTCGCTTGGCTATTGACGCTATCACAAATGTATTGTAAATAATATATTATATTATCGACTGAATTTCGAAAAACTTAAAAAGATAATCGAATTTTCTATTAACTCGTTTACTTTTGTAACTCTTAAATTCTATTATATATTCAAAATTGTACATAAATTTAATAGTAGTAGAATATAGCCACAGTAGGTAATGGCTGTCAAAAGTGATTTATTTGTAAACAAAACCTTAGTGAGTATGAAATGATTTATGACAAGCATTATTCTTCTTTATAAAACATACATAATAATCTATATGAAATAAACAAAATAGTAGAAACTAAAACACAGGAGGAAATCGAAAAAGTTATTAGTGAGAGGGCTAATGGCGCCGCGATCACGCACCGCGACCTATTTTTAATCATTTTTGGAAGAAACGAGTGGGGTTGTAAAGCTTGATGTATGGATAGCGCTAGATATTAATTTAAAAATAATACACTAAAATATAACATCTAAATAATTGTTAAGATATTAAAAATTTACTGTAATTAAGGTAACAGTAATTTCTATCAATAATAATGCTGTAGTTGTATATAATATAACAATATTTATATATATATATATATTTTCATTTCAGTTTCAGCTTTACATGTTTCTCGGTACTCGGTCATAGTACGGTACGCAGAGAGAACCTATATATTTTGAAGGAAACAACTTTAATAAGTTCTTTGATTTTCGCGATTATTACACATTTTGAAATTAAACTATTTTAACCGAATTAATCGCGTATTCTTTGGGTATTCGAATATACATTAACCGGTTTTATTACGTATATTTTGGTATACGATAGTATAAATTTTAGTAAATACAGATATACGATAAAAATAAAAAAAAGCCAGGCTAGCTGCGACCACGGACTACTTTAAAATGTTCGAAAGTTCGTCAGGTTTTTATACACGTGGTTAATCCGGTCAAAATAGTTTCATTTTAAATTAATAAAGAATCCACTGTACGACCTATTTGTGGAAGACAAAAGCTCTTTCCACGTTTCGCTAGCGGGCAAAGTAAAATATTATTGATGGTTCAATTCCGTGACAATACACTGTGACTGTTCCAACAGGCCGCGGGATCGATATCCGGCCAAACGGAATTTTTAATATACCTAACCAATATTTCCATATACTAACTTAATTTAAGTATAATTGTTATTTATTTATTTATGTTTTTTATTCTATCACTTAATTTTGAGCCTAGCATGCTCCTCGCTACGGCTCTTTGACATTCGCCAAGCCCTTCTCTAACTCTAAGGAGTTTTCTTCAGTGGCCGAGCTTCGCATCCGTATGTATGCCTCGCAGGTTTTCTTTTTCAATGTCATGCTTAAGACAACAGATTTCATAATCTAATTCAGGGACTAGTATTTTTTCCATCTCAACGCAATTCTAGTATTGATATATTGATTTATTGCGGTATTGGTCCTTGGTTAAGATAATTTGAACCAAATATCTGTCTCTAAACATCTATGTATAAGTAACTATATATATATATATATATATGATAAAGTATCGTTTTTATTTTTATATATATAGTCATTAGTTTTGTTTTATTAGTGTTCATTTTTAAACCTATTTACTCGCTCTCTTCTTTCAAGCTTTGTAGCATGATTTGCAAGGTTTGGATAATAATCATTTGTAATATGATAATATCCGGTCCGGGAGATTTTACTAACTTTTAACGATTTTTATAACTTGTTATTGCTTTTTTTACTAGACTGGGTAAAATAGTAACTAACTACAGCACTCTATTAGTGTTATTTCTTAAACAAATTAATATACAAAATTAAATTTTTTCGTCAAATAGAAGTCATCTAAAAATTAACAAATGAAACACGACTTAACATATAATATTTCAAATGAATGCCATCAACAAGTAAAAAGTTGATAATTGAAATTCATTCAAAAGTAAAAGCAAAAAACATCCCTCTCAAACCGACCGTTAAACAGAAGCCAAGTATCAATTCAAAAACGTTTACAGATAAAAAATGAACAAAGTAGGAAAAAAAACGAGGCACCCTGTCCAAATATTGCGTGTCAAAGCCCACCGCTGTACACGTTTAAAAAAAAAAGTTAAAAAAAGAAAAAATGCTGGCTGTTAATCTTAACAGGTTTGCTTAGAAAAAAGTAGCTGACATAAAAAACCGCCCTACCATTAGTTCGACCAATGAAAAAAATATAAAAAGGAACGCTTGAAAAAAGGTCGACATAATTGGCGCGTGCCGCCCTACTTTTTTTACAAGTTTTTTTATTCCCATCACGTTTAGACCTGGGGTGAGTTTTTTGTGACAATAACACTATTCAGCCGACAAATTGTTTAAGATTACAGCCTTTTAAAAGCTGTTAACATTGCATAATTTAGTCTATAACTTATGTTGTCCTTAATTTAGTGTTGACTATAAGTTATATTGTGGGACCCTTCTCTTTTTTGCTTTACTAAAAATTATTAAACTTAGTAAATATATTTTGATATGCATATCAGATATGTATGATCTCATTAAATATCAAACACAAGTAAGTCCTAAAGTATTTCTCAATTTATATATAAGTACTGTAGTGTAAGTTGTTTAATTTTGATTAATGAGTTATAAATTATTCCATTAAAAAAACTAAATATGATTCGGGTGGAAATATCGACTAATGTATTTGGCACAGTAGAAATTTCAATCTCGGGTTTTTTTACCGTCCGTTACGGATACCAGCCCGATTGGGGACTCAGATGTGGTTATGTGTGACTCCAGACTGGCAGATGTTAGACGTCCGTATACCCACGAAAACCTGATCAATCCGTAACGTAAAATAAAGGTAATAGAAATAACTAAATATAAATTACAAGTCACCTGCAATTTACTTCTTAAAATCTCATTTTTGTCATTCCCATAGGAATTGTGGCAAATCCTTTTCTACACTCCCCAAGGAACAATCAATCTACTTCCGGGTAGTAGGCTGTCAGTAACTCTAATAAATATATATATACTATATCGTAAAACAATGAAATTACTGGAAAAGCTACAAAAATGGGGGATAAAGCAGTCTATGTTCATCCTAAGACCCCTGAGTACCTCTATGAAACATTTCATCACAATCGGTCCAGCACAGACAGGCAGACTTACAGACAGTTGCTTTCGCATTAATAATCATTTCATAAACATATATAAAATGCATAACAGCAATTTCCATACAAAAGATTATAAAACATCATTATCTTTATAATGTGCACATTCTATATTAAAATATATTATAATTGATAAGTACATTAAAAACCTTGTAACACTGACATCTGGTGAAGAATAGTTGAACTAAAATATTATCAAAAAATCTTATTGGCAATTTTCGTGGATATTTCGAAATGGATGCGATCTTGTTAGAATCAATTTCTATAGTATATTTGTATACTATTTTTATTTTATGTGTATTTTTGCTAGACTGTCACTTTGTCATTACACCAAGAATATGTAAAAATAGTCAAAAAAAATTTAAAAATTGTACGTATATGTTAACGCATAGGTCAAAAAACGTATTAAATACAAAAAAAAAAATATTAAAAAAAACAAATATATTTGCCATTTCCAATACCTAAACTCACATACAAAGCTGCGCAATATTACCTCTTTGGTCAAAAACACACATGTAACCTTTCAACAATCAGCCTTAGTCAAAGATTGTAAAAAAAAAACAAAAAAGAATTATAAAAAATCACTAAACATTACGTAATTCAAAAAAAATATATAATTACCTTAGGAAAAGAAATATACAACCGACCTGCGCCGCGACAACTTATAAAATTTCCACTTAAAACAGTTCATTATCTTTTTTCTAACGAAAAATAAACTAATTCGCGTTACAAAATAAAATATAGCACCTTATATGATAATTCAATTTAAATTATATTTATATACATATATGATTTAATTTGATGTAATGTTAATACTGATATACGCCTTTAAGGAATGCGCTCGAACCGTCTTGGGCTACTTTATTGGCTATTAGTGAGGGGATAACGTCGTCTTTATACGTAGTCTATAAGATTTTTACTGAGATTTATTATACAAAATATATATACTTTGGTTGCTTTAATTATATTAAATTGAACAAAAATATATTAGTGTACAGATTCATATATTATTTAGAAACATTATATTACATTTTAATATACAAATAAAGCTGTAATAAACTCTAGAAACTTGCGCGTATTGTTTCAGTAATGTAATTATTTTCTATACAAAATTAGTTAATAAAAACTTCATGTCCTATTATCCTGTTAATTTGGTAGTCCTGGCATATACAAGACGGATTGTTGTATTGTCATCGAATCCGGACACGTGTGCAAATTTTCAAGTCCAACTAACGGATTGGAAACGAAACCAATCAAATGATCCACTTCTTGGAGCTTTACACGCCTGTTAGCTTGAAAGCGTGTTAAAAACATTTTAATAATATGTAACTCATATATGTATATATATATATATATGCATAAACATTTTTCTCTTTTAAATCATATATGATAAAAACGTATGAATTTTTTACAAATGGTTTTTTCTTTATAATTCAAACTTACTTTTACGACAATCCACCCCAATCCGAGACATTGCGGATTAAGTAAAATATATAATAAGAAATAAAAAAAAATTACTCCCTGGGTTTTGATGCACCTATACATTTAACTAAAGTCGATTATTTACATATAATTCGTTTAAATCTCGAAAATAAACAACACATTTCAAATCTACATTAGTCGATCGACTTACGACTAAACGACCACCCAAGTCTACAGACTGCACTTGCAATGCACATCACTATTTACGCGTGTGTGCGTTATCAGTAATGCACTACAGTATGTAGATAAAATTTTGAAAAATTCTCAACTTTTCCGCGATAACCCCGCCCGGACGCGCAGAAAAAAGCTTCAAAGCTATATTCATAGTCATCATTTATTTATATATTTTAATTATGTTTTTCATATTTAGCTTAACGCATTTTTAGCCTCAAGACAGGGCAGGCGAAGAGAATATAGTATCAAGACACTCCGTTCTCCGCTTTTCCCTTCGAATTTGAGATTTCGCGTGTTGAGTGGCGGAATTCAATGCCGTTTTTTCTTAACAATAGCGGAGAAATAAAAATAACTGAAACATTTAAATATTTTTTTGTATGCTTACAGAGTAGACTTTGAAGGGTGTGTCCAATCTCAATTTTTTTATTTGTATCTTTTTGAGAAACTTAGCAGGTTGTTTAACTAGATCAAGAAAACAAAAACTGTCTTTAGACATGTACGGTAGGAACATAAATAAAAACAGTTTTAGATATGTATGTGGGATTTTAACCCACATTTAATTATTTACATTATTATGTAAAAAAGTGATACTGACTGATATTTTAAATATTTTGTTGTAATAAAAAAAAATGAGTTGCTTTTTAAATCTTTTATTTTCTTTGTTTCAGTGCAGAAAGTGGAGAACGAAGTGTAACTGGCTTCTCTTCACCAACCCTCTAAATGTAAGAGATTTGTAAAACAAAAAAAAAGAAAATTAATTCTAAAGTGGTCTTAACAAATACGACATAATCGATCCTTGACTATAAATACAGTATTTTATAAATAAACTGCATGT
Source organism: Podotricha telesiphe (assembly GCA_038994665.1). NCBI lineage: Eukaryota > Metazoa > Arthropoda > Insecta > Lepidoptera > Nymphalidae > Podotricha > Podotricha telesiphe. Next base: position 214,011 of record JAOYRR010000390.1, read on the forward strand.
CCAACAAGTATTATTTGCTATACGTTATCACACTGTGTGTTTACAACAGGCTGTCTTTGTGAGAGTCTAGATAAAACTTTCTTTGCCTAGATATAACCTGGCTGGAATATAATGTATCGACTATAGGCTAATTAAACTGTGCTGAGTTATGAAAAATGCAAGAAATATTTTACCTGTACGTGAGTGTTTTTAATTTGGTCGTATTTTAATTCTTAAATTGCGACTTATGGTGTAATTTTATTTCGTTTGTCAGGTTAATCAAAGTCAAATGTAAGTGTTTTATATAAAATTGCGTGAGATGTTTAAAAATGAAAACTATGCGGACGATATTTAAAATGTACTCAACAGTGTTTCGATATGGAATATTTTCTGCTATATGTTATTATAATCGTACTAATTTTGCAGGAGTATTAAAAATAAGGCCTCGGATTCTGGCGGAAAGCGGAGAACGGAGTGTCATGACAAAGTCAAAGTCAAATAATTTCATGCAATATAAGAAGTTACATGCTTCATTTTTTGAACGCCCAACAATTTACCACCGGTTCACTAAAGTCAGTGCTTCAGACCTGAGAAGAACCAGCGCAAGAAAAAGCGCGAAAACTTTTATTTTTGCAAATTAATAAGTTACAGATTTATTAGTGACAATGAGACCTTTGAAATAGACTGAAGCGAGCATTTAATTCCCAAGGCGTGTTATCATTTATAAAATCGTTAATTAGGTAATAAATAACCTTTAACATACAAACGTCTTTTTACCATTTTTTAAAATTGTCATATAGAGCATTTTCGGACGTTTTCTGGGAACCTATTGTTAAACTAGGTTCTCAGTCTTCCGTACTATATGAAAATAATCGTGAAGCTGCTTTTGGTTTTTGTGTATAAATTATATTTTGTATATTTCTATGTTTTAGTTCTTATTTTCAATTACAGATACCATCATGGTGAAGTGGACATGAGGCCTAGGAGGTGTTTGAAGTTCGATTACATAGTAATCAAAATGTCTCCTTGAATAGCGTAGGTATAGCTTCTTTATTACTTGTAAAGTTTATTTAACAAGCTTATTTATTAATTAAATTTATGATATTATGATAAATACAATTAAGTGCAAGGCACACACACTTAGGAAATTGTAAAACATATATTTAGAAAACGCATAAAAATTTGAACACAGCGGTATTTGAACCTGCGCCTCTTGAAAACCGAAACCTTGAAAACCGTTCAAGAGTTCGGGTTCAAATTTTTATACGTTTTCTAAATATATATATATTGATAATCAAATTCTGAGACTTCAAAAGATAGCAAGTACTTAAATGATAGGCTAAGGCATAATAAATTGAAACGATATATCTATATCGATATAATACCTTATAGTCCTCTCTAAATTTAAAATATGTGATGATACGCGATGGTCGTGGATTCGAATTTTAACAATTGCATTCTAACCTTATTTATAGGTATAATAGATAGTTTATTGGAATATTTTTTTTTTTGTACAAGAACATATCGGCTAACTGAATAACACTTTAAAATTGTTAAAATTAAGCATAGTAAAAAAAATTGCAGTTAAAAGTGTTATTCACACACTTAGGCAAATCATGTATAAGAAATTGAACGTAAGTGTAGAGGCTCTTGGGCATCATCGCTCTGCCCACTAAGCCATATATGCTTGCACTATTTATATTTTATTTCATTTATATTTTTTATTTATAGTTAGTTATATTTTTGTTGTTAACATCTTTGCAGATAAATTATTATAAAATTCTGTAATATATCTACAAATAATCGTTTGGCAAGAGAGATTTATTTTAAAATGTTATTATTTAAGTGTTATTAATAAACTTAAGATATAAAAAAAGTTTTTTGAACATATATCTCCGTTGTCACAGCGCTTGTATATTTTCCGAGAGACGTGAGCTCGAGTCCCAATACCTTCAAATTTTTCGCAACGTTTACTAAAAAATATTTTGTTCATCTCTTTAATTGGCTAAATACAGAATGTGCAAAAAAACTATTATATTTTTTATAATATGAATTTACTCTTGTAAATATATACCTAAGTAGCGGTACAGCTTAAAAGTTTAGACAGTAATTTTGTTTTTTAAATAATATGAAAGAAAATACATTTAATGCTATTTAATTTCTAACTAAATATTTTATAAGATATATACAAAACTAATATACCAACTACTGTAACGAAATTGTGCGAAATTATATCAGACGGAAGACTGAAAACCGCTTTTAATTGCTCCACTCAATTAATAAAGTAAGGTATTCTCTAATCGACTCGCCGTAAAAAGATATATCGCATACACGACCTATGGTAATTGGACTATCTAACGGTTACCGTTATAGAGACAAGCGTTAATGGAATATTTTTTTTTTTGTATTTTATTTTAATAGACAAATCTCTCCAGGTTTTAAGTCATTTGACACTCTTTATTCCGCATAGCCTTGAAAACCTAGTGTCAAGACACTCCTTTCTGCGGTTTCCGCCTGAATTCGAGATATTGCATTGAGTGGCTGAACTTAGCGGTCTTATGAAATGTAATGAGTACATGGTGTAAAATTGAATACAAGATGTATTTTAGAAATATATATTTTAGTTTAGATTGAGATACGAAATTGTGTTTCTTATTCATAATATTCTAAAAATGTATGAAATTAAGAATAAATGTTTAAATTTTTATATATATATTTTTAATCATTTATGATACCTATTAAAAATAATATAAAGGTTTTGCTTTATTAGCATAATATCTTTAAATATGCAAATTTACCATTTCTTTCCGCCATTTTTAGACAATAGTGTGTTACAAAATACGCCTTATAATTAATACAAGTATTATTTTCAAAATGAAATTATAGTCATTTTAAAATGTTATATACCTTTACAGAAAGCGGGCTTATGTCAATGACCTAACAGACCGGCGAGTCGCCACAAGCCTAGATTAATGAGGAAGCAGACTAATTAAGACAAGTTTATCTTTCACAGGTGAAAAATTACTGGCAATCATTAAAATGGCGTTTTATGTATACCTATAAGTTTCATATAAGTGTTTAGATTTTCTTTATGAACAAAATATTTTAAAAGTAATGTAAAATATTAAAAAACGAACACTGAGATCATGGTCATGGACCATCATGGTGGAGTTACAGCATTTGATTGTAAACGCCATTGTTCGTGGGTTCGATTTTAACTCAAGGAAGCACTGTCTAAATTATTTTTTTTGTTTACCTACTCTAGAGTCTAGTAAGACGAGTTCACGACTAAGTATAGAATGTCTGAGACTTATATAGAAAGCGAAAAAACGAGTGTCTTGACACTAGGTTCTCTCTGGCTACCCTTGATATGCTGGAAAACGTGAAATTGAGAAAAATAAATAGTAAAAGAAACGTGAAGCTGAGGTTCGATTATCAAGACATTACACATACTAAAAAATAAGTTTTAACAATAAATGCAAAGTGAAGTCTCAATGCAGATTGGTTAAAGAGATGAAAATAATAAAAATATATATTAGCTTTAATTATTTTTCCCCCATGGCAGGGCATATATAACCTAGCGTCAAGACACTCCGTTCTCCACGTTCCACGAGAATTCAAGACCTTACTTTGTCTTTCTCAGACAAGAATCTGAGCGGAGAAATGAAAATAATCTTACTATAATAATTCCCCAGAATGGGAATCAAACCCGCAACTAATCACTTTCTGTCATTCAGTCGTCCCACTGCGCCTCGATAACCTTCATTAAAGAGTACCTATGTATAATAAAAAAGGACGCGTATACACGCACTGCACTTCCCTTAGTAATTGGATTATAGTGTACCGGCTTTAGAACTAGCAATTAAGCTTTAATGGCAGAGAAAGTAATAGCCTTATTATAACTATAAATCATACAACACACTAAATAATGCTTAAGAATACAACACTTAAAAGAAAGTATATTTCATATCCAAGTTCTATTCAACGAAGGATGTTTTTTTTACAGCTTCCCCCTTTTCCGCATAGCAGGGCAGACAGAAAGAACCCAGTGTCAAGACACTACGTTCGCCACTTTTCATCTGAAAATCGAGACAATGTGAGTTGAGTGGCGGAACTCAACGTCTTAGGCATCGGAGCGGCGAAATGAAAATATTTAAAAAATAATAATTTCCGTGAGTAGGGATTGAACCTACAACCAATCAAGTTTACAGTCTCTGTCCCACTGCACTGGTTGTCAGTTCGATACCCAATCGAGGGTATAATTATTCATTATATTGAATTGAATGATATTTCATTTCTCCGCTCTAGATGCGGTGTGTTGATAATAGGCTCTCTTCGGCTACTTTTCTATGAGGGAAAAAACGTGATTGATGTAAGTAAATAAAACCTATAATATAAAAAATAATATAAAATTTTAACTTTGTGCCTTACAAAGCTATCCATCAATCATATAATTAAATGAATTTTACAATCAACGATAAAGACGGCTTTTCTTCTATCTAAACCGTTCAAAAAATTAAATCATAAAATGATACAAAAAATACGAACCCACTATACCTTAATACGTTAAGGCAGATTTAAACAGAGAAAATAAAATAACTCTATTTTCTCCCATAACATAGATAAGAGGAATTATTTTACACTTCATTAATCATTTTAAACCAATTAATTCTGTAACTAGTTAGAATGTAACAAAGTATGTACCAAATAATTGCGATAAGGCTTTAGACGCTATTAATTTTACATAATAGCCTATACACGACTGGGCCGCAATAATTCGTTATTTTATATGTAAATCTTAATATGAACATGGAATTTTCTAAAATATTTAAATTTTCAGATTATTTTGCAAAGCGCGGCGTTGAGTTTCGCCATTCACGGGACAACTAGGGTGGAAAATGGAGAACGGAGTGTCTTGACACTTGGTTTTCTCTAAGTACCTTGCGAAAAAAATCGTGAGCAAAAATTGAGTTTATTGTTTCAATCTCTACAATCTGAAATATATATAATTGAATTAATTAAATAAATAATTAATGAATATATAAAAGCAAATAATATTACATATAAATATTTTTTTATAAACAGTTGCACGTAACTTTTGCCGCACAACAAGGTGCAGAAATAGTCTAATATTAAAACTTTCACGCAGAATTTGCAACATTGCGTGTTGAGTGGAATTTAATTCCGCGCTTTGTCTTTCAAGAGCTGTCGAACTAAAATAATTTAAATATAATCATTCCACTGAATAGAAACAAAACCTACGACCAGACACGCTTCAGCCTGATAGCCCCAACGCCTCGCGATGGCCTCAATGGCCTCAGGACAAAATTTCTAAAATATATTTGGTGAGTACTTTAATCGCCAATCAATGACAATCTAAGAATATGACTAAACATTTTCATGGACGTCAATCTCAAGCAATCGTGAGGGTGTCAAAGCTAGACTGTTTCGTTTGAATTTGGAATACAAGCCTACGACATTCCTTATCAATTAATCACTTTTGATACTACTTGTTAGTTAGAATACCGTTGCCATAGCAACGAGTATATACAAAAATGTATGGCCAATGTGGCGTGGTTTTGACGACTTTGATGACAATAATATAGATTTAATATGATATATATGAATTTTTACTATTTAGTTTGTCTGCTTCTGAGTTAAAAGACAATTTTTTTTTACGTTTTATAAAATGAAAACAAATAACGAAAGCATTAAATATTTTGATTAATATGATATGTACTTGAGGCCATTTATTTTAGAAGTGCCTAAGTGCAGAAACTCTGATGCTCGTGGGGTCGATTCCATTCAGTAGAAAGTTTATAATTTATATTTGTTTCAGTTTAACCTGGTCTAACTAGTCAGAGTGCAGCTTTACTTTACTTTTATGATCTTAAAGGGCTGACAGAGGACTTTTTGTTTAAATATTTCTCCACTAAAATACAATAATAAGTGTAGATTCTTGTAAAAATATTTATAAAAAATGTAATGAACAATTTGGTCATCTGTCACACCATGCAATAATTCACCGGTCAATGAAAACTATAAGAACTAACTGACGAATCACTTCAAACCAAAAAAAAAAAAAAAAAAATTGATGGCCTCTGGGTGAATTTGAACCAATGAATCTAACCAACATTAGTAATCCCCACTGCACTCCTTAGAGTACCTTAATTTCTTTTATTTTCATAACGGCACTCAATTTGAAGCAATCCTGTTTCAATATTATGTCAAACAAAACCTGTTGGAACGTATACTATTTTCTTTTAACCTACAGTAGGTACTTCTTAGTGGACGTTTCAAATCCTTTTTTATATGAAAGGCTAATATTAAAAAATATACTTTCCTTGCCATTTTTAGGTTAGGTTTTAGGTTTAGGGTACTTGTGCCTTTAAATATATAAGACCATTATTTTATAATTTTTAAATTTCCTATTTCTAAATCTTCTAATTAAAGGAGGCTTTTAATCTCAAAAGCCCACACATTAAAATCTACTTTATATTGTTATGTTTCTAGCTATTATCTGTATTTGTATGTGGTGTCTAGATAAATAAAACTTTATTATTTATTAATATTATTATTAAATTATTTATTTCTAAGTCTTATAAATGATATTTGATTCCAAAACCTGTGGAGTTATTTAGTAATATTGGCCTATAAATAAACAACAACAACAAGAAATGTACCACACAAAAACGACTTAATTTACTTGTCAATTCTCTTTCCACATTTAGCGAGGCAGGCCGTCAGAATAGTAAAAGAAGTTGACGATAATCACTATTGATAATCTAGGGCTAGGACATTAAATTCTCCGTTTTAAATGAATTTAAGACACACTTATGACGGGTGTTAATGATAACAACACAGCTTTATACTTTATATACTTTTTTAGCTATTATCGAAATTTTGATCCTGCATAATTTATTTAATTTAATAAAATAAAAGGCTTTGGTTTTTATTATATTGGATATTGGATAATTAACCCCAATACCAATTTTTATTCTAAAATTCACAATTTATATTGATATAAAAAAATCATGCTAGAAATTATTTTTGATTATATTTAAATTGTTTTCATTGCGCCGCTATATTGAAAAGACAAAGCGTGGCGTTGAGTTACGGCACTCGGCACGCAATGTCTTGTTTCGGGACGAAAAATGGAGTGTCTTGACACTAGGTTTTCACTAACTACCCAGTATGTGAATAAATTTTAAAAAATTTTTTGCTCCACTTTGCTAAGAAGACAAAGGAGCGGCGTTGCACCCCTCACCAGGCAATGTTAGGCTCGCTTTCGGGCGGAAAGTGGAGAGAACGGAATCCTAACATACGGATTTTTCGGATTACCTTGCTATGCCGCAAAAAGCGTAAAGCTAGAAATTCCATAAAACTCTAAACTAAACCATCGTCCCACGCGACCTATCGCAACAAAGCGCTAAACAAAAAAGAAAAAGGAAGTTCAGGGAAAGGAAAAAAATAACGAACGCGAATACCCCAGAGGCGAATGAACTGCGAAAAATAAGACGAAAACATGCGCTTGCGCACATGTGCGTTGAAACATTTTTCTCATTGTTGGTTTTTTCTAAACTATATATTTGTATTAGACTATAACTAAGTATGTTTGTATTGTATGTATGTGTATTATTTATGAATTGAATTTTAACTTGTGACATGTTTTTAAATATACTAAATTATATTGTTTACACTTATAATTCATATTTTAAATGCCTAAAAATATACAGTTGAGTGGCGGAACTAAACGCCGCTCTATTTCTTACCGGAGCCGAGAAGTGAAAATAACATAAATATAATCTTACAAAATTAGTAGCTACTGATTTTTTACTAAGATGACTTAAATCTGGTGACACATCTCCGTTTTACATTATTTACGTATTTCGAGACATAATGTGTAACACTAACACTGCATTGAGTCTGCAATGATAGCGAAAATTAATAGTACTTTAAAAATCTATAAACATCTTTGATAATGTAATTTGTAAGCATAAATATTACTTGAAGTACCGTATAACAATTTCTATTATATAGTTTTCAAATACTTATCATTTGCCTTTTTTTTAATTTATTATTTAGTGTTTTTTAGTAAAAAGTGTATTAACTAAGTAAGTATTTCAAACTTACTCATAGTCTTTAAATTGTGGTACTGTGTTTGAAATATAACCGTACACGTGATAGTTGTAGGTTCAATCTGTATACTGGGTAATGATTATGCTATTTACATTTTTTAAACTTGGAAAGTTTAAGAGCAGCACTAGTTTACATAAGATATGTAGGAAATTGGTAAAGATCGTGGCGCCGTGTGACAGTGCCTTACCGTAAATGCGGTTGGTTGTGGGTTCGACTCCCACTCGGGGAATGATTACTTATATTTAATTTATTTTCATTCTGGTACCCAAGACAAAGTGCTCAACATGTAATGTCTCGAATTCGGGCTGAAAGTGGAGAACAGAGTGTCTTGACACAAGGTTCCCTCTGACTGCACTGCTATGCAGGAAACAGCGTGAAGCTGATGTTACTAAATAATAAACGTGCAAATTCGCGAACAAAATGCTATTAAAATATCCAAAAATAGTAAGCTTCAGAGCGAGAGTTAAAAGAAAGCTTGGATTAGAGGTTAGCCGCCTTTCCTGTTTATATTCATTTCCATTTTAGTTTCTTTATGTTAGTTATGAGATTAATGGTTGGGTTTTAGAATAGGCTTCTATTCAAACTGTTCTCATGATTTCCGAGCTTAAACCGGCTTGCAACTGTTAAATGTATGGTTGCTGTAAAAGGTTTACTAATTTGAATGGTTAAAAATATTTCTATCCTTTTTTTTTCAGAGCCACGCTTTATCCCGCTAAGCATGGTCGTCAGTGAAAACCTAGTACCAAAACACTTCGTTCTCCATTTTCCGCCCGAAGTAGAGACATTGTGTGGATTAGCGCGTGTTGACTGGCGGACCTCAACCTTTGAAATTAATAATAAATGAATTCCGAGTACGAATCGAACCTACAACCAGCCATGTGTATGCTGTCCCACTGCGCCCCAATGGTCTTATGATAATTTCTAATCTAAATTACAATTATCTTAAAAGTGAAATCATGTTTTCTAATTTGATTTAATCATTTTTTTCATCAATTCGCACGTTTAACATAAAATTTAGTAATTTTACTGGAAAATTTTAGGATTTACTATAGTTCGGGTTTTTACAGTAACATGTACATATTTTTAATTCAATCATGATATTTTTGTCTGTTTAACAGGAGGTAAAACTTTTGGCTAAATTCCATATATTTTTCGCGTATATATTTTTCGGGTGGGAAGAGAAATTCTAGAGTCAAGACATCTCCAAATTCGGACAAATTTCGGAGACATTCAAAATCGTTCGTGTTAAATGGCGGAACCCAACACCGCATTTTGCCTTACCAGACGGCGGAGTGAAAATAATATCCATGTCCCAACGTGGCGATTTGACTAATTTTAACTTTTTAATGTGGAAATAGTATTTTACATAATTTAGTATCATCATAGATATCCGAAACGAATGTTATACCAAGTATTTTCTTTTTTTTTCCAGACTGATGACGTCTATTGATACTAAAACACATTCTTTAAATCTTTACAATTTGCAATAAAAGTGTGTTGAAGCGTGTTAAGTACCAAGTAATTAATAAACGAGCTCTTCTTTTTACGCCTCTTTAAAAATATTTTTTCTCACACACCTTGTCGCCAACAAGACACGTATTATGGGTTTAAATTTACTATATTTATTAAAATTTATTTAACAACTAGCTACATCGAAAGTTCTAGTTCTTAAACTCTAGAAGTAACAAAACTAATGTTTCTAGAAAACATTGTCTTTCTCAAATATATCGATATCTTCCTACAAAGTCCACTTCACGTGTGACAAGACAAATTGATCCCTAATAAAATGCAAATAAGGTATAAAATTCATTTATATATTCTAATGAATCCGTCGTTCAGTGATTTAGAAGTCTAGTGGAGACTTTTTAATTGATGACTTTTTCTCGGCTTGTTTATAGGTACTTGTTGAGGGCAAGAAGGTCTTAAGGAGCATCTGACTTTGCCTTTAAATTGTTTATCTATATCTATATAAATATAATAAAAATGTAACGGACCGTTGTCTGTACATGGAAAAAACATATTATTGAGGGCATTTATCAATTCAATAAAACCCAAAACAATGAATTTGAATTTTCTCTTCTGTTTTACTGTGCGTTTGTGCACGCTCATCTCAGAAACGGCTTAACTGATTTTAATATAGTTACAATTATTCTATTTTGGGAAAACCTCCCTTACAATTTAGAGTTTCTTTTATTTCAATCGGTTCATAAATAAAAAAGTTAGAAGAATTTAAATTATAAATTTAAGCAAAGTTTGTGATTTATGTGACAATGCGGGCAGGCGAAAAAACGACATAGTTTAGCCGTGTAGTTTACGCAGACGAAACCGCGAGCGGGTCGCTAGCAAATAATATACCTGACATTAGTTAGGGACTTTGTTCGGTATATGATTTCTCATTATACAGTGATATTAAAGATCTAAGTAACGTTTAGCTCGTATTGCTTATAGTTGTCTAGTAAGAATAGAAATACAGTAAAATAAAAGTAAGACTAATAGTCTATAAGAAAACAACCTATTCTGGTTTAAATGGGATAAGGTCAAATTGAAATTAATTCATTTGCCTTTTTTATTCTTTTTTATTTTATTGACACACTACCTTTCGTTTAAATATTATTCTTTTTTTATATTTTGGGTAATAGGCTAGGTTTATAAGAGTCAAAGATAACTTAATATATCTATATATACCCTTAAAGAATTTTCTTAATGTGTGAATAACACTTTAAACAAAATGTTAAAAGTAACCTAAAAGAGTTGATTTCTTATAAATAATTTGCCTTTCCCTTAAATTAATATATGAATTATACAAATTAATTTTAAACTTAAATTTATTATACAAATTATAGTATAACTAATAATTTTATTTATTTATTTTGTATAAGTCCTTAGTTACTCACTGTAAGTGACACTTGACGTAAAAACTTGGAGTTTGGTATATGTCCTTGGGGAGTTGTAAGAAAACACTAAAGAAGGAATTTATCGAAAGTTTGAAGCGAATCCCATTCGCTTTCGTGTTAATCTAACCAACGACAATAGAGTAATGATTTTTTTTAACAAATACATAGTTCTCGCATAAATCTCCGCTGATTAGGAACGACGCCATCATCATCGCATTTAGAGTGACACTGTCCACTGCGCCACGATGGCCTCAATTTGTAACATCCATTATTTTAACTAAATCATACTCATTTCGCTTTAATACGGCAAAGCAGGGCACTAATGTCGCCACTTAAGAAGAATTGGCCTATGAATTTGCCTTGAACGCATTGAACGCCTTGAATTTAGGCGGAGTCTCGAGTGACTCTCTGACACTCCTTTGAGTGTCTGGACACTATGTTCTCTTTACCTATTATACATATAAAAAATATATTGCACACGCAGCATTGCCCTTAAGACGCTTTGTTAACTAACGCGCAGATCACCGGCGAGGGCATTAAATTGGCGTAAATTTTTACGACGACACTAAACTTATACTGTTTCCTTACTATACCCTATTTCGAACCTAATTAGGAACGCATTATCTATAAATATTAAGAAATCTATTACAATATAATGAAGATCTAAGAATCTATATCAATATAAAAAATGTGCTTTATTTTTGTTTTTCCTGTTGTCACTTGTAAGGCATTATCTTGGATGCTTGAAATTTTTTATGAATTTTAATATTTTTTTCGCTACACGCATCTATATCATATAAAAATGCTCAATTTCATCCGTTCTCATTTTATGTGATGTTAAATGGAGAAACCTAATGCCATGAAATGTATTTTCATTCAAAATTCAACTTTATTGAGCAACAATTATAAATATTAATAGAAATCAATTTATTACCAAAGTATTTAAGACAGAAGTGCAACAGTTACGTAAGAGAGTATTTGTAAAATTGGTCAAGTGCTCTAGATAACCTCACAAAAGGATCGACATATCAAATAAATACTTCAAAACCATTATAGTTTTCACAATTAGATGAATTAAATTTATTTTCAAATATACACGAGTACTTGTTAATGCCCTAAGTTGTTTGATGTTGGTTTCAGATTCGATTTCCATTCGTAATCAAAGTTATATTTTAAAAATATCTGGGTCTTTTTACATAAGCATAAAATAGTCTCGGTCTTCTTATATATTCGCCGCGTGAAATTCTCAAATAAATGAAGCCTAAATTACTCCTTATTGCATCAGCTATCTGCCAGAGAAAATGTTCCGTCAAAATCAGTCCAGCCGTTTCAGAGATATACCGGCACAAACAGACAGACGGACAAACAAAAATGTTGTTTAGTATATGTACCGTATATACATACGAGTACACATGTATTTAGGAAAAAGCGGATATTTTAATATTACAAACAGACACTCCAATTTATTTTATTTGCATAGATGTGTGCCAAAACATATTTCTAATACATTATTATGAAAAATATTTGATTTCACAAAATATCTGATTTTATTGCACTGCTAATCATATAAGCTTTAGCGTTGCCTTTTTTATACACCTCGTTTGCATAATTATCGTTAATAGGTGTCGAAAATTTTCTATCATATATAAATGTATAGAATTTTTTAACATTTTAAAGTGTTATTCACATACTTATACAAAAACATTTTTATAAAACGTATAAAAAACTTAGTGGCTAGAGCGCTTGGTTTCCAAGAGGAGCGGGTTCAAAGGCCATCGTGGCAGTCTGACTGTAAGCGCGATTGTTTGTGAGTTCGATTTCCATTCGGTAAAATGATCAGAGTTAAGTTATATTGCATGTTGAGTGACGGAACTCAACGCCGCGCTTTATGTTGTCACTAAACCGGAGAAATGAAAACATTTTAAACATACTTATTCCTCCGTGTGGGGTTCAAGCCCACACTCATTCGCGCTTGCATTCAGACACTGTCCCACTGCGCCACGACGGCCTTTTCTATAAAAATATTAATATATAATAATATTTATGTATGACTCGATATGTTATGACCTGTAAGGTGTTGGACTTAGGGTCTATATTTACAATTGTATATACGTAATACAATGCTGGGGCCAGCGCTCAGCCTTGCCTAACCTGTTTTTTCTACATATCACCTTACTTATTATAAAGTAACACAATTACTAAGACAATGCCAATTAAGTTTTTACTTTTAACGTGTTATTTAAAGAGTTTTTCTATTATGTATTTTACATCATGTAATAATTAAACTATAGTATTTTTTTACTTAATAATTTACTTTTTAAGGCGTTAAGTTACGCCACTCGATACGCAATGTCTCGATTTTTGGTTAAAAGTTAAGAACGGAGTGTTTTAACACTGCGTTTGCTCTGCCTACAACTTTATGCAAATAAAAGTGTGAAATTGGAAGAAAATTTCAACAATGCACTAAAAGCAAAGGTATAGTCTTTGACTTTTTTTTTTTTTTTTATAATTTCTATTATATCCAATTTACTATTTGAGTGTTGCGTTAGTTACATACTGCATAGTTAAATAGCCCATGGAAATATTATGAATATATTGAGTTCGGACGGCAGGTAATTAAAGTGTTTCACAAAAACTAAAATTACATCGCGCGTCATCACGCGTTTGGTGGGTTCTATGCATTTCCCCTTTTTGGTAATATAAACCGCGGCGTTGAGTTCCGGGCGTCAATACACAATATCTCGATTTCTAACCAGGTTCTTTCTGACAGCCGTGTTAAGAAAAACGTAAATTTCATTTGAAATTAAACTACTTTGAACGGGGTTAATCGCGTATATTATTAGTATTCGAAAATACAATTTAGAAATCCGACATTTCGAATACTTTGCAGTCGCGGGTAGCTAGTGTCGTGGGAATACCAACAAGCGCTTACAGTGGAGAGACAACCAGCACTATTACCATATGTGAAGGGAGTTACAGACAGGATTGGCAACATTTTAAGAAAAGCTTCAATATATTTAAGCTTAACAAAAAAATGAGCCAGTTCTTGAGACTAGTGAAAAATAATATTCCCTTGCAGTGTGCAGGTGCATACAAACTAGATTTAGACTGTGACTTATCTTATATTGGTCAAACAAAGAGAAGTATCGGTATAAGGGTGAAGGAACACGTCTCCGATGTCAAGAATGGGCGTGTATCGAAGTCAGCTGTGTATGAGCATACAACGGATAGTCCCAACCATTACATCAGGTTTGATAAACCTCATATTCTCGCTAGGGAAAACAGATATATCCGCGAGGCTATTGAAATACAAAAACACTAACTTCAATAACTAAGAAGTTTTTAAACTCTCTACCATCTTTGACTCAATCTTGAAAACTATCATTCATTTCAAAAACAGTTTAATTTCTTTCAAAAATTCAATTTCTTTAGTTCATTTCAAAATGTGTAAAACCAAAGATCCATATTATTTAAATTGTTTTTTTTTAGGAAAAACTAAAATCTTATTTGTTTTCATTTCATAGAGCAAATTTCAGCCGTCTTCAGAGGAGGAGGAGTTTTATATATACAGATAATAAAATATATGATATTAGCGTTTACTAGAATACAAGCTTAATTGAATATAAATAAGTGTATAAAATGGATACACGTGGTTAAACTTAAATTATCTATAAAATAGTATAATTTGTTGTTATGTCAAAACGAGTCTTATTAAATAAATATTTATAAGAATATAATTTATATTAATATATATTTATACAGTTACAAATCACTTCATTGTACACTTTTCGTAAATTTTGACACAGGTATATAGGAGGAAGCCTTCTTGGCGTAGGCAGTGTGACAGCGTCTGAGTATATTAGCGATGGTTGTAAATTCGATTCCCACTCGAAGGAATTTCATCTTTTCCTCCGCTAACCACAGAATGTTTCGGGTGGCAAGTGGATAACAGTTTCTTGGTACTATTTTCTCTCTGACAACCCTACTAAGCGGGAATAGGTGTCAAGCGTCCAGTGTTAATATGTATGTATATAATGGAAAATAATTGTAAAAAATGAGTAGTATTGACCTGTAACGGAATCTTTGAAATCGATTTTTAACCACTTTGAACGATTTATACAAAACTTTGAACAATTAACTATCAAGGACCGCCTCGTATGAATATTATCAGAATCAAATTCAATAATACTAAATACGTAACAAGCAAAACCCTTACGCAACTTAATTAGAACGGGATGTCGTTAGATCAAGTCTTTGATATTTAAATATTCCTCTCACATAGTTTCTTAAACCAATTCTCGATTTTAAAACGAAAACTCATGTTACATTTCGTAAAACCTAACAGCAGCCTTCATTTTACATTATAAATGATAATAAACTTTATTGTATGGAAAATAAGGTTTAATTTTATATATAATAAATAAACTCCCCCCCCTACATAACTGCGCGTGAGTCAACAGCGCGGGCGCAATTTTGCAACCAAAATTCTACTGGTTTTAGACAATGGCATTATTAGGCGTTAGACGCCATTTTGTTTAGATAAAACGAGATTTAAGGTACATCTATACAATGTTTCTGAAAGGCTAAGTAGATAGTGTTGTATAGAAAAATAGTTATGCTAATTCGCAGCGGTGGCTTAAGTAGAGGTTTTAGGGCCGTTCGTATTCAGTCTCTATCTCATTCAGATCGATTAGTAATACCATGTTAGAAATCGTTTCGATTTTAATTTTATTGATTTTATAGAGGGATGTTTTATTTATTTATTTTGTAAGGGAAACATACAGTTTTATAAATTATTCATTTACAAATTATGTAATATAAAAAACCAATTACGTTTTCACAAATTAAGTACACATCACAATTACATACACATAACACGTGAATATAGAAAAATATAGTAGTAATGAGGGTTACAAGGTTGAAAACGTATAAAAATTTGAACGCAGCGAGATTTAAACCTGCATCTCTTGGAAACCGTCCAAGCGCTTTGACATTAGCGGCCATGCGTTCACATTTTAATACGTTTTCTAAAACTATTTCACATTATCTTAATTATTCCATATACAAGATATTTTTTATTATTCATTGTATTTTAAGCTACGAACCTAGAGACAAAACACTCTGTTCTCAGCAAGAATTTAGTGTGGTGTATTGCCTTTTCTCCGTCAAATTTACAAATAATTTGTCCTACAAATCGTAACTGTATGACTCGTAACTGATACATATAAAACAAAGAGCTTTATTCCCCGTGGTAACGTCAAGACTTCAGAACAACTTTGACTTTATTATTTAACTTTTTTTTATTATTTATGAGTTTCCTAGTCTACTTTCAGTGCTTTCGTCAGTTTCAATTTACAATAATAATAATGGAATAAAATCAAATATAAATCGAATACCTTACTAAATCAAGAAAGAAGGCGTCCACTATTTCATAATGTCGCAATAAACACACCATTTCAATGAACATTACAAGTAACATAAATGCCAAACAAATTATATGAAAAAATTAAATAAAACGAAGTTAATATGAAAATAATTGCGTGTTTTTCTTAATTTTAGTTACATTTGAGTAACAAAAAGCAAAATGTGTAATTTTGCGGACCATAATTGTTATTGCTAAATTACTTAAATTACTGTTTGTGATAATAAGTCTATGACCTATGTACACTAGTAGCCCGGTTGACGCGTAAAATACACATTTAAATTTTATACAAAAATGTATGTAAAACACATGGTAGTGTGTGTATTATTTGTTTTATTAATTTCATGCATGTGTAATGCAATAAGTATTATAAAAATACTAGCTGCGCCCGCGACTTTGTCCGCGTGGAGATCTTACATCAGCTATTTGCCAGTGAAAGCCCCGTTAAAATCAGTGTAGCCGTTCTAGATTAGCCGGAACAAACAGACTGAAAGACACAAAAATAGCAAAAAATAATATTCTAGTATAGTATATGTAGCGTGTACACATATGCATTTAGCATATATATACCATAATATTAATTTATTGACTACAATGGTTCACTATTTTGGCTTTAATGGCTCGAACATGAGATACTTACTTGATATTTTGGTCAATTCACACAATGTCTTTATAACTTATAGCCTATGTGTTATTCTGATGTATAAGCTATATTATTGTAAAGTTTCATTAAAATCCATTCAGTAGTTTTTACGTCAAAGAGTAACAAACATCCTTACAAACTTTCGCGTTTATAATATGAGTAGGATTGGCTTTTTCTGAACTGCCCTTTGACCATTGTTGACTGCAACTTAAGTTTCACTTCAAAAAGACACTGTACTCGTATATGTTAGTTAGGTTAGTTTTGGGAATTTGCCATAATTACTGGTAAATCTAAATTTTATCCTGGAAAATCTCTAACTTTTCCACGTTTTAGTACATACAGTTACAGTAACATATGCACCCTTCAAACACACGTCAGTATTACGACAGTGGATGACAGATGTGAACAAATGGTGAAGTATTACTTATATTGAGCAGTGAATCATATTACATCATTAAATAGTTTTTAATATTAAATAAAACAATCAATCACAATTCACAAAGATAAATCATTGTTCCTATTATTTCAATATATAGAAACCTCAATAAGTTTGTCTTTTTGATTTTTTTAGGTATACTACATAAATGAACCCCGGTAACAAAATGAGCGGCGTTGAGTTACGCTCAGTACTCAATGAAGGGTATGAGGGAAAAGGTAATATCATAACACTAGGACCTGATTAATGCTGAAATTATAGACATTAAAATTCTCGAATTTCAGCTCAAATATAGATATATCGTGTTGAGTTATTATCTAGTTTTTTTTTCTAAAATAAATTCTTTGGTATTCGCTATTTCTGTTTTTCTGAATTTAAAATGAAATTATTTTAACCAGATACACATTATTAAATACCCGACAAATTATAATAGTACATGGTGACCATTTTCTATTCAGGCTACTAACAAGCAAATATATTTAAACAAAAAAGTCCTCAACTAGGATTCGAATGCACAACCACTGATCAATCATTAGGCATCAAACTGCGAAACCCGCGCCACGCATACACAGATATTTACGAATAATTTTTGCATCTATTTCAAACAACTTGCGTGGGCTACTTTAAACATAGTAAAATGTTGGAAAGAGCTGGGTACTATCTTGATGTTTGTTTGGACTGGCTGAAAGAAGCGAATCTGGCATTCTTAGACCTAGTGCCCACTAAATTAAATTGATTATATAACGGAATTATATATTTATTAAGCTTTTATAATTCTTTTATTTTTCAGGGAAGGCAGTAAACTCCAAAGGCATTATCGAAACACGCTCTCCACTTTTCGCCCGAATTCGAGACATTGCGTGTTGAGTGGCGGAACTGGACGCCGCGCTTTGTCTTTCCAGAGCATTAGAACGAAAATAAATTGAAATATAATCATCGGAATGGAATGTGTTTTTTCTTCTATAGTATAGAATAGCATAGCAATAGTCAGAGAAAACCTAGTACCAACACACTCCGTTCTCCGCTGCAAGAAAGAAAGAAAGAAAGAAAGGAACTACTCCTTGAAAAAATTTCGTAACTGTTACAGATGTGAAATGAAATGTGAAAGCTATGTTTGTAGTTTAAAATCAAAAAAATGGATGTTTCATATAAAAATTCCATGTCTTTAAGCTTTGTAAAAAAAATTGAATATCTGAACAGGACAGCTCAATTCGAATGTAGACTAATTAGAATAAAATGAATGAATTTAAATATTAAAATAAAAAATTTTGATTTCTATTGAAGAGGAAACAGGGTATGTAATATACAATTTTCTCAATTTATCGATAGAGGCCATCGTAGGGCAGTGGGACAGCGTCTTACTGTAAACGCGTTTAATGGGTTCGATTTCCAATCATTAATTTAAAATGTTTCCAGTTCCAATCTCATATTTAATATATTTCCATATCTCCGTTCTAGTTCTTTTGTCTTAAGAGCCTTGCAATACTTAACATGCAATGTCTCGATTGGGGCGGAAAATGAATAACGGAGTGTCTTGACACTAGGTTCTCTCTGACTACCCTACTATGCGGGAAAAAGCGTGAAGCTGCGATATATACATACATATATATAATATATTTTCTATATATATATATACATATATATTAAGAAAATATACAGTTATTAACAAGTAAATAAAAGGAACCACTGATCTACAAATACTAATCATTAAAGTATGTATAAGTTACAAAGTGAAAGTGACGACCGGCTTCGATACAGTTAGTATCTACTATAAGTCTTATTATAATTACTTAGGTATATATAAAATTTTATGCGGGATATTGTGAGTTATTCTTAGTTATTAGAATTAGTTACATGTACTATATATATATATATATATATAAAATTGAGTGCGTAACTCAACGCCATAGCTTAATAAAATGAAGAAATGAAAATACGTTATAATAATACATTAAAATGATATTAAACTATCTGTGTCTTCGTCAGCGTGAAATTCTAAGATAAAAGTAGCCTTAGTTACTCCTTATTACATCAGCTATCAGCCACTTAAAGTCCCGTCAAAATCGGTCTAGCCATTCCAGAGATTGTTAAAGCAAATATAACATGCACTTTTACATATTTGACATATACTTTTATATAAAGTGACTTAAACGTTGCTAAGTATATCGAAAGTTTGTATTTAAATATTATCTTTCTGACATAGAATAAACAAAAAAATTATGGTGTCTTTAAAAATGGACGACACAGCGTGTGGCTGTAGTACCGATGGTTGGAGGTTCGATTCCCACTCAAGGGAGGTATTTTCGTTGATTTGCTCTGTTAAGAAGACATAGCTAGATTATGAGTTTCGCCTCATAACACGCAATTTCTCGATTTCGGGCGGAAAGTGGAGAATGGAGTGTCGTGACAGTAGGCACTCTTTGACTGCTCCCTGCTATGCGGGAA
This sequence comes from Podotricha telesiphe, assembly GCA_038994665.1. Taxonomy (NCBI): domain Eukaryota; kingdom Metazoa; phylum Arthropoda; class Insecta; order Lepidoptera; family Nymphalidae; genus Podotricha; species Podotricha telesiphe. The sequence continues at coordinate 233,969 of JAOYRR010000390.1, forward strand.
AAGTATAAAGCTTCTTTAAAATCTGTTTAACAATTTTGTTTTCACACTAGTATAAAGTTATATAATTCTTATATCAATATGTCAATTTGCCAGAAAATTATACCGTATTTTAAGAATATACCATGTATAATTTGGTAGATAAAATGTTCCTAACATTTTTTAAGTCAACGTTTCATATATTTAACAATAGAAATTAGTTACGACAAGACCCTTATAAATATATCAAATATAAATCAATCATTTTACCAAAATATTCAAAAGTCTAACGAGGTTCTAATCTGTGCCCACTTTAGAAACACAGTGTGTTGAGTGTTGGAACCTAATGCCGCTCTTTGTCATAGCGCATCGAGAAAAACTAAACAAATACGAAAATTAAAAAATCCCCGACTGGAAATCGAACTTACGACCCTCGCGTATACAGTTAAACTGTCTACAATGCGAGTAAAATAACAAATAATACAGAAATAAAGCAAATATCTAAAATTGAAAAGCCTATAGGCAAATATATCTTTCTTTAAAGAACCGCATGTGAGCACCTCGCTTCTAACACAGTCTATTTTTGACGTTTAGATCGTTGCAGGCGCAGTTTTATGCACAATTTTGCGCCGGATGAAACAACCGCCATTTTTACATGTATATATAGAATCGAATCGCAGGAAGCGTGTGCTATTTTAAAATTTTATTTCGTCTAGGCGGAGTTTTCTAGAACATGGCGGGTTTATATAATTTAACATGAAATCTACCTAATATTAATAAAATTAATATTTATTTTTTTACATTATCATATTATGTACATATAGGGAACTTAATATATTGAATTCTCCGTTCCGATTTTTTTAAAGATATTGTGTCGTGTGGAACTAGACGCCGCACTTTTCGTAATTGGAAAAACAGGGGAAAAGTATAAGTTGAAGGTGGGATTTGAACCTATAAACATCACTATCTAATCCAAAATTTGTATATACGTTTGTATGGCGTGCTGATTAATAATTTGTATTAGCTTGGGTCAGTAAACGAATGTTGTCTTTACAATTTGACTATTTCACTAATTTCGTTTATTTATCGCAATAAGCTGCTAAGCAATTCTGTTTTCGAATCTGTCAAAAATAAAGAACAAAATGTTATGACATTAATTTCGTTTCATGTTTAATTAAATTAAATATGCCAAGTATTTAATAAGAAAAGCCACAGTATAGTAGACAGGCAAATAAATTTAAATTACTACTCATTTATTTTATTAGCCAAGATAACGTAAATGGAGAGCGGAGAATTTTGTCACTAAGCTCATCATTTTACTAACATAGCGAATTGTATTAGATTAAGACATATTTAGAAAACGTATAAAAAATTTAACGCAGCGGGATTTGAACCCGCGCCTCTTGAAAACCGTTCAAACAAACCGTGCAAGCAAATTCTTATACGCTTATACAACTTATATTTGTTCAACGTAGCTGTATGTAGAACGCATGGCTTAGCGGTCAGAGCGCTTGAACGGTTTTCAAGCGGCGCAGGTTTAAATCCCGCTGAGTACAATTTTTTATACGTTTTCTAAATGTATCTTTTTCAATTTCCTTAGTGTGCGAATAACACTTTAAAAAATGTTAAAAAAATTGTATTAGATTTTTTAATATTTAAATGTATATGTATACCTATAAGTATATTAATCAATTATCGCAAACTTTAAAAGCTATATTATATATATACTTACCTACAGTGGAATATTTACAGAGTGATTACGCGATCGCGACCTTTTTATAAATAATCAAAAACTGAGATCTGCGACGCCAAGTGCAATGGGTGCATCACAAAAATATACACTAAAATTCATTTTCAAGGTTGCTGCAAAAATAACGCCAGATTTCGGTGTGTTGCACTTGAGCGTGCTCAGGTCGACTTTTATCCGACCGCTTTCGATAAAATAGTAGTAGGAATGTTTAGATGTATGGAAAATTTGAAAAAAAACACTGAAACTTGTTTTTTTTTTCGAGGAAAATAAATTATGAAGTGAACAAAAAGTAGGTACACTTTAGCAGAAAACGTATAAAAATAGCCAGGTAGGTAGAAGGTAGCATACGTATGACTTAGTACAGTAGGTTACAGCGCTTGGACGGTTTTCAAGAGGCGCGGGTTCGATTTTTCTACGTTTAACAGAAATATGTTTTATATCCAAAGTGCGAGAAGAACATTTAATTACTACACATAAGTTTAGTTATATAATTGCAGTATAAACTTATTAACATACAATACATTTAAATAACTATTTATTACACAGCTTTAAACTTTTTTCCGCATAGCAGGGTAGTCAGAGAGAAATGCACTTGTACTGCATTAGAGCGACGAAATGAAAATCGAACCCACAACCAAAAGTGTTTGCAGTCAGTTGCTCTACCACTGCACCACGATGACTTCATGCCATATGTTTTGTAACGTATATATTTTGAAATAAATACGAAGTAGAAAATGAAAATGTCCTAACATTAAAGGAGTAGGATAAAAGCTATAGACTAAGTAAGTGATTTTAACAGACTAATTACATAAAACAAAACATTGGGCAACTTTTATTTGTATCGACTATTCCATATTGCGTCGACGAAGTTCATAGATATTTGGTTTTCGCGATTTGTACACGTATTGAAATTAAACATTCGTTATGTAGTAAGTAGAATGTCGGGTTTTCTAAAATATATTTGCAAATACTAATAATATACGCGATTAATCCGGCTAAAAATGATATATAGGTTTCATTTAAAAACAAGTTTATTTTTTATTTGTATAGATTTATTGGAACAACACTATTGTAATTAATGTATGCATATGCATTAATATATTTTTATAAGACCGTGCCAAAAGAAAATGCATATTTTGCCAATGACACATCCTAAAAAACATTATATGAGTCGCTGTTTCTTATTCGATCATCTTTAAAATATTTAAATTTTTTTGCTCTAGTAAAAAACAAAACGCGGCGTTTAGTTCCGCCACTATCGGCTCGAAAGTATCTCGACACTATGTCAAAATCGAGACATTGGGTGCTGAGTGGCGGCGTTTTGTCATACAATAATGAAAAAATATGAATAAACTATTAATAACGATTCTTTTGAGAGGGGATTGAAGCCACAACCAATCACGTTTACAGTAAGATGTTATTCCACTGCGCCATATTGGCATCGAACGTTTATACTTCTATTATTACTACAGATTACCGTAAACAAATTTTGAATGCACAGCATTTTCTATTAGTCTAACTCATATCAACCACTCGACGATGGCGTCTTTCCAAAACTTGAAGTAAATATTACGTAGAAAAAAAAATATATATTCTATATAGGTGTTATCTATGCACCAATGGTGTTGCCGAATTTCTAACTCACAAATAAAATACTAACGTCTAACGCTACGCACACATGCAACCGCGGCTTGTGATTGGTCGCGGCTTTAAATATTCCGCTCATTTTTCAAGCATCTATTTTTACGATGGAGTGTTTTTTATACAGACCGTACTTGGGTCGAGTGATTTTGATGCTTTTAGTTTATTATTTTATTGTATTGTAGATACAGCTTGTTTAAATTTTATATTTAAATAAATATATATCGCTTAGGAGAATGAACACGATTTTTAATTTATATTAAATTAAAATATTTAGTAAGTTTACAATTACATTATACTAGTAAAAAGTAAAAGGGCTTAGGCGTAGAGTAAAGATGACTTTGATAAAATTAAAAAACAACAGTTGTCGTATTGGTGATAACTGTACAATGATACACCTACAAGATAAAATCTAATTATGAATTTATTTTCTAGAATATACAGAAAAAGCTGAAATGGTACATTTAATTCCTTACATTTATATACATAAAAAAATATGCTAATCAAAATACGAAACATGTCTGAAATATTAAATATGAATTCTATACCGTGTATTTTTTTTAATCGATAGATATCGCAGAATGATCGCCGTTTTCTGCCATTTGTCTTCTTCATCTTAAGTTATTTCCTTTATCTTTTAAGCTTCACGCTTTCCTTTATATAACTGGGTAGACAGAGAGAAACTAGTGTCAAGCAAGATACTGCATTATCCACATTTCAGAACACACGCTTTGTCTGCTTTTTTTTACGGAGAAATAATAATAATTTAAACACTCTCCAGAGTATCACTTACAGGACGCTGCCTACCTATATGTATAGACCATTTACAGATCTATTCACAGAGAGTTTCAAATACGATTGTTTAGTTTTACCTAATGTTATTTCTAAAGATTTGATCCGGCCAATCCCTGACTGTGAACAAGGAATTCAATTTGTATTTAAAGTGGTCGTTGATGCTGTTAAAGCTTATGTATTATGTATGGCTGCAACCAGTTAAGACTTTAAGTCATGAACATCACTTCCTTTACCACTTCCCACATTTTTAAACGGAAATGTAAAATCAATGATTTACATACATAAAAATTGTTGCATAATCTTAGAAACGAGTTATTTTTAAACATATAAATTTATTTCTTGGATTTTCAAGGTTTTTTTTCTCTATAGCTTGAGACTAATAGTAAAAATATTGTAAAATATTGAAATAAATCGAATTTTAACTAAATAATCATATTTATTAAAAATAATTACATGTTTCGTGTATCTATATAATATCTTTCTTATACGAGTACCTTACACACGTCACAAAATAGAAATGTTTTTTTTTTATAATAATCCGAATCAGGACATGAAAAGTAACACACTATGCTTATTTAAAAATTAATATTATCTAAACAAAATTTTAATAAAAATTGCAGCCCATATTTCTTAGCCCTGTTAATAAAAACATTATTTTATATGACAGGTACTATTCAATGAAATTGTACCAAGACTATTCAATCTCCGTGCTCTATGTTTTTTGGCACGCCCGCCAAGCGTTAGTTTAGGAATATGTGAAGCAAGCCGACTTGTATCTACTGTCTGTAAAGAAAATAAACTTTCTAAGTAATATATATATATATATATACGTGTGTGTGTGTGTAGTGTAGTGTTAGCTTCCACCCCTTAAATATCAAATTAAAGTGCATAAAAGCAATGAGGGTTTCTGTTGAAGGTCTCATCGTTTAATGATCAGGCCATTAAGAAATTGTTTTTATATTTTGAATATACGTAATCTAATTAAATTCTAGTTCTATTTTTACTGTCACTAAATTTATTTTTTATATATAGATAATTATAACGATTATCTATTTTTTTTTTGCGTTTTACGGAACCATTTTTCTCTTCAAGTCCCTGTAACTGTGTAAACTCAAAAAACGTTTTATTGAGCACAAAATTAATAAAGAAAAGACCAGAACAAAAAAGGCATGCAGGAAATATGTACATAGTGCGTACAAATCATTAAAAAAAAGTAACGCATATGAGTTCAGTTGTTTTTAACAACAAAAAAATAACCAACATGTTTCGTTTTTTTTAATTCATTAGACAAAGGCATTAGCACTGGGCTCAACAATATGAAGTATGGCACAAGAGGACATGCACTCGACCTTCTGACCTCTTATTTAGCTAACAGGATTCAGAGGATTGATGTGAATTTCAAGAAATCTCCTGGGCCATTAGTCAGTATGACATCCTTTCCTCTTTTTATATATATATGGCATAGTATTGTTTGCTGAGGATAGTGTGTTCATTTTTAAAATGAAAAGACGGCAAAACGTATATGACAATGTACACAATGCTCTCTCGAAAATAATACATAGTTTTAGTGCTAATAATGTACTAATTAACAGTAAAAAAAACTAGTAATGTACAGTTTTAAAAACACTAAACACGAAAATTGTTAAAGCAAAGCTGTACTGTGTAAAGATGTACTCTTGAATGGTGACGTCGTGGATCCTGTTCATTCTGCGATATTTCTCTGTATCATCCAAATTACAGTAGGGTCCTAATATTGATAGCGAATAGACTTAGACTTAATTAGATAAAATAGATTATTAAATGACTTAGAAAAGGCTCGTCTTGCGTACTTTAGCTACTTTCATACTATTATGACATATGGCCATAGCTTGTTTCTGCAATTTAATTGAAAAATATCAATTGTTTTCTTGCAGAAGCGAGCTATTTGCACAATCTATGACTTAGGTCCGAAGGAATACTTAAGGCATAAATTTACGGAAATAAATATATTTTGCAGTTGCGTCTCAATATATATTTAATAATGTAATGTATGTAAAGAAAAATAATAATGACTAGCGACCAACTAGTGGCTTCACCTGTGTCATTTACACGCACGCCCCCGGTCTCACTTAAATCACAAACTTTGCTTAAATTTATAATTTTATATATGGTAATTTTTTTATAAAATCATAAAATAAACACTAAATGTTAAGAGTAGTTTATTAAAATACAATAGTCAAAACAGCATGAAAATCGGTTTAGCCGTTCCTGACATTAGCGTGCACAAGCACACAGACAAACAGACGAACAGAAAATAAATTTTGAAATCACTGGAAACGTCCGAAAATGCTCTATATTACAATTTAAAAAAGTTGTGAAAAGACGTTTGTATGTTAAAGCTTATTATTACCTTATTAACGATTTTATCAATGATAACACGCCTTGGGAATAAAATGCTCGCTTCAGTTTATTTCAAAGGTCTCATTGTCACTAATAAATCTGTGTATTGATTTGAAAAAAAAAAAGAAAAAATAGAAAGTCCCGCTGAGTTTCTTGCGCCGGTTCTTCTCAGGTCTGAGGCATTAAATTTGGTGAATCGGTGGTAAATTGTTGGGCGTTCAAAAATTGAAGCTTGTAACTTTTGATTTTGAATAAAATTATTTGACTTAGACTTTGGCGGAAATAGTCTTTCCCTATGATGTACATTTTTCATATGCCTATTGATAGCAACGTCTATTTACAACAGTTAACAACACTCCGCTATTCTATTGTCCTTTTTCCTGCAACGTGTTAAATTATTATCTAAACAAAGCATTGTTCTAGCGCTAGTGTTTTTGAAATAGATTTTCATATAACCGTCATAGTGTTGTCGTTAATACTGTACGTAGCAAATTTTTCATAAGCAGAGTGAATCTTTGTTCGGAAGTGATATCTAGAATATGAGTGACATAACTCTCCGTTGTTCAGTCAAAATCAAATATAATTTTTTTTTTACTTTCGAATCGTCAATTAACATAAAATGTCTGTATTGTCAGTCCTAGCGGCAGCTACCACCGGCCCGGAAGGCAGTTCTGCCAAGAAGAGCCAGCCAGAAACTCAAAAATAGTTTTACATAGAATCATTTCATATCTATCATTAGTGAGCATTTACAGCATTTAATTCCACACATAGACACTTTTCAACTAAATAAATATATTGCGTGTGTAATGTTAGAATTGAATGCGGAGTTTTTTGGGCCAGTTTATAGATTAGAAGTATTTAAAATATATTCCTATATAATTTGCTAAATTTGAAATTTGTCTACTACTCACACAATTGTGAATTAGTTGGAACCTATGTTCTGAAAGCTATCTTTCAGAGAGAACCTAGTGTCAAGACACTTGTTCTCCAATTATCGACTGAACTCGAGACATTGTGTATTAAGTAGCGAAATGTCAAGCCAAATTCTTACTACAGCGGAGCAATGAAAATAATCCTCCGTGTTGGAATCGAATTCACAACCAATCACGTTTACTGTTAGACTCTTTCCTGTGTGTCACTGCACCACGATGGCATACACATTGACAGCAGGTTTAAAACTCATCCGAGGGAATATTTTCCGTGGCAAAAAAACTTGAAATATATATAATCATAATTAAATATTTTGCCTTATACCACTTTTTCAGCAGCTGCATATAAATTGAATCACTATTTAATTTGTCTAGAATAGTAATACGTATACCATGTAAGAATTATTCATCCAATTAAAATGCTCTTAGGAAATCTCGATCGTTTATCGTTTGAAATGTAACAAACGGCTTACGACCTAGTACTGTTACCATCCTATACTCTGAACTGTAAGACTGTATTCACACATGGGTTTTTTTAAAAACTGTCTACTTTTAGAAAGCATTTATAATACATTAGCTAAAATTAATAAAAAGTTTCTGTTGAATTTTTTCATTTTTTTAAAGAATTTTGAAGGATTAGAATTTTGGCGGTAAAAGAAGCAGGGGGAGACCTTGAGCTTCAAGAACACGGTGTCGATGATACTGGAGGAACACACACAGTGAGTAGGGCGTGTATGAAGAGGTTTGTTGAAGAAAGAAGTCTGCCGTAGTGTCTGGTACTCCGTCCTCTGTAACTATTATTGCTATTACTACAGTCCACTCCATCATACACCCATAAGTGAATAATAACTAATAACTAAATGAATAATATATAAAAAAATAATAGTGACTCCGCTCACCATTTTCCGCGATTTTTTCATATTAAATATATAGTTGTTTTAAAGAAGACATGAATGCATATATTTCAGTCTAGACCTAATCTATATTTTTGATATTTTATAAAAAACATGGATGGATCTCAATTGCTTAGCATTAACTGAACTGCATAAAATAATCCCCAAATCCTATTCAATCTGAATATTCGGACTGATTTGTTATACATAACATTTTGTATACTTTATTATTTTTATATACAGTTATGAATTATTTGGTAAACAAATTACATAAATTGACGGACAAAATGACATTATATATTTACGATACCTTAGTTTTAGATCTCCTAACTTATTACCGTTATATAAACGTTACAATAATTGACTAAATTATCATTTTTTATTTCTAACAAGTATTTGTACACTACGTAAGTATATTAAAATGAGTTTGAGCAGTTTTAAGCTTTTTTCATCATAAAACAATAGACAGAGAAGAACCTAGTGTGTCGACACTCCGTTCACCGCTTACCCGAATTCGAGACATTGCATGTTGAGTGGCGGAACTCAACGCCGGGATTTGTCTGATCGCAGCAGTGAAATGGAAGTAAAATAAAAAAACAATCCCCGAGCGGTTTCGAACCCACAGTCATAGTTACAGTCAGATGATAAAGTATATATACATTTAGATGTAGAGTTCAAAATAGAGAAACAAATCACTTTTTTCTCTATATAAAATAACATTAATACCAATAACAATACAATTTCAAATAGTATTAGTTAGGAGTTGATTTCCTAGTAGGTTTACGTTAGAAATGTATTGCAGTATTGTCAACGTCGATTTGTAGAGCTTATTTTATAGGAAAAATCTTTCCCACGGAACAACTTTGGCTTTATACTTTGTATTTAATAGCGATCCCGTTATAAGAATTTATAGTTACGGATATGCGCAATGAAAATATATTAGAAATCTTGTAAAAAATACACTATGCTTAAACAGTACTTGTGATTGTGCTATGCTAAAACACTGCTGTGCACGCGATGGTCGTGGGTTTGATTCCCACTCATATTGAATATTGGCATACTGAAATTATTTTCAAGAATAAAGAGAACCCCACTTAGCGTTAAGTCTCTCCATTCTCCGCTTTCCGCTGAAAGAAGAAACTAGGGGAAACGCCTCCCTCTAAATGTCTTAACAGAGCAAAAAAATGAAAAGCAAAAATTTAAAAATGTTTGTTAATTATTTCCCCCAATTGAGATCGAACCCACAACTCTCAGGTCCCAAATGAAAAGACTTGATTTGTGATTTGTGATTTGCACTAGGCTTTCTCCGCCTACATCGTACAATACAGCAAAGAATGAAAAAAGAGAATACCAAAGTTACATTCAATCTTCAGAGAAATAACAGTTTTCGAGGCGCAGTGACGGCGTCTGACTGTAATCGTGATTTATTGTGGGATCAATTCCCATTCGGGGCAATGATTGCTTAAAATTACTTAAATTGTTTTCGCTCTGGTAAACGAGACAAAGTGCCACGTTTAGTTCTGCCACTCAACACGCAATGTATCGAATTCGGGCGAAAAGTGGAGCACGCAGTCTTCACACTCTCTTTTCCGCGCATATAAAATATATAAAAGGAGTGAAACGGAAAAAAATACAGTTAATATACAAATGAAAATGTTATACACTAATTTATTTCTAATATGAATTAATTTTAGGCCTAAAACGAGATTAGGTCAATATAACATACATAGGGCATATAACAAGTAAGATATAAGTCCACAATAATTAGTATATAAATCCAAAATTAAACTAATACTAACTGGTTAGTGCGGTGAAGTGGTTACTATTAACCTCTAATAAATAATAGTAATATAGAATTCTAGTATTATAAATATCCTATGCATTTATCCACTTTGTATTATTAAGAAACCACAAATTTACTAATGGGTAGGTCCCTTTATCAATAAAGCGATTTTTTATATACTTTTTTGAATTTTGAGCCTACGTTCAAAGTGCGAAAATAGTGATGAGTTACTCCCTTATAAATTATCATATTTTCCTCATATAAATATTTAGGTGATTGAGTTCCATAATATCTCCAATACGCGTGTATAGCGGAAAACGGAGTGTCATGACTCTAGTTTCTCTAAATATTGTTTTTAATGACATTTTGACATAAAAAACGAGCGCTGAGGGCTTAATGAGACATGGAGACATGTTTATTCAAAAATATTTTACATATATTGTTTTTAATGCCATTTTGACATTTACAACGAGCGCTGAGATTTTAATAGGATTTTTTTTTCTCTAGTAAAAAACAATTGTAAATCCAAATAAAGGCAAGTTACAGAACTATATATAACAACAGCTTCACACTATTTCATGCATAATAGGTTAGGCAGAGGAAAATTAGAGTCTAGACACTCCAGTTTTACCATTTCAGTCCGAATTCGAGACATTTTATGATGAATGCCAGTACTCTACTAAATGCGTAAGATGTATGATGAGTTTTTTCATCACCGTCTAATTATTACACATAAAAACACAAAATTACATATATTTTTTTTTTTAGTTAGGCTGCGTATGTGTAAAATTTCGTACATTTACCTATTAGTCTACAGTATTAAAAAATATATAATACTAAACTGCATTTTGATATCAGGCTGCGCTAGGTTTATTGAAATATATGTAAATTTGTGCATAAACTATGCTAGTTCTTACATTAATGCGCGGGCGCATTAAACTTAAATCCTATTTAATATTTTTTTATTGTAAGAATGTAAAGCCAATATATATATATATATATATATATATACTTAGCTTTCGCATACACGGGCAGAACAGGTACAGAGAACCTAGTCTTAAGGCACTGCTCTCTATTTTCTCCGTCGTTTTTTAAAGACAATGAATGTTGAACATCTTTCACAGTCGCCAAATGATATTTACTTTAGATATCATTATTCCTCCGAGTGGCAATTGAACTCACAACCATTGTGGGTATAGAAGATATAGCCACACTGATTAGCAATAGCGTAAATCCTTATGCGCCAATCCTTTATTGTAAAGTAAAAAAAGCCAAGAAGCAAAGAAAAACCTATTAAAATATGTTATCAATAACCAGTATTCAATTTTTTTTTATGTTTTAAATTCGGCATTACTTAATATATAAGTACTTAATATATAATAAATTCGCTTGGCAACGATTTCAACCGGCAACCCTCGCGTTCAGAACGACATCCTTCCGCTGAACCATAAAGGACCCACAACATGTTTATGTAAGATGTTTACTAGAAACTTGTATAATTTATATATTTTTCCAATATTCTCTTTACAAGTGACTCCTTCAAGTGACAATGGATACAGTCAACACGATAAAACATGCTCCGTACGTCCACAAAACAACGTATTGCCTTTAAAATTACATTACGTAACTAAGCGCCGATTCTTTTATTCTATACGTGTATATAAAGTGTTATATCTTTTCTTCATTTATTGTTTATAAAGGTGCTTAAAAGATGCCATTGTGGCGAGACTAAATTTTTTTTTGCTGACTTCAAGATTATGGGCTCAATTAGGTACCTTATAGTATAAATGTATTAAATATAAAAATTTGCATATTTTTATCACCGATAGAAAACCACTTGATAAACACTTTGTCATTATCTCGGCGTTAAGCTCCCCAAGTTAACACGCAAAGTCTTGGGCAAAAAGACATTGTATTTGGGCAAAAAGTGGAGGGCGGAAAGTCTTGCCACTAAGCTTTACCTGCCCTCATACTATGCAGAAAAATGCATTAAGCTGTTAAAAAAGTCGTTGAGTTCCAACACTCAATACATAATGTCTCGAATTTAGGTTAAAAAGGGGAAAAGGTTTAAAATGGCTTAAAACATAAAAGAACTTCAAATAAACACAGTTTAGACACAGTTTAGAGCGAGCAACTTCTCTGTAAATATTAAAAAATATCGAAAATAAGAAATTGACATACCCAATTAATTTCAAATAATAATCTTTGTATATATAAATTATCTTCTATAAATATTATATTTTTTCCTTGTTATTTGTTTAATGTAAATGAATAATAGCGTCAACTGCACACATATTGCGTGATTAGATCTTAATTTGTATTAAAACTGACGTAAAAATGACGTAAAAAAATATTTATTTAATATCACGTGAATGTCCATTTAACGTAGTAAGCTATATATACTACGAGTCGTGAAATATTAATAAATTACAATTACGGTATTGTAATAATACTAATATACCTATTATCATTTCATGTTGAAATTGTAAAAAATCAACATATTGAACACGGACTGAAACTGACTTTTGTGAATGTGGCGTTAAGTACCGCAATGAAAATGTCTACACAGATAAAAGTACCTAAAAGGTATGTTTAAACAAGTCGTTTTAAGTTCTATAGAGACTCAAAACTTGTCACTGCCAAAAAATTTTTAAATTACGATATTTAAATTAAGCAAGCAAGTGGCTTAGGCTTAGCTTAGGCTTATCTACTAATTATTTATTGGGAATATACTAACTGTAAATTAAGGAAAAAAATCGATAGTTTTTTGTTCAATCAAATTTATATGAATAAGAAGTGCAGAAAGCCATGAAATATTTTTCTTAATAATGCCTTAGAAATAAATTAAATCAATAAAATAAAATTCTTTCTATTTGTTTCGGCTAATCCATGAATACGAACGTCTGAATCGATTTTGACGGGACTTTCACTGTCAGATGTAATAAGGAATAACTTAAGCTACTTATAATTACGAGTTCCTCGCAAACGCAGTCGCAGGTACAGCTAGTATTATATATTTTCAATATAAGCTCACTAACCACTTCGGTCTAATTAAAAAATATTAGTAACAACATGGCCGCTTAAAATCACCTAATTAATATAAGACCTAGATTGCGATTGTCTATGTATATTAACGATCAGCCCAATAAAATGCAAATTGACACAAACAGAATCGTTACGTTCATTTATTATTATTGATTAAAGCCCGAAACCGACAATTTAGAAAAAACAACTATTATGGTCCAGTAGGGGCGTGTATGTTTTACGCTATAGTTCTAAGTTCGAGTTCTTAGATAGGATTATACAAAGTGCGGCGTAATATTCCGCCAGTACTAAGTTGCCGTTAAATTGTTTATGCCATTTTCGTAAAATAAAAATAGTTGTTTTTAAATAAAAAATACTTATACAAATGTTTCTATTTGTAAGGAAAAAAAATGATATTTAATTGAAAGGTTTTCTTATATATAATTTATAATAAATAAAATGACAAACACGTATAATTAGTTTCATTAAGAAACGACACCACCGCGTATGACTGAAAACGCGATTGGTTGCAAGTTCGATTCCCACTCGGGGCACACACTATATTTAAAACATTTTCATTTCTCCGCTCTGGTAACCAAGACAAAGCGCGGCGTTGAATTCAGCCACTCAACACGCAAAGTTGAGAAAGGAGTGTCAGTGTTGACACTACGTTTTCTCTGTCTACTCTGCTATGCGGGGAAAAGCGTGAAGCTGTAAAACTAAGAAAGTATAGCGCTTTTTGACACAATTTTTTTGAATTAGATATATTTAAAATGACGTTAATATAGAAAATATGTTTATTAAAATTCCCTAAACGACTTGAATACTGGCTGTATGCATGTACTTTTTGAATATCGGTATAATAATCGATATAAAGAGACGGGTATTCGATTCCTATTGCTTTAAATTGTTTTATATCGACTATAAAAAGCGCCTTTTGAATTTTTGATATAGTTAAAGATTTTGCTCCCATTCAAATTAGATAGATGATAGATATAAAATATATTTGCATTTTAAAAGAATATTAGTTGATAATTCTTTTAAATTTTGAATAGCGCTTTCTAACTTACGACTATAGAGTTAAATTAAAAATTAATATGATATTAATTTTTTATATCATATTAATTATAATTCATAAAAAATCGAAGTTTCCATAATTCACAAAATTTGTTTTGAGTTACGAGAAATTAAATTAATAATAACCATATAGATTTTACAATAACAAAAAAATATACATATTATTTTAGTTTCCATATTTTTACAAGCTGTATGTTTTACAATCATGTAAATTCTATGAATAAAAATAATATGTATTAACTGCTTAGGCCCATGCGAAGTAGGTTTATTCGTTAACATTACTACCAAGTTCTAATTAGTAGAGAAAGTTCAATCAGTGATTGTAAAAGCTCTAAGCTCAAAAGCTCTAACGACTTATTTCATTATAAAATCAATTTTAATTTAATATATAATATCGTTTTATTTAGGTTTGAAGTGTCAAAAATAGTAATATTATAAATAATCAAATTATAAATGTTATTTTTATATATTTACAGCTAACAACTAAGTGTAAGTCTATATTTCATTCACTGTAATTGCTTAATTCTGTTATACAATTACACTGCGTTAAACTATATAAATTAAATCGTCTCTTGATTAAAATAAGCGTAAAGTTACGTGAATTATATTAAAAAAAATACCGTTATAATAATTCTATTATATATAGAATTTGTAATAATTTTAAAAACTTCTTGTAAAAGCTTTATACTAACGGACAAAGGTTTTAAGAAACAGCCTTAAACACACAGTCAAGTGTAATTTTTAATTTACTAAATAGATAAAAATACATTGTCGAAAAAATAACCGGCTGAATAGTTTGTTAATAGTAGACCCTTTCGTTTAAATCATTTTTGGACAACTTATACGGTTATAAGTTTTAAACTATATAGGTCTTATAATTATATGTATATTTAAAGGGTTTATCTGATATAAAAGAAGCGAATTAAGCAGATTTTATGGTTGAATTTTAACTCTAAAACTTCGAACTAGTCATACATTTTCAAGCGAAATTGTAACAAAACTTAAGAAATTAAGCCAAGTCCAATTGTAATGAATTAGTTTCAAATAATCTAACGTTTTAAATATAGGTAACGTGACGTCATTCAAATGTGTTTCTTTGCTATGTTTATAATAATGACAAATTTGTATTTTTGGATACCTATTTGAGATTCGGCGTCAGGTGCTGGACACAATATATACAGACTCACGTGAAATTAACAGTACTATAGCATTTTCTATTTTAATACATAGTTTATTAATATATAAGTAATATATGTAAATAAAAAAAAATAAGATGTATTTATTTTAATATATTCTAAAAACATGTTAGAAAGGAAACCAAATAAATTTATCGAGATAACTATTTTTTAGCGCTAAGGCACTTATAAAAACTTTTCTAGCCTCATAATACTTCTATAATAGTTATATAAATATTATTATAAATTATAATATAGGTTAAAAAATTATTATAACTTATTAAAAAAATATTATTATTATTTAAAAAAAGAAAACACTGAACTGACCTTAGTCTCCATAAAGTCCGAACACAAAACCAAAAAAAAAACTTGATAGTCTATGCTTTTACATTTCCAAAACCAATATGGCGGTGCGCGCGAAAATATTGAACACTAATTACGTAATTGCATTTTTTTTTTAAATCTCAATCAAATTTCACTTTGAATTTTACACAATTTCGTTCACTTCATATAATTATTTGAGAGAGAAGTTTTTATTAAAAATGTAGGGTTCTGTGTTTGCGCCGGTGGGTCTGCATTGTAGCGCACAGGCACTTTCAACACATTATGATCTAACACTGGCGGACTCTCGATTGCAGAACATACTTATTCTAAGTCAACTTACATTCGTTCATATTTGCCTGCGGGGCGTAGGGCTGTACTAGGACAGTACAATCAACACTTCCTTTTACTTACTACGACAAAAAAAAGGAAATAACTGTTTCATTCCATATAACTAGTGTATTTATTTTGTTATTTTTTTTAGTTTTAAGAAAACATGTGATTTCAATATATATGAAAAATATATTGTCTAAATTAGTTTTTAAATCACTTTTTTACATAAAAGTAATGTTTAAACAGGTTTAAATATGTTACTTAGATTGAATTTTAGTTCTAGATTTTTATAATGTATATGCGTGTGATTAAAAAAAATGTATAAAGTAATATGACTGTAATATATTTTATAGTAATAAAGAAGTTTTTAGCTTTTTACAAGTGTTTCTTATCGCTCATAACTGTTATCTTTAAATATCAAAGAAAAATATATATCTTTGGAGAATTCAAATTAGTCTTTTTATTATAAACGGTGTGATACTTTCATGTTAAGACATATATAAATATTTCTATTCTGATCTATGAATATTTAAATATGAAATAATTTATTAATTTTAAATTAAATTCTATTATTGTAAGAATTTTACCTGCTTTACTGATTCAATAGGGATAGTTAAAAAATATAATTTAGATTTTATGTAAAAAAAAATGGCACTACCAATGATCCACTAGAACTTCAAGTTAATTTGATGACAACAACCTTTTATGTTCTTTTGCAATTCGAGAATAAAGTGGCTTAACGACAAATCGGTCCATTCTCAAATTTTTGTCGTAGGATAGTTGGACTTTAAACACATTTAAAAAACAAAACAAAAAATATATTTTTGGTGATTTCAACTAAAAATAATCGTATGCAGGTTATATAATTAATAAAAATTTACGATATATAGGTATTTGTTATATTCTATTAAACATATATTATTTTATTAATATATGAAATACCATAGTAACACAGGAGATGTATAGACGAAAATAGGATATAAATTCGATTCCTGTTTTAGGTAAAAATATTTACCAATTGAAGCACAAAGCGCTAAGTTTCGCTCACACAGCACACAATCTCTAAAGTAAGTGGAAAATGGTGTATGGTGTATGGATGGCTTTGAAACGAACTTCGTTAAAATACTTCTTAAAATAATCTAGTACTTTTTTATTATTTATCCACAAAACGAAAAACAATCAAAATACATGTAAATATAGAACAGAAACACTTGCATTTTTACCTAAATGATTGCACTTTGTCTAATCCTATAGTAACTAACTATAATAACAATGACAAACAACAAGTAAAATTGTAAATATACAATTTTATCTATAAATTAACATTAACTAATAAAAGGAAAATTACACAATAAAGTTAGTACAAATTAATTATTAAATTAAATACAAAAAAATAATAGAAAAAAAAACCAAGTGATGAACAACCCTAGTTTTGGCGTAGTACAAGAAACGTCTTGCATATAATAATATGTTTTAGCCTATATCGAACGTTTACAGGCATCGGGAAGGAATGGCCGGCTCTAAGCTAGCGTTGTTATTTTTATACGCGGTACTTTCATACTTTCGTGAAATAAGTTAAAGAATTACAATAAAAAAATTGTGAAACTTAAAATTATTTACTAACAATAATCAATTAATATATTTTTCTAAGTAAATTAGAAATTTAATTTTTTTTATATAATTCAATTTGAATTGACATATACTGAACAAACTTATATATTTATTACTTACACATATAAACGAAACAAATATCAATTATATATAAAAGTAATATAATCTCATTATAATAATTAAAAAAAAAAACAAAGCAACAGTTTTAATAAAAAGAAACATTTCATATAATATTAAAAATGTACATCACTACGTTATTCCAATGCAAGACGCAACACTATTAGTTGTATGCATCGTGCATTGGCCTGTACTGCCGTATTCCTTCTTACACCAAAAAGGGCCTAACTTTCAAATCAAGAAAAATGAAAATAAACTTTATTTTTTTACTATAAAGTACAAATTTGTTTAAAAAACTTACAATAGTTATTATTTATATAACAAAAAGTTTTTTCGTACCTAGTTCTTATACTTATTTCACTATGAATTTTAGCTATAGCTTTACGTATAGAAAGAATCGCTTGTCTGTACGCGTGGGTTTCTAGGACGGTAGAAATCTGGCATAGCGGTATAATTAGGATGGGATAAATTTGTGAAAGGGATTTTTTAGTTGATTTCAAAGATTTATTGCGTATTATTAGATATTCGATGGTCACGGGTTCGATGCTGATACGGAGGAATGATTAAATGGAGTACTTTAGTAAAATTACTTACTAAAATATAAAATTTAGAATATCTCTGTAGTTTGTCTGTATCTTGACTCAAATAAAAAAAATGGTAGGGTAAGGATCTAGACAGATTATAAAGTATAAGTAAAAGGCGTTGCCCGGCAACCGAAGAGCAATAAATAGTTGATAAATGGTCAATTTGTTATTTTTTTTTAAATATATACAAACTATCCTTGAATTAAAAAAAATCGCCGCATTGAGTTCCGCTATAATTCCGCACATAATATTTCTTTCGCATTTGGGTGGAAAGTTGAGAACAGAGTGTAGGTTCACTTGACCCTTTAAACCTATTAAATTGGTAACGATTACAAATTTCACGTGGCATTTTACTTAGTAAAAGGTTTAATAAAAAGGTTCAAGTCGATAAAATGCAGCATTTCGTTTTTGTTAGGTAGTAGATTTATAGTATGAAAAACATTTTTAGACAATGCATAATATTTGAACATAGCGGGACTTGAACCTGCGCCTTTTGGAAGCCATTCAAGCTCTTTGACCCCTAAGCCATACGATTCGCGGGTTCGAGTCCCGCTAATTCATATACTAAGTGTGCGAATAACACTTTAAAATGTTAAAAAAATATAGTGCAGTAACTTATTAATTCAGAAAAGAGAAGTTTTGTAATTCCAATACAGTACCATGAAATTATTAGAAGTTTAGCAATTTATCACTTTCTTATTTCTGGCTTCTCTGCAAAAACCCAAATATGTTAAAAAAATACTTAAACAGTTTAATTTAAAGTAACTACGTTAGCAAACTAATATCTCTAAAACGAGACAAATGTGCTTTTTAAATTTAAAATATGTGAATATTACTTTTATACGTTTCTTAGTATAGGAAAATCGAATCAAAACCAAGGAAAAATATCAAAAGCGATTTCTGGAATAGTTTTTTTAAAATTAAGATTTCGAATATGGAAGATTGTTCAGAATTTGAACCTGTGACTGTGATACTTCAAGTTGTATAAACAATATCGTGTCACAAACTTAACTGGAAAGAATTTAGCGGCTGATTCTAACCTAGCAAATGGTCTCTAAGATAAACAGTGAGTGGAAGACTTAGACCTTAAAGACTTTAAATGAATATCGATACGTTTAGAGCTAGGTTTAATTGGCTTAAATTACTATACAATTAACTTACTTTGCCCTAAAGATGTCAGAATCCATATTTTATTAAAAACAACTGTGGCTTTCGTGATTTTTACATATTTAAAATGTGTTTCAGTTTGACATTTTGTCCCGCAAAGCAGAGAGTAAGCACCTAGTGTCGAGACACTCCATTCTCCGCTTTCCACACGAATTCAAGATATTGCGTGTTGAGTCATGTATTTAAATCTGATTAGTTCTCGTTATTTTGGTATTTCAGAGTATATTTTTGAAAATTCAACGTTCCGGACAATTTGCATTACTCCGTGGTCACTGTTTAGACTCACATCAGTCCGTGTTTGACCGTTTTTGCTTTCAAATGCTAAAATATACCAAATTAATTCGGTTAGAATAGTTTAATTTTGTAAATTTTATATTATTCTATTCCTATGCAAATAGGCCCCTAGATTTTACTAAGGAAAAGGACAATAGTTTTCACATAGCTTCATTTGCTTCACGCTTCATTTTACTAACGACGCCGAAACCTGTCAAATAGTGAAAGTTTAATTAAAAACTTTCTAATCGCTTTCCTTTATAGACGTACTTACTTATTTTACATGTAATTTTTATTCAAATTTACTATAAATTTACTTTGTTTTGCTTTTTTCACTAACAAGAAATAGTAGACCGGCTGTTACGCGTTGCCATGGCAACCGGTGTGCCATTTTACATAAAAACTTATGTCAAACGCTCAATATGTATTTCTGCACTCCTCCTCTATAAATCTATTTATATCAAATTTCATAATACTCCGACCGCATAATATTTGTCGAAAAAATGCATTAATTTAATTAAATATTGTACCTGGTGACAGAATCCAACATCGTACTTTATCTAAAGATATCGAAAAACCTTAAATAAATAAAAAAAAGCAGCTTCCTGCCTTTCGCCATATGTTAGGGTAGTCAGAGAGAATTTTAGGTCAAGACACTCCGTTTTCCAATTTCTGCTTGAAAGGGATCATTTGCGTGGTGAACCAAAAGAAGAAACAAAAAATAATTAAATAACAACCAATCGTGCTTACAGTCTAAGACTTACCCACTGGGCCACGGTCGCCTCGAATTATAAATTAAAAAAATCTAAAGATATATACCTAAAGCATCTAGTAATTACGCCTCAAGTTAATTTATTTGAAACATCCCTACAGCTTATTACTTAATAAAGACACTTGTCCTAATTAAACATTAACACTATAAAAATATAATTAAAACGGTAGAAAATTATAGTCGGTAGAAAAATGGCTAAAAACTATGCTGATAAATTGAAAGTAAACACCCTCATGACTTAGTTGACACAATTTTAACAAAGCCATTTATTTATGGGAGCGAGTTCAAATACTTTTTTCGGGATTTGACGTCTTGGTGATAATCACGCTTTTCTCGCATAACAAAGTAGGCAGTGAGAACCTAGTGTCATGGCACTCCGTTCTTCACTTTCCGCCCCAATTCGTGTTATGTGCTGAATGATGGAGTTTGTCTTGACACCAAAGCGGATAAATAATACTCTGATATACCTACCGAAAAACAAAAAAAAAATATTTAGCTATTTTTTTTTAAATATCTTAAAGTTAAAATTAAGTCTTTAGAATCTGAATCTAAAACTACATTGGATCCAAAGAAGACAAGAAATATATATTATACATACACATTATGATTTAGGCCCATCTTTGCTTATGGCTCTTTGCCCGCGGACTGCGTAAATGACCAACCGCCGTTGCAAACGAGTCACTCATGAATAATTAGAAAAATATTAAATACGATATTAATGAGTATTATTATATATTATTTACTAGCGACACGCTCGCTACAAGCTGACTATAGTAGAAAAAAGACTAACTATAGTAGAAAGAGAGAAGAAGAAACATTAGGTGAGATATCTCAGACAGACAGACAGCCAGTGTTACTTTCGAATTTAATTTACAATACTATTATGGATAGTATGGATAAGTATAAAAAAAGAAAGAGAGAGTTTAATTTTACATCATTTTAGTTAATGACTAATGGTCTCCCATAATTTCCTTTGCGTGTACTTTATGACCGTCACCGTAGTACTCCTATTATATATCCTAGAACTTCTACTGTAAATATCAAATCTAATTTTTAGCATTCTCGTAAGAAATTCGAAAAGTCTTTTATAACTTGATACAACGATTTAATGTAATAGAAATATACGCGTTATATATTATTTCTATTTTTTTTTATAATTACATATTGAAGCGACTATTTGAGACCAGCGCAGGACCGAACGTCAGAAAGATTCCAAAAAGGGGCTCAGCAGTCGGCACCATATAATTGGAACGAAAATGCGTGTATTGTAGGGTTGTAAGGAAAAATCTAATGTTAACAAATTGTTTTCCTCATTACGAATTGGCTGAACCCAACGCCATACTTTGTCTTTACGATGCAGAAAAATGAGACTAATTTAAATATACTAACCACATCCATTGGTAGTGGGTTCGATTCGTGGAAAGAACATAATTTAATTATTGTCATTTCAGCGCTCTGGTGAGCAACACAGCGCAGCGTTGAGCTCTGCCACTTAACACACGGAGAACGGAGTGTCTAGATACTAGGTGCTATCTGAATACTTTGATATGCGAGAATAGCGTGAAGATGAAAAAATATATATTTCTCCCGACTAAGGAACAAGAAACCATTGCGTGTAGTCATGCACGAACACCTTACAGAACACCGTAAATAGAAATATCTATTCTGCCTATGAATTTAAAACATATTTTAAGAGTAAGTATGCCTTTGTCGTTTTTTAAAATCATTTTTTTTAGGCAATGATGCTAAGAACCCAAAATTCAAATTCTTTTAGATATCTGATATTATGCTAAATTTACATACATATATATATTTTACAATATTAAATTTAACTCGCCGTATTAGTTAGTCAAATCACAACAAAAAGGGCAGATTACATATTTTTGTATACATACTTCTATATATTGGTATGAAATAAAGGGAAAGAGGTGTTCACACCTTCACACACTTGTATATAAAACAATTAAGAAATGTTATAAAAAATTGAACGTAACTGGACTCGAACCCGCGCCTGTTGGATACCGTCCAAGCTCTCTGACCGCTAAGCCATACGTTCTATAAGCAGGTACGTCGAAATTTTTATATGCTTGTGGCAAGTCTGCTACTCAAATATTTTTAAGAGCTGAATTTCTTATATAAACGTCTAGATTTTTTTATTATTAAAAGCTTGCTTTTGAAAGCTAAGCTTGCTTTTAATAGTTGTTATATTATTATTTGACATATACAGTTAGCTTATAATATGTCTAGAAATTAAATACCCAATGGTTCAATAGTTTAAGCTACCGCAGTACCGTGAAACCGAGGCTCACGTCGACTCGATCAACACAAATGCATGCAAAACATCATCGTAATGTAATAAGACGCATTTTTCTTTCACAAAAACGTATGCTCTTAATGGTGTTAGAAAATTGATGCGAGTTCAATAGAGGTCTGGTCTGGAGTATGCTCTACTATGTGTTTTTGATTGATTGTTTATTATTAGCTGTGCCTGCGACTTCTTCCGCGTGGAATTCTTAAATAAGTTACTGCTTATTGCATCGGCTAACTGGCAGTGAATGTATTGTCAAAATCTGTCTAGCCGTTCCAGAGATTAGCCGGAACTAGCAGACAGACAGACAAAAATTGTGTATAATTTTATTATGGTATATGTACTTTGTATACATAGGTACATATGTTTTTATTAAAAATCCGTTATTTAAATTTGAAAATTGTATTTATAGAAGATTAATATTGTAATAAGAATTTGTTAAAATGTTTTATAGTGGCCATTGTGGCGCAGTGAGACAGATTCTGACTAAGCGTTATTGACTGTAGGTTCGATTCCTAGTCGGAAGTATGTGTTAAAATATTTTCATTTCCCCGCTTTGGTACCTAAGATAAAGCTTTGGTACCACTCAGCACGCAATGTCTCGATTTCGGGTGGAAAGTGGAGTCTTGACAATAGACTCTCTCAGACTAACTCTGCTATGCGGGAAAAAGCGTGAAGTTGAGAATGTTAGTGAATGTTAATTTTTTAACTATATTAGCGTTTTTTTTAAATGGCCTTCTTTTTGTTAGTTTCATGATATAGATAGAACTCGGTTATACTTGATATCCAAAAATATAATAATATATTGTATGTACATTAATGTCTTAGTTATTTCAAATGCCGACGGTAAAATTATTATTTCAAATTCTATCAATTTCAACTGGATATTCACAGTTTTAAAAACATTTTTAATTATGTTTAAAATTCATATTCTTCTTTTATAAGTAGGTTGTAATTTTATAAAAACATATTACTTTTATCTACTATTGTTAAATTTAGTCTTGTTATAACAATTTTATGCAAAAGCACTTAATTAGTTACTTCCTGGCTTACAAATAACTTAAAACCTTTTTTTAACAGTCTCAGTCTCTGTTGTATCCTACCTATGTACAACTTCTAATTCGTTCCCTTTCTTTATTTGTTGAATGAAAATAACTCCACTACCACCAGCTCGGAAGATAATTCTGCTAGAACTCTTCATTAGATAAGTCCACCTTTGTATGTTTATTTACTTTTCTTTATCATATATTTAAATAATAAGTGCAATAAAGTATATCATTTTGGTGGTCTTCAGTGGTCAAGCCGATTCATTTTGATTGTTAGAACCAAAACTATTTATATTGTCAACATATAACATATTTAAATATAAATTCATTTGATATACATCTAACTTTAAATATATGTTTTTGTAAATTAACTTGTTGACTAAATATAATCTCTTTATTATATGTATCATATTCTAATTGGTAATTGACTTATAAAATAGGCTCTACAGCTTCATTTTAATTCAATACATTAAAAAAATTCTTTGAATCAATCCTAAATACTGTATATTTTTGCAAACAGACAGAGCATACTTCTCTTAGCTACATTATAACAAGCACTAAGTTTTTACCGCGCATTCTTCGCGACCACTCGGACAAGGCATTCCGATGGAGCAAAACAAGTAACTGCCCACGCACCGTCCACTCTACGAGTCTCATTTTTGTAATATTAACGCTAATAGAAATAGGTTTCAGGAGTTTTTTTTTATTAGTATGATAATTATGATTAGTGATTTAGAGAATATAGCAACCTATAGCGGCGTTGAGTTCCGCCAATCAATACGTAACGTTTTGAATTCGGCCAGAAAGTGGACCGAATGTCTTGATTCTCCCTGATGACGTTCTTCGGAATTGGTTCTCCACGACTAACCTACCCTGGGGAGAAACTTGAGACAATCTATATCATTGTTTCTTATTTCCAGCTTTAATTTTTAGTTGAATTTTGGACTTTTATAACTGGTGTTTTTTTTACAGCATAAGCATCTGACTAATGAAAAAGAGAATGAAGACTAATGTTAAAATTCTCAGGTCTTCTTAATATTGCATTTTATAAACATTGCGTGATATATGGCGAACCGAATCGAACCAGTAACCTTAACGCCACGATAGCATCAGCAAAAAATCTGAATAACCAAGAATAAGCGGGAAATTTACATATTTTTAAATGTACTATTGTCCGATTACATTGCCTGTAAACCCCTAATTTTACAATATATTGGAAGTTCAACGTTAAAAAGCGAATTATGACTTTTAATGTAGATTGTGACTTGAGTGCTTTCGTACTTTTATCGTACCTGCTATTTTTCTTTTATTCTATACTATTTCCAACATTTTTAAAAAATGTCTTTAAGCAAGATAGCTTTAAAAAGTTGATGCGATTTTAGACTAATGTCTTATATTGAATGTACTAAATTATTTTTGCCCGATATTACATAATCAAATATATCTATTTGTTAATTAGAACTACAAAAAATATCTATTATTCCAAAAACAGTGTCAGAAGCTACCTTGTACTATTATTAGTAGAGCAATAAGTCTTGACTTTAGAAATTTACAACTAAAGTATTATTTCACCACCCTCCTAATGTTAGTCTGTGGCTTATCCTTCTATACATATGCAGATATAGTACTCAGACTTACGTGTGAGTGTTGAGAATATAGGGATATAGTTTATTAACACCCTAACGCTAGGGCCTGAGCGTTACCTAGTATAGACGCTTATCTACAGGTATAGTGCCCTTTCCGTTGCACAAACCCTAACTAGTTAATCAATCGCCGTTCAAACGTCGTATTTAAATACCCTGTACTTAACAACGATGCCATCAAATAAAAGTATATAATAAAGTATAAGTTGTCGTATTGCTTTTACTCAAGTCGACTTGTTCGCAGAAATCATTATAATAAGAATCATCCAAGATGAAAATCCTTCGGCCTCATAATAAAAAGTGTCGCAGATGGTTATGTAGTGTGATGAAATATATTTCACATGACCAGTCTATATAAGGCTATGATGATCAACGAGAACAATATATGTACATATAAAATTTAAAACCGTTTAATGAAAACCCATCAATGTTCCGCTAAAGCTCGTCCATAAATTCCGAACACGCAGGCGGGGCCGATAGAATTTAATACAAAATCCGTTGAAATCCGCCATATTGATATATACATTTTTTCCCCCACCTCCCCCCACCCTACATAATTGAGCGTTGTGAAAACTATCACATTGGTAAATGACGCTCCCCCTTCCTCCTGCAGTTTTCCGACTACCCGCAATCAATAATTTGGCTGGGCAATGACTGCGATGACTTAGGCATGCGCACTACACCCCGCCCGAGTCATCGGCAAAACCTGAACTTGACTTGACGAAAACGAAAGTTAGAGGCGAATGTTTCTATGCCATTCTTGGCATTCGACACGCATGAGGTGCCACCTAACGTAAATCTAGACAATATTTTGATACGACTTTCTGAGTCATACTTGTAGATTCGGACACGCCTTAAAAATAATGATGATGACAAAAAATACGTTAATGACGATGCAGATACTTTATAAATACTTAACGTAGAATTTAAATCTAAATTAGTTGATAAATTCAAAAGTGTAGAAAATACTGAAAATATTAAATTTAGCATAGACGTTATGTAAAATGAAACTGACGCTATACAGGAGACCCGTGAGAGCAAAAGAGACAGACGTACAGCCAGAGCTTTGCCGCTTATGAACACGATTTTCATAATGGCTGCAAAATTATTGAGCGTTTGGCTGAAAAATTATCATTTTAATAATCCAACAAAATACTGGGTAGATTCTAAATTATACTTAATATTAGTAACTTACCTGAAGTCAGATTTGTTGGTGTTTATTTTCAGTCTGGGAATTTTCTTCTTGTCAAGTATTAGTTTCTCAAGTATTATCTTGTTCGTTTCCAACTTGTCAGTTTAGATGTCGGAGTTATTTTTATATGTATTGTCTTTATCTATCACGTTTAGCCCTCAAATATTTTGAAGCCCATTTAATTTTACATATATATATAATATGTACTCATATAAAACGTTACAGGTATAGAAATAACAAAACATTTAACTAAGTCTTAATTTTAATTTACTTTTAATTTTGTACTATTAAAGAAATCTAGAAGTTATTTCAACAGGGAGGTAAAATTTAGATTCTCTTTGTATTTTTTTTGGCGTAATTTTAATCTTACCTTTTTACTATTATTTTAAGGCCAATTTAAGGCACGAGTTTTTTTTTTGCTTAGTTTGTTTTCATCACCCTATAATCTGAATTGGTTGATGAAATTGGTCGAAACTTTTCCAAAATTTATTTGCCAAAAGTCTCAAATATCACTTAGCCTTATGTTTAGGTCCAGAGTCACTAGATTACTTTCACTATAATATATATGGAGAGTCTGTATATAAAACTCAAAGTAAATCAATCGAAAAGTTCCAAAAATAACCAGTGTTGTTTAAATGTACTTAAAAAACTGAAATTCTTAAATTCTCTTTTCTATTGGTTTCTTATAATAACGGTTGATATAAACGTAAAACTTGTTCTATTGCGAAAAAACGTGTTTCTTTATCGTCAAATGGCGATGGCTGTTATTTGTTTATTCCTAAATTTCCTTTTGCTATAAAATGTTGGATGCTTTAGGTTTCTTGCGCATTTAACTTAGTTGTTCCTGCATCTATGGAGCCACGACTTCTTTCGTGGTTTTCCCATGAATCTGCTTCTTCTTATGATTACCAGCTGCTCCTCCCGGATGGTTGTAGATTTCAGATTTTGTTTTTTAGCCCTTTTACAACGAATCCGAGCTGAACTGCCTCTTAGTTGCCTTAATACTAGTTTACAGTTTACAGAA
This sequence comes from Podotricha telesiphe, assembly GCA_038994665.1. Classification (NCBI taxonomy): domain Eukaryota; kingdom Metazoa; phylum Arthropoda; class Insecta; order Lepidoptera; family Nymphalidae; genus Podotricha; species Podotricha telesiphe. The sequence goes on from JAOYRR010000390.1 coordinate 261,782, forward strand.
ATTAAACCGGTGTTCCGATATATTGCAAAAGTTCAAGTGTTGCTGAATACTATTGATTAATAAACCACTTAAAATCTAAGATGATTATGTGAAAAAACTGAATATTGTCTATTGCATAAAACTATCTCTTGAATGTGTCAGCGGGCGGCAGCGATGACTCTAACGCATGCGCGTAATTTCGAAATTTTTATTAAACCAAAATATTGGTATTTTAAATTTTCGATTTTTTTGGGTTTTTAGGCCGTTTGAAATATATTTTGAGAGATTTTTTTTATATTTTTTTTTGCGCGGTGAGTTTTTTTGCGCGTTGCGTAGGTGGTAAACACGCGTCGTCATCAGGCTCGCTGGCCACACTGATGTCGGAAGGTTGCATTGCTGCTGCATCGGCCCCTACCCCGGGGGGTGGGTCGCACCCCCGGGGAGGCAGGTGACCCTCACTCCAGTCATCCGCGTACACCTCGGAATCATCAAATAATGATTTTGTGTGTTTATTATAAAACTCCATATATATGCCCACCCGCGTTGCCTCTACTAGGACCCGAGCGAGGAATTCAATTTACAAATTACAACATCTATGTGTGTGCTGTGTTATTTTTGTACTACGGACGTTAGAATAAACTATTTGCTTATTATTAATTTCAACTGAGGCGTTATCAACAAGTCAATACCGCAAATTTTGTGCACACATATAAAGATTATATACAAAATGACTACAGGCTCTTTCTGAAATATATAATATAACGGCGGCCATTTTGCGTTAATGTTGTATTATCTTGTCTCATTTAAGGGATATTTGACCTGCGGGTTATCATAATAACTTTTTGCACCTAACAAGACTAAAATCGAACCTACACCTTAGAACTTTGACTGTTAAAATTGACTAGATATTAGAGTTTTAGAAGAACGTGTCTTTGTACCTTAGGTTTAAAGATCATTTTCGTAAAATGTCTATTCCGTCTACAGTTCTCAACTAACCTGCCCTAACAATTGTATGGGATTGGGTTAGATAGCCCAATACGTTGGTATCGTGGACCCTATATGAAAGGTTCAAGGCTCTATTTCAATTGCTTTTTTATTTTAATATACAAAAATACAAATAAATGTACATTTTTATATTAATGTTCATTTATTTGTTGTTCGTAAACTCGTTATTTTGTACTAGTTTTTAATTTATAGATCTTTTACCTATTTTTTGGAAAAAAAACACACCTCACGCTTTTTTTACAAAGCAGGATTGGCTGAGAGAACCTGGTGTCAAGATTTATGTCAATTCGGCATTTTTCAAAATAAAATCAACACTAATCACTATCTCTGACTGACTACAGAATACGAGTTCAAAGTGAACATATATATAGTTTAAAAAGTTTGCTGGGTTTGGTTTAGCATTTCTGACGTTAGGTACCAGCCTAATGTGAAATAATATAAAATATACAAGTTAGTTCAATTTTCGATATAGTTTCGTAGTAATTAATTATTTATACCTTCTTTTTTTACATAGAAATACTAAATTGGGAGATAGGCATAGATTTATAATATAAGTATGAAGTATGTAAAGTGCTACAGCTTCAAATCCGAAGTACCTAATTTTTTGTTTTGCTTAAAATTAAAAAAACTTTCGAGGAGTATTCTTCGTTTGGAGAACGGATATCTTTTCATTATTTACAATTCCTTAACACAAAACACTTAAAGAGTTATTATAGATTGGATATGCATATATACACGTTTAATATTGCATACACCATTTTCATAATTCTCAATACACAAAAATCACGCCTTTTGCATAAAATTAAAATGGCCGCTCATTCATTTGTGTATAACGGGTAATCCCCGGATCAGAGGGTGTTCAAATTTTCTATTTGTCATTATTAATCGTAATGGCTTTGTAAATGTTGAGACCTGTTATTTGTTAATTGATTACAGATTAAAAATTTACGTGTCAATTAAAAAAGAACGCTTAACACTATGTTTGATTGCAAGCGGTATTTGTGGGTTTTAATCCCAAACAGGAATATTCATATTTATAACTAGCTGTGTCCGCAATTTCGTCCACGTGGAATTTAATAAAAGTCGCCGTAGTTACTCCTTATAACATAATCTATCTGGCCCAGCCGTTCCAGAGATTTGCCAGAACAAACAGACAGACATACAGATACAAATTGTTATATATATATATACATTTTAGTAAATAGAGGTTATTTTAATATTACAAACAGACACTCCAATTTTATTTATTTGTATAGATATTGTCGCCGTTAGGGAATAAATGGCGGCAAGTTTCACCGATTAAGTATTTTCTATGAAGCTAAAATAGAAAAATTATAAAGACACATTTATAAAAAGAATAAGAAAAAGAATAATTATATGATTAAAACTTTTGATTATATCTCTATCAAAGACAACCAAGTTTTTCATTATACACACTTTAAACCCATAGCAGGGTAGTTAGGAAAACCTAGTGTCAAGGCTCTCCATTCTCCAAATTTCACTGAATCGTGGCGAAACTTTGTCTTATCATAAGATTAATTTAAATTAGATTAGAAATTAAAATAATAAAAATGTAATTATTGCGCCAAGTGGGGATCGAACCCACGACATGCTCGTTTACAGTCAGATGGTGACTGCGCCTCTCGTATTCATAAAATTAGAAAATTGTTAGGCATATAAGTACCTTTGAGCTTCAGGAAACAGCAGGTACATCGATTGTCAAATAACTTTTAATGATTACTTTGCTGAAAGTCGTGAGGCTAGAAAAGTTCCTGGAACAATTGCTGTATTGTCTAGCTTTCAGGCGGTGAAAATGATTGGGATTTGAAACCAGTCCGAAAAATCGATAATTTGTAATTTTGAGTTAATTAAGGTAACCATTTCACTTAATGTTTTTAAAACTGATATTGGAAAACAAAATGATCGACATATTTTCCCAGAAAGCGTATAAAAATTTGAACGCAGCGGGATTAGAACCCGCGTCAAGGTTGAGCTGAAGTTTTTGACACGGGTTTTGCCAAAATCCCTTTGCGTTAAATTTTACGTTTCCTAAATATGTCATTTTCAATTTCCTAAATTGTGCGTTAATCCACTTTAAAAATGTTACAAAATGATCTGTTTCGAAAGTAACATAACTCCATATAAAATGTCGATGATGAGTACCTACATGAATATCTAACTATAATTGAAGTAGCACAGACAGACATAACATTTACGTTGTAGCCAACTTAACAATAACAATAGTTACTTTAATTACACTTAAACTCTAACAAACACAAAAAAAAAAACAATAATTACCAACATTGCCAATTACCAAAGTTGTCTTAAAACTTTTTAATTTCCAGTGAACGCAGTAGAATATCGCATTAAAAACGTTTTAAATATATCCGGCATAATTTATATAGAACGCGTCATGTCGGGGTTATCACGCTCTGATTGGGTACGTTCTTCAGTTCAGCTGAAAATACGCCATTTCACATTGCTGACCAAACGCCTGCCACTCAATAAGTATATAATGTAATAGCAAATAGGCGCATGTACGGCTTTTACGACGGAAGCTTTCGCAATGCCCAAAGACAAATGATGAAAAGCTTTTGGGGTTCGGTAGTAAAATATGGAAATATTTAATATAATGTATATTATTTTTTTCACAATTTTCTGTGTCGTGGCGATTTTTGCACCTTGTTCTTAGTATTAGCTTCTCACTAGTATCTATCTATTTTGATTCAATATTTATCGTCTGATTAACTTGAAAAATTGCACATGCGTCCCAGGATCTCGCGGCTTCAATATTTTCATACTATAAAATTATGTTTTGCCGATGACCAAATAACGAGAACCGATATAAGATTTTAAACGTGTCCATTTCAGTTTGCAAGGTAAATTGTTATATTACATTTAACCTCTTTGTAAAACAATGAAATTTCTGGAAAAACTAAAAAAAAATAGAGAAAAATAGCCCATGCTGATCCCAAGACCCTCATGTATCTCTGTATAAAATTTTATCACAATCGGTTCAGCGATTTGGCCGTGATAACGTCACAAACACACAGTTACTTTCGCATTTAGAATATTAGTATGGTTATTAAACCAAGTGGAAAATTTACCCAATATGCAGCGCAGCGTATATTGTCAAGTACTTCCAAACTGCAAAATAACGGTGTCTATATATTTTCTATGGCTTGGACAGGTGTTAGTGAAATGTGAAACAATGTTTTAGACAGATTTTCATTGTAATTATTTGTTATATTATATAATATGTTATTAGTTGTTCAGTATATATGTTTTCGTTAAAACAGAAAGTGTAACGTATCTTGTAACATTTTTGAACTATCCTTTTTATTTATCAGCTATTGTTATATATTATTAAACATAGATAAGGAAATAGCACATAATAAATATATTTATATTAATTTTATTTCTCCGCTGTGGTGATAAGAAAAGGACGGAGTGTCTTGCCATAAGGTTCTCTCCACCCACTCTGTATACAGTAAAAAGCGTGGAGCTGAAACAAAAATACGCAACATCTCGTGTCTCGATGTCAGTTGGAAAATGGAGAATAGTGTATCTCGACACTAAGTGCAATAAAAATTATGAGGCTGATCGTGTAACAATATCCAACACATTTAGAAAACGTATAAACATTTGAAAGCAGCTGGATTCCAACCCGCACCTCTTGGAAACCGTCCAAGCCTTTTCACCACTAAGCCATGAATTCTACAAGTATGTGATGAACACTTTAAAAATGTTAAAAAACATCCAACATACTACAAAAAACGGCAAAAACAGAAACAAAAACAATAATCAAAAACCAAACACTCATCATTGACCTAAAAATGACCAAAACATTGAACTTTTGTCAACCATTGTTAGCACTAGCTAAAGGGATGAATGCACTAGCCACAGAAAAAAAAACCTTATATGGTTCATCATTAAATTTAAATTTGCACGTTCAAAAGAAAATTCTTCAATAGACAGACCGTCTACTCGGTGCGGAACGGATAAATAGCAACGCAAATGATTTGATCCACACTTACATTTCTGTCATTGTAACTCTACCAACTGATTTTAACTGAGGCCATTGTGGCGCAGTGGGATAGCGTCTAACTGTAAATACGATCGGTCGTGGGTTCGATCCCCAAACCTAGAAATGCTTATATTCTAATGATTTACGGTCTGGTATGACAAAACGCAGGGTAGAGTTCCGCCACTCACGCGTGTGAGTTTTCAAATAAATTTTATAAGACTATCACTAAAAACGCAATGTCTCGATTTTGGGTGTAAAGTGGAGAACGGAATATATTGACACTAGTTTCTCTCTGAGTACCCCTTCCATGTCGAAAACTGAATACAACTGTGTGTACAATAGAAGAAGTTTATGTATGTTTTGTAAGTTTGAGAACATAAAGGCGTTATAAGTACTAGATTATTATTTTGAAAGATTGTGTCCTTAATGAAACGTAAAACTAAGTTAGTTCTATAAGACAACGTTTAAATGTGGTATAATGCGGAGAGCAGAGAGATTGATCAGTAGATCCATAATGATTGAGTTGAAATTGATGTTTTAAATGGTAATAATTTTTATAATTTTTTGTCTATATCTGTTTGTACAAAAACAAGCAAACATCTCTTTACTACTTAGCAAGTATTTAAATAAAACCCATCGGTGTTAAACTACACGCATAAAGGACAATGAACAATAATCAAATGCATATCGCGACCACAACCGCCTGACACGCCATACTACCAAATACATAAAATGCATGTGCACGGCATTTCTAAATAGTCCCAAGCTATTTAATTACACAGTAGCTGGTCACAAGCTATGCGTGTAAAAATTCAAATAATTTACTTTACACGAGCTCTCGTCATCAATAAGGTGGAAAAATAAACTATTTATCGTTCACGGCGTAGGGTGAAAACAGTGCTATATACCGCTACATGGTTTTTGTATGGCCATCCCGCTCTAGCACTTGCGCAGACTCGTCATCGTCATCATGATCCCCCTATGGGGGTAAGTCAGGGGGACCCCCCCACATCAATACAGCAAACACGGCCGATAAAACATACACATGCGAATATGTGTATATGCATACAGTTACACACTAAGAAAATGGTGGCACACGCTTACAATTTTATACAAAATTGAAGGCAGATAATTGCATTAACTATATGCTATATACTTTACTATACACATTGGGTGGGAGGTACCGAAAAACGTGAAACGGGGTTTTTCAGTTAATTTCAGTTATTTTTCGTTGGAAAACTCGATAGGTGCGCCGATTTTAATATCGATATCGGCTTCAGTTTTTATAGGGCCAATGATTTTTCACAGAAATTTGAAATTGATCTGTTGGATCCGTAGCTTTTATTTGTTACCGGTTGACGTTTAATCACACAAAATGGATGCTGAAACAGAATACATTACGAAATTAGAAGGTTTTTGACAACACTAAATAGAAATCAAATGGAATTATAACATGTTTACATTTCATATATACTTAGTTAGTTTTATTGTAATATAAATTAAAATTGTTGTTATTTCATGAAAATCAAAAGAAAACCTTTTATAATTTATTTAACTAGTATTTTTATTTTCGCAAAGATATTTTTATTATTATTATAATAATTAGATTTTAAACAATTTGTCAAGTATACATATTAATAAAAATGTATTATATAATGCAGTTTTACGCATATATCAGGTTCAAATCCTTTCTATATAACTCTCACTATTTTGAACTGCACAAACATACTAGATGTGATATATAAAAATTGTTAATATTTTTTGTACTTGTCCCTCAACTTGAGGATTTCCCACTTAGCATGGTAATTAAAAGAGAACGAAGTGACAAGTCACTCAGTTCTCCACTTTCCAACCATAATCGGGACATTGCTGATTGAGTGGCGATATTCAACGGCGCGCTTTGTCTTGTCACCAGAGCGGAAAAAAAAATTCAAATTAAATCATTTCTCCAGTATCAAACCCAGTACTAATCGCGTTTACAGCCGGAAGTCATCCTACTGCACCACGAGGACATCGATATATATTTAGATTTTTTACATTTTAAAAGCTAGATGATACCTCTTAAATAATAATATAAAAAGCTTATTTTCTAACCGTCGAATAGGCGTCTAATATATAATGGTATTAGCAACTAGGATTTGGAGAACATCGCTTACTTAATAAGAGAGAAAGTTACTTGAAGTTCAACTAGTGGCTTGCGTAATGTATGTACTCGTATCTCGCCAATATTCTGTATAGAATAAACTTCTTTATTAGAAATTTTGAAATTTTTAAAGGCAGTCTTGTGTAGAATTTACATTTTATGGAATTTATATTTAAAATATAATTTTAACTATGTTTTTGCCACGCTTTTATAAGATTCATCTATGTATTATTCAGTCTTGTACTCTTGTAACGATATTTCGATCCTTGTTGTTTGATGTGGTTAAAATTTTGTGCAAGTGTCCGTAGTCTCATCATTAGCATAGCGTCCATGCAGCCATGCATGGCAGGGATGCCAGATTTACCAGGATAGTGAAATAATACTTTAAATTATACTGTTATTTTTAACATTCTTTTTAAAGTGTTATTCACACACTTAGGAATTTGAAAAACATATATTTAGAAAACATATAAAAATTCTGAGTGTGGATAACAATGGAAAATAATGATAAAAATATTTAATAAATAGTATTTTCTCTTGCCGAACGATTCTTCGTAGAATAATCTTTGGGTAGCAGAAATTTGTAAAAATCTATCTACCGAGATGCTAACAACAAATATAAGTTGTAATAAGCGTATAAGAATTTCGACGTAGCTGGATGTAGCGGTCAGAGCCAAGCTTGAACGGTTTGCAAGAGGCATGGGTTAAACTCCCGCTGCGTTCAAATTTTTATACATTTTCTAAATATATGTTTTACGATTAATATTATTATTTTCATGTTTTGTGAAAAACTTAAAGCAATAAAAATAATTTAAATCAATTTTTATTTATTTTAAATTTGTTTTTTTACGAATGTGTATTACCAAAAAAATGGAAATTAAAAAAATTCAAAGATGGGTGATCTATTTTTTTCAGTGTCACGCTATATCACACTTATCAAGTAAGCCAGAGAAAACCTAGCATCAATACACTACAGTCTCTACTTTCCGCCCGAATTCGATACATTGCATTGGTGGGCCTCAATTGCAGTGTTTTTTTAGCTTCGCACTTTTTTCGAACTCGAACGGCCAGATATGTAAGAAAAACTTAGTGTCAAAGCACTCCGTTCTCCGCTTTTGTAGGGAAAGATCATATTTAATTCATTTACATTTCTCCTCTTATATAACCAAAAGCGTGGAAATGAGTAACCGCCACTTAACACAAAATACCTTGACATCGGCCGGAACGCTTTCTGCAAATCGTGCGATAATTAAGTCTCTTGAGGTACGGCATTTCCTGCCTACTAAACTATGCTGAAAAATATTGATATTAAGGAAAGCTCATTGAGGTAAAACTCACAACAAACAAAAATACCAAAAGCTCTGTAAACGAAATATACATACTTTCTTTAGATCATTCGTGGCGTGGCGGGACAGCATCTGACTGTTAACGTGATTAATTGTGGGTTAAATTAAAAAAATATTCATTTTTCCGCTGTGGTACTAAGACAAAGGGCGGCGTTAAATTATGCCACTAAACCCACAATGTTTCGATTTCGGGCGGCAAATTGAGAACAGATAATGTTTTGGAGTGTTTTGACACTAGGTTGAAGAACAGGTAAAACCCTCTAGTTGTGTACATGTGCGGAAAAAAGTGTGAAGCTGAAAAAAATATATTTGAAGCTTTTTAAGCTTTCGGAGGTGACGCCTGATAAGTTTATATAAAAATTATTATTTTTTAATTATTCTTTGAAAGTTTGCAATTTCACAAGTTTCATACCCATATGCTTAGCTATGTACGAAAGTATAGATTTCGATATGCAAGTGAAGAGGGGTGGCAAAACTAGTATGCAGGTATAAATACATAACTAAATAATTGAGCACAAGTCAGTCTGCGGTCAAAATAGTTGCATTTGCCCACAACTGAACGTTTGTGGTGCCGTTATCTAAGATATACACTAGCGGGGGACCGTGACTTTGCTCGCTCTACATTAAGATAGACGTGTTTATTTTAATATTATATAAGTATATATTATATTCTAATATAGTATAAGTCTTGAAATTATGAAAAAAAAATACTTTTAGTACATATGTACTCGTAGCTACCTTGGCTTTTTATTTTAACGGAACTCATGCATTATAAGTTGAATAGAGAAAATCTTCTGAGTAGAGACTCTTTAGTGCAATTTACACCTATATAGCAGGGCCGTACTAAGGAGGACGTTATTTATTTTATGGTATTTTTATTTGTACGCGCTAATAAATGTTGACTTATTTTTTTATTTTTCTTTGTCGTCGTACAAAAGGCACAATTTTTAATAATGCTAATGATGTTGTTTACATTATAATAATGTTTAATATTCAAGAGGACAGTGGAGAACAGAGTGTCCTGACACTAAGTTCCCTCTGAGTATTATGTTTTCTTGGAAATAGCTTATCCATATAATAGTTGTGTTTTCAAAAATATGTTTTCAAAAATATCCCTAGACCTCCGTGCTCTACTTTCCGTCCGAAATCAAGGCTTTACGTATTAAGTGCCTTGTCTTAGGTACCAGAACAGAGAACTGAATATATTTTAATCATTCCCCCGAGTGGAAATCGAACCTACAACCAATCGCCTTTACAGCCACTGCACCACGATGGTCTCAAGTTCTAGTTTAGTTTCTTAATACTTACGAGTACAGTAGGACATGCTCAATGTTAGCTGTTTATATATGAAACAAAAAAGCCTCTTGGAAAGCGCGTCCAAGCGCTCTGACCGTTAAGCCATGCGCTTTTCAATTTTCTAAGTGTGTGATTAACACAAAAAAATGTAAAAAATAATTATGGAATTATTTCCTATTTTGGCAAAGAAGTGAACAACTCAAGCCGTTCCATAATCAACGAATCACTAGTTAATATAAAAAATAAAAATGACAGTTTTGACACACAGATAATAAATCACAAGAGATTTTCTATCTTATAGAAGTAAAAGAATAGGAGATGAGAGTGACCTGTCCCTGGATACTTTTTGCTTTGTCCCACAAAACGGTCTACATGAAAAACTTATATACACACAAGGCTCGTGGCGCAGTGTAACTGAGCCTGACTGTAACCGCGGTTGTGGGTACAATTCTCCCTCAGAAGAATGATTACATTTAAATATTCTTTATTTCTCCGCTTTGTTGTGCTGAATCCCGCCACTCAACACACAACATCTCGGCGGTTCAGGCGAAAGCTGGAAAAAAGAGAGTCTTGACACTAACATCTCTATGCCTAAAGCGTAAAACTAAACTGTACACATAAAATTAATAACACATGTGTAAAATACAAGTTAAAGCGAACGGTCCCCATATTCTCAAACGGTTCGTGTATCTTTAGTTTGTATTAAGCGCTGTACTGAATGACGCCTGGCATAGTGGCGAACAATCGATTTTATCTCCCGCTTTGATAGTATACAATGCATCTAGATTTATTAGGTTTCGATAGATCGACGCCCCGGTTGTTGGGTCCATTTTGATTTGACACAATATTAGAACGCCTAGCTGTACAGTTATCCATTAACTTAATTTGTTTTTGTAGGTATTGTAACAAAAATAGTAACAGTCTGATAGGTACAGGTTCATTTATATTTGATAATCAAAGCAAAGTACGGCGTTAAGTTCCGCATTTAATTCGTTATGTAACTAAATTGATGACAGATGGAGTGTAGAGTGATTTGTCAGAAGGATATCTCCCTTTATTACACGAATGAAAGTATGTGTAATATAATTACTGATTTCTTAGTTTCTTTCTGATGAGTGTGAAGGTTTTAGTTGATGAATAAAGCAAAGTACGGTGTTAAGTTCACGCATTTAATTCGCCTTGTCACTAGTCGACAACGAATTTTGTTAGGTTTTGTTACAGTAGTGTAGGCTTAAGACTTCTTAACTGTAATGTGATCTTTATTTTGGTTACTTTATATACCGTATAGTGTGGTGAAGTCAAAGTCAAAATATCCAGGAGTCTACTTGTATGCTAAGCTAAACTATATGTAAAAAAAATGTTTATTTTTTGAATATTTTTAATAGCTTTAGACTAATTCAGACTTGAGTTCCGTCACTCGACAGGCAATGTCTCTAATATAGGCGGAGAACGAAGTGGCATGATTTACTATGCCACTGGTGGCAGTGGCTGGCAGGACAATAAAAATAATTAAAACATAATAATTCCACAGATTGAATCTACAGCTATTGCGATAACAGTTGACGCTGTACCGCTTTTGCATAATCAATGTGATCCTTAAACAGTAAAAAATGGACACATTTTCCTCAAGTTAGCTCAATTTACAATTTTTTTTTATAAAAACTTTCAATAAAGTATTAAGAAATGAAGACTGGATATTATGTTATGGTATATATATATATACACACAGTTAAGTACCATAGATTTTATATCTAGAATATTAATCTAATTATTTATTCTGTAACAGAATAAAGCAATATGTGAAAAATTAATTCATCAATGGTCTGTCAGAACACCTATCAGTCAGTCGGCATTCGGCTATCATCCCCTTGCTTGTTGATTGGAAATAATTTATATTTTCGAACGCTTTTCAATATTTTACATTTTAACTGCCCTTATAAAGCATGGATGAACTCGAATATGTTCACAAATATTGAAATTTCGTTCAAAAATTTGACTGCAGTATGAATGAATCTCTGCCGTATGTAATCTGTGTGAGCGTTCTAGCTAATTAATTTTATACGTTTTTTCATACATGGATAAAATTCAGTATTAAAATATTCTTAAATAAGAAACTTACTTGATTTTTTTATTTTATACTGTACTTCGTCTTCGAATACTAATATAAATGTTACACCAGGTATCTGCCAGTAAAAGTCAAATACGTCGGTCCAGACGCTCCAGAAGTTAGCCGAAACAAACTACAGACAGACAAAATTTCAGACGAAAATTTTGAAAATAGATTGTTCTGAAAATACATTTTATTTCCAACCCTGCTACGCACGTAAAGCGATACAATTATATGGATACTTGAAAAAGACATATTTAGAAAACGTATCAAAAGTTCACGTATAATTATTCGATTGAAAAAGTATCCATATAATTTTTAAATATTTTTTAAAGCGTTATTCGCACACTAAGTTCGTTCGCGTTCAAATTTCGTTCAAAGTTCGCGTTCAAATTTTTATACGTTTTCTAAATATGCCTTTTTCAATTTCCTAAGTGTGTGATTAACACTTTAAAATATGTTAAAAAATATAGAAAACCATTTGACATACAACGATGAAATGTGGCTAGATTGAGGAGGTCAAAAGACTCTCACACGTCGAGTTGAGTTGAATTTGAAAGTCCTCATTTTTTTTCAACAAACTTCAAATATCACAGAAAACGAAGACATGGGAAACAGCTAGTTTTTATATAAAGTTGTTTTCCACATTCTACAACGGCTTGTAACTTCACAAATTATCTATACAGATCTAAAAGCTAAAGCGGCTAAATAATAAGCAGACACGACCAACTTGCTTATATTTGAAATCCATTGAACACATAGAAACTAACACTTGTACCAATTTTAACCAAATACGGCTTACACTCGGTCAGTATTTCCCTTTTAACATTAAAGTTTGTAAGTAACGAGAAGAAACTTGTACTGGCAAACGGTAAAATTTCGTTTCAAAATATATATTATGTAGTTGATATATCAAAATATTCGTAAGTTACAAACTTACTTTAAATTTTTATTTTATACTTGACTTCGTCTTTGAATTCTCAAAATAAATGTTACACCAGCTATCTGCCAGTGAAAGTCTCGTCAAAATCGGTCCAGCCGTTCCAGAGATTATCCGAAACAAACATACAGACAAAAATTGTAAAAAATGTTATTTTGGTATATGTACAGTGTAAACATAAATATGCATTTAGTAAAAAGCGATTATTTTAATAATACAAATTACAAACAGACATTCTAATTTAATTTATTTGTATAGAAGGATATTACGTAAATAACAATAACTTCACAGATATTCACTTAAGTTATTTATAGGGGCTAATATCAGTGGCACTTTAGCCAATTAAGTTATGTTTTTATCGAGCAAAGTCAAAAAAAATATAAGTATATATATAAATATTTCAGTTATACTAAATACTGTAGTTATATCTGGTACATTTAGAAGTGGGCATTAAATATGTGAGCACCTTAAAATATTAAATTATACACGATTGTTATGTTTAAAATAGTTTTTTCTGATTTTTTTCCTCGAGTATTAAGTATACAAATATATTAATATAAATTTTTCATGCAATTAATTTGTGTAAATTTCGTGAAACGCTAACAAGGTAGGCACTTAGAACGTTAATAGGATTTATATATAGAAACATCTATAAAAAATATAATTTCCTAATTATTAAATAATCGTGTACCTTAATAAATAATCTTATTACTAATATTATATATATATATTTTATTTTTTTATCCTATTCAATTTACAAAATTCAAAGGAAAACAAAGCAAATATACTTTAATCGAGTTTTAACCCAGCGATTTCTTCAATCCAAGATCTGACTTTGGCAACTTTGCTGTAAACTCCGAATGAGCCGGGTGTAGCGCATCCATAACCAAAAGAAACCATACCTATAAGTCTATCATATGCAACAGCTGGCCCTCCTGAATCACCCTGAAAAGTATTCAAATGATATAAAGACAATAAAGAAAAATTAGGTCTTCGCCGCGTCTAACTGTAATCGCGATTGGTTAGGGGCTCGATTCTCACTCGGGGAAATGTTTATGTTAAAATTTATAAAACAAAGACTAACGCGGCGTTGAGTCACTCACCGCCACTCAACACGCAGTGTCTAGAATTCAGGCGGAAAGTGGAAAACGGTGTGTCTTGACACTAGGTTCCCTCTGACTACCCATGGATAAAGCTAAGAAAACATTATGAAAACGTTGCAACTAGCCATTTAGTAGTTAGTGGGTTTATTTTTACTTTTTCTTTCGTAATGACAAACATTTATATGCCATTTTTGAATAATACGAATTGAAAATCGACATCAAATTTTATTCGTAGACGTTTAATTAAAACGTGGCGCGGAATAAAATTACGTAGATTTAAAAAAAAAACTTGAATATGTAAAATATAACAATTTGCCATAAAAAATTGCAAAATTACTAATCATTTTATAACATTACCTGGCATGCATCTTTCTTGCCTTCAATAAATCCAGCGCAAAACATCCTAGCTGTAAGACCACCTCTAAAGTACGGGAACGGTACCAACTGGCAGTTCTCTTTAGAAATAATAGGCACGCGTACAGCTCGTAGCACATTAGAATAAGGACCCTGAGAAAAATATTATATATAGATGCCATTCTGGCACAATAGGCAGTGTAATTGTATACTGGTAGTCGGGGGTTCGATCACTATGGTTGAATCAATAGCAGTTTCAGGTTTCACTGTCTAAAAGGTAATGTCTCTTTAATGGATGGAGATTAGAGAACGAAGTGTCAAATATTATGCCAACTAGGTATATAATTGTACAGATTATATTTTTAAAAATATCCATACTAAATTTCAATAAAATACGTAGCTCTTTAACCTGTATATATATATTATGTTCATTCATACTTGTATAACTGATAAAGCTGTAATAAGGCCTTCGGTTTTCGCGATTTTTGCACATTTCAAAATTATTTTAACAAAATTAAAATTAATCGCGTATATTATTAGTATTTGAAAATACATTTTAGAAACCCGACGTTTCGAACCGTCTGTCAGTTGATACAATTATTATATCGCAATAAAATATATTTTCGAATTCTAATTATATACGCGATTAATCCGGTTAAAAATATTCAATTTCAATTTCAAAATTTAGCTGTACTTTATTATCATACGTAAAAATTTGTTACAGAATTAATTGACTAAATCATTAAGTCGTTTTCTGAAACTAAGCTTATATCAAAATCCTGCTTATTTCAATTTTTGTTTAAATACTATTATTATTTTTCACCTAAGTGTGCCAGTAGCAGTTTAAAATTACGAAATCATGATAATTTTACAACTAACCTCTTCTGGCATTTACTCTTAACTTAATGTCAAATCATATTTAACAAAAGATTGGATCGTTCTTGCGTGTTTAGCTAAAACACAGGTAACGTTTACTTGTTCTAGCATACCTTACTAATTAATAAAATTCAGAGACGGCGCCACACTTACAGGTGTGAAATACCTTGCGCACGATGGTTGTAAGTTCGAAGCCAGGGTATGTTAATTTAACTATTATTTTCTATTTTAAAATTAATAAAGACGCAAGGCTATATCAGATAGAAATATTGATAACTGATTCAGTAGATTTTGTCTATTTAAAACGCGTATGAAAAATTATGATAAAATCCAAATATAATAACATTTTTTGAAAACATAAAAATTTAAACGCAGCGGGGTGTACACGTCTCTTGGAACCCGTCCAAGCGCTTTGACCACTAAGCCATGAGTTCTACATCGAAATTATTATATGCTTATTACAACTTATTTTTGTTGTTAGCGTCTCTGTAGAGAGAGAGAGTTTCTGATACAATATATGTAAAAATAAAAAATATATATAAAATAAAAAATATATATAAAAATAAAAAATATATAAAAATAAAAAATATATATAAAAATAAAAAAAATATATAAAAATCACTTCTACTAACATTTTCTTCAGTATTCCCCCATCCGGTCACAGTAACCACTTTGCCAATAACCATGTCCTCGATATGAGCAATTTTCACAGGCTGTATATTTTCATCGAACCTTAATGATTCTGTTAATTCTAGAAGTTGAAAATCATAGTCGAACGGGTGTTCTTTCTTTTTGGACGACCATAACGGGTGTACGTAGTGGTTCCTCACCGAGATTTTCCTCCCTTGGTTTAGGTATTTCGAACCCACTCTTACGTAGGCCTTCTTGCTGCAATAAAATTATTTGTTTTGTACATAGGTTTTCACAAATACTCCGTTTGTTTCGTTACTCCGTTTACTTCATATTTAAAAGAATAGATTAAAAAATTTGAATAGAAATCTAAGTGTATGCATTGTTAACATTTTTTAAAGTGTTATTCACACACTTAGGAAATTCAAAAACATATATTTAGAAAATGTATAAAAATTTGAACCTGCGCCTCTTGAAAACCGTTTAAGCGTTCTGACCACTAAGCCATGCGTTCTACAATATGCGTTCAATTTTTTATACGATTCCTAAATATATGTTAAGTGTATGCTTTTGTAGCCTTTTTATATATATTTATTATTTTTTAATTTAATTTTTAAATTCTGTAGATATACCCAGATTTAATTCTCATTTGGAAAATTATGAATATTGCGGTTCTGCTCACCAGCTACCCCAGCACAATCGGCCGGCAAAGTCACTTTCAAATAGAATCCACCTATCCTGTAAAATACAAACAAAATCCGAAATCATGAAAAATACTCACCCACAATGCCCAGCAGTTATCACCCACTTCCTGTCAATTATAGCGCCACCACAGTTACTCCCATACGCCACGTGATAAGGATACAAATTGATATCAACTTCGAAACCTCCAACTATTTTATCTTCTCCGAAAAGGAAATCTTCTTCTACCTTTTGGTTTTTATCGCCTTTATAAGACATATCATCATCTCGGTTGCTATAATCAAAGTTGTCAACATCAGTGATATCTGTAGTTTCGTCATAAGGTTCTAGGTCCAGCTTAAAATTGGGCTTGCCATGTTTTCTGTCCTTATATAGTGTTAATTCACGAATTCCTTTGACTGGTTCGTGTACTTTCATTACCGGTAATAGTATAATGTCGTATTCTGGAAATAGGATAGATGTTATAGTAATGAGTAGTTAAAACGTTTTTTTGGGGCAAATGATTCTAAATTACTGGCAACATATATAATACCTCTTGAAACATACTAAAAAAACGACGACGAAAACTTTAAAACGACGAGTTTTAAATTTGCCTTTTGTGCATTGTATTTCAGCAGTTTCGTACTTTTATCCGCACAGCAAGGCACTAAAATCTGTTGCGTATTGAGTGGTGGGACTAAACACTGCGCTTTGTCTTCGGTACCAGAGCGAAGAAATGAAAATATTTTTAATATAATTATTCCCTCAAGCGAGAATCGAACCCACAACCAAACGCGTTTACAGACAGACGATGTCATATTTACAATTCAATTATATCATAATAAGGTAGTGCTTTTAATTGAATTGAATCTCCGCTTTTTATAGCTTAAATAAATATATTTTTTAATAAAATTCAATACAAATATAAAATAACATTACTTGTAAATTCCGCAGGCACAATTCCATGGAGTAGAAAATATAATAAAATTAAATTAAACATTATAAAGATTTATTCAGTTTCGTTCATAACTTACTTAATACAAAGCTTGGTATGGATTTCTCTAATCAATCACTCGTGTTGCGATTTGAAAGAACTTGCCGTGAAATTAACAATTACTCGAACTAGCGCGCGTACACTTAATGTAATTAAGTTTTTTGTTAACACATTGCGTTAAAAGTTATATTTATTATGAAAGCAATATGATTGGAAAAATATTCACAAAGCAGTCTAACAATTAAAAAAAAACACATTTAAATATGTTTTATTTTATTATTGGTCGTTTCGTCGTAATTCTGGGAAAATTGTGAAGTCATCACGTGTTCCAATTTTCATTCAAATCTCCCGGTAGGATATCAGTCATAATAGACTAACAAGCAGTTCTTATATTGATAGATAAATCCATACCATTAAAGCTTGTAAAAGCGTATTAAAACGAAATTTTAGTTTATTAAAATATAAATTGCGAAATATGGAAAACAAGAAATGAATTGATAATTTTGGCTCCAAGCTCACGTGATGTAAAATGGTAAGGCAATATTACAAAGAAAAGGGCAGGTTTTGATAGACCTTAGAAAACGTTATATTGATAATACTGAAGGAAGGCCATGTGCTCTTAATAGAGGTAAGCCATGACCTTCCAGAGAGACTCTATTGCCAGACTTCAAAAGGATTATTAAAGAAAAAAAAAACTTACTGCAATCGAATCTCATTACTAAAATAACTTCTATTATAACTTCTTCTAGGCACATGCATAATCGTTTTGGAATTAAATTTGAAAATGTCTTTTTTTATTATGACTAATCAATTCTTCCTTTGAACTCATTTCATAATATCATTTCATATATTTAGACAACGGTTTTCAAGAGGCGCGGGTTCAAATTTTTATACGTTTTCTAAATATGTATTTTTCAATTTGCTTAGTGTGGGAATAATACTTTAAAAAATGTTAAAAAAATATATCATTTCATTTTTTATAACACTTGAATGCAATTCAATATATCTATTAGCACCTGTATGAGATTCGAACTCACAGTCATTTCGTTTAATTATGCTCACGCAAACTGTGCAATAATGGCAGCTATTTACATCAGAATTTAAGATAGGGCTGCAGTGCTCTACTATTTTCTAATACTTATATTAGTACCCTACCTTACCCTACTTTAGTAGGGCATTAGTATTTTGTAGTAATGCTATGCTCATCACAAACTACACCCTTATATCTTTTAAGGTTTAACACTTTTCACATTTCGGTGGTATTTCTTAAGGACTGACGATGTTACTATAATTTTTTGTTCTTGATTTAATTCTGTAGTATTAAAATATATTTGAACTATTGGTTAGTCACGAACACAAGCATTTTATATTTCTGATCTAAATATTGGCCTTATTTGTACCAATAATATATGTAATATTATTTACAAATTGCCATTTTAGATATTTTAAGTTGCAAGCTACGGAAAACACTCTAGGGACTCAATTTAAATACAATTTTTATAATGATGTTTTAATAATTATATCAAAACATTGATATAATTATCGACGAGGATTAGTTTTTCTTGGATATTTCAGGGAGAGGACAAAGGAAAAATGGTTTTTCTAACGATTATCCATCGCTTTCCGTTCCATGATCATCCTATACTTAATATTATAAATGCGAGAAAAACTCAGTCTGTCTGTGACATCATAACGGCCAACTGCCAAACCAACTGTTATGAAATGTTATACAGCGATACTTCAGGGTCTTGAGATGAACATAGGCTACCTTTTCCATTTTATAGTTTTTTCCAGGAATTTAATTGTGAATAAAATACGAAACAGCTATATTTGATGCGGGTCGCTAGTATAATAATAACACTCGTTTTAAATTACAAAAGACAATAATACGCGTCCCTGTAACTACAACTAAATATATTATAATTATTTTATGAAGAATGAATTGATGAGCCTATCGCTGCACATTTGGACAGTAATTGTAAGCGCGATGGTAGCGAGTTTGGCCCCATTCGGATTATATATAAAATTGTTTTTCGCCACTTAATACGTAATGTGTTCAACTCGGGCGGAAAGCTGATAGCGGAGTATCCGATTGAGACTAGGTCCTCTCTGTGTAGCCTGCTGTGCGCGTTAAATCGTGAAGCTACTGTTGTACTACTACTGATACTACTGCCATCTATGAAGTTATAACGTAAATTTTTGAAACGGTATAGAGCACCATCTCTTAATACATTTTTGTACTAACTATTTTTTTTTCTTATTTCATGAACTGACTGAGTTCTTTATATTATTATCAAATTACACAATATCAATAAAACAACAGTTATGAAAATTAAAGTTCACAGTTGAATTGTATTAACATAAAGCTAATCAGTACATGTTTTATATTTATACATTATTGAAACTGCGCCATCTATTGTTGAATAGCAAAAGGCTAAAATATTTACAGAAACTAATAGTCTCTGATTGTAATTTAAAGAATAAGTAATCGAGATTTGTTTAATTTCTTTATATTTATGTTTTAATACCAAGTAAAAAAACTCTACACGTATTTAAAATTTATATTCAAATTACGTTCATAGGTACATATATGGTATGGAACAATAATAGGACAACTATTAGGTTTATACTATGTAAATATTGACGGATGCGTGCAAATTGGAATGCATGATTGTCTTAAGTCGTCAGCAGAAGTGAAAATGTCGTAAAGACCGACTATTAATTATTTACATTGAAATTGACTGATGTCAAATTCATACTTGAGACCTAAATATTTGTTTTTATCAGTCAGTCAGTATATATTTGTTGTTATCAGTCATCCCCTAAAAAAAACGCATAAAATTCTTAGTGATTTCTTGTAAGAAGTTGTTTGTTTGAGTCTAATAGAAGAATAATATAAAAGGCAGTGACAAGATTGCCTTGCTATAAATAAACTTTTACTAAAGGTTTTATATAAGTTAATATATAAGTTAGGGCAAGTGATGATAATAACTAAACTCTCTTAGGCTCCATAGAGACACTGAGCTCTTTATGAGTCTTATAAGCCTAGTTTTAAGTACTGTAAAAGTTATAACAAATAAATTGTTATATCAAATATATACGGAGTATATGTAAAAATATACATGTTTTCTTTAATTTTAATTAAAAATTTCTAATTGGGCCTGAAAGCATCTTAGATGTTATAGAATGCTTGGAAACAAAATATCGTACATACATCGCTTCAACGTTTAGTTGTAATAAGCCCTTTTTTGTGACGCGTAATCCAAGTTTCTTACTAGAATATTGTTGGTATAAAAAAAATTCTTAGTAGTTTTTTTTCAGCTGTGTAGAAAGAGAGAACCTAGTGGCTTTCTATTCCGCTTTCCGTTCGAGTCATTTCATATTGTTGAGTCGTTAATATCAAGCCGCGTTGTCTTGGACCAGAGCATGAATGCAGCAATGAAAATTATTTAATTATAACCGTTCCAAGTGAGAATTGAAATCACAATCATCGTATTAAAAGACTATCTCACTGCGTCACAATGGTCTCAAGTATGAATTTGACATCAGTCAATTTCAATATAAATAATTAATAGTCAGTCTTTACGACATTTTCACTCCTGCTGATGACGTAAGACAATCATGCATTTCAATTTGCTTAGAAATTTGCACGCATCCATCAATATTTACATTGTATAAACCTAATAGTTGTCCTATTGTTGTTCCATACCATATATGTACCTATGAACGTAATTTAAATATTAATTAATATTTTAGAATGTATATATTTGATAATTTAAAATGTTACTCACACTCTCAGGATGACAAAAATATTATTATATATATGGTATTCGAACCAGCACCTCTAAGACGGTATCCCAGAGGCGCGCGTTCGAGTCCAGCTACGTGTAATGTAAGGCTTAAGTATATTTTACAGAAACCATTATTAATTTTATGAACGTTTTTATATAATAATTCATTTGGAATTCGATCAAAAATCAAGGAGAATATACACTATCGTTGTAAGCAAAACAATCGAAACATATATATTCAAATAAATAGATTGCTGAAAGCAATAATATCGTCTTTACATATATTATATATTTTCATTATGAATTTTGTTTCTTATATTTTCTGTTTCTGTTTTATACAATAAAGTATATACTATGCTATTATATTCTACATTTATATATATATAAGCTGAGTTCCAGAATAAAATCTGAATATTTAATTGTAATAAAACCTGAAACGCTGAAACGATCCATTAATTTTAATTTCACTGATTTATCCAGTTGGCTTAACTTAGCTTAAATGCCTATATCTAAAAAAAAAATTTTTTGACCTTTTTTACAGCTTTACGCAGTGGAACTTGCCGCGGTCTGATTTACGTATCTTTTACGTCTTAAATATTTGAAAATATTTTTAATATCGTTACCCCGAGTGGAAATCGAACCTACAACCATTCGTATTAACAGTCAGGAGCTGTACCATTTCGTCATGACGGCCTCAATTATTTTTACATTTATTATAAGAAAATTATTTTAACTCTCGTTAAATTTTACTAGTATAGTTGTACATGTGCCGCTAGATATCATAAAAGCGCTCTAGCTATACGGTTTTTATTAAGCGAAATTAATATATAATTTGAGGTTTGATTACAATTATTTCACTTTATTACTAATCATTGCCACAAGGTTCTCGTTTTTTTTTTATTCTATAGACAAGGCAAACGAGCGTTCAGGTCGCCTGATGGTAAGTGATCACCGCCGGCCACGTACCCGTGCAGACACCAGAGGTGCTACAGGGATGTTGCCGGCCTTTAAGGTGGAAATAGACGCGCTTTTTGAAGGTACCTATGTCGAATGGACCTGGAAACACTGCCTGCCCCATAAGATTTTTTTTGTAATCTTATGTGATTAACAAAAAACAATTGAAACTCAATATTTGTTAAATATGTATATTTTAATAAACACACAAACATACATAATAAACATGATTAGTGGAATATAACACTTGCAGTATTAAAGTAAAAGGGAATTAAACCAAGCAACGTATATCTATGATATATAAAAATCAAAAATTATAACTTACGAAATTCGAAACAAAGCACCATTTAGAACGAAATTCAAAAGCTCCACAGCCTCAACTTACAAATGATATAGAAAATTGCAATCATTTTCCATGTAAAACGTTCAACATCTTTAAATTCCTCGAATATCTACTGATCTTAGACATCGCCAAACAAAAGAATCTCCATCGATATTTCGAACAATAACTCCCTAAGTAAATAAGCTAAGGGGGGATGAATATATAATGAAATTTCGCCCTTGCCGTCCGTTAATCAAAAACTGCTGCAGAGCGGGCTGGAAAGACGTAAGAAAATGGAAATTTTCCTACCCTCCTTTTTCCTGTTTACCCCCCCGTTCGCCCCCGAGAGGTCGGACACCACCCCCCTTGAGGTACAATTGAATGGAATACACTTGCTATTTGGGAATAATAAAAAAATAATCTTATGATATATATTTAATTATGCAATGTACAATATTATTGGGAAACGTATAAAAATTTGAAAGCAGCGCCATTTGGAAACCGCAAACCTTAGATTATTTGTCGAATAATCTTTGATTATCAGAAAATTTACAGGTACAGGTAAGTTAAGTCTAGATATGAAAAATAGTTTAAATTAAAAATAAAAGCTAAAAATGTTTTCATATAATTACGATATGTCCTTATTTTTCTGGTCATTTCTTCTTGTTCTTTATTCTACCAACAACTGAATCTCTAAACATAAATGAATATTTATATTATTATATCTTTTAGGAATCATTGAAATAAAAATTAGGCCTGAATTATAATATTATATTACTGAATACTCTAAAATGAAATGAACTCAATTTCATTTTCATTATAAATGACGACATGAAATTGTGAATATTTCAGTCATGATGATTTACGTCGACAATTTTTTTTTTTAAGTATTTATAGGTAAGATATAGTAAATAACTCAAAATATATTCGTGCGGGATTTTTATTTAAATCTAATAGATATCTAACGAAAGAGATACTTGATATAAATATATACATACATTTTCCGTATATTAAAATTCCATCTCCACACGAAACAACCGCCCCCAGCCTGCATTATGCCGCCAGCCGAATGCAAATTTTATAACGCGACGCCCGTTTTCTTATAGGCATTGTCGTAAACCCGCCCGTGCTTGCCTCGGTCATTTGTTCTGATTGTATTTCTATACTACACTATTATATGAGTCTATTAAAGGTTCTTCGTCTGGGCTAAATTTTGATCAAATTTGAATTTAATTATCTGTTTTTATTCATCTCCTTACTAAGAAAAATTCTAGTCCCAAGTCATTCTCAACGTACCTTCTGTAATTATGGCACTGTCGTCCATTCCTAAGGCAAATTTACCGTTAGGTGAGACAAAGCCTTAAAGAACACTTGCTACTAAAAATGATAATCTTAAGTTTTGTTTCTATTAAGAATACTGGCTAGAACAATATTCAGCGGTGTACGGTTCAATAAGTTGCTAAAAATAAACAAAAAACAGTGACCAAAGTGAGCGAAAAATCACCTGAAGACTTTCTGTTCTTATAAAAACTTGAACTAAATTACTCTTGAAAGATCAGAATTTTATGATTTATTATAGGGTCTTCAAGGGGCACTGCTGTAACCAGGCCGTTCTTTCTCTTTAACCGCTTTCGCATTATTAATAGCTGTTTCCATTAGTTTTTTCGCCTCCATGTAGGCAGTATATCGCTGAAGTTCCTCTGCCTCATCACGATGTACTCTTCTCCGATAATGACTATACTTGCGCCTAAATGCTATATATTCTACGCGTAGCTTTGCAATTTCTAAAGTCCACCACTTGGGCTGGTTCCTTCTAGGATACCTAGCTATGGGGTACCCATTTATAGGGATATTTTCTTCAAACTCCCGGTTAATTCCACTTCGTGCCCAAATTTCTTCATTGACTGTTGGATAATGAAATGAAATTAGCTTTTTTTACTTAGAATGTATTTTTTGTTCCCTTGTCATCAAAATGTACTTAGATGATGATTAATGATTAAATAGTATCATTTGACTAATACAGTTGATTATTTATTACTTTTTTTGTAATCTTGTTAATAAATTCTTTTAGGTTTCCTAAAAAAAAAATCAAGCTCAGTTTTAACATCAGCTGTAGGATAAAACTATACACAATTTATGTATTACCAGGTAATTGTAAAAAAAAAATCATTATTTTATTTTTTTTAATAATGGCTACTATACGTTTAGTAAGCAAAAATAAAAAAATATCAAACTTTGCCGGAGTTGGTCGGTCAAAAATAACTAAGCTCGAAGTTTATAGGTTCATATGTCCCGGAGAAATTATTATCTAATGTATACAGCATTAGGTGGTAGTACTAAAAACAAAATGTTAAAGAATACTTTTGGTTAAATGTTAAAGAATAATTAATTTTTCGAATTTATTTGTATGAAAAATCTGTCACCTTTCCTTCCCAACATATCTACTTCATTACCAAATTTGGTTCACACTAGTTGCAGTCCGCCGGAATTCCGTTATTTCCGGATTCCGGCACTAAGAGAGAATTTTCTACACTCCTCCAGTATTCTATATGCTAAATTTCAGCTTCTTGCATAGAATTCTTTCAGCTGGGTGTTGTCTGTCAGTCTGTCAGTCACTCAGTAACGAAAGAGTTTTATATATGTATATAGACGAGTTGTTGCCCACAACTTCGTTTGCGTTGCTATTAAGAGGAATGCTCTCTTACTGGCTCCCCTACACTCATCAAGAAACCTACGAGCCGAATTTGGGTTTATTGTGCCTGGGCACTAGTTTTGACTGTGCGTTGTCTGTCAGTCAGTCACTTAGTAACGTAAAAAATGTATATATATATATAAATAAATTATAAAACGTATAGAAATAAATATCCCTTGAAGCAAAGTTAACTGGACGACTCATTTTACAGCCATACCTGCCAGGCGTTCACATTTTTGCCTTCCTGCCACCCCAAGATAAGTGTAATAAAAGTTACTTAATGCGAAAACTTGGTAATGTTATCGGTATACGTGATCTCGTCTTTTCGGTGAATTGTTGTAACTAATGTTTTTCGATTCTTAAAGTTTCGAGTTTTAAATGAGATTTCTTCATACACAATATATATTACAAAATACATATACAAAATACATATATAAAATTAAAAAAAATGTTTATTATTATTAATGTACTGTAACATCAGAAACACTTTTAAACACTTTTTTATATTCATGTAGCTCCTTCATTTTGTAGGTTAATCAAAGAGAGCTTGGTGACGGGTAATTCCAGTTTTCTTTTACTATTGAGACATTGAATGATTGTTAGCGGAACTTTCGCGGAACTTTATGTAACTGAGATTTGAATTCCCAGCCAAGCTTAAACAGGAAACACAAAGCCCATTTTGAAATCAGATAGAAAATTATATATTATTATTATTTATTATATAAATTATTTAATTTTAAGCTTCTAATGCATAAGCTATAAATAAATCATCCATATAATTAGAGAGAAAAAGTAGTGTCGGGTCAGAACTTTCTTACTACAATAATTGTGCCTTTAGATGATTTAGAGTTTAGACTAAAAATATATCAAAACTTATCTATTGAACAATTTATTATCTATTCTTTTCTATTTATTAATAAACATAAAAAATAAGTCTAAGTGGCGCAGTGGGGCTGCGTCTGACTGCAAATGCGATTAGTTTTTGGTTCGATCTCCATTCGAATGAATGTATATATTTAAATTATTTTGACTATAAAGCGCCGTGTTGATTTCGTCACTCAACACGCAATATCTCGCATTCGGACAGAATGCCGATAACGGAGTGTCTTGACACTAGCTTTACACTAGCAGAGATGCTACCCAGCTTTGCGGAAGGCGTGAAACTGCTCTTATATAATAAAAAATATATGCATTAAATAAAAAAAAAGTATTCAAAAAGTAGTAACGTCAAGGAAACGTGGCGTATTCAACGGATTCTTTAAGGAATTACGTTAAAGTTATTATCGGTTTTGAGACTTCGGTACTTTTCTAATTGTAATATTCATTTGATTTTTTTGTACGAAGAATATTTTATTATAGACGGCATAGTAGAGTAAGACAGGCTCTGCTAATAAGCTTAATGGGTGTGAGTTCGATCCCCACTCAACAGAATATTTAAATAATTTTAATTTCTCCGTTATACTAAGACAAAACACGGCCATCAGATTTGAGATCGGGCTGAAAGCGGATACGGAGTGTTTTGAAAGTTTTGAGTTTTGAGTTTCTTGAGTTTCACTATATGTGGGGAAAAGAGCTTATTAACTAATATAACAAAGTAGGGGTCACAGGGTTCAAATTCCAATGGATACAAATTTATTTTTACCAAATACAATTCGAAAGGATTTAATTTACCGTTTCCACAATATGAAGAGTTAATAAAAAAATATTACACTATAAAAGAGCAAGTAATGAATAAATATTATTATACAATAGAGTTTTACAATTACCCATAAAATGCACTATAGTTCGTTACTTTGTTGATACAAATCGTATACAGCCACGACTCAGTCACTATTTAGGTAAAGCTTTTGACTTATATATGTTTTTATATATTTCATTCTATCATACATAAGCTAAGAGAACTTTGAATGAAGATAGAAGATTCCCTATTTAGTCTATAGGCTGATGAAACCAAGCCTCAGAAATAGGTACAATATAAATAATTTTAATAAAGAATTTTAACCGACTTATATAGCTTATAAGAACTTCATAATATAATAATATTTTTAAACTGTTATTCCCACACTTAAGAATAAAAAATATTTTTAGAAAATTTATAAACATTTTGAACGTAGCGGTATTCGAACCCACGCCTCTTGGAAACCATGCTAGCGCTGTGAGCGGTAAGCCATATATTTTATATCCAGCTAGCTCAAAAGTGATTATAAGCGTATAAATTTTTCAAAAAGAAAGCTCATCGCCATTTCAATATAATTATTTCTACGAGTGTGGATCGAACCCATAACCATCGCATTTGTTGTCAAAAGCTGTCCCACTGATAATGATGGCTTCAAATCATTTTTTTCTAGTAGTTTTCGCCATACATGTTTAATTTAAACAAAAATATAATTTTATATAGTAATTTTACCATAGGAACAAAGGCATCTAAAATAGCGTCGAAACTAATATGAGTATACCCGGATCGGTCCACTATCAGGTGAGTTTTAATTTCCATGCAAATGTAAGACTTCATTCACGCTTAATCTACCGGCTTTGCGCCAACTTAATGAAGATACGCTTTAGTTTTATTCCTAGCTTTTATAATGGATTTATTCTTATATATCATAGAACGTAGTTATATACAAATAAATAACGTTGGAGTGTCTGTTTGTAATATTAAAAATAACCATTTTTTACTAAATGCATGTCTATCTATATGCATACACGGTACATATACCAAAATATTTTTTTTTACAATTTTTGTCTGAATGTCTGTTTGTTCCGGCTAATCTCTGGAACGGCTACATCGATTTTGATGGGACTTTCGCTGACAGACAGCTGATGTAATAGGAATTACTTTGTATACATTTTATATGAAATTGAATATGCGTAGGTATTTCTTTATTTTTAATTTGGCATAGATAAAGTTTATATAGAAAAGAAGTTAGTCTTTATGTGCCATATTTATTTTTTCTATAATACCAAAATAAGGCCATAGTGGCGCAGTGGGACGATGTTAGACTGTAAACGCTATTGGTTGTGGGTTGGATTTCCACTTGGAAGAATGATAATATTTAAATTATTTTCCTTGCTCCACCCTTGTCAAGCACGGCGTTGATGTCCGCCTCCCAACAGGTCTCCCAATGTCTCAATTTCGGGTGGCAAGTGGAGAACTGAGTGTCTTAGCACTGGGTTCTCTATGAGTATCCGTTACTCAGTAAGTTGTATACAAAGTGAACTCAAAATTATTATTTTACTTTAATTTCCGCCATTTTACGCACAATGCTTTTATTTTATCTGTTGTAACGTATTAAATCAAACTAATTTTACATTAAATTAAGACGGTATTTTCTTTCTTGCTTCTCCACATACCCTATATACCAACTTACTCTCACAATAACAATACTAATCAAAATTCTAACCAATGAGCCAAAACAAAACGGAAAACAAGAAACCAAACCAAGGTATTCACGAAAACGAAAAGATATTCGGTATTAAAGCAACACTGGAAGCCCCGGGCGGGGGTAAGCAAGATGGCTCCTGTGGGGTGGACGACGAATAAAATTGTGCAAAGGGTGGGGGCATTCGATTTGCTGCGAAATTTTAATTGGTCGCTCGGTGGATGAGTTTTTTTACTTTTCGAACGTGAATTTTGTTAGAATAGGGGACGTTAGTTGTAGTATAGAATGAATTTCAAATTTGCTTTTAGTTATCATTATGTTTAATTTCAATAAAATGTAGTTTTTCGGTGTAATATATTAAACATGAAGCTAAAATTTAGCCTTCGTGGCGCAGTGGGAGAGCGTGTGACTGTAAATGCGGTTGGTTGTGTTCGATCCCCATGGAGGAATTATTATATTTAAATTAATTTCATTTCTTCGCTATGTTACAACACGAGTTCCGCCACTGATTCGATTTCAGGCGGAAGTTGGAGAACGGAGTGTCTTGAAACTAGGTTCTGTCTGGCTACCTTGCTATGCGAGAAAATGTTAAATAATAAAATAATGAGCATAGGAATATGTGTTAAGCAAAAGTATTTCACTTTCAATTAATATTAAATTGTCATAGTGGTAAAATTGCAAATCGCAACAATTCAGCAATCATATAAGAGAAATTTCTAATAATATATGTATAACTATTATTATATGAAGACTTGAGACTCATTTTGAAAAAAATATTGCGGTAGAAGAAATTTAAAATGTTATATATCTAAATTCTTAACAATTTATTGGATATACTATACATTAATTAAATAAATATTACACATATACATCATATGTTTGACGTACTCGTTTACATTATTGTAAAAAGTATCATACACGTTGCCAAGGCAACGCGTAATTTAACGTCAACTAGTAAGTTTCAAATTGTTTCTATAATAATAATAATAATGGTTTCCAATATAAATATAGAAATTAAATTTTATTTTATATTTTAATATAGATTCCCTATCTTGTTATTATATATTCGCGTTCATATGTCTTAAACGCGACGAAATGCCTTGTTACCATTTTTTTTTTCTATAGAAATACGAGTATTTTGTCACTAAACTGTCTCGAATAAATAAAAACAAAGCACCAAATATAGTTTTTAACACCAAGCAAAGAAATGGGAACTTAAATTTCAAACAAAGTTTTAACTCTTCATACAAAATGTCTAATCTCACAAAATTCTTTCACACCCAGGTAATTACTCGGGAAACTTTGCAAAACATTATTCCTAGGAAACTTAGACGAACTTCAATACACATGTGTCTTTGTACTATTTAGCTAAAATAAACTTTAATACAAACCTTTAAAGTTTAATTTCTTTTGACATATATGGTAACCTTCACATATGAATGGGTTAACGTACGTTGATTCATGTAGGCTTCGAAATAAGGTCACGGGGACTTTAAATCTATATATAAACAAACGGTATGTAGGTTATGTTAGATATATTGTATAATAGTATGAAAAACATTATTCTAATGAAAATTTAGGTAAATTGTATTGAATTCATATGAATTAGGCAAATCGCAAAATTTTTTTTTTCATAAAGTTATGTCTTAAGCTTGTTGTTTATATAAAATACTTGCATATCGGAATTAGCGTAGATGCAACCTATGTTCAATTTAGACTAGATCTCCAATGTTATTTTAAAGGACAGGATTGAATAAAATAGTAATAAAAAATAATAATTAGTTTTGTTCTTAATAAGCAATGCCTCAAATTTGTAGTGAAACTTGAAAACGAAGTACTTTGGCTAACAATACTGACGGATTACGATTACAAATGTATACATATATATTTGCGATATACTTTAAATATTTAAAAATCTTCATATACTATTCACATTAAATTTCATCAAGAACCTCATCTGAAGATGACTCTTGGTTTTTATTTCGTTATAATTTTGAAAGCATGATTAATCGCCCGCCACCCGCCCTAATTGAATCATCCCCTACCCCAGGAAAAACAACCCTTTCTTATTTTTCCTTGTCCCCCTTGCAAGACGATAAATCCTTGGTAGACAGTGGGAGATCGTCTTACGAATTGCAAACTAAATTTCAAACCTGCAACTCTATTACAAGGAAATAAAGTATAAAATTCGGTAATTCTTGTATAGATATGGCACATTTAAAATGGTTTTTAAAACAAGAAAAAGCCTTCGCAATTCGTCATTGGCATTCCGCGGGCGTATAAAGGCGCTCCCGTTTTGAAATCGGGACGGTTATATTTGGATTATTTTTATTACCTGTATTTTTTTGTAGTATATATTTTTCAAAATATTATTATTTTGTCAAATACATTTACCATTTTTATTATAATAAATAAAATAGTAAATGGATATTTATTACTTTAATGAGTTCGTTTATTGCCCCGCTCTCGGAAGCCAAAGCGCGGCGTTCTGTGATATATCTAATTCGGGCGGAAAGTGGAGAATGGAGAGTCTTGATCCTATGTTCTATCTGAATACCCTACCATACCCGATTTTTTTAAAATAAATATCCTCAATTCCATAGTCGCATAAATACTTTCTCACGACAAATCTAACAACATTGTATTTACTAAAGTAATACTTCATTTCATAGTTAATTAACCATAATGAGACGCTTTAAATTGAAATATAAATAACAAAAAACAATCAAAAATTTAAATAATACTTACATTCATACGGCATTTCTGCTATTTTCTTTCTTTCAAAAAAATTTGCCAATCGTTTAAAAATCTCAAAAATCACAACCTAGTATATGCAAATTGTATATAGACTGGTAGAAAACATAAAAATAGCTACCCCATCAAAAGTTAATAATAATAAGAAATAAGCGTACCGAGACGCCACCCCCGATTTAGGGGTAGTTTTTTAGGGGCTCTTACCCCCAAGACATCTCCACTCAAGTCAGAACTCTTGGCCCCCTTTTGTTTTGTCCTATATACTTTTAACTGTACAAAAAGGGTAGGTCAGGCTAAAATTGACGCCTTAAGGGGGAAAAGAAGAAATAAATGCACACCTCCTGTTTTAAATTGCTAAGATGAGGGCTTTCTGAATTGAAAAGTTTTAATTTGTTTTTTTTTTGTAGCTAAGATATTGTAAAATGTTCTTAATGTACATACGACTGTATGAAAATCTGAAGCTACTTCAAGGTTTTTTCCCGCTTAGCCCGGTAGTCAGAGAGAACTTATAGTCAAGACACTCCGTTCTCCATAAACACAATTTATTTCTATATTATATATATAATAGAACCTATTGTAAAGACACGATGGAACTCAACCCCGGGCTAGGTTCTCTCTGACAAACCTGCTATGAGGGAAAAAGCGTGAAGTTGTAAAGATAAATGAAAAGTAATATACGTGTTTAAGATTCTGTGAGAAACGCTGTGAGCTTATACGAGTACAATTTCAACGTAGTTTTAAAAACGCTTTTATTATTCAGCTATTTGCATTCAGACTCCGATACACAGATTCAACTTCAACTGACTCTTTGAACTCGATTTTTACCCATATATTTATTCAAATCTTTGTACAATTATCGAGGCACGATGACTTTACGTAACACACACAATAATCTAAACTAAATGCCAAGCTTTTATCAATCACACTAAAAAGTTACAAAATACCATGCTCTGTAGAACGGTATCATTGATTTTTATCAATCATTTTATTCCTGTACTAAGAATATCTGTTTCTTTTTAGTGTGACATTTGTATAGTTATAATTATTACATACTGATAAAATAAATTATTATTTACTATTATTATTATATTATAATTATAATAAAATTATCCTTTATAGTATAATAATATTATTCTGAATAATTTTTTTAACATTTTTAAAAGTGTTATTTGCACACTTAAGAAATTAAAAAAGACATATTCAGAAAATGTATAAAAAGTTTGAACGCAGCGGGATTTGAACTCGCGCCTCTTGAAAACCGTTCTTGAACCCGCTGCGTTTTATACGTTTTCTAAATATGTCTTTTATATTATTTTGCATTTATGCATGCTGTCTTATAATGACGGACAAACCTGAACGTGTTCCTAATAAATATATGCATATTTCTAACACTCCTTTGCTTTTTATTTATTAACTGTCTTTCTAATAATGTTTGAAAATCTTGCACCGCTATATTAACTCTCTCAACGATTTACTTAAAAATTGCACTTGTGTCCGGATCCGATTGTAATATAATTTTATTAAAGCATCGTTCAATGTACTAGCTAAGAATAAAGAGAAAATTAAAATCATGACTTTTTTGATTTTTTTAAAAAAATTGTGATTATTACTCAGTAAAATCTAAGTAGTTTTTTATTTTATGCTCGCTCATTACTCGCTAAGACAAGATAAATATTTTTTTATTATATTATAAATATCTGTTACTTGTTAATGACTTCAAAATTGCAATACGAACAACGTCTGTAACGTTTCTATGTAATTATTCTAGGTACAGGTTCTTTTTTCAGCTTCATACTTTTCTCCTTCATAGCAAGGTAAATACACAGAACCTAGTGTCAAGAAACTCCATCCTCCACTTTTCACCCTAATTTCCAAGACATTCCGTCTTGTCATTGGCGGACTCAACGGAGCGCTTTGTCTTATCACCAGTGCGGAGTAATTAAAATAATATAAATATAGTCATTTCATCGAGTGGGAATCGAACCCTACATCATCGCTTATATAGCGTATATAAACGCTGTCACACTACGCGTATAATTAGGAGCCACAATATTGCACTAAGCCTAATTTTAATTAAAACATATCAAAAAGTAATATAACTGAACTTGTAATCGAAATTACCAAAAACTTAGAAAATCCATTATTAATTTCCATCCCCCAAATCATCCCTTATCCTTTATGTAGGCCCTTCTAAAAATGCACTTAGATATTTAAAGATATAATTAAGGGGGTGGGCGCACCCTTAGGGAAATTCACCTTCTTTTGACATTTTAAAGACCCCTTTTCTTAAACCCTTGCACCAAATAAGTATTCTTATTTAAAAGTTTTACTAGATACGCTTTGTATTATAAAATAGAGAAATAAGTAAATATTTTTTATTTTTTCACTTTGCGTGTAAATTAACATATGCATTAGTTGGCGAAGTAAACAGCTTCACGCTTTTTTCCGCAAAACAGAGTAGTCAGACAAAACTTAGTGTCGAGACACTTCGTACTTGCACTTTCTGCCCGAAATCAAAACAATCTGAGTGGAGTAGCAGAAATCAACGCCGCGCTTTGTCCGAAGTATGAGACCTGAGGAATGATAATATGAAAATATTTTAAATATAGTAACCCACATCGAACCCACTACCAATCGCGTTTACACCGCTTTCACCATGCGCCAGGATAGCCTCAACTAAAGAAGTAAACGCCGCGTATAATCCGACTATACTGGAGATATATAAATATTCCCACAATTGGGAATTGAACCTACAACCATTGTATCAAGTCTAAGCTTTATCTACACAAGAACTTTGATTATTTAAAAAAAAATCCAACAGATAAAACTGAAATATAAAGAGATATGATAAAAGCTCAGGCAAGTATTTTACTTTACAGCTAGTTTTATGATATCTTACTTTTTATAGTGTTTTTAACCGTAATTAAATTCTAGAACATTACATTGTAAAACAAAACCATTTAAACTACTATTATTCTATAAATACCTCTATATAAATAGACATAATATATATATAGGTATACATGTGTATATCACAGCTTCAAGCTTTTTCCTACATACCATGCTAGTCAGATAGAACCTAGTGTCAAGGCACTCCACTTTCCGCCCGAATTCGAGTCGTTGCACATTTATTGGCATACACCAGAGCAGCTAAATAAAAAAAAATATAGTCTATCATAGAACAGACGCGTTGAGATAAAAAGAAATCGATACCCAATATGATAAAAAATTTAATAAATTGTAAAAATTTTATTACTGCTTCCTTTTCGATTCAAAACAGTATTATTTAAAAAAAACAGTATATAACTAAAGTCATAGAAAAATCACTTCATTTAATGTATATCTTTGTTAATTTCACCCTTCGATCATTTAAAAGTATATAGCTTATAATTAACAAGCGAACATAGACAGCTTTTATTGTTTCTGAAACATCTTCACTCATTACTTATTTCTAATGAGTAAGTTTTATTAATTAAACCGAGACACTCTAGTGTCAAGACACTTTCAGCCCGAATTCGAGACATTACGTGATGTGGTGGAGCTCAACGCCTTGTCTTGCCAGAGAGAATAAAAAAATGAAAATAATTTAAATACAATAATTTTCCATTGTGCCATGCGACTGATTTTGATATATGACAATCTCAATTTAATTATACTACTTGAATGAAAATATCGACAACATACTTAAGGCGCACATTACTTACAAATTTGAATACCATTTTAGATTTAAAATATTAATTCTTTTGCACGATCCAATAAGATAAAGTAAGGCGTTCAGTTCCGTTCAATGTTCATTATGTCTAATTAAGCACGAATGACGAAAATGGAAAAAATAAAAGCCTATTTCGTAAAATGCGAAAATTGAGTTAATAAAGGAAAAAAAGTAATAAAACCGTAAAAAGTGTAATACGTAAACGCTCAGCAATATAAAGTACGTTCAATTTAAAAGTACAAAAAACACAAAATCCCTAAACACAAGACAAAATAAAAAATTCAAAGCCCAATCTCAATAAGTGAGAAATAAAAATACCCATTAAGAGGATGACATGTACAACATTTGTTCTGCGAAATTGGCGGACGAGTGCCGACGAGGGACGTGTCAACGAAAAAAACAGTAAAAAGCGAGAAAAATAAGGAAAAAGCGAAGAGCCTGGTATTATCCATGTTAATTCAGGGGTTAATTTAATTCACGCCTAATTCTATTTGCCGAGTAAAAGGGGGGGGTGATAATTGTGGGACACTTTTTTGTGACGTGGACGAAGGAAAATGGATTTTTGAACCGTTAGGAAGCCCCTCCGTTAGACCGTGGGAATTTTAGGCGTTGGTATAAAGGAAACCTTACCATTATCCATTTTCGCTTTTAGTAATTCGTTGTAAAAAGACTTCTTGGTTATCACATCGCACACGTTTGAGGGTACATTTAAAACTGACCGATACGTTTGTTAAATGTTAGACGACACTAATAATAATATTTTTAGCTTATAACCCTTTTGATTTAATACCGGTTTTTGGACGCAACGCGCGAAAGTGACCGGTGTCCCTCAGGGGTCAACTTAGGGCTGTTATTGTCTATTTTTTGAATAGGACTGGTCAATCTGGTTTTACTGACCCTTCCTTATCCTTTTAAATGTTTTGTGAGCAGGATTTTTATAGCAGCTGCTGGGACTGGTCTACAGTTAAATATTTTTGTAACTTAATCTATTAATGGTACTATACATTTGATAATATTTTTTTAAAATGAAAGCCGTATGCAACAATTTATTAAATCATAGTTATTGAAAAATAAAACGTGCATGGTATCCGAATATAATGCTATCCGAGGAAATATTTCTATCGTATACCTACAAAGGCAATTGCGGCGCAGCGCACTGTAAAAGCTTAGGCTGTTAGGTTTTGGGTTCGAATGCCACTTGTTGTAAGGCAATACGCAGCGTTGAGTTCCACCACTTTATAAAAAATGGAGAATGTAGTAGAGACTAATTTCTCTCTGAACGTATCGTTATTCTTGTAAAGGTATACATAAAACAATTATAAAAACACAAAAATTACGTATCTTTTACAGGTAAAAATATACATAAATGGCACTACAGTAACATATACTTAGAAGTATACATAATTAAAACAAATACCAGGCAATAATTCTCGAAACAAAACAGTTAGTAATAAACAGTACTTAGTGCATAGAAATTACAACAAGTGTATAATTTGAAAAAGGTATAAACTATTCAGTCGCCACCCACTTGCGGTCTGTTATTACTACAATAAAATAATAAAAAATTCTATGAGAAATTCTTTAATGCCACATGGGGACATAACTGGCTATACACAAGGTGGCCCTAAGTTCGAATTCAGCTCGTGGAAGCTACATTTAGAATAATTTATTTTCGTTAGTAAAACTAAATATTTTTTTATTCGTAATCCCTATACTTCTAACATTATTTGTCTTTATTGACTGATTGACTGATTCCTCATTGCCGAGCGTAAACTATTGAACTTGGAAGCATGATTTTTGGTCTGTAAGGTTTAAGATAGCTTTTTATGTAGTAAACACTTTCTAGGAAAGTTTTTTTTAATTCAACCCCTAATTGAATGAATTGAATTGGATAGGGGAAGAAAGTTTGTATGAAATTGCAGTTTAAAAGTTTCAAATATCACATTTCATTTCTAGGTTATTGTTTTATTATTAGAAATATATATCGAATATTGATAATTGGGTATAGCGTAGTAAATAATATTCTTTAAAAAGTATTTAATTATGAATTAGTCGTAGGTACAAATTATAATTTAATACATTAAAATAATCGATAATCATACTTATTACCGGAAGGTCACAACAATAAGATGAATCACTGAGGTCTTATACACTGTATACCGAATAAACAACCTTTGCTCTGTAAATTGTTTTTTCAGCTTCACACGTTCTCCCGTATAACAGTCTAGGCCAAGGGACCCTAGTGTCAAGACACTCCGTTCTCCACTTTCCATCTAAATTCTTGACATTGACTTTTAACTAAACGCCTGTCTTTGTCTTGTCACCAGAGCGGATAAATTAAAATAATTTAAATATAGCCATTCCCCCGAGTGAGAATCAAACCCAAAACTATCGCATATGCTGTCACACAGTGCCACGATGAAGCTTATAAATATTTAGCACAAAATTCTTAAATTTTATTTTTGGTCTACATCATATATTTATGAACTTTTCATTTCTATTTGAAAAGTACACGAAAAGGCAAATCACGCGATTCGTCGATAACATTCTATTGGAAAATGTTTTTATCTATTTATAAATTCAATATTTCTGGCTGGTACCATCTGATTACGATAGCGCTACAAATGTATTGTATGGCTTGCGGAAACGGTTCCGAAAGTAATACACATAAAAATATAAGTATATAATTTTAATACTAAGTAGCGACTCGGTCGCGGAGTGAACTAGCTACAGTTTTTATATAAGTATAATATTTATAAAAAAATATTTTCTCCGCTCTGATATCTAAGATAAAGCGCAGTTTTGAGTACCGCCACTCAATGTTCCGAATTCAGGCAAGTGGAGAACGGAGTGCCTAGACACCAGGTTCTCTCTGCAGGGCTGACTAGCAGGGTGCTATGCGGAAAAGCGTGAAGCTGAACTAAACAAATAAACTTTTATTACATTACCCATACATTTATATTTTTTTATCGTGAACTCAATGAAGCGTCGCCGTATCAATAAACAATTTAACTTTCCCAACCCTTCTACCACATGTCTCCTACGTGATAATGAATAAGAAAGAGAATAAAAAAAATACAATACTTTACACCACTGTCCATATGTCCTGGACTTTTGTTGACTTTTTGTTAATAATAGTTTAGTTGAATGCAAATTTTATTGTGGTCATTCATAGGGTTGCCATGTTGTTACTGATTTCAATAATAAAAATAGTATAGTATATAATAGTATGAAATGTATTTATGTGTAAAATATATATTTAGTTTATATTAATAACTAGCGACCCGCTCGCGGCTTTGCCTGCGTAAACTATATGACTAAAACATTTCGTCTTTCGCCCGTCCGCGTTCTCATTTAAATCACAAAATTATGCTAAATTTATAATTTAAATACATGTAACTCTTTTGTTTATGAACCGATTGAAACTAAAAATAATTATTCTATACCTGTAAAATCACGTAAAATTTTGTAAATATTAAATATAAATATTACTAATATTTTTTAAATACTAAAAAAAATATTAATTCCTAAATATTCTATATTCCATGTTAAGTACATATATTCAACTTACCGCTCAAATGTTATAATAATTTCGGTCATACTTAAGTGTCCGCCAAAATGTTATTCAGTGGTAACCGCATCTAGTCCAAACCGGTTATAGCCGGAACCGACTAGATCCGGTACCGGCCAGTTGACCCTTCTTACCTTTATTTGGGGTCGAAAGGTCCTTGAACAGATGTTAGTATTAAGCGATAGGTGTTAAATTTGTATCCGTAATTTTATATAAACTATTGCTATTATAATAAATAAGGTTTTAAAAAGTTTAGTTTTTGTAAGTTTTACACTTTATAATTTGTTATCAACTGACAGAATAATCTACCTGTAACCACGGAATACTACTATAACTAACGGAACTAACACGGAATACTATAATACTGCCAAGTATTCGAAACATCGGATTATTCCGGTTAAAATAGTTTCATTAATAATTAAAAACCTTACATTTGCTTACTGTTTTGTTTTCTAAATTATACAATAGTATAAAAATGCCATGGCGTAATTGACTTGAACAGTCAGATGGAATCCAAGAGGAGCAGCTTGGACTTATCTGAAATCATAAAAAGATTGTAGAACAAGCTTGCAAGTTTCGTGATTTGGACGGGACTTTCCCCAAAAAATTAAAAATTCCAAATTTCAAATCTAGAATAGAGAAATAGATGTAGACATGTGATAAACACATTCATTTTGCACTCCACTTGTATAGCACGCACTGAGATAGTAACTGAAATTTTAGACATAAGTCACTTGCAACAATTTCCATTTTCTGAAAATTAGTTTAATATAAGCATTCACCCAATGTAAATCGAACTCCCAACCATAACTTGGACAGTCCAACAATCCCACTGTATTTAAATAAATCAAGTGTTACTTACAGACGATATGAATAACATTTTCAGAAAAGATATCAAAATTTGAACGTACCGCGACTCGAACTTGCGCCTCTTGAAATCGTTCTGTTCTATTGTATTTGTTTTCTAAATTTGAGAATAATGCTTTAAAATTGTTCATATATTTAATAAATGGAACATGGACATTGTTATCGACAGAAATTTGTAATAATCTTTCTATAGCGATGCTAATAACAAGAATGAGTGACTAGTAAGTGTATAAGAATTTTGACGAAACTGGATGTAAATTGTATGGCTTAGCTCTGAGACGATATCCAAGAGGCAAGAGGGTTCGATTCCCGCTACTTTGAAACCTATTTCAACTTACTTGTTTCCTAAAAAGATTTTTATAAACCGACTCAATCACAAATGATTATCTATTGAGTTGCATCTGTAAGTTGTGTAACCAACCAAGCTGACAAAATGTACATTTTTTTGACATAAGTATACAAAAAAGACATATTTAGAAAACGTATAAAAATTTGAATGCAGCGGGATTTGAACCCGCGCCTCTAGAAAACCGTTCAAGCGCTCTGACCGCTAAGCCAT
The DNA here is from genome assembly GCA_038994665.1 of Podotricha telesiphe. NCBI lineage: Eukaryota > Metazoa > Arthropoda > Insecta > Lepidoptera > Nymphalidae > Podotricha > Podotricha telesiphe. The sequence goes on from JAOYRR010000390.1 coordinate 301,865, forward strand.
GCGTTCTACATCCAGCTACGTTGAAATTCTTATACGATTATTACAACTTATATTTGTTGTTAGATGTTATTAGATCTTAGCGGTCAGAGCGCTTGAACGGTTTTCTAAATATGTCTTTTTCAATTTCCTTAGTGTGAAAATAACACTTTAAAAAATGTTAAAGAAATATATAAGTATACAATATTGTAATGTATAAATCCAGCGAGCGTGATTCGAACCAATCTTCAAACTATACAAACATATGCAACAGTTAACAGTTTAAAATTCTTAAAAAACTTTTAATAGGTTATCAGCGACATTTAACATTCTTAAAACTTAAAACTACTTGCCCAGATCGATATCGCACGAATGTACGTCTACAGCTGGAGTACATACAAAGTAAATGCAAATTAGAACTTTCCAAATATCCCGGTTGTTTCGCAAACAATTTGTGAAGCAAATTTTTAGTGTGACGGCGCGGCGTCCGGATTTCCTTCCTAGGTAACTGTTCCTCTCGCCGGATAACCGGTGTAAATCTTACATTAGTACTGCGGAGTACACCTACAGGGGTTTAGTAGTTACTGTTTATTAGGATAATAGTGTAAACTGTGATTATAGGCGGTAGTTATGGATTCGATTCCTTTTTAATTTCCTAAGTGTGTGAATAACACTTTAATACACTTTTGTGTGTAATTACACTTTTTAAAATGTTAAAAATATTCTATTCGAACTTGAGGGGTTTTTGTGTTTTATCTAGTAGATTGATAACGGAATATATTGATAACCCTGATATGCGGGTCAAGTTACCGCATTTCACCGCACAATATCTTTAAAAAAGCCGATGTTGGATAAAGTCGCCGGTGGTGAATAAATATTTTTGCTTGCCCTACAAAATAAGGTTAAATAAATGAACAATAAAAAACAAGCACTTATATACATTGCTCATTGAATATTTTTAAATACCGTATTTTTGTATTTTTATTAAATATTTTACAGTTAAAAGCTGAAAACTAACTAAATATGATAAAAGTTGTTGATTTTCATTTGAAAGCAAGCCCCTAGTAGATATACATATAAAAAATGATTGACAGAAATCAATGTCAGGTACTATTCTAAAAGTATGGATCCCCATCCATACTTTTAGAATCCATGATTGATATCAATAGTATTATTTTTATTCCGAAATGTTGAATTAGTAATTAGTTTATTTTTTTATGAAACTCGCTTGTAGAATGCTAATTTTAGTCTTCGTCAATGAGTTTTTACTTATACTAATATAAATATAACTTCACATTTTTTCCCGCATAGCAAAGTAGTCAGAGAGAACATGTGAAGTGTTAAGTCACTCCGTTATCCACTTTACGCCCGAATTTTGAGACATTGTGAGGCGCAACTCAAGGCCGAGCTTTATCTTGTTTACTCTGGTAAACAAGAATGGTAAAGAATATAATTTCTTTTTTTTAACTATGTATTCTCATCGATCAAGAATAATAATTGTTTCAACTTTTTAATTGAACTTGCCGTTCAAAGTGGATTAAAAATCAAGTTCAAAGATTCCGTTACATACAACCTACAAATCGAACTTTGCTGCTGATGCAAATATTTGAACAAAACAGTTCCTTCATACCCAGTGATGAGTGTGAGTGTGAGTGTGAGATGAGTGTGAGTGTGAGCTTACCTAAGCTCTGCTCTGTCCATTGCTAGAGGCAATAATTGTTCCACGGATTTGACATCGGTCCACTCCGTTTCCTAAAGACTTTTTAACTAATTACAAAAAGTTCAATTACCAGTACTTTATTAAACTTTGGTACAACTGAAATTTTATAAGCTGTTTTAATATAGTATATAAAAATATTGTTACAAAACTTGAGCTACTCAAAGAATTTTACCAAATATTACCAGCTGAATACATTTACCACTGTTTCCTTTTCACTATGAGTCCATTATGGCACAGTGGGACAATGTCTGACTGTAAACGCATTTTTTTTAATTTTACGAATGGGATGAGAAATTTTGTGTGGAAAGTGGAGAACGGAATGTATCGACACTAGGTTCTCTGTGTATACCATGCTATGTGAGAAAAAGTGTGAAGCTGAAAAAAACATTTCAAATTAGAGCCTACATACACTGTACCGCATATCAGGGGAAGACTGCAATAACTCGCCGGTGTTTTCGCGCATTCTTCCCGCGCCGTACTCACCTTCGTGTGTCGCGATACATTACCGCTTTCATAGAATTTACATATTAAAGTATTTTTTTTATAAAAAGAAAAATGCTTTATTCTCCATTTTAAACGCCGTTATGTCTAACAAGACCGAGGAAGCGTAACTGGGAATCGAACTCACGACCATATCTCATCAGTACAAAGTCACGTGGTCTGATATTTTGGCAATCGTATACATACATGTCATATATTTTATATAGTATTTATTAGAATTGCATATAGTTTTAATTCAAGCTGTACCTAGAAAAACTTATAAAGTATGTAATTAAGTTATTTACTTACATACTACTTTTATGCATAAGAGGTAAAACAAATTAAAAAGTGATACTAATATTGTGCAGCTTTTCCCCGCTTAGCAGGTTAGTCAAAGAAAACCTAGTGTCATGACCCTCGGTTCTCCACTTTCCGCCCGAAATCGGGAGACATTGTGGGTTGCGTGGCGGAACTCAACATCCGCGTTTCGTCTTAGTTATTAATAATATATTTATTATAATAATATTATATTTACTAGAATTCAATGTTTCTTTTTATAATTTTGTTTTATAAACACATGATGTATTTAAAATGATACAATTAAAACTTCTTTAATTTTAATATTTTTAATTTATTTTGTTACTTAAGTTATTCACACACTTATGATGTTAAAAACATTTTTTAGTAACGTTTAGAAATTTGAACCCAGCGGGATTCGTACCCACGTCTCTCGCAAACCGTCCAAGTGCTAAGCCTTACGTACTTTCCATCGTCCAGCTACGTTGAAATGCTTGCTACAACTTATTAAACGCTTTCCAAGAGGCGCGAGTTCGAGTTATATTATATTAAAACTGTTATGTTTTCTAAAATAACATAGTTTTTTTTGTCTTAAAAGCTTGTTTAAAAGAAGAATTAAAAATGCATTAATTTTATGGCACTTCTTACAAAAATATTATATACACCAAAACGGAAGCCACACTTAAAATAAATATTTGTAATCTATAATCTTATCTAACGACGTATCGACAGGTTGTTCAAAATATCGATTTAAGCGATTCTTTTGTTATTTTTTAAATATTCTTTACAAAACTTGACTTATAACTGGTGTGGCGTATCCTTAAGATCTTGATGAAATCGATTATATTCAATTTAAACCTTATTAAGATTTAATTAAAGTTGAGTTTCGCCTACGAAGTATACAGGAAACATTTTTTTGTAGACACTTTCGATTTTTGTATTTGATTCCGATTAAATTATTGAAAAAGGACGGAAGTTGTATATTTGAAAGTGAAAAGAATCGATTTTGTTTACATTACATTATAAGAATGATTTGTAACAAATCGGTGAAATTTATCACGTCAAAAATCTGTCAGCTACGGACAGTATAAATAATGTACAAAAAGCTATTATTAAAATAGAATTTTTTACAGGTACAATAAAATTTTAGGATTAAATAAAAGTATGCTTTCTTAACGTAGTTGATTTCGGATTCGATTTTTAGTTTGACGGCAAGTCAATAGATTATCCTATCCTGAGATATATCTCCAGATAAGAAAATATACAAAAGGTGCTTTATAAGATAAGTGACCTATCAACAAAGAGTAGTTGGAAGCAGTTACAAATTAGAATTCTAACACAATTATCGCGTTCAATACACCCAAATTGTCAGCTGAAAATAAAACTCACCATAAAATTACAAAATAAATCGTCTTAGAACAATGAGCGAACAACGCTCATTTAACAAGTAATCTAAACTTCGATTCTTCTATAGATACCTACTACAAATTCATGGACGCTAGCCTCAGCTATGTAAGTGCAATTTAAAATGTAAATTACGGCAAAGAAGTGGGGGGCCCTCGCAAACTTGAAGCAGCCTCTGCATTATCTTACCATAGCAAAAAGTCACTAATTACTTCCAACAGACAACTATTATATACTTTATACTAATGCAATACGGTTACATTTTCTTTGACCTAAAAGTTATTTATAAGACCGTTTTGGTAAATATGGAAATGAAACGAAATAATTACAAAGTTTTAATTTTGAGTTTTAATTCGTAGGTAATAAGGTATGATATTGTTTCGTCAATTAATAACGGATTTAAGACGTTCCGGTTGTATTTTTTATATTTCTTAGCAAATAAGGATTTGTTTTGCCAGAAAATGTGTTGAGACGCGGACGTCGCCTTCCCACTTTAATTTATTTCTAGAAGGAAATTTAATTATCTGCGCTAAGAGTTTTCAAAAATATATTAACTCTGAAAATAAGCAAGACGATTATAAAAAGTAATTAGTATGTAAATAAGACAAAATACATTTAAATATAATATTTTTACTTATTTCCATATCACATTCCATATCTACTTATGGACATAGTGGCGCTGTAAACGCGATGGGTTATGGCTTCAATTTCCACTAGCAGGAATGTTTATATTTAAATTTAATTTCATTTATCTGCTCAAATATACGGATAGACAAAACACGGTATTGAATTCCTTCACTTATATCACGTACACACAAAGCCTTGATTTCAGGCGGAAAGTGGAGAACGGAGTGTCTTGGCAATAAGCTTTCTGTGACTACCCTAATATGCAGGATAACTTATTTCACTGAAAAAATTGTACATTAATGAATACTACGCTAATTCAAAGTAAATCTAATTTGGATTTTTTTTTGAAATCACCTACAACAATATGCAACAACTAAAATAGCAATAATATGATTTTCCGTTTTACTAAGTTATTAATATACTGCATTTATACTTTTAACGAAAAAAATTAAACACAGCATCATTCAATACTTGGTCGAGACAAAACTTTATAAACGAGTAACAAAATACCTACTCGGTATCGTAGCAACGGAGACCATTCCTTTTTTATCCCCACACTGGGGGTGACAGGGTTGGGGGAGGAGGGAGGGCCGAGAAATGGAAAACTCGGGAAAATTGTAGCATTCTTGAGGCAATGCCGCTCACACCTTCTTGGGCAGTGGCTTACAACATTTTGTGCTTGGAGTTAAAGTCGTGTTTTTTTTAGCTTCACGCTTTTTCCCGCATAGCAGGGTAATTAGGACTAGACGCCGCGCTTTCTCTGACCTACGAGAGCCGTGAAAATGAAAATCTTTGTACCCCTAATCTTTGTTAAGGGGAGGGGGGGGGGGGGGTAAAACTATGTACCTTACTATGACGAAGGAGTATAAAATTTGGCACAGTTATAATTTATATCAAGAAGGAGTGCAGAAAACTTAATTTATAGCACAAATTTAAGATAAATATAGCACAAACTACCATGTGCTTATAAAAGTGACGTAGAGGTTGTGTTCACACACGTCGTTGCCTTAGCAACGCATCAATGAGTTAATTGTTATATAAATATAAATCCACCATTTCATAATAAGCCTTTTTAAAATTTTAAAGATATCACTACGAGTTTATATCATGTCAAATATTTCAATTCGTATTCTCAAGACGTATTTGTAAGCTGTTTATATCTGTATAGTAGAACGTATAATGTATTGTAAAATCATTAATAAAATTTGTATTTGTAAAAAATATGTTTAAGTTTTAGTAATATATAAGTTATATATATATACAGATTTTACAGATAAGGTGAAAGTTAAAAAAAAAATTATAAATATATATATTTGTTTAATAACGAAAGCAATAAGAAAATGCTGATCACCCCTGTAGCCGAACGTAAAAAGCAGCGCTGTGTCGGACGTCCCCGCCCCACCCCACGGCACGGACGCTTCGCGGCGCGTACTTGAGATGCTGGATACACAATTATAAGTATAACGGCGTTATTAAATGATTTTTTTAAAACATTGTACATTTTCTTATTGAAATCGCAATTATAAATTGTCTGGCTCAATATCAATGTGTATATTTTAATTGTTAATTTCTATAAAACGTATAAAGTTTTAAATGAACGTATGGCTTAGCAACCAAAGCGCGGGTTCTAATGCCACGGCATCCAAATTTTTATACGTTTTCTAAAAACGTTTTTCAATTACCGAAGTATGTGAATAGCACTTTAAAAAATGATAAAAAAAAATTTAGTTTCCGCTTTGGGACTCGTAAAGTGTTTGTCATATGGAGAGCGGAGTGATTTTTAACATGCTCTTATTAGTTTATTACTTTTTATTTTTCTATATATTATACATAAAAAAAAATATTACAGCACTAGTTTGACACGCGCTGTCTGATTTGCTTGATAATTTGCGTAAGTCTCCGAATCTAATGATAAAATATAATTTTAATAACATCAACATAAATACTGTCAGTTTTAGATTTATCATTATTTTCTATTTTTTTTAATACTTACAAAAGACATATGTGTAAATATAAAATATATAACACGATTTTTTTAAATCGCAGGGCATTCAAATTAAAACTTAGACACACTGTTCTCCACTTTTCACATGTGATCACTCCCTAGCATAAGAATCGAATCCACAACCATCGCATGTTGACCATCACACTGACACACCGCCTTACCTCTAATCCCATTAAGTGTATTACAATTTATTATATAATGTATAACTATATATTATGTAACGGCGAACAGAGTGTCCCGACACTTGGCCCTTGGTTTCCTCTGCTTACCCAGCTATGCAGGAAACACGTGAAGCTGTATTTTATATTAAATTATTTAAAATTTCCAAGCCCGTCCCTGTCTGGCGCGGGTTCCGCATCGTTTTACATATTTCTTCAGTTCATTGTAAGGCATTGAATCAGACCTTATTGTGCTGGTATCTCCTTTCACCACTGTAAGAAAACTTGGCTTAATTAATATTTTTCTATATACTTTTAATGTTGGATATTTATTTTGTTTCTTTGTATTTATAAAAAGAAGATTCTAATATTGTATAAGTATTTTTTACTACCTCAATTAAATATATATATATATATAGTTGAAAATGATGATTTACGACACTCAGTTTTCCAGTTTCTGTCCGCAATTGAGACATTGCGTGTTCTACACTGCTTTGTCTTATCACGGCGGAGATATGAAAATAATTTTAATATAAATCCTTACTCCGAGTGATCTAATAGGGAGAGTTTCGAATAGAAAAGATTTGAACTCACGTTCTTTTCTTACCATTTTGCCAAGTTGCCTTAATTATATTGTTATTGCCGAACTTTATGCAAAGAAATAAAAATATTTTTGATATAGTTATAGTTAGTAGGTACAGTTACCTCGAGTTGAAAACGAACCCACGACCAGCCAGACACTTCGAAATTAACTCATTGTGACACAATAACATCTTCTTCATCTCTATCCTCCTTTTCAGCTTCGTTCTTTTTCCGATACAAAAGAGTAGGTAGAGAGACTCTAGTGACAAGACACTCTGTTCTCCACTTCCCACCTGAATTCGAGACTTTTCAAGGCGAATGACGAAACTCAACGCTTTGCTTTATCATAAAAGCGAAAAAAATAAAACAATTTAAATATAACCGTTCTACCGAGTGGGCATCGAACCTACGATCAATTTGGTTTACAGCCAGACAGACACCACGATGGCCTTCATTATGGATAATATTTTTTTAATTATTAAATCTTTTAAATAGTGTAGTTATACATTTAACAACAGCCCTTATATCTTAGTCTCCATAATTTCTTAAGGCTTTTTGCATCATTTACGCTAAGCAAAACAAAACATTGGCCGGCCGATTTAAGAAGATCCCTGTATTTTCATGATCGACCGTTTTCTTACGGAGTTTTTAATTAGGGGAGAGGGGTTGACGGTTCCCTGTTAATTGGACGGACATGCTGACAGGGCAGAAACGTGACGTCGTCTAAGAATAAGCCTTTTACAAATAAAAGTAAGTATTTATAGATGCTATTTTGTAAGTCTTAATTTTAATCACTCTGTATTATATAATCGATTTGATTTAATATAGGTGCAGTTGTAACGGCAAACTCATAACTATTTCTACCCAGAATTATTTGGAAATAAATAAATCAAAGAAAAACAAATAATAAAGTTAAATTAGTTTTCTTATCACGGCGGTGGTAAGATAAAGCGCGGAATTAAATTCCGCTACTCATCACGAAATGTCTCGAATTCGGAAGTGGAGAACGGATTATCTTAGCTCTAGGCTCTCTGCAACTACTATTGCAGTTGACTGCTATATCAAAAAAATCTTGAAGCTATATCGATTCCAATAGAAAACACAGTAGTGATGTACCTAAAAGACGAGACGACGTAAAAATGAATCTTGAATTATATAAAGTAAAAAATATATACAAACTAAAAATAAACGCTTTAAATATTTTTTTCGTTGTTGTGGTCATTTTTGTGAGTATATCGACTTGACGCTGTTTAAATGATTTATTGTCCTCGGATGCGGACTCGAAATAAAATCGAAATAGAGCTATTCTTACATAATAAAGCTAATAAAAATGTAGACATTTTCTTAATATGAAGTTAAAATACATGAATCATATACGACTGTAAGTCTTTAAGCTGTGTTAATTTTATTACATTTAAAAAAACTTCCCGCATAGCAGGGTAACCAGAGAGAGCCTAGCCAAGACACTCTATTCTCCATTAAATTTTAATTTAAAATACAAAGAAATAACAATAATTAAAATCTAATAATTATTCGGAATTAAGAATGAATTCACGACCACCGCGTGTCAGTTCCACTTCACCACGATGGCCTCCAATACATTAATTAGGCAAGTCTATTTAGCACGCTTCAGCTTCACATTTTAAACGCAAAGCAGCTTAGTCATAGTCATGCTCAAAACACTCCGTTCTCCATTTCCCGCCCAAAACTGAGACATTGTGTTGCGGAACTAAACGCCGCGCAATCACGTGTAGTACTAGATTCATTAAAAACTGTGAATCCACTAAACTTCGGTGTAACCCCACATAATTATAAACATAAGTATAAAATCGCGATACGCTGCGAAATTTATGTTTTTTGCCAACAAGGCACCTTATCTGGTTTTAATGCTTGGCGCATTATTTTTGCTCCTGCTGCGGACTTGGCAAGAGCTGGCTTATGAAGTTATAAACAAGCTTTGGTCGCGTTATCTAGCTATTAGGGGTGAAATTTTAAAACATATTCTAATACTGCCTTGTGAGTATATTTTCTGATTTCTGTATGACCGAGTTTAAAAGAACTTAGGAACACTCCGTTCGCTACTGAAGTACTTTTTACGCTTATCGAGTGGTACGAGCGAAGCGAGCTTAGTTTGCGCTTAATAATTTTAAACGGAAGTTATAAAGAAGCGTTAGCTGTGTTGTTTAAGTACAGGGACGACATTTTGTAATATTTATAATATTTGCCTATCACAATTACTTTCTTTATTGTTTTTTTCATATAGGCGGCGGGTCGGCGGAGAATCCAAAGTCCGTCCCTTTTTATCGGTTTTATTTTTCCTTATATATATTGAACTAGCGACCCGCTCGTGGCTTTGTCTGCGCAAACTACACGACTAAACCGTTTCCTTTTTACGCTCGCCCTCGATGTCACTTAAATCACAAACTTTGCTTAAATTTATAATTTAATTAGATGTAACTGTTTTGTTTATGAACCGATTGAAATAAAAGAAAACTGTTAAGGGAAGCTTACTAAAATAAACAGTCAAACTGCATTTAAATCGTCTAAACCGTTTCTGAGATTAGCGTGCACAAACGCACAGACAAAAAGCAAAGAAAATTAAAAATCATTGTTTTCTGTTCTATTACATTGATAAATACCCCTAATAATATGTTTTTTCATATAATCCATACATACAGACAGCGATCATTAACATTTTTATTATATATAGAGGTATATAGACTGCAACTAGGTTTGAGTAAACTATAAACCGTAAAAAAAAAAAAAAAAACTCATTTCTTTCACGTACTTACGCGATAATTTTTTGGGTAATCTTCCCTTAGTGCGCCCTAAACGCCCCAAGAAGCTTTAAGCTAAATTTGAGCTTTATAAGTTCAATAGTTTAGGCGGTGCGTTGTCTGTCTGTCACTAATACGAGTACAGTCACAGTAAGTCAAGAGTTTATTAGTAATATTGTATAGATTATATATATAACTTTATTATTAATAATAAGATTCATTAATATAATTAATAAAAAATGTAGCTGTAACACACCAACATGGTTAAAACGAAACAGAAGCTACAGGCTTTTGTTTCGTCGTCGGAATCCTAAAGATATGTCTTCTATACACTTTCTCCCGCATAGCATGGTAGTCGGAGAAGTCAGTGTTATGATTCTCCGTTCTCTTAGGTACCAGAGCGAAGAAATGAAAATAATTGAAGTTTAATTTCATTTGGCCGATTGAGAATCGAAGTCACGACCAATCGCGTTTACAGTTAGAGGCTGTCCAACTGCGCCTCTATAGGTATATGTAGGTATGTTTATAACATATACCCAAATAAAAAAAAAACGGTTTTCAAGTGGCGCGCGTTCAAATTCCGCTGCGTTCAAATTTTTATACGTTTTCATAATATTTGTTATTTAATTTCCTAAGTGTGTGAATGAAAAATGTTAAAAATATACTTAAATTATTATGACATTTCAACATTTTTTAAAGTGTTATTCGCATACTAAGGAAATTGAAAAAGGTGTTCAAGAGGCGCGGGTTCAAATTCCGCCGCGTTCAAATTTTTTATACGTTTTCTAAATATGTATTTTTAAATATATTACTATTTAAACGAATACACTTTTCATAGTTAGTTTATTCTAGGGAATGTTAAATATTTTACATTTTATAAGGTAGGCAATTAAAAGTAACACGTCACGCGAATTAAAAAGCTCTTGTATGAAAGGAAATTATAATATGAAAGCTTCATAGAGCAACTGTTCGAATTCATCGGGTTGATCTAGATAAGGGAAATCCAGATTAGTTTGGTGCAGACGTCGCCAGTCATACGCTTACAAAGTTTGAAACTACCAACTTTCTTTAAAGCTGTTTTTCAGTTTTTGCATAATTAGCTTACATATTAAATAAACGTCTCTTCTATAATGAGCTATGATACTTGCAAGATACATATTGGCTGTGAATATAAAATACTGTTTTTGCTGCATGAAAATTGTATATTAATTATCTTAGTATTGACTAAATATAGTAAATTATTATTTTGTACAAACTACTTATAAACAGCTTCACTCTTTTTCCCGCATAACAGAGTAGACAGAGAGAACCTAGTGTCAGGACACTCCGTTCTCCATTTTCCGCCTGAATCTGATACATTGCGTGTCAAATGGCTCAAAGCCGCGATTTGTTTTATTACCAGAGCGGAGAAATGAAAATTTATTAATAATAAATACCACGAATGGGAATCGAAATACTATCCCGTATACAGACAGACGCTATAACACTGCTCCACGATGGCTGCTACTTATAATGGATATTTTTCATTAAAATAGATATTATATAAAAGATTTACTATTTTCTCTTTAAAGAAAACAATAATTCAAGTACACTACAATATACGGAACATATTAAAGAAAGATCTAAAACCAACAACCTCTGAAACCATTTAAAATCCAAAAACGACCCTCGCGTTTTTTCTTGCGGTTACACAAGCGCGATCACGCACACATTCAAAACATTTTTCCTCCATTACCTTTGTATGAGTAAATGCTATGTAAATACACTGCACACAAATGCAAAGTGTGCAAGTGTGCGTGCTAGCCGCTGCCACGATTGGACACCGCGCTATTTCTTTATTGATCCATATTTCTTCTTCTGAGACTGCCCCCGGTCGCCCCCTGCCACCCCTAGGGGTGCTTTTTCTAGAGTTTTAACGAAAGACTCGAATTTTGCGAAGGAGGGAAGAAAGGTTATTAATGGTTTTTAAGCTGTGTAATTTTGAACGTAATGTTGCGAATGTAGAGTTTTTGTTATGCTTTGTGTGAGTTGATACTAAATTGGATGCGTGTTTTATTATTAGATGTTATTTGTATGTAGCATTATATATAAAATTGTATATATTTTTTATTTCTATCCAACACCCAATGTTTTGAATTCAAGTCAGGTTTGACAATATTTTTATCTTGACATTTGAGATAATAAATAATATTTCTCTCCGTTCTCGTCTCTGATCAATATTTAGTATTTTGTGACTAATGACGGCTACCAATACTGCATTTTGACTAATTTAAATACCTATGTTATAAATTGGAGCATTTTTTCAAGTTGGATTTCAACCCACAACTGATATCTACCTCAATCTGATACGTGCTCAATTGGGCTACGAAGACGTTAATATAGAGATTTATATTGATAATCTTATTGTGCAATTTAAATATATTTTTTTCTTTATTTCGTCTTTTATAAAAAGTATTTTAAGTTTGTACCAGACATATAATACGGACGTTATAAAAAATTAAACTATTTTAACCGGATTAATTGCGTATATTGTTTGTATTCAAAAATACATTTTAGAAACCCGACGTTTCGTGCACTTTACAGTAGTCCGTGGTCAGAAGTGGTCGAATATCAATAATGTTTAATTGTTTAATTTTGAAATGTGTAAAAGTCGCGAAAACAAAAAATCCTTAAGAAAAGTATTAGAAAGTAAAATAAATGCATTAAATATTATTATAATAACAATCAGCAACATATAATACACAATTTTTTTAACATTTTTTAAAGTGTTAATCGCACACTTTTGCACGCAATAGAAAAAGACATATTTAGAAAACGTATAAAAATTTGAACGCAGCGGGATTCGAACATTCTTGGAAACCGTCCGACCGTCTTGGACGTTCTCTAAATATGTATTTTTTTAACGTAAATCTTATATATTTGTAGAATTCCTTTATTTTCCCAGATATATAAATTTCAACATTGTTGAGTGACGGAACTCAACTCCCCTCTGTCTTATCAGAGTATGGAAATGAAAATAATTTAAATACTCATATAATGGTTCCTCTCAAGGACGGTCGATCCATAGACAGGTACTTCAGTGTAGCACACCACTATACTACGATGGAGTTCTAGATTTTAAGTCCAAAAACATCATGTGAAAAGAATAGGGTGCAATGTATACTTATATATATATGTAAATCCTAACAACTTGAAAAATCTTAATAAGCACAATCACAGCGTCCTCGGGGAGCACTCAAAAAAATTATTGACAAACCCACCACTTATCTCGGACACGCAGCTGAAATTATGAAAAAGAAAGGGAAAGAAATCTGAAAACAACCCTAATAATTTAGCTCATTACTAAGCGTACGGGAACCATATTCTACCTTAACTGTGCCTATAAATAAAGCGGGGGTGGAAAAATTTTATTATCCCGACCCACCCTCTGAAGGAGAAATATGAAATAAAATGAAAATGTAATGGGGAAAAAATACAGAGTGCGGCAAGACAAAAGGATGGGCTGTACTTGGTGTGTATGGAGAAGGATTTATATTATGGTAATTATTTTTGTTAAAAATATATGTAACTAACGACCTGCTCGCGGCTTTGCCCTTGTTAACTATACCTGTTTTGTATTTTCGGCGGCCTTTTCGTAAAACTATGAAAAACTGAAAGAAATGAGAAAAAAAAGTAGCTCATGTTCGTTCCAAGGCTAAGTATCTTTGTATAAAATTTAATCACAATCTGTCCAGCAGTTTGGCAGTGATGACGTCACAGACAGACAGAATTACTTTCACATTATATTGATTTAATATTATATTAGTAAGTTGTATATATGTTACACGTTACTGTCCACAACAAAATAGATAGCAAAATTAGCAATAGAAATATATATATACAAAGAGAAAACAACAAATGTGAAGCACAAATGGCGATCTAATCGATGATTAGAGATTTCTTCCAGACAACCTTTGGGCTAGGAGAAAAATGAGATAATGGGTGGTGTAAATATATATACATATATACATACATACATATACACATATGTTATATGTTTTTGTATGAATTTTATATATTCAATACATTTATATTCATTTGTAAGATTGAGTGTTGCAACGAGTAAATATTTTTTTTCAAAATAATGAAACTTCAATATTGGAAAGTTCATGAATAATGTAAACACTAAAAGGTACTTAATTAATAGGTCTTATGTTTTAGTCTTATGGTGTGTTAAATACATTTTAATTTTAAAATATTATTTTATATATACAGTAAGATATATTTTATATTCATTAGAAGAAGATTTTTTATATATATTCTATAAACAATAAGAAAATAACAATTATTCTGATTAAAATTTAGTTAAAATTTCCATTACGAAAATACTTAATAATATTTTTTTTGTGAAAATATACTAAAAATACATAATAATTATTGGTTTGATTTCATAATATAACAATATTTAACAGTATATAATGCGTACCAGCTCTTTTCACAAAGTAGAGGAAAACTTTGCACTTACACTAATTATTATTTATTAATTTATTCTATTTTATAAACTCCACACAAACAAAATAACGAATGATAACTTCTATATACAATATTAAAGCCATTTTTTTATAATTAAGTTTGAAAAAGAATCCCTTTCAACAGCAATTAGCTATAAAGGCGGGGACAGACAACGCGGGCCTCCGGCGCCAAAGACTCATATCTATAAATTCTGCCTTATCAAAAATATACGTTTCTTATATCATAATCTGTGTTTTATTACTTTTTATGAAATAAAAAAAGGAAATTTTGCTTTTATGTGTGTGTACACTCAATGAAATAATTTTATTTTAATTTCCAGTCTCCGATTCGGACTGAATGAGGAGAACGTAGTGTCTTGACAGCTGGTTCTTTTTCTTCTTGGCATTAATCCTAGCCAGGGTTTATCTTCCTACTCAAACTCCTCCACTTTGACATCCTCAGTGGTAAGTCCATTGACTCTCAATCCTGCTTGACGACATCCAGCCATCGCTTCCTTGGGCGTCCGGGGAGCTTGCTCCAGGGACAGACATATCAAGGCATATTCTTCCAACATAGTTCCCAGGTCCATACTATCTCAGGTGACACTCTTGGAGCTTGTCCGCTACGATACAGACTCTAAAACTACCTCGAAGGAGCTGGTTCTCTCTGCCTAATAGCATATGCAGTAGCAGGAGTCTAAAAAAATTAAACCTGATATTGCTGAAATTTTATAAGGAATTAGTATGTTTCTCTCTGTATCTAAAAGTCAATCACGGTGCAAGTGGACAGTGTATAATTGCACACACGATGGTTGTAAGTTCGATTTCCTGTTAAAAATAATGGTAATATTTTAAATATTTTTATTACCTCCTAGAAAATGAGTAAAGAGAAAATACACATATATTTATAATATTGTAATATTTTAAAATGATATTCGACTGAAAAATATATAAAAAAATGTGTAAATATGCAAAATTCAAATTAAGGAAGATTTCATTTTTTATATTATATGACTTCAAAATAATAAATGCAAATAAAAGAAAAAATATACTAGCTATTGTCAATAAAAATACTTCTATTAAAAATATAATAATATACTATAAGCTGAAGGCAACTGTATACAAGTCCCTCAAGGCACGCTTTGTCTTAGGTAACAGAGCGAAGAAATGGAAATATTTTTAATATAATCATTCACATGACTGGGAATGGAACCCAGAACCAATCGGGTTTACAGAGTCAGACGCCTCTGCGCCATAATGGCCTAATATTTAAAAACGGATAAAAACATTCGTTTTATATATATATTAATACAAATATTAAAATCTAAAACTAAAAAAATAACAACTCATATTTCCTACAATTTCAACATTAAGTACATTTTAAGTACATTCATTCAAAACAGCGCCAAGTGAACAATTGAAGTGAAAAAACCCTTCTTCAAAAGACTACGCAGGTAAAAGAAGTTTCCCCTTCAAAAATGAATGTGAGATGGCGGCCACCCTTCGAAGGTTGGGGGGGGGGGTACAATTTTTCTCCCTTATATTAGGGAGACATTGTAACCCGTTGTTCTTTACTAAGTGAATTTTGCAGATAATTTTGTATTACCCCTTTTTTTGTATAAGCTTTTATGGATTAGAGTGTTGATCCATTTTTACTGAGCCTTTCAGCTTTTTGGTGGAAATATTGAAAATTATTGAAAATATATAAATTGTATAGGAACACATATTATTATGTGTTATATGTTTTTTAAATTTAGTATTCGAGGGTATGAGCTTTATATGGCGATTTTGGTTGAGGAACTTGATGAAGCAGTCCAACTGCAATCTAATGGCTGTGGGTTCGATTTACAGTCGAGGAAATGATTCTATTTAAATTATTTTTATTTCCCCGCTCTAGTAGGATATATCGGATTGGGCGAAATGCGGAGAACGGAGTGTTTTGACACTAGGTTCTCTCTAAATACACTGATTTGGGAATAAAGCGTGAAGCTAAAACAATTTTCATTTTTCATTTTTTATTTAATTTGTTTAATTATTTAATTTAATTAATCAATACTAATATGTATGTGTAATATAAAAATCTATATGTAATATCGATTATATAAAGTTTATACGAAGGTTTTGTGAGATTATGATATGATTAGACCTTGGGTTTGATATGCCTTTACTCGTTTCACCTATATCTATCAATGTAAGAAATTATTTCTGGCCATCCCAGAGTATTTTTCTATCAATATAAAAATAACCATCAGGTCGCTATATAATTTCTTGTGGTCACATTCCATAAAGTGCTTCTTTGATTAGCTACTTCATACTTTTAACACTACACTAATATATTAATAAAATATTGCAAAGGTTTAATATGATTGTAAGGAATTAACATTTTTTTTAATTTATTTAATTTTGCCATGTTTTTTTAAAACAAGTGAAACATGGTTTGTATAGCTTATATAACTTGGTTAACGATTAAAAGCACTAAGCATCACATTTTCTCAGATTAGATCCGATTTTAGTTCCATATATATATATATTAAATATGAACATACAGCCGTAGAATTTGTCATTTTAATACGCGACTATAATCACTATATACTCACTCAGGCGATTGATTATGCATTATTCATAATTAAAAGTCAAGTAAAATCATGTGAGGCCAGGCCCGCGGTTGGTTGTGGGTTCGATTCCCACGCGAAGGAATGATTATATTTAAAATATTTCCATTTCTTCGCTCTGGTACCTAAGACAACACGCAGCATTGAGTTCCTCCTCTCATCACGCAATGCGGGCGGAAACTGAACAAGGGAGTGACTGGACACTAGATTCGCTCTAATCAGAAGGTACTCCGCTGCGGGATAAAGCTTTTAAAAGTAAAACCATAAATAACAATATAACAGCTGAGCAAAGTGAACTCCACTCAAAATGGGAAAAAAGGACGAGAAGGGATACCTTTTAATTTTTTTTTTCATTAAAGTTTTTAATATTAATACGCGTATATCGTCTGGGTCCCGCCTAATTATTTTTCGGGTTCTATTTTCCGGGCGGGCGGTCACGCGTTTTTTATATATATATAAAAAGCTCAGGTGAATTAAAATTGTATTCAGTTTCAGACGGGGTTTATTTCGAAAGCATTAGTTCTGTATCGCTGGCTCGGGATGCGATTCAAAACGCTTTTTGGTTAATGTGTTCATATTATAATGACGAATTTGAATTAAAAATTATATTTTGAAGGCATATTACATTATTTCTATACGTATATTTAAAATGTAACTGATCGCTGTCTGTACATTGAAGATATATGAGAAAAAATATTATTGAGGGCATTTATCAATGTAATAGAACACAAAACATGGTTTTTTTTATTTGTTAGTTTTTCATTCATTTGTGCACACTAATCTCAGAAACAACTTAAGCGATTGAAATACAGTTTTGACTATTGTATTTGATATTTAGTGGTTATTTTATTTAAATCGGTTCATAAATAAATAAGTTACAAGAATTTAAATTATAAATTAAGCAAAATGTATGATTTAAGTTGAACGCGGTCGGGCGAAAAATCAAAACAGTTTAGTCGTGTAATTTACGCAAGCTAAGCCGCGAGCGGGTCGCTAGTATACATATATATGTCGTACCGTTATGACAAAACACTAACTAACCCAAAATTTCTGTTACTTATAGTTTAGTTAAGAATTATTTAGTTATTTTAAAAAAATCTAGATTTTTGAATCAGACCACTGAATGATTTATCTAATTGACGTATGTCTAGTCTTGTTAGTTTGTTAGCAAGTTGAGGCCACTTCACTTTAAAGTACCTACTTTTTGGTGACGGAACCCATCTACGAGCTTTTACTAATAAGCCCGGGATGAGACAAATATGTCAAAGTCAATTTTATAAAAATATGTTTTATATATGGAGGATAAGTTATTCTGATAAGATTTCCCTATTAAATCTAACTAGAAAGGCATGTATAAATAAATTTACTTATATTAAACAACAAATTAGGTGTTGTTCAATTTGTAACATAAATAAACACAAAACATAGTATATAGACTAAATGTCGAAAACTGAGTGACTTATCACTAAATAATCAGCTTTTTCATGAAATGCGTAAATATAAGTAAATACAATACGTTTCAATAAGTAAGTATAGTTACAATGTGTCATTTTACTAATATAGGAAATATATTTGTAGAACAGAAGCTGTAAAAATTCAAATTAATATATTTTTTGGTCAGAGTTGGTAATATATTATTAAAAAAGGATTATTTACACACAAAGTAGGATAGTCACAAAGAGCCAAGTGTCAAAACACTTCGTTCTCCACTTTCTGACCGAATACGAGATATTGCGTGTTGAGCGGCCGACCTCAAAATCAGTTATTATAAGTAATTAAAATTATGTCCAAAATAAATGTATTTTTTGTAATAGAACTAGCTAGAACAGCTAGCGCCATCTATCGACGAGTAGCTGAATTTACAATTATTTTTATATATATAAAATTTTACGTATTTTTGTGTATAAACATTTTCAATAATATATTTTTTATTATTAATTAAATCATAATACCGTAGTAGAGCATATTAGTAAAACTATTTTAACGCTTTGCGTATATTTTAATATTCGGAAATAGAAATAGAAAAACCGACGTTTCTAAAATACTTTAATATATACACGATTAAGATGGTGAAAAACATTTTATTTGAAAAATTATAATAATAATTACATAATTAAACTATGTAATATTGTCATGGTCGTTCAGACCATTTCAGATAACTTTAGTTCGTTATTTATGGCTTTTCGAGTGTGCCAATTAAGCAACGTGTGAGTGTGCAAATCTTCTAGTCAACTACGAAATAATTGTTTGTATTCTAAGCATCTAAATCTATTTTTTTGGAGTTTCGCGCTTTTACCCACATCGCAGGGTAAGCAGACAGAATCTAGAGTCAAGACACTCCGTTCTCCTCTTTCCGCACTAATCCGTCATATTGTGTATTGAGTGGCGGAACTCATTTGTATTGTATCCCTCGAGGTTATTGATAACATTGTTTACATGATAAGTAAATACTAAAACTCAATTGTTACCTTATAACTTCCAATATCACAGCTAAAAAGACTTACTATATACGCTATAGTTAGGAGATCCTAACAAGAATATATATGTTCAATTTAAAAAAATAAAAAATAACAATTAATTCGAATATTTACATAACACAATTTCATATCATAAAAAAAACAATAGCACGTGCTGTTTGCTCGTCAAACAGTATTGTCCTCGTCATACGTACATACCCATACAGTGTCTATACGTGTGGGACCGATCGCGGCTGACGGAGTTTTTTAAAAGGCTTTCAATATCAATGCCGTTTTCATTTCCCCTTGTGGGCCCTTTTTTTGTGATTTGGGATTCCGTAACGCGTCATATATTTAACAATATATTAAATATATACAGTGGAAATGTATCAATCTTTGGTTATTTTTATTTAATAATAAAATATGTTTATGCCATTGTGACACAGTGGGATAGCGTCGGAATGTAAACTCAATTGGTTGTGAGTTCGTTCTACACTTGTTGAAATGAATATATTTGCGATTTTTTTTATTTCTTCACTCTGATACTCAATATGTAATGTCTCGATTTCAGGCGGAAAGTGGAGAATGGAATGGTCTTGACAATGATTCAAAAAAATTGATAAACGTATCGTATCGATAATAAACGTATCGATAGTGTTTTTTTTGCTTTTTGAGCTTTCCAGTGAACATTCCAGTAAGATTAAAAAGTCTCAGAAACCAATATTTAACAATTTTAACACTACGGAACCTAATTCAAAAACTACATTTCAACCTTACCAGAATTTTTTCACGACCTTCAATAATTGTGCTCCGCGTGGCCGAACATCACTGGATGACGCATTTTTCAACGTTTTTTTCCTTTACGCTTTTCAATTTATCTCTTTTTCCACAGTCAAGCGGATTTTTCGCTTATTTGCTCGCTTCATTGGCTTGTAAGTGAGATGGGTAGGGCGGGTTGTTTTGTTTTCACAGATAAATACGAGCTTATACAAAAACGTGACTGTACCATGTATAATATAGAATATGAATAGATGATAAAACAATATTACAATGAAAATTGAAGGAATTTGTTTGGAAATGTTATTGTTGTAATGATGTTTCTTGGCGCCTGATTTCCTGATTTAGAACACACGCACTGAGTTCGACCAGGATTTAACGACTTTTCTATATTACTTTTTAGTTGCGAATGCAGACGGTGGAAACCTTCACGTTTATTTTTTATTAAATAAAAATGCTTAGCATATTTGAAATTCAACGAAAGTTTATCGCATCTAAGTGACTTGGGCCCAAAAAAAAAATGCTGAACAGTATTTGAAGAATTTTATATCAGCATGAAAAAAAAAAAATATTAAAATGGTAAATATAGGATTCATCGTTTTTGAGAATGTTATGTTTTAATGTATTTTTTTATGTAAAGTTTAATATTTAATGTTTATTCTAAGATGTTATATGAAAGTACATAACATATTGAAGTTTATGAGAACTTACTGTAATGCTCATTACGCGCCATCTATCGTTGAATAGTTAACTTAACATTTTTTTTAGTAAATGAAAAATATCAAATAGTCGAGTGTGTCTTGTTATAATATTAAAGACGAAATGTTATAAATTTAAAAACTATGTTATTATGTGATATTATTTAAGAATATTAATATTTGTAACAAACGGCACGGCACCCATCTACCGTCAGAGTAAGAACAAATGAGGTAAAATTCTTATAAGATAATATAGTAAGTACTGTTTCAAAAAAATGAAATGAAAAATTACAGTAAATAATTGAACCATTTATTAATCTATATTTTAAAGATATATAAGTTAGGGTATAAAAAATAAAAGTAACCGCGTTTGTAGTAGCCAAAATACGGGTTGCCTTAGGGTGGTAGTGTGTATATGAAATGATATTGTTTCTAATGTATTTCTAATTTACTAATTTGAAAAATATTGGTTTAATTCACTTCTTCTCCATATACACTTTAACTATACCAAATTTCATTCCCATAATTTTCATGAAAAAGAAAACATTTACCTTGACATTGTATATATATATATATATAAGGAGTTTCTAGTCATGAAGTTTTGCGTTATGAAGTATATATTTTTTGTCTTGATAGTATAATCATAAGAAAATAAAAAAAACTCGTTATTGGAAACTATAATTAAAGAGCTATAGATAATTTTTAGAACCCGTTGGGACAGCATCTGCCTGCAAATGCGGTGGTGGGTTCGATCCCCACTCGGAGGAACACTAAATATCTTGAACTCCGGCAAAAAGTGAAGAACGGAGTGTCATGACACTAGTTTCGCTCCATTCTCCTTACTCAGTCCCTTCAATAGAAAAAATAGCGCAAATACGAACCTTATTAAATACGAACCTTATAAATACGAACTTTATATTAATCTGAAATTTGCAGAAGTTTCTAAAACGCTAAATCAGTTTTTTTTTTTATTAAAACACGAAAATTTTAACTGTAGCCAACATCCTTTTGCCTTTTACACTACCCTTAGCGGTTAATTATTGTATCAAAATCAACATAAACAATTCCCAGAAGCAAAGTATGTTATCATGTAAAAACTCCCCTACCGAGGTCTTCATTAGGGGGTGAAATCGTTTTTTTATATGGCGTCCGGCGTTTTTCCTGGTCAGAGACGGAAGTGGACTTTTAAAAAAATATTAAATTTACTTTTGAGGAGTTAATGTAGTTGAAAAATGGAAATAAATATAATATACTAAGGCATTCGTGATTTATTAGCTTGGCCTATGTTTGTTTACTTATTAATACCAAACAAATTTTTCAACGCTATTTGTCCCAAATCTACACTTCTGATTTTCTTCAAAATATGCACACGTGTCCGGGTCCATAGATAATATAATATATTCATAGCATGGCACTAATGTTCTTGCGAGCACGACAAGGATAATGGGTTCTTCACTACTAGAATTCAATGCGTGGTTCACAAGTCAATCTATAACCATTATACATAAAATTTATTTAAACGATTTATTGCGTATAATGTAGCATCTACTCGCAGACGTTAGATATACTGATTTTTTTATTAATATAAATATATATGTATTTATACATTATGTGGGTATATACGTTCTATTCCCAGAACAAACTAACTAACGTTACTACTAGCTTTGGGACGTGAAACAATACCACTCATATAAATAGGTAATATATATATATATATATATATTTTATTAAACTAACAAAGTCGATCTCCATACGATGATATTTTTTCATCTAGCTGCTAATCGCTGGTGTAACGGTTAATTTAAAACCCTTAAACACCAAGCTGTGATCACTGAGAAGCTTTGTTTTTTATTCCCCACTAAGTACTAATTTTCAAAAGGTCGACTGTCTTCTGCGTGCCAGCTTCTTCTTTCTGTAAAGCAGGGTAGACAGCGAGAACCTAGTGTCTAGACATTCCGTTCCCCACTTATCGTACGTAGCTTATTTTTTTTCATTGTCTTTTCGTGAGAAAATCTTTCGAGGAAACCAGCCCAATTGGGGACTCGGACGTGGTTATGTGGAACTCCGGACAGACAATACAGGCCGTCTGTATAACCACTAAAACCTCACGGTGCTCTTCCTCGACCGCCACTAGCCGGGCCACGGGAACCGCAATCTTCCGTGAACCCA
The DNA here is from genome assembly GCA_038994665.1 of Podotricha telesiphe. Taxonomy (NCBI): domain Eukaryota; kingdom Metazoa; phylum Arthropoda; class Insecta; order Lepidoptera; family Nymphalidae; genus Podotricha; species Podotricha telesiphe. The sequence goes on from JAOYRR010000390.1 coordinate 325,093, forward strand.
GGCGGCGGGAGCCAGCAAGGCACTTATACCTAGCTTACTCTAACTTAACTTCTAGTCAGGTAATTTTTATTTTAAAAATAATTGTCTAGAAATGTATATCTATCCTTTTGTAACTTCTTTCATCTTTGCTCATAGTAAGGCAAGTAAAGTAAACAATCTAGTGTTAAAACACTCCACTCTTCAGTTGCCTTCACTTTTGGTGTTTATAGGTGAAACTAATGCCATGCCTTTTTTATACTAGAACAAGGTATCAGGTAAAGGATTAGGTCTTTTAGCGGTGTAAACTGTAAACGCGATTGGTAAAAAATCTACTAATATATAAAAGCTTTATAAACAAAAAAAAAGCCTGCCTTAAAGAATATTTTGTTATCCTGGACATTCCATTCCATATTAAATTTTCATTGGAGGAACTCGAATATGGCGTGTGGAATTATTTAGAAAATCAGACACAAGAAATGTTACGAACTACTTCTTACATACTACATGTATGTCTGTGAAGTCATTACGACCAAATTGCTTAACCGGTTGTGATGAAAATTAATATAGTATATTTGAGGGTCTAAGGATGAAGATAGGCTACTTTTTGCTATTTCTATGAATTTCATTGTTTTACAAAACCGTCGAAAATACAAAACAAATACACGCGGTTCACGCGGGCGAAGCCGCGAGCGGGCTGCTAGTTTAAAATATGCCTAGTAACGAATACATTATAATATATCGTCTTATCCCACTTACAAGATACATTATATAGTTCATAAAACCAAATCTTACATCAAAGGCTGAAATATCCACTGTCACCTGACAAAGAAAATACCAAGTCGTCTTTTCGTGGAGAGATTTAATTAAAATATACCATCGCCCCCTATTCCCACCCCCTTACTTTGGAGGCTTTTAGGGGTCGCATTATTAACATAATATTTAAATAAGACATCCGTTTTCTTGCCTGTTTTGTTTTCTATTGTAGGAACTTATATAGTAAACTGTTCTACTGTGTTCTGGTGAAGATTTATATGGCGGTTGAAATTTAGGAACTATTTTGATACAGGCTATTATCACAAGTGAAAGGACTGTTGGCTTAGTAAGTTGCTTGAATGTAGTCGTAGCTTCGATTCCGTCGCTGGACAAGTTTCTTTAATACTATTATTTATTGTTATAGAAAATATACTCTGATTTTATTTGTATTTTTCGTCGTATCTCAAAAATATATCTCTTTTTTCGCTCATCAAAATAACTTCGATAATTTTAAACAATTAGCAGTGAGTATATTAAAACCAATTTATTTTCAAAAACTAAGCTTTTACTTCTTTAAGTCCTTAACGACAAAATCGATATGTAAAAATAAAAAAAATTATTCAGATCCAATGACAATAGAATATTTTCATAGCATGACTCTGATGTCCATGCTAGGACCTAACCTAGTCAAGGTTGCAAAGAAAATAAAATTGATAGTAACTTTGTTTTAACTAACTTCGTTTCTTATTCTGTCTAACTTATTCATTTGAGCGGAAAAATTGTTTTTTTTTTATTCTACAAACAAGGCAAACGAGCTTCATCTTATGATAAGTGATCGCCCACGACCCCGTGTAACACCAGAAGAGCTACAGGGACGTTGCCAGCCTTCAAGGTGGAAATAGACGCGTTTTTTTAATGTACCCATATCGAACTGGTAAATTAAATATAATCCCTAAATAGGGATCGAACCCACGACCATTGCGACAGACACAGTGCATACACCAAGATGTCGTCTGTTCAAAACAGCGTTGTCTCGAAGTTCTAATAAAAACCATGCCCTCAAACTCTATCGTAAACTAAAATATGATCTTAGCCGATAGATACCTGTATCTCCAAGTAAAATATAGTGCAAATAATTAAATTCCATAACTCGTCGAGTGAAATCTTAATAAATTTATAAATTTTCCATCCAAGGAGCTTTCTTACAACGCTGGCGTAATTTGAGGAACACACATGCATACTATATATGTATGCGTGTGTGTGTGTATGTATGTATGTACAAACACACACGCTCGTGCAATTTAAGATGAATAATTATGTGGCAGCGCTCGGTACGCTCAAGAAATTACGGTAGAATAATGTGGATAAGATTGCTTTGGTTTTTATTTATATCTTATCTATATATGTGAAAGCGAAAAGTATTAATGTCAAAAACCGCTGGACGTATACAGATGAAATTTGACAGGAAATGTCAACCATCATTAAACTTCACGGTGCTTTACATCTTCGTTGATTACGCGAAAGAAATCGCGGGTAACAGCTAGTCATTTTATAATATTACGAAGTTTAAATGCACATAAAATGAACGTTTTTTCAAGGTTTTTTTACCAACATTTGGTGATACCACAAATATCACAAATGTTTTTTTACTTAATATTTTGATATGGCGAAGATTATTGACTAGAACGCCAACCACCTGTCACGACCAACTTAACTTCTTCTTATAAGAAAATATTAATAATAATAGGATTGGATTGACTTGGAAGTTGCTTAAAAACCAATCCACTGCCTATGCTAAGATACTATAATAACATTAAACCTTTCACTCTCTTTAAACGATGATTGACTACAATTGACTAATAAGAAATGCGGACATTAAAATAAAAATATGAATAAATTGCACTCAGGTACATTTTTTAACACACGACAGCATGTCTAGACAACTTGAAGGAGGAAGCTGGTGACACAGCTGCAGTAGTGTATTTCATATTACACGAACCATTTCGAGCCACTTTTCTATGATCAGAGATATTGTATCTAACATATAAACATGAAATTAGTTTTTTATATAAAGTCTCTAAGATTAAGTAGCATTATTCAAAAATTTGTAAGTAAATGCTTTAAAAGTCGTTATCTACACTGACAGTTATCTTATCAGCAAAGTTGACGATCAATTACGCTTTTACAATAGGAACTAGAAACGGTCCGTTTATGAATGATAAAACGCCTTGGGAATGTAATGCTCGCTCCAGTCTATTTCAAAGGTCTCATTGTCACTAATAAATCTGTAGCCTATTGATTTGAAAAAAGAAAAATAGAAAGTCCCGCTGAGTTTCTCGCGCCAGTTCTTCTCAGATCTGAGGCACTAACTTTAGTGAACCGGTGGTAAATTGTTGGGCGTTCAAAAAACTAAGCATTTAACTTCTTATTTTGAATAAAAATATTTAACATTGACTTTGAATCACGTTCTAAATATTTCTTTTTAACATGTATTCGATCATAACTGTACCTTTATCTCTTTTTTACCGACCAATCTCTTTCGTGTGTTCTCCATACAACGTGACATTGGCGAAGTGAAGTAGAACAAGATGCTATGTGATATCAATTCACCACGGTGGCAATTTAAATTGTTAATTTAAGTCTCGTTTGTGATTTAAGTGGGAACAAGGGGGGGGGGGATATATATATATTTATGTCATATCCACAGCATTCTCCACTATCTCAAGAAGGGTACCCTAAGAAAACACATACTACACTTATTTATCTACGGACCCCCACTCTTTATGAAAGGAATGATTAATGTTTGCCGGCATTAAGGCCCTAACGAACCCCCATCCCCAATTATTCGCACTTATAAGAGTTTTGATAAAGGAGATAGTGTTATACTGTTATTAGTAGAGCGTTTCATTGTTTATTATATTTATAGTTAAATTATTATAAGGTATAGTCGGCGTTGTGGGTTTGATGTCTACCGGTGTTAAAATTTAATTTTTATTGATTTTTTTCTTATGGGCCGGTAATAATTTCACTTTTACACGCGATGTGTCGAAATTAACTACGGATTCTCGCTGCCTATCTGCAATGCATAATTATTTAAAACCTTTTAAAATACTATTAAACTTAGTTTTGGTAAAAGATATAATGTTATGGTGTTATTAGTAGCGAGTTTTATTGTTTATCAAAATTTATTATTTGATTTTTACTTGGTAGAGTGGAAACGATTTATATTCGAGGAATATATTTAAATTATAATTTTAAGTTTCTCCCTCTGCTCATGTACGAGTATGTTTTTTGAGAGAGCACTAACAAAGTATATCGTATATCGAAATTGTACTCTTTTACATATAGCAATTCCTATAAAAATCGGAAATTTCTGTCGAATCTATGGAAGGTGAAATTAATATAAAATAAAAAGGGGCCATAATATTCCCGCTGTGACCCCTTTCATTTTAGCCAAACTAAATTATCGATAATAATATATGGAGCTTCACGCTTCTTCACGTATAACAAAGTAGGCAAATGGAACTTATTGTTAGGAAACTCCATTCTCCACTATCCGCCTGAAATTGAGACATTGCGCTCTGACCGCAATGCAGTAAGAGCGCTTGAACCGTTTTCAAGAGGCGCAGGTTCAAATGCCGCTGCGTTCAAAATTTTTATACGTTTTCTAAATATGTCTTTTTCAATTTCCTAAGTGTGCGAATAACACTTTAAAAAATGGTTAAAAAAATATGAGACATTGCCTGTTTTATCTTAGGTAACAGGGCGGAGAAATGAAATTAGCTTAAATATAATCATTCTATCGGTTGGGAATTGAACCTATAACCAAATCGCGTTTACAGTAAGACTCTACGACTAAAATACTATACACTTATACGAACAATAAAACAAAGTACATAATGACGTTATTTCAAAAACCTTTTCTTATAATAGAAACAGTCTTATATATTGACATTTTTAAGGTTTAAGTTAGAAGGAACAGGTATAGAGGCGTTTCTATTATATATATATATATACAATTATTTTAGGTACGTATGTATAATCGTTCAAGTATGAGACTGTTAAATGATCTTTAAAAAGCAATAATGGTTTTATCTAATAAAAAAAAAATAATGGCGTTGCATGACATGTTCAATATAAATATATTTTGAATATTTTAATTGGATTTAGCGGCGCAGGTTCACAGGTTCGCGCATTCAAATTCCAAATTCTTATACATTTTATTTATTATTTTGTAAATCCTGTGTGAATAACACTTATAAATACGCTGTATGTACGCTTTGATATACTGAAACCTGGACAACGTCAAATACAAACAATATAAACACAAATATAAACACGAACGGAGGTCGTAGGTTCGATCTCCGTTCGATTTTGCCTAAATTAATTAAAATTGTTACACACTATTCGCTTTGGTAGAAAGGGTGGTCTTGAATTCCGCCACTCAACAGGCAATGCTTTAATTTCGGTTGACAAGTGGGACGTCTCCTTAAATTTATTTATTAATATTTCATTTTCTATTGTAAGTAAATAATCAATAAAGTTTAAAAATTTCAGTCTCCTTTCGGTTATAAGAAATTATTTTCAATAAATCTCAGCTTTTGTACAAAACGCGGCGTTGAGTTCCGCCAATCAACACACTCTAACTAAAAGCTTGAAATTAATAAATAGGTACAGGTAAAGTTAATAAAAGCTTTTCAAAAGCCCATTGTCCACCTACCACTTGGTATCAATAGTTCTATGATAAATATTACCTAACATTTTTTCTATCCAGACTATTTTACAATTTTTTTTACAGCTTCTTTCCCATGTAGCCTCTGCTTTACTATACCATACTACTCTTGAACCTAGAGTACATACACTCCCTTCTCCACATTCTGTCCGAAATCGAGACGTTTTGACTTAGGTATTTCTATCAAAACGGAGAAATTAAATGTTTTAAATATAACCATTTCTCCAAGCGGAAATCGAACCCATTACTTTACGTAAAAGTTTACAGTCAAACGCTATCATCAATTTAACTTAAGTTACATTTCATGTCACAAACAAATTATGATTTTTATACATACCTATATATATATATATATATATATATATATATTAAAACACGTCCGTCTGTAAATACATCTGTCTCCACCCTAATCAATCTTTCAAATCCACACCTAATACATCTTTGTGTGCGCGCGTTCGGGTAAGAAGTGACACTAAGAGTGTGAGGGTTTTTTGTAGGCCTCCTTCCTTCGTCGTTAATTACGCGAGTTACGTTATTTATATACAGGGTTGTTTAATATACATATATATTTTTTTTTTTTTTTTTTTTTTTTTTTTTTTTTTTTTTTTTTTTTTTTTTTTTTTTTTTTTTTTTTTTTTTTTTTTTTTTTTTTTTTTTTTTTTTTTTTTTATTATGTATTTTGATTTTTTGTATATCAAATATACGGAAAGAGTAAAGAACGAAGTTTCTTGACACTATATTCTCTGTGACTATGCGGAAAGAAGTGTAAAGCCGAAACTGAAAAAAAATATATAAAGAGTTGTTGTCTGCAATTTTTTTGATTGGACTATATTTCTGTTGTTTCGAATGTATAAGACGTATAAACATTTTCTCGATCCTATACGAATGTTAGAAAATACTCACATACATAGCAGTTGCCTCGACTGTGCATTGTTTGTTAGTCAGTCACAAAGTTATGCAAGAGCTTTATATAGGTAAATAAATATGTAGTGAAAGCTCTGGTAAAGCTGATTCTAGCTTATCTAGTGATAATTTAAATACATTGATTGTAGGTTGAAATTTTGATTAGCGGAACTTTTTTTCACATTCACGGTTTTCCCACATAGCAGGATAGTCAGAGAGAACCTCGTTCTCAACTTTTCGTCCGAAATCAAGACATTGCGTGTTGAGTGGCGGAACTCAACACCGCACTTTGTGGTAGGTACATAAGCGGAGAAATTAAAATAATTTAAATATAATAATTCCTCTGGTGGGAATCGGCACTGCCCATTACGCCACAATGGCATCGTTTGATATCTTTTTTATTTGATATAAGCGTTTTCTTGATCTTATTACATAATATGTGACTTTATATTTGTATTATATTATAACTATCACGTCATGTCATACCTATACAAATAGGTACGTTTAATAAAACCAACAAATAAAAATAGAAGGCCTTATATGAAGGAAAAGTTGAATTTCGTCAGAAAATTTCAAGCTTTCAAAGTATACCTGTACCGTAGTTAGAATGTGTAATATTATATTTCAAATAAAGAATAGTGGCTTATTACTCATCTCCATATAAACTTCTTCAAAATATTCTATTAATCCCAGATATTTCCTTCAAGTTTTAATATAAACTTTTTTATTTTATTATACAAACTTAAGTCGCAGTAACGTGTCAAAGCGAGGTCAAAAGTTTTAGATCAAGTTATGATTGCAGTGAGAAATGCACGTATCCATATTACTTATGAAGGTATAAGTTAATTAAAGTTTGTACACACACATCTATGTTGGAAACATGGTTGTTATATTAACTTTTTCTTTTAATATGTTAAATTTCAGTAAAAAAGTACCGTTTAAATTTGAAATTTCAAAATTAAGTTAATTGTTTGCTGCTTTACTGAGTGCAGTTTTTTTGATGAACTAGAGTGTTCTATGTACATTGTACAAAATTTTAATCGCTAATAGATATTTTGATTGATTTTAAATTTTGTAAAGATTTTTTTTTAGCTAGTATTAATAATATTTTACTCAAATAACTCGATAAAGATATATTTCTCTTTTTCACATTCAACATTGCATGATATATGCAAGAATCCAACACTGATATTTTGACCGACTGGACCGACAGAAAGCAAAAGTGTTTTCAATTAAAGATATCAATTTCCAACAAAGCCACGATGGTCTCACACGTTACGTTTCGTTCACGTTTCATGTTTGTTTGAAAAAAAAAACCAAGCTTATATGTCATCTATATTGTAATTATATAAAACTCTTTGGCTACTTATTGACACTGGCAGACCGTCCATGAGGCGCGGGTTCAAATCCCGCTGCGTTCATAATTTTGTACGGTTTCTAAATATGTTCTTTTTATGGATTTTTTTTTCAACTTTATCCCACATAGCAACCCTGATCGAGAACGGAGTGTCTCGACTTAAATTGTATGTAATTCGTCACTAAGTTGTCTCTGTTTACCCAGACAGACACTGCGTTCACCACTTTCCACCTGAAATCGAGACATTGCATGTTGAGTGGTTGACCTGAACGCCACCCTTTGCCTTAGGTACCAGAGTGAATTAATAAAAATATTTTACATATAATTAATCCCCCAAATGAAAATCGAATCCACATCCAATCGCGTTTACAGTCAATCACTACCCCACTGCGCCACGATGGCCTTGCATGGATTTGATGACTAGTAAAATATATATTTTATTAATCATTAAAAACAATAAGAATAAGCAAATTTAACACATACTGTATAAGTGAAGTTCGTCAAAGAAACCAAAGGCCGGATAGGGTGCAATTTATCACGAGCGTACATTATGCGGAGGGTGGAGGGACACGCCTCGCCTCGCCTCGCCTTGTCTTTGATTGATTTTTTTGTTCATTTTCTTAAGCTACAATTTCTTGAAACTAAACCTTCTTAGGCGTAATATCTAATTTGTAATTAATTGACCATTAATTTGTAGAACAATTAAAATGTTACCATAGTGGGACAGCGTCTGACTGTAAACGCGATGAGTTTTGGGTTCGATTCCCACTCGGGGGAATGATTATAGTTCAAACATTTTCTTCGGTCTCCGGTCTGGCATTTGACACAAAGTGCGACGTTGAGTTCCGCCACTCACCACTCAATGTCACTCAATACAAAAAAAAACAATTTCGGGGGAAAGTGACAGTCTTGGCACTAGGTTCTCTCTCATTACCCGGCTATGCGGGGTCAAAGTGTGAAATTGAAAAAAGTTTGAAAAGAAAAACTAAAGTAGACCCACTGTGGAATTAAAAATTTTTAAGCCTTAACTTCTTAGTATAACTATTTTTTGTACATGTAAGGCTAACAATATTTATTGTTTCACCATTCAAAGGCTTGGAAATCCTTCTGTTCGGCCTTGGAAGGTTGGCTTGGCTTATTAAATAAAGAAGAAAAGAAGAAGGTTATAGATTCGATGCACTCTAGGGGCAATGAGTATATTTAAATTATTTTCACTTCGCCGCTCTGGTAAGATACATTAAGTTAAGTTCCGCCACTCATCATGAAATATTTTCGATTCGGGCGAAATGTGGAGAACGAAGTATCTTGACACTAGGTTATCTCTTGATGTACTGCTATATGGGAGATAAACAATGCTATATCACATACACTTTTCACACTTTACTTTGCATCAATGAAAGCGCATTTGACTCAATTTTAGTAATAGATTTGAAAAAAAACTATCCAATATTAAAGTATATATTAAAAGTAATAAAGTTATTTTGTTAACATTTTTTTTAAAGTGTTATTCCCACACTTAGGAAATTGAAAAAGACTGCGTTCAAATTTTTATACGTTTTCTAAATATGTCTTTTTTTAGTAATAAAGTTAATTATTGAAAGTAATAATTATTATTTACTTTATACAAAAAGTACAATTTATTTCAATTTACATGGGTACTTTAACTTACTTTAATAATTAATCAATATTTTCTTCGAAACATTCGGCTTCGGCGTACTTTTTTTTAATCGATCCACTAAATATAAGCTTTCTTTTGAGACACCTTGTATAATAGAATGAATAAGCAATTAAAAATATACCTCATGTTAAATCATGAGTGTAAAATTGAAATTAAATAATGGATGACATCACTTAGTTATGAGGAATAAATACCAATATGTATGCATATAATATATTTTACAGGATAGATGTTAGAAATGGGGATAACGTGATATGATCGACAAAGTTCGGTAACGCAACATGTGCAAAAAACGAAAGTAATACTGTAAGTAGTGTAGGTTTGTATACGAAATTTATTTTAATTAAGAAATTATTAAATTATATTGAATTAAATATGAACATAGCTACATATATATAAACAAAGTACATAAAGTTATACATTTAGTATATAAGTTCATGGCTGCGTTCAACTTTAGGTATGTTTTCAATTTTTATTTTTCATATCCTAAGTGTATCAATAATATATTTTGTATTTTAAATATACATTTACTCATTAATCTTCTTCTCCATGGTTGTTTTCTTCATTACTAAACGTCACGTCTTGTAATTGCGTCAATCGTTATTCGTTACTTCTTGAATACACTAGCTGTGTCCTCGACTTCGTGCGTGGAATTCTAAAATGAAAGGTATTCTTTATTATATAGGCTATCTGTCTGTATAAGTCAAGTCATAATCGGTCCAGCCGTTCCAAAGATTAGCCAGAACAAACAGACAGACAGACAAAAATTGTAAAACAATGTTATTTTGAATAGCATATATTTAGTGAACGAATAAAATTTGAATATTTGAACCCGCGATTTTACGCCTCTTGAACGGTTATCAATAGGCGCGGGTCCGACCGCTGCTTTTACATTTTTATTCGTTTTCTAAATGTATGTTTTTCAATTACCTAAGTGTGTGAATAACACTTTAAAAAAATAATTAAACATGTTATTTTTGTATATGTAGCGTGTGTACATATATATGCATATAGTAAAAATCTGTTATTTTAAATATTACAAACAGACACTCCAATTTTATTAATTTGTATAGATAAAGATACATATAATGTTATATTCACTAATAAATAGAATCTCCAAACATGTTTTCAGAACTAAAAGTGTAACATAATACTGAAGTAAGCTGATCTTGAATAGTCATAGCCAAAACGACAGCGATAACAAAAGCCTGTAATAAATATTAGTGCTGTCAATACACACGTACATAACTCTTAAGTTATCAGCTAGATATTATATAAACGCCGCGGGGTTTGAAGGCGGCAGATTGTAAGGTGAAACGACAGTGGGGTGAAATTTTCATATATTTTACTAAAGTAATTTCAATAATTGCTTCAAAGTTTAAATTACAGAAAGTTTCCTTTTTAACTAGATTTACTTTTATTGCATTGTATTTTGTTTATTTGTGTTATTTTCAAAATTATCTAACAACTAATTAATTAAAAACAAAATTTATATGTATGTATTCAAATATACTGAAAGCAACACGGTGCCTTGCAAAGTCCCTATCGGTAGAATGTACAGAACTTTTTTATTCAGCTTCAAGCTCTCCCGCATATCAGAGTAAACATCTGAGGCCATTGTGGCACAGTATGACAGTAAATTATTCACTATAGTTCTAGGTTCGATTCTCAATCGTGAAAAGATTATATTTAAATTATAATTATTTCTTTGCTATACGATTAAGCCCGTAAACTCAACACGCAATGTCTCAGATCCATATGGAATATATAAATGTGAAAAATAATAATAGACCCGTTGATTCGTAAAATACGCGTTGCCATAGCAACGTGTATCACTTTATACAAATATATGTCGAACACGTAGAAGTGTAGCATATATATATATATATATTAATGTAATGTATTAATGTAATAGGGTAATTCAATGCAATACTAAGAAGAATATTGGCAATCTACACTTTTTCTTCATACAAACTAGGACCATGCCAAATTTTACTCTCCAACTCGTAAAGTATCCGAGTCTAATATTATTTCTTCACGTTAGGTTGTGTGTCACCAATTTGGCTACTAGATCAATAACAATCCTGAAATACAATATCAAAAATCAAAATCATTTTTTTTTTGTTGAAATAAGCTTATTACAAGCACTTTCAAATCTTCAATTAACACAAAATGCCAGTGTATTTTGTGTTGATTGAAGCTACCACACTCTGCGTGCATAGGACGTAATTTTTTCTATATTTTAGATTTACACAAACAAACAAACATTTATCATTAAATTTAATATGATATATATTATGACTTAGGCTATTAATAATATGTATATAATCTATATACTTTAAATTACATTAACATCTATATTTATAAATATAATTAAAATGTAAAAGGTCGCTGTCTGCACATAGAAGAAAGATTTAAAAAATATTGGGGCCATTTACGCACGCTAAGAAACGGCTTATCGGCTAAACCGATTTAAATGCAGTTTTCAATATTGCATTTTAGTAAGCTACCTCTAACATGTTGTGTTTATTTAATTTCAATAGGTTCATAAATAAAAAAGTTACAACAATTTAAATTATAAGTGTAAGCAAAAATTGTGATTTAACTGAGAACACGGGCGGGCGAAAACACGAAATAGTGATATAGTTACGCAGGCAAAGCCGCAAGCAGGTTGCTAGTTTTTAAATAAAATATTATAAGATATTTATTTTATAAATTAATAACACCACTGTGCGTCGTGTATATCTAGCCGTAATGAGCCCCGGCCCAACTTTCTGTAGAGCCGCGAAAGTAGCACGGAAAACTTTAACGGCGTCTTCGCTGTACACCACAACTTACAAAATTGATACTTATTATAATAAAATATTATTTTTACATGAAAATTAGAAGAAATACCATTATATTAAAAAATCATTTTTTTTAGAATGCGTATAAAAATATGAAGGCGATGGATTCGGACCTCGGGTCTCTTGGAATCCGTCCTAGCGCTCTGACCGCTAAGCCTACTTCCACTTCTACATCCAGCTACGTTGAAATTCATATACGCTTATTACAACTAGTAGTTAGTTAGTTATTTCTATATGCTTTCTAAAAATATGTTTTTCAAAAGTCTAAGTGTGTGAATTACACTTATATGTAAGTTATTACAGGAAAATATCTACATATATGTAAGTTATTACAGGAAAACAAATAAAATTGACGTGTAATGTATAAATGTTAAAGAGTAGGCACTCTTTAGAATTCACTGAATTTACCGTGCGTGTGCTGGACCAGTCGCATTGGACGAAGAGTCCGGAGCATTGCCTGGAACTTGTTACGGGAACAATTTGCAAAGAGTCTCATTTTATTATAACTACGGACCACGGACTACTGTAAAGTGTTCAAAACGTCGGGTTCTAAAATGTATTTTCGAATACTAAAATAATATGCGATTAATCCGGTTAAAAATAGTTTTATTTCATAATATGTAATAATCGTAAAAATCAAGTAACTTATTATTATAAAACTATTTTTTAGAATAATTTTTCAAAATATGTTTTTGTTTATAACGAATACGTAATAGTATATAAATAGACTTCTACTTTACATCCGTTTTTTCCGTTTTTTTACAAAATATATTTTTTAAAGTTACGAGATTTATCTATACTAAAAACTTAAAAATATTAAAAAAATATTATATTATAAAAGAAATACATTAACATATCAAATTCTAATTTACAAGTATCGCATCCAGTCAGTCATACATACTCAACTACAACGATGTCAAATTTTACCCATTAAATTAATAATTTGATTTTCAATTATTAATTACAAATATTAAAACAAAATTAGTTTTTTTATAAGAATTATTAAAGTAAAACTCATTATAAGATTTAAATCTTGAGAATAGTTTGTAACAATAGCGGGATTCACCCGGCCACCCCTTTCCCACGCTGACCGCTGTCCGGTGTCTCGGTCCTATTGTCACAACTTCAAAAACAAGTTTGAGTTCCCATGAAAACTTCTTATATTTATTAAACGGCTAGTTGCATTTTTATAATGATGATTTTTTTTTTAAGTCCGTTAGAATGTTTTTTTAAACTTCTTAATAAAGTTAGCGTCTAAGACGTAAGGCACCTCGGCAGATATTAGACTTTGCTGGCTTTTGAAAAATTTATATCTGTATTTAATTATGGAAGAAAATGTCTTAATTCAAACTTGTTAATTCCATTACTCCATTTAATCAAATTGTAATAAGTAATCCGATTTTCAAATGGGGAATATTTCCTACTTATGTCATTGAATGTGCTGGTGATCATACCACACAAATTGAAGTAAATATTTTTTAACATTTTTGTTTTAAAAGTGTTATTCGCACACTAAGGAAATTGAAAAAGACATATTTTCGAAAACGTATAAAAATTTGAACGGAGCGACATTTGAACCCGCGCCTCTTGAAAACCGTTCAAGCGCTCTGACCACTAAGCCGTGCGTTCTACATCCAGCTACGTTGAAATTCTTATACGCTTATTACGACTTATATTTATTGTTAGCATCTCTGTAGAGATTTTTACAAATTTCTGCTACCCAAAGATTATTCTACGAACAATCGTTTGGCAAGAGAGAATGTTATTTATTAAATATATATTTTTTTATTTTATTTTTTAAAAGTGTTATTCGCACACTAAGGAAATTGAAAAATACATATTTAGAAAACGTATAAAAATTTGAACGCAGCGAGATTTGAACCCGCGCCTCTTGAAAACCGTTCAGATCCCGCTGCGTTCAAATTTTTTTACGTTTTCTAAATATGTCTCATTCAAATTGAAGTAAGTTGAATGAGTAAGTGACATATATATACTATATTACTAAACAATTTTAAAAATAAATAATATAACATTATTCTTCCTCGCCGTGTTCTTCATTACTGAACGTCGCGACCACGGCCGCTCTGATAAACCTTGGTGGACGAAGAGACGAGCTACTTCCATACCACGTAATCTGCGGCTTGTCTCAAAGCTTCAGCAACATAATAAAACAAAAATTAAAAATATATATATTACAAAGAATAGTATGAAAACGTATCAATCCACCTACATCGCGTCTAAGATAAATTTCGTAGCGTCAGTGAAATTTTAATAACTAATTTTCTTGTAGGTCTCGCGCCCGCGGCTCTTCTACATAGCTTGCATATATATAAACCTATATACACATTATATCTGTATACATACATATTAGATTACTTTGACCCGAGTTCACTTTGTTTTAAGAGTGGCGTGTTTTTAGTTATTTAGAGTATATCGAGCGTTGGGGAATGGAAGTAGCTAGTTCAATACTGTGTGATGCAAGAAATGGTATTAAGGTTAGGATTTTATTTGAGATTGACTTAGTCCGGTAATAAATACTGTGCTAATCGTTTTCACTTCTATTGGTTTTAAGAATAACAGTTTTGTGTTAGTAGCGTTGTAGCGTTGTGTTTTAAGTAATATGCGAAATATATCTCCATTGCTTACCTGTTCATATATATATTAAGGGGTCAGCAGAGATTCCTATTCTATTCGTTTATTTTATAAATTTAAATATTCCCTCCGATGACTTCGAACCCAATACCCAATTAACACTCATATATTATCTAACTAAGCCTTGGCATTTATATAGGTCATAACGACATGCATTAATTATTACATTTGGAATACTAAACTTCTTGGTTATCAAAAAACATTTTTATAAAATTTTAAACGCAGCGGGATTCGAACTCGCGACTCTTGGAAACCGTCCAATTTCCGAAATTTGTGAATAGCACTTTAAGAAATCAAAAATTCTTGGCTATAATTTTGACACAATTTTTTAGGAGTAGTTATAATACTTACATTGTAAAGACTTTAACTAACTCATTGTAATTCTCTATATTACAATGGACGTATGTATATATTATTACACTGAAAAAGAAATAAATATAAAGAGAACTATAAATTAAAAGACTAACTTTATTAAGTTTAGCAGTCACAGAGAACCTAGTTTCAAGCCACTCTATTTTCCATTTTTTGCAATATCAATACAAATGCGTGTTGTGAGTAGCGGAAATCAACGCGTCGCGTGTAAGCCACTATGGCCTTTTAAATATATTTTTAAGAAATAATTATATGTCTAATTAAATAGCTTTAACTTACAATTAGTTAGTTCCAATGACCAATTAAAAATGACCTCTCAACAATAATAATTAAATACCTGCCAAATTAAATACAAATTTATAAATTTTCATATACAAATTTACTTTAGGTATAACATACTGTGTGGGCTCAAGTTACACTGGTCGCTAGCTACCCCGAGGCACGGAAGGAGGGTGGTTCGCGTGAAAATTACACAAGAAAATTTCTCCATTCAGCATCTTTGTGTTTTCCTTCAAGATGGCGCACCCTTTTGAGATGAAATTAGATGGGGGTACGTGGAATTTTGTACAGTGTAGATGAATCTTGTAATTTTATTAGAAATACACTTAGAAATGTGTATTATTTGTATGTTTATATTTCTCCGTAATCGAAACTGTCTATTCTGTTTGAAATAAAAAAAACTATCCGTTATTAAATTTTATATAGAGCGTCTAGGAATATGAACATAGACCACTTTTTATCCCGTTTTTCGCTTAACTTTTCCAGTAATTGTAATATTTTACGAAAACGCCGAAAATACGAAACATATTGTAAAAAACCTCTACAAGAAAACATCTATTTACAAGTTTCAGACAAGTGCCTTTTTTAATTTTTTTATTATAGTGTAATATAACAATTTATATAACTTTTAAAATAATAATTTATACGAAAATATTATTTTATTTCATTTCATTCTCGAAAACAGAAACAATTTATAAGCTTAAATTTACTTAGTGTTCTAATATTTGTATAAAACTTATAAATGTTAGTAAAATATATATATAAGTTTTACACTAGCGTCTCTATACCGTCAATGTGTAACAGGAAGTCGGTACAATAGCTGAGCGCGGCGTTCTTCTTTGATCATCGCTTTAATTAACGAGTGCTTCATTTACCAGTAAATATTCACATTAATTTATTTATCTATTTTAAAATCAGCCTTCTATTTAATTTTAAATATGATGCTGTGGATGATGTAAATTACAACGAAATAGTAAAAAAAAATAGTCCTTATACATATAATTTCGTATAAGTTAAAAAAACTCAAAAAATTTTTTATTATATTATTATAAAACTCAGGCATTCGTGACGCAGTGCGACAGCGTCTGACTGGAAACGAGATTATTGTAGAATCGAATCCCACTCTGTAAGACAAATCGCAGCATTGAGTTCCGCCGCTCAACACGCACACCAAAACTGAATTCAGGTACAAACGGGAACGGAGCGTCATGACTAGGTTCTCTCTAACCTGCTATGCGGGTCGCGTGAAGATGAAAAAAATAAATAAAAAAATAATATTTATTACTTATTGCATGTTTAAATCCCCAAAATAGATCTTACAAAACAGTACTCCTAGATATATATATGCAAAAGTTTCTCAATTTTATTAGACTTGTCATCTAAAAAACTGCTTTCATTGCCGTTTTATTGTAGATACAATGGTTAATTGTTAAATTGTATATAACTACGCTTATTCTGTAATTATATTGCAAGAAAAGAAAAACTAGTTTAGTCATATTATATATATATATATATAAAGATTTACTAACGCAAGGATATTTTGCGGTAACCAACTGTCATAAGCATAATAATAATAAACACGTGTTGAAATGATTGAATAAATCCAGTAATACTAGTTTTCGAAAAGCGGCTTTTTGCGGCTTTTTTAACAAAATCGATTTTAATTTAACAGCAATCGAGTTTCGACCCTCACTGGCATGGACACGTGGGTTTTGACTACAATGACTATGGAATAAGTTCAGTTGGATTGTCAAACCTGTTTTAAATTAAATTTTGTTACAATATATATTTTTTTATTTGACTTTTCAAATATTTTAGTTCAGGGTTTAAAACTACACTTAGCCTGGATTTCATCCAGTTCTTCTACTTTTCTTTTTTTTAACACCGTCAATTATTTTTTTTCATTCAATAATTTTTTTATATTTTATTTTGTATTATTATAAATATATTTTATATTATCTTATTATTTAACACCATACTACAGTCATATTTAGAAAACGTGTAAAAATTTGAACGCAGTGGGATTTGAACCCGCGCCTCTTGAAAACCGTTCAAGCGGTCAGAGCCGCTAAGCCATGCGTTCAACGCATAATCATACAATTTTTATACGTTTTCTAAATATGTATTTTTCAAAATGTACACATTAATCTGAGAATTTTACTTATGATATATATATATATAGGGCCATTACGCCTTTAAATAAGTATAAATTACAATTATATTTCTCACCCCCATTCCCCCGTCACATAAGACGTTACTCGCGCTCCAATTAAAACTGCCAAATCAAATTACGTTTTGGATGTTTTATAGTCGACAGAAAATGCTTTAATTAAAGTGTGATTTCATTTAGTATATATTGGGTGTTTGTAAATTAAATGGTTTTTCGTGTAAACGACGTGAATAAGTATGTACCTTTTGTTAAAGTAAAGTGTTTTTTTTATTACGTTTTTAACGAAATTTAGTATTTCATAAAATTAAATATCTTAGTTATTTCATTTGATCAGTCATATAAAAAAAAGATGCATATAAAAAAAGCTTACTATTAAAAATTATTCTTAATTTTGACTTATGAAAAGCATACAACGTCGTTTTTACATCATATTTCTTTTTCGTCGTATATCGGATAATGGAGTAAATACCATGATTTATCTACATATAGGTACTAATTAGTACAAAAAATTGTTTAATTCACACACTAACGATAATCAAAATACACTACAATTTAATTTAAGGGGAATTGAAACAAAACTTATAGATGGGCGTTTACATAAATTTACCACTGTGTCAACGGAGTGTGTCCCAACGTCTAGAATCTAGATAATCTCACCACCCCATCTTGACTTTTCATTTTGTAAATGATAGCTAGCTATTCCCTAAATGGAAGGAAAACCTTATAAAAATAATCAAAAAAAGCTATTTAAACAAATATATATCCTACTAAGAAATGTAATTAGATTATGTGATTTTTCAATTTATATGGTATTCGAATCCAAATCTTCCATACTAATATACTGAGCCACAGGAGCGTCTAATCCTACGTAAAAAACTATCACAGTATCTTGATTTTTTCCATACAGTAGGAAACGTCAGAATTCTGACTGGCGGAAAAATATATAAATCTTGGAAAGTAGTTTTATATAAATGCGGCCGCGTGAACGCTATAAGCTGTTTCGTATTTTCCTGGTAAAAATAAGAGAACGTGATGACGTCACAGACAGACACACTTTCGCATTTCTAATATCAATATGGATTATCATTCTAAAAATTTAATATAGATATGGTATATGAAACCAATACCTATAATACAAATGGCTAACCACTGAGCCACAATGACATGCAATCTTCCATATAATATTTCAGAATACGCGCGTCTTGACTTTCCTTTCAGTAGAAAACGGCAAGCCACTCTAATTATAGTAGGAAAAGCATAAAGCAGTTTATCGGGGGGCGGCCCCTAGGGTTGGGGGCAAGAAGCACAGATTTTATAGTCGTGTACCGTCGCAACGCTTAATGGCTTATTTGCCCGGCCTTTTTCAAGGGGGGTCCCCCCGTTGTATTGTCCATTTTTATTTGAAATATAGCATTGATAAGAACAGTGTTGTATATTGGAATTTTGATAAACTTTAAATTGAAGATTTATTTTCTGTTAGATATGGTTATACTTATGATATTTTCCGTCAATAAATCAGTTTTGGGTGAATCAAAATGGATTTGAATGCACTACTATTTCGCGCACATTCAAGCATCAACTCATCTGAATCAAGACAGTTTCGACTAAGTATAGTCTCTCTATATATAAAACTCTTTCGCTACGTGAAGTGTAGTGTGCCAGAGTGACACAAAACGCACAGCCAAGTATTTGACGGCAAAAATTCAATTTGGCATTTAGTTTCCTTAAGCACTGTAACTTAGCAATAAAAAGAGATGGGTTCTTGAGGTTCCTCCAATACAAGGTAGTCAGGGGAACCTGTTGTCGCTTTCCTCCATTCTCCGCTTTCCACACCTGAAATCGAGACATTGCGTGTGAAATATCGGAGCTCCAACGCTTACGCGCTTTGACATGTTCACAGAACGGAAAAGTAAAAATAATTAAGTATGATCGTTCCGGGTGGAATCAGGAGCCATTCAATTATTGTTTGCAGTAAGACGATCTTCCGCTTCGCCGCGATGGCCTGGGTTTAAAAATTTTACATAGTCACGCAAAAGACATTGTGATCCACAACTTATTCTATATAAAAATAAGAATAACAGAGTCGTTGTAATATTAATCTAACCCAATAATAATAATTATCCAAGAGGCTACCGTTGTGCAGTGTGACGGCGCATCTGGCTGTAAACACGATTGGTCGTGGGTTCGATTTCCACACAAAAACACACTGCAGTAACTGCCGTCACTGAACACGCAATGTCTAGATTTTGGGCTTGGAAAATAGAGAACGTAGTGTCTTGATACTAGGTTCTCCCTGACTACCCTGATATGCCTGAAAAACGTTAAGCTGAATAAAATTATATAAATTTTTAACTATCTATTTCGTATTTCATAAGTGGAAAGAACTTGGCATAGCGTATCTGAAATGTTCAAAACAAGACCATACAAAATACAGCGTACAAAATCCCCACTCATTTGCTTATTACGTTTCAGATTTTAAATTCATGTATATTTTCGGTCGTTTTCATTTATATTTTAAAGTGGAAGCTTTTTATTAAAAAGGTTATGTTATATGTGAAACCTAAAAAACCTATACTCTCCATAGTATAACGATAGAGTTGGGTTCAAATAACACAATATTTTGCCGTTTTGATTAGACAAATGCAGTGACTTTGGTCACTTAGTACGCAATGTATTTTAAATGGGAGAAAGTGGAGAGTGGAGTGATGTTTGACTCGTTTCTTAAGTAGTAAAGTCTCTCTCATTCATTCATTCATTGAAGCTATTTCAATATAAAATCTAAGCTTTCATGAATTAATTATATACATACACAATGTGTAAAATAGGCTAACTATTTTACACTTTGTGTATTTAACTTTTCATGTCACTGTCATAACTTCAACGCTAGAATATAACCTAAGCTTAACTAAGTAACAAACTGATTGGATGTGAACCCACATTAATTAATAATTAGTGCTAAATGCAACCGTACCACTAAGCCACAACGATTTTTTGTAAAACAAATCGAAATATCTTTACTTAAATGAGCTTAATATTTTTTTATTTAAACTTCATTTTCTGTAAATTTTACAGACATCGTATCTCGCTATGTCTAAAGTAATTGAGCACAATAATATTTTAATATACACATTCCACCGATATAATATTAAACTCGTAATCATTACAAGTAATCAGACATCACTAACTGCGCCATGACGGCATAAAACATAATAAAACCAAAAAAAAAAGCATCTCTCTCTCATTCGCATCATCATCTTAACTAAAATCGATATCTTTTTACACTCACCCTAGAAATTTTCACAATCACCCCCCAACCCTTTTCAATAAAACGACAAAGTATTATTTAATTTCCTCCGTCTTTTCATTGTAAGGCGTTGAAAGAGAGAAACGATCACTCTTTTCATTCTTAAGACTTCCCCCCTAAATGACCTATATGAAAAAACTGTGGGTGTGAGCGGGACGGTGTATATTAAGACGTTGCGCCTCAGCTTTCTTAATGACGTCATATAGATTTATAGACGTAGTGGGGGTACGCCCCGGTGGAGGCAAAAAGTTTGCCTTACCTTATAAATGCTTTAGGTTTTTTAGTCGAATTTGGTTTTATTATGTGTAAAAAATTTAAAATTTTCATACAAAACCATTCTCAATATAGCTTAATAATAAGTTATGTTTTTTTTTCAGTTTCACCCCTTTTCCCTTATAGCACCGTAGTCAGAGAAAACCTAGCGTCAAGACACTCCGTTTTCTACTTTCAGCTTTAATGAGAGACATTGCATGGTGAATAGAACCTCACCACCGTGCTTTGTCTTAACCACAGCAGAGAAATAAAAATTGTTTAAATATAATCGTTAACCTGACAAGGAATCGAACCCACAAACAATCGCGTTTACAGACGTTCCCACTGCGCCATAATGGCCTCATAATTACAATTACAACAAAATATTATGTTAATATCTATGATCGAGGGTTAAGTATTAGTTCATATAGAGGTATTTCAAATATAAATTCATATTTTATTTTATTTATATCTAAGAACCTTATATAAGTAAAAGAGAAATAAACCCTAAAACTATTTGTATATTCAAATCATAGTTACTATACACTAAATAAGAACGTTGATTTATTTAAATAAGTATTTTAATTTAAATAATTGGCCTTTTAATCTTTGTTGTGAGCGTAAATCTTATAATTTTATCTCATGATGTATGAAAAGCACGTCGGCAGGCGGCTCGAACACGCCATCTTGGACGCGCCATAGACTAACCAATTACAGGATTATATATACAGTGTTTTTTTAATGACAATTTAATGATAATGTTTTTATTATTTTAAAATTAAACACTAATATTAGGTTTAAAATTAAACACTCTTTTATTGTATAGTAAAAATTAATAAATGTGTCTAGCAGGACTGCGTCTGATTTTAAACGCAATAATTGTAATTTCGATAGTATACATAAAGTGGTCTGCACTAAACGTAGTGACCTGACACAAATATCTGCCTTAGGTAAGTAGGTAAAATAATATAGGTAAGTATTACTACTTAGGTAAAATTTGATAAAATAAAAAGATGAGCTTATTACTTAAAATACAAAAAACGTATAATAATTATATAACTTAGTGAAATCAGTAAGTTAATATGCAATCATCCTCTATTATTCCATTGGCACCATTTTATGGAACCAACTTCGGTTATCAAAACTGCTCAACTCTGTAAAAATGTATGCGTGTCTAATTGAAAACCTCTTCCGTTTTTGTCGCTACTTAAAAATAAATAACACATTACCATGAAATAAAAACTTTTAATAATAATGTAATAGAACAATATTTAAACTGTGGCACTCCGGTCGCAGATAGAGGAATCTTGGGCGGTCTAATCCAGCAATTACGCATTTTAATGGCGTTCCCGTTTTAATATTCCACTCCTTATTTATACGAAGCTTAGTAAGCTATAAAGGTATTCGTTTTAAATTACATCTTTAAATGTCACGTTTCTAATATTTCCTCTTAATATAAATATGTCGAAGATCTCACGTTAAAATTGGAACGTGTTTGAAGGTTCAACGTTTATAGGTTCAAAGTTCAAAAGTAAATATATAATAGAAGGCAGAACGAGGCTTTACGCTTCTTCTCGCATAGCATTGCGTGTTATGGCGGAACTTAACGCTGCACTGTGTGTTGCCAGAAAGATAAAGGAAAATAATTGAAATATTCTAAATATCCCTCTAATAATTTCAATATTTGTCTCAAAGGGGATCGAAACCACAGTCATTGCGTTTACAGTGAGACGCCGTACCACTAGGACACGATGGCGTCAATGTATATATTATAAAAAAATGTCTAATCTGGTAAGATACGCTGGATATAAAACACATGTCTCGATTTCGGCTAGTGATAGCGGAGAACGGAGTGTCTTGACACCAGGTTGGCTCTTCTATTCAAGAAAAAACGTGAACCAGACATAAAAAATAATAATAAACAGTTAAAATAGATAAATGAAACATAAGTATATTTCTAACAAGTGTTAGAGACGATTTATTAATATTAATTAAAAAAGCCATGTTTTTAAATAACATAAAATGATAATTAAACTACATAACGTGGTGTTTTAATGGCTAATCATTATCCAAATTGCCAAATATTTCTTTGAAAGTGGCTGTAAAAACTACTGTTCTAGCATATATTAAAGTTAAAAATAGATAAAGGTATTATGATACCGTGTCTAGGCAAGAGTAGTGTAGGACGCCCTCCAGCTAAGTGGAGTGGCGATGTACGCAAAGTGGCTGGCAACGGTCGGAAGCGAAGAGCCCAAGATCGAGCTCAGTGGCGTTCCATGGAAATGCCTATATCCAACAGTGGACGGAGAAGGGATTTTGATGATGATGATAATTTTTAAATGTAACATTTCTATATCTATATGAAAAAAGCAATAGCTTTCCGCCTCTTTCCGCATAGTAGAGTCAGAGAAAACCTGATATCCATACCACTTTCCGCCGAACTCAACGCCGCGCTGTGTTACTAGTGCGGGGAGAGGAAAATAATTAAAAAATAATATTTCTTCCCAATGGACATACCTTCTCAATGGATACCACAACCTCTCCTCCTCCTCAGAATCCTCTTACTCAAAATCCAAACAAGCCAACCTAAAAAAGCATTTAAATAATAAAATATTCATAACACGAAAACAAAACGTTCATTAATTTTTACAAGCGCAGCGTCAACTCCAAAACTAATTATATGATAAAACTAACATCTCCCAAGCGACATAGCTGTAGCCTGTATATAAAACCAAAGGTTAAAATTCTCTACGAAAGACTAGAACATTTATTAATACCAAAGTTAAAATGAAACATGAAAAACGGTCTCGGCTAGGGGAGGCAGGGGATGGGGTGGCACCGCGAACTGTGCTGTGCCTTATTTCGTTGCGAAATTTGTAAATTTATGTAAATTTTCCGTCTTCGTGGGGTGAAAAGTTATTCGGTAAGGTAGAAATGTGGAGTCAACTCAGATGCCGTTTCGTTGGTTAATGTTTTTGTCGGTGTTTATATTACGAATTGTTAAGATTTGATTTTAGCTTTTAATACCTATACAATATAGTAGACATATAATTTAGAATTTAATATTGTAACCCTATTATATCTTGGATTTAATTAATTAATAGATTTTTTTTCAGCTTCACGCCTTTTCACGCATAACAGAGAACCTTAATGTCAAGACACGAGACTGCGTGTTGAGTGGCGTAATTTAACGCCGCGCTTGGTCATACTTAGTATATACTAGAGCGGAAAAATGAAAATAAAATAAAAAAATTACCAACCATGATAGCTCAAAATATTTTTGTTAATATTTGTTTATTTCAACACTTTTCCGCTTGCATAAACTAGACCGGGAATTTAGCTCATTATATTTTTTCCCCAGTGAAATATGAGCTTCCATGTAAAATTTGTGTCTATTTAATATATGTCAAAGTCGTGCTTGTGCTATGATGAGTTAATTAATAACATTATATATTTCTTTATCGTCACAACTCGTTTATATTTACAAGTATAAATGATCTAGAAACAAGTCCCTCCATTCTTCACTTACTATAAGTTTTATAAAAATACAAGCATTACCCCGAATGGGAACCGAATCCACAACCACCGTGAATACCTTCAGACGTTGTCACGCTGTGCCGCGATGGCCTCAAATTATAAAATTAATATTTAAACATATTATTTTCTTTGTAAAATAAATAATATATATTATTTATCCTATAAATAAACTATATAAAATTATTATATAAACATAAAGAAGCTCATTGAAAGTAATTTACTTCAACTCGTCTCAAACTTAATTGAAGTTGTGAAATTCAATTAGTGCTAGAATCGAACGAAGTCTTTGAAAGCCATTTAATAAAAAGATTATATTGATAACACAGAATTCAATTGCTTATTTTTGGTTATTTGAAGGGTATTTCGATCATTTATATGACACGCCTCTCATTTTTAAAATAAAATATGTGTAATATAAATAAATATTGTCATAGTGGAGCAGTGGGATCTCGTCGGTTGTAACGCATTCTAATTATATAAATGATTTACCATATACTTCAAATTTCTAAGAGTTTAAAACTTTAAATCTTTAGCATTTAAAATTGATTTATTTAATAAAAGGATATAAAACTGAGGCTATCGAGACTCAGGCGAATGATTTTATTCAAATTATTTATATTTTCTCTGCTCTGGTGATAAAATAAAGCGAACATATTTCAAATTCAGACGAAAAGTGCAGATCGGAGTGTCTTGACACTAAGTGTTGTCATCTAACCCTACTACAAAAAAAATATTACGCTTATACTTTTAGGCTTTATATTTCTTACAGAAATTACAATACAAATCTATTTTTTCACCATATTTTTTATTAAGTTAATATTAAAACGCTATACAAAATCCATGATTGCATTCGACATTGCGAGTTTAAGTTTTAATAGAAATTTAGATTAGCCTCACGTTCCAAGCGCTTTTGATTGCGACACTTGAGATGTATGTACGTACCTATGTTATTTTACCATACACTGAAGACTAACATGTTCATTCCAAAGACATAACAGCTTCTTGATACTTAAGGTCGTAGGTTCTATTCTTTAAAAAAAATTTTTGATATAGAGCTTCAATCTTTCCTCCATAGGAATAGGGGACCTAGTGTCAAAACACACCAATCTCCAATTTCCATCCGGAATCGATACATTGCGTGTTGAGTGGATAAACTCTACTTTCTTGCTTTGTCTTATTAGATCGTAGAAATGAAAATAGAGTAATTATAATTATATTTAAACTATTTGAAGGCATGAGGCATGATAAGGCCTCTGACTGGACATCGATCCCACAACTAAACGCGGATGTAGTCAAACGCTGTATTGCGCCACGTTGGCCTAATTTTTTATATAATTATAATTATAACAACATTTTGAGCATCATTTTTGTGTGATTATATAAAATTTGTATCAAAAGTTATGTTTAAATTTAAGAATACCTATTAAATAAATTAATATAAGATATAAAAGTAAAAATATAACCCAAGGGCGCTTAACAAACACTGCCTCTACACTTTGAAATGGACGGAGAATTAAAGCGGAATGAACGTTCACTAGATTGTTACTGCTCATTCAGGATTCTTGATTGAGATTAAAAAAAAGTACCAAAAATAATACTTTTTCAAATTCAACATTTACTTAACTTAGTCTTATTTATTATTTTAGAGTATATGTTTATTTGTAAATATATGTATGTATGTACATTAAAAAACTCAACTTAATTTACATCTTAATTTGCCAGCTGCTTCCAAATGAGTTCTCCAAGTTATTGTCAAAGAAGCCTCGTCTCGTTAAAGTTTTGATAGAATTTTCAATTACCTTCCTTTGTTCCAAGAACATGCGCTCTGGGGACTTCAGGTGGTCGTCCATAGAAATAACAGCTATATTATTTTAAAGTTTCATATATATATATATATATATATATATATATACATTGAGAGGCAGCGTCTGAATGTACGCGATGGTTGTCTACAACCAAAATTTTCACCCGGGATAATGACTACATTTAAATTATTTTCATTTGTCTGCTTTAATAAGATAAGGAATTCCTCAAATTTGTGCAACGTCGAATGCCGCTATCAAACATGAAATTTCTCGCATTTAGGAGAGCGGCGTATCTTGACACTAAGTTTTCTCTGTTTATCCTGGTATACTCGGAGAACTCAAATTGATAATAAAAATATTTTTTTGTAATACCTGTTAAAATTCACATACAATATTTTCCTTTTTACAACACATCACTTATTTTTTACACATTTACATGTAAAAATAACTTAATATCTGATGAACGAACACTCGAATTATTCATCAAACACTGACAGTTAAAAACCCAATGTCCAGCATGGGAATGCAAACCGGTACAACAAATAGACAGATATGGCGCGATTATTAAGACAACTTATTGAAGAAACTGGTTTCTTATTGAAGGGGTTATTGAAAGTTACCCTACGAACTGGACATCGGTCAAAATGTCTGGGAAAGAACGTTTTTTGTTAAGACCTAATTATAATAATAATATGACAACTAATTGTTATTTATCAATATGGGCAGATTTTTTATATCATATTGTGATAATTGAGCTGCCTATATTCGTTATTGTCATATTTTTATTATCTAGATGTAGCATCGAGGCCACCGTGGCCCAGTATTGCATTATCTGACTGTAAAAGCGATGGATGTGGGTTCGGTCCCCCCCACTCGTGAGAAAGATTATAGTATCTTGACATGAGGTATAAGATATGACAATTTCCGAGTTTAAAATATAATTTCAAAATAAAATAACCATTATGCACATTATTAATTGCAAAGATACTTTGCTTGTTGCATGGTGGCTTTGAATAAAATAACAAATACAGTACTTGTGTACCGTATTTGCTATTTAAGCAATAACTAAATCTTCAAAAGTAATTGTAAGCGATTATTAGCTTAATATTACAGCTATCCATGGACAGTTACCTCAATACATTCTACAAACGTAGACCGTAGTATCAACAAACCCAAGAAACGGCGTTGAATTCCAAATGCTTAAGTTTCCCCTTTAAATTGTTTTTAAAAATAGATATATATATATATATTGTAAAGGTAGCTGGTTACCTTTATATATATCACATTGTGGAACAAGGAGACTTTAGTCAGTTAGTGATTTTACTCCTCTTTGGTCTTTTGATGATTAAACGTTTCATATAACGTTTTTCAATATAGTTTTCTTAATAATATATATATTTTGTACGTATAGAACTTCTTTGAATGTAATAAAATTACATATTAATATTTTAATATACTTGTATTCGATAAAAATACAATTTAGATTCATTTCTAAAACTCATACCAATATATAATACATATATACAAAATAATAATCTTAATTCCAAAAGCACATATATAAATATGTTTATAAATTAAGCAAGCATCTTTTTTGCAAAGAATAGAGACGGGGTGAGTCTAATTTTAAACTTCCCCGATCCGTCTTCAGCGCGTTCATTTTTGCCCCCACCCGAAACTGAACCACCCACCCTCATCCCCTAAAACTTTGACGTTTCCGTAGAACTAACTCGTAGAACCGTGCGGTCTACGCGAGCTTTAATCAATTTTTTAACTCCATTTTCTGTGGTAATTATTTTTTAATTTTTTAGTCTTGTTTTGTATTAATCCATACTAATAATATAAATGCAAAAGTAACTCTGTCTGTTTGCCTGTGAGGTCATCATCATAAACCGCTGAACATATTATAATAATATTTTATATAAATATACTTAAAGATATTGGAATAAGCATAGGCTACTTTTTTCTCGCATTCTTTTAGTTTTTCCAGGAATTTCATTGTTTTACGTGTAGACCGCCAAAAATACGAAACAGGTTTAGTTCACACGAGCGCGTCGCTAGTGTATTTATATAACTTCAAGCTGTTTGCCGTATAGCAGGATAATAAGAGAGAATATAGTGTCAAAACACTCCCTTCTCCACTTTCAGACTCAAGTCGAATTATATCTCGTTTATTTTACGCCATCGTGTCGCAGTTGCAATGTTCCAGGTTGTACGTAACGGTTTTAACTTCATATACACCAATGTCGAATAATATAAATGTTTCCAGAGTTTGATAAGACTAAGCGGGATGTTAAATTGAGTTATATGTATTTCTTAATGGGTGGGAAGTGGACAAGTAAGGTATATGACACTAGGTATACCTGCAGAATAAAAAATATACTTAGCTACCTGAACAGACAATATATTTTACATTTAATTCCTTTATTTTTGTTTAAAAAGCCTTTCTAAGTAACTATACTAACAGTGATTTCGTCACAAATATACTTTTTATTAACTCAAAAAATAAATTAAATGTATAATATTCGAAATCTCGAATCGACAACTTTCTGTATTATTGCATACATACCCAAAATATAAACTATATACAAAATCCGCACATAAAACAAAGGTTCTAAAAGAAGTTTCGAATTTAATTCGCAAATTTAATACCCAACTGAAACTATCGCCAAAAAAGGGTCCTATCCAAACATCGACCCTTATAAAACAGCGGGATTCAAACTGGGCTAAAAACACCCAAAAAGGCATAAAACTAAAGGAATTAGACCCTTCCAACTACTTTTCAAAACACTTTTAGACCCGCACTAAATATATGAATCCCAATTTATATTTTCAAACACGGGTCGGCAGGGTCGCACTTGAACAGTTAAGAAGAATATATTTTTAAAGACGACTTGTTAATTTACTAATCAAATATATAATTTATAAATAACAAATCAATATTATAAAAGACAAAATAATTTTATTATATATAATATAAAATTATTTTGTCTGACTGACTGAATGACTGACAATTAACGCATAGAAACTCATGTACGTAGAAAGCTGAAATTTTGGATGTAGGTATTTTGGAGAGTGTAGTACAGCACTATACACTACTAGAGAGTATTTAATTTCCGGAAATTCCTCCGAAAACTGGAAATAAAAAGATTTTACGTTTTATGACATAATGGAAGGTAGAAATAGAAATAGTTTGGCAAGGGACAAAGTCAACAAACAAATTTACTGACAACATCTTCTTATAAATAATAGAAAAGTAAATATTATTCGTTTTATTTATCTTTTTGAAGTTACTGCGTGCCTCTCTGTAAACCATGCGATAAGTCTCTGTTATCGCTAAAGGTTTCTTCGCAATGCATTACTATACTAATTGCGTTTAGGTAATGAAATGGACTTGTACAAATATAGGTATAAAAAGGTCAAATTATCATTCACTTGGTGTGATCGTGAAGGTTGATCCAGATCCAACTCCTCGATAACACAGGTTCAGTGAGAAAAATAAAAAGGACGAAACCCTTTGAGTTAGTGTAAAAATAGGGACAATAGTCTATTTTATCTATATGGCCATTTGACACCCCCCTAATAGACACTAAAATATAAGTAAAGTTTCAATGTAGTTACATTGAACCTTTCAATCACCTCTTACAAACTAGCACGTTTAAAAAAGAGTTACATCGACATATAGTATGAAAAATATATATATTATTATAATTATTTTACTTTTATGTATGACATATATTTTTAATCTACAAAAATAAATAAAATTGGAGTGTCTGTTCGTAACATTAGAATAACCGCTATTTACTACATACAGCATGCATGCTGTCTGCCTATATGTCTGTTTGTTCCGGCTAATTTCAATGGGTGAATTGATTTTGACGGCATTTTCATTAGCACATAGCTGATGTAGCGAGGAGTAACTTTACATACTTTTACTGTATAATTCCTATCTTTAGTTATAAATAACTATAGGCAATAAAAAACTAGAACACTTTTTCTCACAAACACTTTGCTTCGAATAGAAGTAACAACCATTTGTTGAAATAAACACATTGTTTGAAATAAACGTCTTATTGTTCCGAAAGCCTCCACTTTCCGTAACTTAATTTAAATAACAATATTTCAAAGAGTCAATTTAAGCGGCGCGCAGCTGCGCCTACAAAATTTTCATGTAACTTTACCTGTAATTACAAAATATATTCAGAACTTGTAACTGGATTTAAATAGTAACGTTCTTCAATAGTGATGTTGATATGTCGATATTGAAACTTATGTATATATTTTTTGATTTAATACTCCGTTCTCCATTTATCGGTATCGGTAAAGAAGCGGATGTTAATGCCGTATTTTGTCAAATTAAATATTATTAATATATATATATTTACCCAATTGGAAAATGAACCCCTAAATATCACGCACAGTCAAATACTTGTCAATTGGACCACAATGGCGTCTATATTAATAATAATAATAGTATAACTTACATTAGTTATAATATATTCAAACGAAATTATTTAAAACAACTAGATTTTAATTTCACCATTTTCAAGTTAATTTGTGTAGCATACAGCGAATGGCCAGTCTTAATAAATTATTCCGCCTCGGGGCTGCGATATCAGCTGACTTCCTGCAATCTCTTGAGGTTTTCCTGCCTTCCAAGACGTTTATTTATGTTTTGATTCTTAAAAGAAAAATACGTTTGTTTTATTATAATAGAGAATATATTTTTTACATAATACTAGTTTTTATACTTAGTTAATTTACGTGGGTATTATAAAATGTTATATTATATTTATTATAACTTTAAATAAAATATTTAAATTATATTTAAAATATTTCAATTCTCCCATCATTCTCGCAGTCTCGATATCGGGCGGAAAGTGGAGAACCCCATGTTGACACTATGTTCACTCTGACTACCCGCTTTGCGGGCAAAGGCGTGAAGTTAAATTAATTAAACGTTATATTAAGTCTACAAAAATTAAACTCATTATTTCATTTTTTTATATATTGGATAATATTATATTATAAAAACAAAATAATAAAAAGATTGGAAAGGTAAGGTTGGGAACGTATTTGTTTTAAGTCAAAGTGTTTTTTCTTTTGCTGAATGCGAAAACAATATGGATTTAATATATGAAATACATGTTCTACAAATAGCTTCACATTTTGTCCTAAATAGACAGAGAGAGCCTAATATCACTCCGATCTCCGCTTTGCGCTCGGATTTTAGACATGGCGTCTAGAATACCGACACTAAACGCCGTACTTTGCTTTACCATGGCGGTAAAACAAAAAAAAATATTTATGCTTAATAAGAATCTCCCGAATTGCGATTGGACCATATATCGCACTTGAGGCAATCATCGCACTAAAGTAAGTAGCGATAGTGAGTAAATAGATAAATATATACAGAAACAGAAAAGTCAATACCTCAAGGAATTCGAACCTTGGACCTTGCTAATTGAAAACCATACAAGATAATTAAAAACAAAGAAAATAATATGAAAATTGACAATTCTTATCGATTCATCAACACACCACTATCCGCATATAAAGAGACACTAAGAAATTACGTATTCCCCTTAACGTAGTTTCGGGAACTTTATTGAATTTGTTCAGAGGTGTGCAACACTTTTGTCTCCGTGATACGAATGCCAGTTACAGAATGTTACAGTAACTAACTAGTGTTATGTATCTTCTAAGACTTCTACTATTTTGTAATGAAATGAGGTATTAAATTTGTTGTTTTCAAATTCCAAACAGGACGTCTATTAATATGCAAAATTTATATATATATATATATATATATATGAGTACGAGTATTTCATCAAAATAATAGAATAAGTATATTTAGTAATAATAATAATACAAAATATTATAATAAGCAAATTGATGCAATATTTTAACTGTTTTCTTTTACAGAATAAAATACATATTAATAATAAATATTTTTAAGTGATCGTTTTAATAAATTGATAAATAGTAAATGTCAAAATTGTACAAAATACAACTTGAAATTAAAAGAAAGATCAGAATTGAAGTATTTTTTTATTAAAATAACTTTAAGAATCTTTAAGTATCTGTGTTTCGAGTACAAGACAAACAAAAATTTTATATTTTATCTTATCGATTCGCTTACAAACATAATATAACAAAATTCTCTGGACCAGATCGAAGAAGCTGTACTTATCAATGTCACAAATAGGTCGTACTAGGTACATGTGTAACATCCATTCAACAATCATTAATGTAAAACTATAATTAAAGTGGCGAGTGCTAAACAAAACGTGGAATAAAATAATATACTTGTCATTTAGCTTTCATTCAGCATCACTTTTTTTACCGCATAGAGGGGTAGTCAGGGAGATCTTAGTGTCAAGACACTCCGTTCTCCGCTTTCTGCCTGAAAGTGAAACATTGCGTTTTGAGTGACGGAACTCAACGACGCGCTTTGTCTCAGGTACCAGAGCGGAGAAATATTTATAGTATAATCATTTACCCGAGTAGGAATCGAACCCATAACCAATCTCGAGTACAGTCAGACGCTGTCCCACTGCACCACGATAGCCTAATCTATCTTCATGTTATTTTAAATTAAAAACCTTTAATACCACGAGCAAGCTACTTTTGTAAAACAACCTGTCACTACTTGACATTTCAAACGATCAATCTATATATAAAACTGTAAAGCATCCCAAGTATAAGAACACACAGATAAGAAATCGTCCTTTATAATTCCAAATCTTAACAATGTTATCTAATATTATATAAACGCTATGAGAAAATTCAGTGACAAAGCAAATTGCTTTCCGTCGTGTATCGCGCAATTTATTGCCTCCCTCAAAAGATATAGGCAACTATAGAAATTAGCGAATTAATATAGTACGATTATGCTTGGGACCTCCCTAATGGTATATGCTTATTGGTAAACTAGTTTTTATATCTGTATTCTCTTATATAATGCGATAAGTAGTTGAAGAATTTCTGTTAATAACTAATAAAACTAATAAAAAAATCGTATTTATCTTAACAGGTAATAAGGTGTTTTATTGTTTAGTTTGATTGACCAATCTTTATTACTTTTAATTTAGCATAAAAATACTATCATATTTCGTGTCACTGTAACAAAGTGAAATGTTACTCCGTCCTTTTTCTTTAGACAAAAACAAAAAAAACCCTCGGAAAAACTTTCGAAATTTATTTTACATAATAAACACTGATCTTAGGTATTTTTACATATAAATTAATATTTCTTAAACTTTTACACTAACACTATTTACGCTCTCAAACATCAAAAGCTCCGCCATATTGTATTTAATTCCCGGCAAGTCGTCTAATTTTCAAATTTCGAACTTGGAACAACTCTACGTTTAAATTCAAGTTTGGATTGAACGCGTTCCGTATTCGAAGCACGAGTTTTCATATTGCACATAGAATAGACTATAGTCGGTTTACATTCATCTTAAAAATTTTATTCATTTATTTATTCTCTTGTATATATTTTGTTTATTTACTTAATTATGATAAATTAATTAATATCTAAAAGGCGATCTTATGGTTCAGTAGTCGAAAAGAAACTATTATAATGTATTATCTAATTAGTAATTTCATAACATTCTTGTACAACATTGTAATGATATATCATCAATATTTATATCTATATTATATATTATATATATATTATTATATTTTATATTTATATTTATATCTATTTTATATCATAAATATATGGTACTAATATCTAACTTACAATATATCTTTCAATAATATATACCCGCGACCATTTCATTTTAAATAATTAATATATGGTTATTTTATTGGATTATAATATAAATTTTGGATGAATATTCAATAAATTTCACTAAATTTAAATAAAAACACAATTGCGAAGCGCAGTGCGAAGCGCATGTTTAAATATATACTCGTATATTACTTATCACTTGTTTAATTTTTAATACTTTGATTTTAAAAGTCTTATTTGACACAGCGAAATTAGCATTATGTTGAATAATTATTTACATATTTAATATTAAATTAACCAAAAACATTAATATAAGTAAAGCTAAAATCCAAAACTAAAACAGATTATATAAATATAACAATAATATTCAACAGATAATATAACATAAGACCACAGACAAAAAATGAAACGGGAGGATTTAAAGTTGGCGAAACCAATCCGCGCCGCTACCGCTTCCCGGATACCGTGTTCCTTGCGAGAGCGAAGTAAACAAAATTTCTACAAGGATATGAGGGTCCCCCTTGGGCGGGGTTGTTAAGTTAGTGGATAGTGGATTACTATAATATTTTATCTATGGTTTTTTTTTTTTTAAGAGTAGAATTAGTAATATCAAAGTTACCTATGGGACATAATATTGAGGTTATCGTGGCGCAGTGGTACAGCGACTGCGAATCGATGGTTGTGGATTCTATTATCACTCGAGGAATTGGTTATATTTATATATTATAATAAGTAGGAATGTAGGTGGGTATAAGAAATTTTATTTCGCTCTTTATCAATCGATGGAATTGCTTTTTGTTGTTCTTAGTAGATTTTTAACGACTTTTTTCAGTTATTAAATGCAAGTAATACTGTTTTTATATTATGTTTTATGTACGTATGTTAATATAATATAAGGTACATATTTGTACTATAGAAATTGCCTTTCTTTCTTCTAAATATTAAAATTACTTAACATTGTTTTATTATGACGATTGTTAACTCAAATGCTAGCAACAAGTAATAAATTTACTATCATTAATATAACATGCTCTTTCATTAAAAGTAAAATATCTTAAGCTATAAATATATATTTTACAATATCGCGTATACCGTGGTACAGCAACGGCTTAACTAGTTAACGTTTTTTGTGTGTGGGTACGGGGGTATTTTTATATGTGTGCGTGAGTTGGACGAGAAAGTTTTTTAGTGGGGGAATTTTAGTTTCCCTTTATATTGGCTCGGCTTGGCTTTACTAGGACGATGGTATTTATAGAGCTTTCTTGTAGTAATAATTATTGAACATCATATATTTAGAAAACGCTGCGGCGTTTGAACCCGCGCCTCTTGAACGGTTTTTAAGAGGCGCGGGTTCAAATCCCATCCAAAGTGTGAATAACACTTAGAAACAAATTTAATAGAATTATTGAATATCTTGTAGTAATTATATTTTTGTAATATAACCTAGTGTTCTCTCATCCCCTCCTCCTCAGCTCACTCACTCCACTCTCCACTTTCCGATCAATTGAGTGGATAGGGTTGTTCTCCTTGAACACTGGAACCACACTTACAATCCGTCATACTGCACCACAATGGTGTTTCTTATTAATTATTATTAAAGAATGTTTATAAATATATAAGATTTTGTTTTAAATTTGTTTATTTTGTTAGTGAAAGAAATGGATAGTTTTATTTAACTGTCATAGTGGTGTGTAGTAATATGTGGAGCAATACACATACATACATATATAAACCAAGCACATATTGTCACTTTTTACTATTAAGTATAATTTTCTGTATTGTTTATTTACATATTTCATTTTTTTATACACATATCTTAAGCGGACATCTCTTTTTACAAAGAGTTCTTGGTTCAATATGTTTCACATATAATATAACTTAACTTTACACTATATAATGAGTTTTAAAAAAAAACTAAATTTTCCTACAAAATAACTAAAATAACTAATAACTTATTACAAAACTACATCATAAGACTTGCCACAACTGAAAAAAAAAAACAAGAATAACTATTTCACGATCAACACACAAAATATAAATGCAGGATAGCAAAAACGCGCCATTCTATTCGTTGCTAAGTACCCACCCCTTTTTTCCCCCAAGAATTACTTTAAGGCGGGCCCGGGCGGGGTGGGCGCGCCATCTTTTTTCACCCTAACTTAGGGGGTAAGAGTAAGTATTGAAAACGGTTGAGTTTTTGGTTCGTTTTAAGTTCGTGATTAAAATTTGTATTTGAAAATGTTTATATACTGTAAGTAATTTCAATTTCACATTTATTATAACTAAAGAATTAAGATATTAAGACTAGTTCTCGTAAGACAAACCGCGCGGCGTTGAGTTCCACCACTCAAGACGCCACGTCTTGATTTTGGGCGGAAAGTGGAGAACGGAGTGGAACATTAAGCGAACTGCTTTTGTAAATTAGTATTGTGACTGTAGAAGTTCTTTGCTTATGACGTAAAGTATCTTGTAGAGTACCTAGTACCCATTTTGATGATAGCGGGGCTGAAGTTATCAAAGTATAACAAATAACAGTCTCACTGAACGGAAGCATTAGAGGTTTTAAGATTCTAAATTATTCTTTTACGTATCAAATACATGGTTTTTTTTATATTTTGTACCAAACATCATTTTTATTTTCAAACTATTCCATTTAATCTTTATATTTTCGATTTTGTTACGAAAATCTTGTTTATGGTATAATAAGAATTTGTATTTGTCTGGAAATAATAATCTTTACGCTTTTTCCCGCATAGCAGGGTAGTCAGAGAGAACTTAGTGTCAAGACACTCCGTTCTAAACTTTCTGCCCGAGATCAAGGCATTGCGTGTCGAGTGACGGAGCTCAAATTCAAAGTCTTAAACTTTCTTAATTAAACAAAAATAATACATACAAATCGATGATTTATGCCATACTTATTTCGTACAAGCTACTTAATAAAACGACAAAATCTACATTAAAAAAAAACCTTCAAGCAAATCGAACCCAGGACCGTCATTTTAAAATGAAATAATAATAAACTTGCCTAATCTTAAGCTAGAAGGTATCTGAAGTATTATATTTAGTTTTAATGTACGTAATTATTATTCAGGGCCCGAGGGAAAACGCTCATGGTTGTAGTCGAAGCCCCCACGTTGGATGCATTATAAAAGTCTTGCGTCGCGACGTTAAAGAGTAAAGATAAGCAAACGAATACCGGGGTTGGCACCAAAGTATTGTGTACAGGCTGTTTATTTTTATTTTAAAATACATATGTTTTACAGGCAAAAGTCAAAGGTTCAGGTGATGGTTATATGCAAATTATGGTACGTTAAGTTCGTGTATTAAGGCAAAGTTCCATTTCCATTTCGGACATGGTGTCTAAATGTATGAATAGTAGATAACTGTAGCTTTTCTATATACGCTATATGTTGATAAAAAAAAATAAAAAAAACTAACTTATTGTATATTTAATTACATGAATGAACTTACTGACATTTGATGAATAAAGACATACATACAAATATTTGATTATATAAAATATTACACATACATACACAATATTCTTTAATGTACTCAAAAATATTCAAACGCAGAGCCAATTTCAATAATCCTATATCATAACAGTCCTAAATATATGACTAACACTAGAAAATATTGAAAAATCATATAAAAAGCCTATCTAATTTATCACTATCGATGATTATATTGATTCTTAAACCAAATTTAACCTTTCACACATTAATACATAGTTTTAAGTGATATTTACATCAAAAATCACTTAAAACTTAAACTAATCAATTACAACACCTCAAGTTAGCAATGGCTTAAATTCACACCCTATATAAACATTTGCGCCCTAAAATCTTCGCGACTCATTACTCGCGGGCTTCCTAAGGGGGTAAGGGGTGGGGGGTGGAATCTTCGTCGAAATCTCCGACATTTTATCTAAATGGGCCTCAGAATGGAAGTCGTTCTGTTAATGACGCTGAAGAAATACGTAAGTCTTGTGACGTTGATGTATTCACCCTAATGTCTAGTATTGTTTAAGCATATTATTTATATAACCCCTTTAATTGAAGTCAGGTGAGATTGTGTTATGTATTTGCCTATTTACTTAATTTGAAAGAAGAACCGTTTCTAGGATATGGACATGGATATTACCATATCCTAGAAACGGTTATCCGTTAACGGATATCTGTTTCCAGGATACCTCCTGGAAACAGAGAATGGCAAAAAGGGTAAATAAAAATATGGGAGGACGATCTTCCAAAAGGTTGGAGAAGGTTAACTTGGAACAGGGACAATGGAAGACAATGGGTAAGGCCTATGTCAAGGGACAAGCTGATCAAAATTAACTGGTCACTGAAGATGTCTATTTTTTTAATTTTTTAATGTATGAAAAATTCTAAATATATTTTATTATATTTTATATCTTTAAAATAAATTTGATTGTAAGTTAAAATATTGGTCCGATAAAGAAGAAGAGCTAGCTTTATTATTCTGTTATTTTATATATGAAAGGTAACCTTGTGAAAATCATTCTTAAGAGAGTAGTGGTCCAATCATACTTACTTTATGTACGATTAAAATTTATATAAGGTACATTTAAAATAAGCCTTTAAGGATTCGAACCCGCGGCTCTTGGAAATTGTCCAAGCGCTCTGACTGGTAAACAATGTGTTCTACATCCAGCTTCGTCGAAATTCTTATAAGCTTATTGCAACTTATTTCGTTGTTATCATATCTGTAGGGAGATTTTTACAAGTTTCTGCTACCCAATGATTATTTCGACGAACAATCACTTCGCAAGAGAGAATGCTATCTATTAAACATTTTTAACGTTTTCTGTACAAGTTCGAATAACGTACAGTCACACAATTAGAATCTTAAGATAAGGCAATCCGGCTGCGTTCTAATTTATGTAAGTTTTCTAAAATATATTTTTCAAATACGTAGCTGTTTTAAGCTTAAGCTTAAAAGATAAAGGAAAATATTTTATCTTCCAAAAAATCTATTTACACATATAAATATTACAGAATTTGTCATGATTTAAGTAATGATTTAAGAAACATAAAAGGGATATATAATTCTTCCGATATAAGCTAGTTACTGAAATACTCGTTTTTTTATAATAAAGTATTAATTTTTTTAAATCTTGCAAGTGTATTAATTACAGACTGTAAATGCAATTGATTGTGGGTTTCCCACACGGGGAAATAATTAATTCGAAAATATTTGTTCGCTCCGGTACCGACGAGTGCGGCGTTGAGTTCCGCCACTCAACACGCAATGCCACTCGCACGGAGGGACTTGACACTAGGTTCTCTCTGACTACCCTGCTATGCGAGAAAAAGCATGAAGCTATAAAATATGAAATTTACAAGTTCTGCTGATGTAAGCTCAGGTTATAATTTTATGTAATCAAACCATAACAACCAATTTTCATAAAAAACATTTCTACCAGTATTCGAACCGAATACCTTTACATACACACCCAAAAATTAACAACAACGAATATATAAATCCATTTACTATTTAACTTATATATTCACCCAACCCTTAGCGGTCTAACCCAATATTTCAATACACGCAATCAAATGAAATCGATGCCACAATTAAATCGATACAATTTCATTAAGCGTACAATAACAGATTGCATTTAAATCTGTAGGAAATTTTGCTAGGCGGCAATCTGGGCGCAATTTAGCACTAACTGAGTCATTTGCTCGCGTCTTCGCGGGAGATGATTTGTAATTTGTTTTCTGTGCTAGTTCAAAACGAGTTGGATTTAGAGAGGCGTTGCTGAAATTTTGTATAAGATTATGGTGTACATATTTATTATTGTGGTTCAGTGCTTTCCTAGGATATGAAATATGGATATAGTATCCTAGAAATGGATAATGGTAAAAAGTGTAAATAAAAATATGGGAGGATGATTCTCCAAAAGGTTGGAGAAGATTGACTTTGAACAGAGAACAATGGGAGGCAATGGGGAAGGCCTATGTCAAGGGATAACCAGTTTTTACAAAAAAAAAAGTTTTCTTTTTAATGCATGCAAAATTCTATATATATTTTATTATGTTTATAAGGTGCCCCGCTCTGGTAAGACAAAGCACGGAGTTAAGTTCCGCCGCGAGGCTCATTTCGTAATGATTGGAAAATGTGAGGAACGTTTGTGAGTGGTCAAAAAAGGCCAGTAAGAACTTTGATTGGTTACTTATCTAATTGACTTTGTCACGATAGTTGTCAATACACATAAGAAAAAGCTTTTGTATGTAAATATACAAATATTATAGTTAAGCTATTTCAGTAAATTCTTTTCTATATATAACTTTTTTATAAAAGCGCATACCGATGCGTAATGAAAATTTAAACATTTGAAACCCGCGTCTCTTAGAAACTATAGCTGTAGCCAATATAATAGCCACTTAAGAAAAGAGACCCTTGTGTCATATCACTATATTCTCCACTTTCCGCCAGAAATCGAGCCATTGGGTGTCAAAATTCAATGCCGCGTTTTCTTTCACTGGAGCTTGGAAATTAAAATATTTTTTAATATGTAGATATCGAACCGATTACCCCCGCGCTTACAGTCATCTGCTCCACTGCCTTACAATGGCTTCTAATAATAATAATTATGTATTATTATATATTTCAAAATTATCATATACACGTCTCTCACCACTGAACGCCTTGACTGATGTAGAGGAGAAAATGCAAGCCGTTTCATTACGTTTTCTCGTTTAGAGCGCCACGATTTATTACTACGGCAGGCTCGCCCGGCCACCTGCCAGGAAATAATGAATTCTCAAGAAACTTGTGTAACTATGTCTTAAGTTGGTTTAAAATTAATATTGTTAGTTTTATTATGTAACCTAGTTGTAACCCGTAACTTTGTTTATGTTGACCATAAAACGTAAAAAATTGTAAAATATTCGGAAACGGGTCCCGTAAGAATTGTGTAAAATGCTTCCTTTCCTGAAATCTACATGCATTACAGCTTTTTACGAGCTTCGGCTCTGGGAGAAAAACATTTCTAGAACATCCAGTAAACGTACATAGCTGGATAGAACGTATTGCTTAGTGGTGAGAGCACTTGGAGGATTTGCAAGAGGCGCAGAAATACGTATTGTAAAAATTTTTTACCTAACTAAAACAAATTTAGAAGAAAATGTCGAAAAATTATCTAACACTTATTACTAAAGAATAATTTTAATAAAAGTACAAGATTTTTTTTTTTAAATGAATGCTAATCGATCTATTGTCGGTAAAACAAAAACTGCTTCTTAGCATTTTGGAAAAAGAACAAAAAAAAATTAATCACATCATCAACTCCAATACTTAGTTAAGACTATGAAATTTGGAAAGAAATAAGACTCTTTTAAGAAAATATTTAAGTAACGCTCAATTTGGACTTAACTTAAAAATAATTGCATATTATTTATTATGTAATTTGTATAATAGCTTACCAAAATCCATTTGCCATTTACATCACTAATAATCACTGAGAGCACTATTTCATATTCACTAAGAATCTATATTTAATATATATTATATACACTTTTTTTCAGCCTTAATTTTTTTTTACTTGTATAGCCGGGTATACAGGAAGAAGTTAGTGTCAATACACTCCATTCTCCATCGATTTCAACGCTGCTTAACGTAACTAATATATTCGAGTTACCAATTGCAAATAGATAGGATCGAACCCAGGACCCATCGCGCTTACAATCAGATGCTATTGCCACTGTTGTATATTATTAATTTATTGAGTCTATTGAGTTTCGTTCGATAATACAAGTACAAATTGCGGCGTTGAGTTCCGCTAAACAAAACTCATCGAAAAATCTCGATTTTTTTATCGGAAAGTGGTGACCGTAGTGTTTTGACACTAAGTTTTCTCAGACTAATCTGCTATGCGGGAAAAAGCGTTTCTATTAATCACTTCACTTCACTGAATTCGACAGTCATACTAAACTATGAACATAATGTCAAAATCGTATCGGTGCTGTCCACCGTGAGAACTTAAACAGGTTTTTATTACAAGGACTATATTTTAAAGACTTTCTGGTTTCTCAAGATTTAGGGGTAAACTTACCCCTTGTAAGGGACGGTGGTCAAGATTTTGAAGACATTTAATTTGTATTATAATAGACTAGGCGTTTTGTATGTTTTTTTGTTATTTCTTTTTCTTGTGTAGTGAATCTACTGTTCTCAA
Organism: Podotricha telesiphe; assembly: GCA_038994665.1. Taxonomy (NCBI): domain Eukaryota; kingdom Metazoa; phylum Arthropoda; class Insecta; order Lepidoptera; family Nymphalidae; genus Podotricha; species Podotricha telesiphe. The sequence goes on from JAOYRR010000390.1 coordinate 367,653, forward strand.
TAGAACTGACTGACAATACTGACTTACTGTATATTGATATGATTGCAAGACGATTATATAATTTAAATAAAGACCTTTCTTTGTTTTTGGCTTTGTCTTTTTGTTTTTTTTTATTTCAGGCGTAGGCAGAGAGCGGAACACAATGCCACGCTTATTAAAGAAAAATAATTAAGATTTTGATTCCTTTTCTTTTGCATCTCATATGAGAAATCTTCAAGGGAAACATATCACAATTTCTGTCACTTTCTTTACATATAGCCTTTTTTGATTTATTGATATAAAACACTGTACGTATTTCTTATAACTATAATATAATAATTACAACTGTTGAGTTTCTCGCCGGCTCTTCTCAACAGAACTGCCTCCCGAGCCGGTGGTAGCTGCCGCTAGGACTGATAATACTGACATTTTGTGTTAATTGACGATTCGAAAGTGCTTGTAATAGCCTATTTGAATAAAGAATATTTTGATTTCAATTTTGAACAGATGTCCCCCGTCTTATGTAATCGTATAGGTACTTCAAACAAATGGTATTGTGTGCATGTATTTTATTAATTAAATGTATTTCTGGTCCGTATGTGCGTATGCGCATCCAACAGAAACAACAAAAACACATAAAAAAAAAACAAAATGAATACATTAAATTATAAAAAATAATAGCTTTCTGTACTACATCTCCATAAAAACTAAAAACTATGCCAAATTTCATACTTCTCAAAGATCACGTAATAATGTAATTATATAAAAAAAAGTTAGCTATAGTTTAAAAATACCAATAAACGAGGGGGACGCTGTAGCCTCGATAAATATAAGGGCCTCGATACCTATAAATACTATAAATAAGTTATTTATAAAAATACTGTCTATTTTAAAGGTTTAGGTTTTTAATTCTATTTACTAAACTATTTTTTTTTCGTTGTTGCAAAGAAAAATGCATATACTGTGTTATAATTTGAATTATATTATTTTTTTTGTTCAGCTTCACACTTTTTGCCGCTTAGCAGGGTAACGAGTATCTAGTGTCGAGACACTCTGTTCTCCACTTTCCGCACGAAATCAAGACATTGCGTGTTGAGTGATAGAACTCAACGCTGCACTTTGTCTTTGTCCAGCGGAGAAATGAAAATATTTTTAACATAACCTTTCCCCGGAGTGGAAATCGAACCGACGACCATCGCGATTGCGGTTAGACCCTGTCCCACGATACGATGACCTCTGAATTATATTATGAATTTATAATTCATTTCAATTTATAACAAACATAATTGGTGTGAAACACAAATGTCATATTTTTATAACTTATTATTTAACATTTCTTAAAGTGTTAAGCACACACTTAAGAACTTGAAAAATACATATTTAGAAACGCATGAACGCATGGGTTGGCGGTCAGAGCGCTTGGACGGTTTCGAAGAGGCGCGGGTTCGAAACCAGCTGCGTTCAAATTTTTATACGTTTTTATAACTTAATTGCTCGGATTTTGATTTACGATAATTTTACAAATATTGCTTTGATGGGAAGCCCTTAACTCTTATACTGGTAATCGAAGTATTTTAAATATAAAGCACCTGAATACAAATCAAATCATCAATCAATCAATCTTCACGCTTTCGTAGGCAGAGAGCAAATAGTGGAAAAGACACTCCGTTCTAAACTTTTTTCATAGACACAGAGAGAGACTACTAATTACAACTATGTCCAGCCATGAGCGTCGAAAGGCTGAAACGACGATACTTCCGAATGAGATTCGAACCCACGACCAACTGTGCTCTTGAAATGGAAAAGGATAGTTTTGTTCGAGGAATGTCCAGTGTGAGAATAAAATCAGGTTTAAGACGTTCTTAAAGATATTCAAGTAACAGGTTTCTTTACGAGGGGTTGTAATGCGGACAGCGGTCAGTGTGGGAAACAAAGGGTTGGACTCGCTTCACTTGTTTGCTCCACTTTTAATATGTAGGGTATGGAAAATAATATATAAATATTAATAAGATAAGTAAAAAAAATTCAATAAAATAAAACTCCGACAGGTTCCGAGTTTTTTTTTTACAGAAACTAAGTAGATTAAAATGAAATTATTTTTGACCGGACTAATCGTGTATATTATTGGTATTCGAAAACACATTAAAGAAACCCGATGTTTCGAACATTTTACAGTAGTCCATGGTCACAGGTAGACTCATCATCATCATCATCAACAGAAAATCAAAGGTCTTCTTTTAACATTTTTTATTCCCACACTAAGGAAATTGAAAAAAAACATATTTAGAAAACGTATAAAAATTTTGAGCGCAGCGGAATTTGAACACGCGCCTCTTGAAAACCGTTCAAGAGGCTTTCTTAATATGTATTTATCAAAGGTCTTATTAAATTGTTTATTTAATTATTAAATTGATAATTTTATGAAATGACATTTTATGAATTACGTTACATTTTATGATTGATAATTTTATGAATTACATGTACATGTACAGGGTTCGATTTCCGCTCGGTGGAGTGGTTATATTTAAATTATTTTCCTTTTTTCCGCTCTGGTGTCAAGATAAAGCGGCGTTGAGTTACGCCACTCATGCAAAAACTATTGAGTTAATGAGTAACTAATTGACAGACAGAAATTAATGGATGTAGAAATTTGAAATTTGGCCGTTAGGATATTTGAGAAGTGTAGGGGGCTAAGAGAAAATTTCCGGAAATTCCTACGCGTACTGGAAATAGCAGGATTTCACGTTTATTAACGGGCACAAACGAAGTTGCAAGCTACAACTCGTCTATCTATATTTCAAGGCCATGTAAAGTTTTTTCACTAAGTAATGGGAGTAAAGTGGAGAACGGAGTGTTTTCACACAAGTACACTCTACCTAACCTGCTATATACGGCCAAAGCGTGATAACATTTATATTATTTATATATTTTTAATTTGTTAGTTCCGACGACCCTGAAAAAAAGCCAAAAAACATCGTGAATCTATAATTTTTTATTTAATATATTAATTTATTTTAAAAAAACGACCGAAAGCTTTATAGATAAAATAACATTTTGACGGCATGTATTGCCATCCAGCGGTGAAAAGCTACACTATAATTTTATATATGCTGTCTACTAATTGCTAATACTGACATCTATCGTTAAATAGATATAACTAATAACTATAAGCGTGTACTTGTTTAAAATAAAAAATACTAAAAAAAATATTATGCTAAGTATTTAATAAGTATAAAGCAGATACTAAAAAAACATTTTTTTATATTAACGTTTAACGAAACAGCGCCATCTAGTGTCTAATAGAAAATATATAACAGTTATTACACTTTTGAACTTAACAGATTAATTATTATAATAATAGTTTATTTAGCATCCATAATAATTGAATAATGTATGTGCGTATTTATTTCAGAATGTAATATAAGAAACCCGAATTAGTTGTATGTAACAAAAGATTTTCTCTAAATGTTTTTAAATCAAATTATAAAAATTGTTTATAATACTCTCAACATTTATACTACATTTTTATTATTAAAATATCCATTAATTAATTTTATTTTATATATTTATTTGATTTCCCTGGATTTGGTGCCACATTTCACTTCATATATTCTAAACAAAGAACTCACGAAACCTTGACTTGAGCTGTTGAATGGTATCGAAAAAAATAAGCCAAACTAGTCATTAGGTTGTTAGAAATATCATTGAATTATGTTCAGAATCATTATAAAGAATAATTAACTGAAAAGATTTTGAGAAAAGTAGAGTTGAAATAAAAGTAAAATAGGATTTTTTAAATAAAAAAGCACACTTTTTATTTTCTTTATGTTATGATAACATTATATTATGAACTGGATACGTATGTAAATTTACAAGCAAATCGTCTCGGCAAGAAAAGGATGGAAATAGCGGAAATAATGTTTTTTTCATGAGAGATTTTATATACAAGTGCAGCTGATAAAACGTGTAAAACCACTCAAACCGTCCACTCCACCGTCTCCTTAACCCCATTTAAAAAACATTGAATGCGAAGCGACTAAGCGTAATAATGTACATGTCTATCAAGAAATTATGAAATAAAAAATAAAGTAGCCATCGAGGCTTTTGTTTTTTTTTTCCAGGTTCACGCTTTTTCCCGCATAGCAGACATTGCGTGAAATCGACACATGGTGTATCTAGTGGCAGAGCTCAACGCCAACCTTCGTGTTACGTACCAAAGCGAAGAAATGAAAATATTTTAAACATATAACATTTTAAAATATATAATATATTATTCCCCACAACCAAATAATTGAATTTTTACTGAAAATTTTAAAAACATCATACTGATACTAACATGACATTTATACGAAGGTAATTGAATGATGTTTCCACTTTTTAAAGTATACATGGTCTTTTAATTTATTTAAGCTTCTATAATATTTCAATAGTGCGAACCCCATTTTACTTGCAAAAAATAAATTATAGAAGTTATTCTTTTATCTATCTAAGGTATTTATAACAATGTAAAACAATAAATCAATATTTTATTTAAACAATTTATTTCAAACCAGCTATAACATTGATGATCAAAAAAAAACTGTTAATTCGTCACTTTACAATAAACAATTATTTTTGTACTAAATCAGTAACATTCAGAAAAAACCTATACTTAAAACATTCCTTTCCGCTTATTACAGAGGCATAGACGCTAACTTTACCCTTCTAACTACAGTTCAAAATAAATAGTTAAAAACAAGTTGGACCCACTATTATCAGGTGCAGGTAAAATTGGACACTAAGACGTATATATTCTATTATAATTATATAATAAAACAATGAATAAAAATACAACATCAAACAAAATTTGTAGTCGAGATTTCCTTTTAAGCAAATTACATCTCTATAATTAGAATCCCGCTCTTCCAACAATCAATACGTACAATATTTATATAGTAGCTTCGATTTTTATCCCTAGCGGGGTAGTCCGAGAGAACGGAGTGCCAAAAGCTACGGTCAATGCATACTTCTTTCGCCTCGTCCACTCTTATCAACCTCTTCACAGTCCCTCCTCACTCCGGGAGGTCCTTATGCTTTACGTAACCTTCCTCCAGTATCATCGATACTGTGTTCTCGAAGGTCAATCGAGGTCTCGTCCTAATGTGTTATTTATACCTTTTGTGTTTTATCTCGCATAGTAAATTGACCAGAGTGACCAAAGTTACGGAAATCAACGCCGCATTTGGTCTAACAAGAGCCGTGGGATGAAAATAATTTAAATATAAGCATTCTCCTGTGGGGGAATTGAACCAACAACCAATCGTGCTTACAGCCAGACGCTTTACCACTGCGTCACGATGACCTCGTATATTTATTTATGGGAATTAATTAAATAAGGCAACTAATATTTTGACTAGAAGCCATTTAAATAGTTTAGTAAAAGCCTATTATAATATAAACAGTAGGTGTGAGCCGTCAATCCGTCGGCAGCGGCAGTGGGCCACGAGTGACCGGACAATGACCCCGACTACTGTAGAGTCGAAACTTTATTATAATAATAACACGAAATTATGTAATTTTTTTCAAAAAGTTAGAATTTTCGGGTTATTGTTGTTTTTTCTAAAAGGGATCCTTAGTTCAATTTTTAGATGAAGGTTTTTTTTGGAAACTTATTCAGTAAATATTTTATTGTTATGTATTAATTGTATCTTATCTGTGACTCACTTCTATAAGTGGAAATTAGGTTTAACTTTAAAAATATGGTCAAAAATTAGTTATTTAAATTTTCTGTAGTATTCTAATTTATAATTTTCAATAATTAAAAACTGAGCTAATTCATAAAATGTAAAAAAGAAAAGACAGTAGCAATGAATAGAAAAAGGCAATTATATATACATAAGCATTTTATACGATTAATATTAATTTACAATTCGATATAACAAAAATAAAATCGATTATTCTATAATCAATTAAACGACACAAAATAAAACCATCACTTACATTAAGAAATCATGAAATAAAATAAACAATATATAATATACAAAGAAAGACTCTACAACGTCCCCTGTCCGAATGTCACCAATCGCCAGAACGCCTAGCTCCAAGCAAACCGCACAAGCAATTAATAGCTGCGTTAACTTGTGGCCATACGACTAGTGTCAGTTTACTTAAAAAAACATTTTTATTATTCCATACAAGCTAAGTAGTGATATAATTCTCCGTTCTCCATTTTCTACAATTGTTTCGTACTACACACCAGTGACTTCGCCTGACTGTATATGGGATGATTATAATAAAAAAATGTTTTATTTAATTTCTATCCTCGGCAAAACAAACTGTGATTCGGGCGGAAAGTGGAGAACGGAGTAACTTGACACTAGGTCCTGGTCTAGCCTGCTAATTAGCTGATTTCATACACTGACACATTCTATCGAAATTAACCTATAGCTAATGTAATTTTTGTTATGTGTTTTTAATGTTTAATTTAATGCGTCTGTATAAGCAGCAAATGAACAAATTTTTACACACAATTTTTTTGTTATACCATGAGCTTTTGGTAGCATGATAACATAGCTTTGATTGAATGCATGATATTATATTAAAATTCAAAAGAATATATATATAGTTTAAAAACCATTTTTTAGCTGAAATAGATTTTTTTAGTAACGTTTAAGTGCTAAGTCACTTTTACTTAAGATTAATATATTTCTCCGTTCTCCATTTCCTAGAATTGTTAATTGCAATATGACATTTTTCAGTGTTATTAGCAGCTATTTGTTAACTTCCGGTTTGTGTCACTTTTACTTAAACTAATACGAGTATATATAAATCTTAGTAAATTAATTTCTAATGCAATTCAGCATCCTAATCAAGAATTGGAAGAAATAGAAAATATTGTTCTAAATATTAAAATAAATATAAAAAATATTTTATTAGAATTATTAATAAATAAAATTAAAAATAAGAACAATATTCTAAAAATAAAATTTATAATTCATTATTAATTAAAAAAATATATTTTAGTGTCAAATAATCTATATTTTTTTATGCGTCATATATTTTTTTTTATTATCATTCAATTGATCCTTTTGATAACATAGAAAGTTTGAAATTCATAATGAAAGGGAATTTGAAGTTTTAAGTATAATGTATTTCCATATTAATTATGAATAACGATACCACAAAAAAGAATTTAATAATTTGAAGTATTTAATTATTTCATACATTTAGACAGTTACCATAATTAGTAGCAATGTTTATTAATTTATGACCGTATGGTTAATGTAACTTTTACCTAACCTACATAGGTTTTGTATTTTTATCGTTATAGTGATATAAGTTTTATATAATTCCAAAATGTTTTGGATTTCAACTTAAGTCTTTTTTACGTTAAAATAATTTAGTTAGTTGAAACTTCAAATTTATATTTTTAAATTCATCCTTTTGATAGAATGAAAAGATTGAAATTCAAAATAATGTATGAAGCTCAAAATCTCTTAGGAAAATGATGCTACAAGGCATGTTTTGTAATTACCTATTAAAGATTTCTCTGATCTAGTAAGTAAGTGCTAACTAGCTTTTTAATAATGGGCACTTTTTTTTTTAATTACTGGGCATTTTAATAATGGACAAAACGTGGTTAAAAGAGTGTCAAATCACTGTACCTATACTGACTGACTAACTTTGTATATGAGGGAAAAGATTTGAAGCTAAAAAATATTGTTATTTATTCTCCAGAATGGTTATTCTTTTCCATTCTTATTAGATTATTTTAAAAAAAATTGTTATAACAATCAAATTTCTTATACAAACTAATTATATTTCTCTGTCAGACTGTGTCAGTGTGTGTGTGTGTGTGTGTGTCAGACAAATGCCACTTCAGTCTACCTGTGACAACGGACTACTGTAAACTGTACTTGCAATTAAATAAATACATTTTTTTTGGGAAAGCGTATAAAAATTTGAGCACAGCGGGATTCGACAGCGGGTGTCTCTTGAAAACCGTGCAAAGGCGTCCAAAATATTTTTTTCAATTTCCTGAGTGTGTGTGATTAATTAACACAAAAATATGTTAAAAATTAAATAATATTTTAAATTAAAAAGGAGTTTCACCCTTTATAGCATAGCATGGTAGGTTTGACTCCTGTGCCAAGACACTCAATGAGTATAAAATTTGTACGTATATTTTTTTCTTAAGGTTTTTCAATTTTGATGTAGGTTGATATAATATATATATTTACTTTTTTATTTAAATAACGATACAAGGCCAATTTAGCTACTCAATATATTCTCAAAAACCTGCAGAGAAAATAATGTGCTAAAGTGACGTAACGACCTATCTTCTTTCTCTCTTTTCTTTCTTTTGAATAAAAAAAAAAATATTATTATTATTAAAAAATAAATTTGAATAAAATTTTTCTTCAATCAAAATATATTGAGTACCTCAAATGCAACTGTAGGCATACCTATGCATGATTCGAAACCGTACTTAAATTCAATACTAATAATATATATATTTTTATTAATATGAAAAAAATATATATAATGAAGTTTTTTTTAATTAAATGTTTTTTTAATATGCTATTTTATTATATTATTTTTGATATAATGATTCTTGTAAGAATATAAAATTATCAAAGAGCGGACATCTTGAAATACCAAAACCGACCTTTCAGCTTCCATTACGAAAATCCAATAAAAACCTACCCTTTTCAAACTTCTTCCGAACTTCACTATCAAACTATTCAACTCCGCCCACTAACATGCATTAACTATTATATACCGGTCTCCCTCTAGCACGCCGCTAAGTTGGTTAATAGACCGAGACGACATGACATACGCCAGAACTATTGTTAACTTAGTTTCAAAGGTCGCTTCTAAAACGTTGTAACTATTAATTCTACAATCACAATTATGAAGTCTATTGCTCTAAAAATAGATTATATAATAAAATAAAAGAAAGTAGTTATATATCGTTTGACAGTGTAGTGAAGACGGTGTAGCGTAATATTTTTACACGAGCAATTCAGTAGCGTAAGGTGATGTCGTAAGGACCATAGTGGCGTAAAAATATTTAACTTAAGACGTTCTGTTAAAAAAATGCTAGTTACTCTGTATCGACGTCTTGCGCAAGATGGCGGCCGGAATTTGAATATCTCTTAGGAAAAGGGGTGTTTGTTTTGTACCCTTTAAGCGATTAAGCGCTGTACGGCTGTTGGATATTTCATATGAAATCTGATTAGAATTGTCTAATAAAGCGGTTATCGTTTGTAAGAATAAATGCGCTTTTATGCTTGAATGTTTATTTTATTATTGGCTTTCAATTTGTTTCTTGTGTTGGCGAAACGTTTTAAAGAAACTTTGTTTAATATTTTCATACATAATTTATGTATTTTTTCTTTTAAACTGGCAGGGAAAACCAAAAAGGAAAACATATGTCAAGGCTCTCTGTTATCTACTCTACGCCCAAAATCAAAATAATATGAATATAATTATTCCTTCGAGTAGGTATCGAATCCACGACCAATCGCATTTACAGTGAAAGTCTGCCCCACTGCGCCACAATGGCGTCTCTATCTGTTTATTGTATTTGCTAATAAAACAGAGTCAATTCTTTTAGTTATACACTAAAAAAATAATTCTAGGGGTATTTATATAACTAACTTAAACAAAAAATGTAATTATTGAGTTTTTGTTTGTCCAGTTTTTGCCTTTCACAAAAAAATTACTGTATGGATTTTTATGTAAGTTTTATATAATATTATATCTACTAAATATTTATAAAGATGTACTTATATATAAAAAAAGCAGCTTCACGCTTTTTCCGGCATAGCAGGGTAGTCAGTGAGCCTAGTGTCAAGACACCCCATCCTCCACTTTCCGCCCGAATTTGAGACATTGCGTGTTGGGTGGTGGAACTCAACGCCGTGCTTTGCTCAACAGGACCCGGATCAGAGCGGGTGAATGAAAGCAAATTATAAATAATCATTCCTCCGAGCGGGTATCAAGCCCACAATCAACCTGCAACAAGTGTTTGCTATCAGACTCGGTTCCACTGCGCCACGATGGCCTCAAGACGATATTTCATTCTGTAGATACCCTAACCATTTCGTTTTGAAAATAGATTATCAATTATTTCATTACAATTCTGATCAAATGAGCTGTACGGTCTTATTATTAGTATTTGTTTTAGTCGGTTGCACGTTTTTAATGTATGAAATATGGCGTTTCGATAATATACCTACACATATTGTGTTATATCGCAGCTGAGCTTTTACTTCTATCTTGAATTGTTGTTCCCAACAACAAGAACTGGATATTCAAATTATAAAGAATTATATAATAAAAAATGGTAACCCGACTAAATATATTTTGTTTAAACATAAAGACAAAACTATTAAAACTGTGTTGAGTGGCATAACTCAACTCCTTTCTGTCTTATCAGAGCAGACCAAACAAATCAAAAAAACTCTTGTACAGACAACACAGTTTTTTTAAAATTTTTAATATATTGTTAAAGAAAATAAATAATAAATATAACCTATTACTTTATCTTTTAAATAACAATAAATCACAAGCTAACAATAAGTTTCAATTGCTATTTTATAAGAATAAGCTCTTGTCAAAACGAGGTGACCCCTTTAAATAAAAATACCTGTCCAAGCGAACAGGTTAAGATATAAAATACATCTGAAGAAAAGAAACTTGGATCGAGTTTGTACTAGATTCAACCAGTTTCAACCAGTTCTTGCGTTTTATGTAAAACTTGATTTGTGGGGTGTTTGAGGTCGTCGGTGTCATGAGAATTTGATGTAAAGATAGAAACAAGATTTTGTATTATTTTTCATGGGAATAAATTTCCCTAAGTAAGTAACAGGTTCTAATACATTTCAAGTTTTCTATATTTGAAAAGAAGTAAATTTTATTCTACTAAAGATATCAGTTATCATAGAACTTTGTGGAATGACAGTTAAAAAATTGGCATAGTGTTGTGCATTACATGTAAATGAATGTAAGTGTAGTGTATAAAAATAGTGATATAATTTTTTATTTTTACTGTACGATAATGATTATTAAATAATAGAAGTGTTTCGCGCATAGGATACAAAGAACATGGTGTCAAGACACTCCGTTCTCCATTTTCCCAAAATCGAAACATTGTACTTCGGAACTCAACGCCGAACTAGCTATATATAGCGAGGAAAACGCAAAAACAAAAAATATATAATACATTTGATACTTTTAAAATAATACAAAGGTGTAGTGATTTGACTTTACATGTAAATACTAATTTATGTGAGGACGTTGATCACCCTACGGTCACTTGATGACCGAGAGCTGGGTCAAGGACGTACGATACGACACAAACGGTATGTAAAATTATAACGTAGAATTAGTAGAATTGTATACAAAAACATATATATATTTTATATTTTTTTAACATTTTTAAAGTGTTATTCGCAGATTAAGGAAATTGAAAAAGACATACGCAGCGGAATTTAAAACCTGTTCAAGTTTGAAGACCGTTGAACGGTTTTCATATGTAAAACACATATTTAGAAAACGTATAAAAATTTGAACACAGCGGGATTTGAAACCGCGCCTCTTGAAAACCGTTCAACAATTTCCTTAGTGTGCGAATAACACTTTAAAAAATGTTAAAAAAATATGTATTCACTTACCTCCAAATGCTGTCAAAATATAAATATAGAAAAACAGATTTCTATCATTTACAAAGTTTTTTTCTATCTAAAATATATTGGCTATATATTGTAGGGACATCGTCTTACTGTTAACACGATATTTGAAGGTTCGATTTGTAGCAAAACAACACGCGGCGTTGAGTTCCGCATTAAGTACTCAATATTTCCAATACAGAAGGAAAACGACTAACGGAGTGCTTAGACACTGGTTCCTTCATGCCTGCTTTGCCGAAAAAAACGTTAAACTACAATAAAAAACTATAGAATATAAATTTTAAAAATATTAGCAACACCATGCAAAATTAATTTTGTCAGGCTTAACGTAGAATTGAATTACTTAGCGCCTGCGAGTTAGGACTTAACTAAATCTATACCCACCTATTAGCTTGCGATCCAGCGGTCAGTTCACAGAAGCCAGTTGGGTCAAGGGCGGTTATGTTATTTACATATTTCAATATATTTGGGAGAAATTGCATGCTAATTTAATGGTCATATGGCATACTCATAGTTAGATTTGAAATTAGAATTTGTTTTGAAAAATATAGCGACCGATTGTAATCCTGTATTAAACAAAAGCAAAGCAAGTGGAGAACTGAGTGTCTTGACACTAGGTTCTCTCTGACTACCCTGCTATGTGGGAAATATTTGTTCTACTTCTCGTAATTTCTATGACAAAATAAACTGAAAGGCACATTCTTTGAATTATGTTCGCATTATCCTGGTCGTCTTGCCAAAGATATCATAGTTTGTGCTATGAAGGTATGGTCGTTATCGGACTTTTTTCTAATTTTAAACAAATCAAACGAGTAGCGATATATTAAAATAGAGTTGCAATTTAAATAAGTATTAAATACGTATTAGGTAGATAGATATAGGTGAAACTAAAAAAGTGTGTCAAAATATAAAAAATAATACCTGTTTAAAACTGTATACCTATAAGTACCTACCTGTTATTACAATAATAATATTTAAATTCATCAAATATTTAAAACCGCACAGTCATATCTATAACAAATATTGACTACTGTAGGTATTGTATAGTACCTTTGATTTAAATATTATGTTTTTTTTATAAATCACATTTCTTTGTAACATCTTCAGTACTTAACGCTAGGCTGGCAGTAATTTTTGTCGCACAAACTCTTTTTCTTCTTTAATACTGACTTACAGATGTTTCGCTGCTTACATACTTAGCTTTATTACAAATATATCTAACTAAATATTCAAGTATATTTTATGAGCTATATGAATTCAAATTAAACTGCATTTATAATATATTATGAATTCATAGCATATAGAACGTGTACTAATAATACCTACGTGTTCATATTTAAGAAAAATGCCGCTTGACGCTCTTTCCCGCAGCAGGGTAGTCAGAGAGAACCTAGTGTCAAGACATTCCGTACTCGGCTTTGCGCCCGAAATCGAGACATGGAGTGATGAGTGGTAGAATTCAACGTACCAGAGTGAAATTATGAAAATAATTTAAAATAATCATTCCTTCTAGTGGGAATCGAACCCAAATTCATTCGCGTTTGCAGCCACACGTTGTCGCACTATAATGGCCTCAAACAATTTAAACATTAAAAATTACTAATTAATCAACAGCTAGCTAATCAAACACGAAATTTATAAGCCAAATACGCCAATTTAATATAAACATCAAAAGGGTTGAAGTGAATTTTCTGGGCAAGCTTCAGGACTATACTGGTGTATCTAAACATAGGGTAAAACAACCCGCATTTCCCAAAAAGGAAATAGCAAACCGATAAGAACTCATTCCGAGACGTCTGCAAGACTAATACTCGGCTTATCGCACAAAAGGTACCCCTCCCCTCTTTATAGAATTTTCGGGCTTTCCACTAAGGGTGGCTGCCCCCCCTTTTTGCAGTACATTTTCATTTCCTTCATCTTTCCGCGCTCGAGGTATTCAGGGACGGACTGGTTGGATGTTTTCTTAATAAATATATAATATTAATATTGATACATTATTTTAGACTACATTTTTTTAAGCTTTAAGCTACTTTTTTGATTTGTTTATAATATTACTTAGCGATTCAAATATGTGCTTCTGAAATATTTTAATTAACTTATATATTTTACATAGTGCATAACAAAGTTATATAATAATAGAAATAGAAATACTTCATTGCACACAGAGACAATACTAAAACTGTACACAAGGATAAATGGATTACTACAGAGCGTGCAAAGGCGGCGTTATTGTTAATAGCAATCTGTTACAGACAACCTTTGGTGAAAGAAGCTTGGTCTTAATAGATATGAGTCATTGCAAATCTCAGAAGAAAAAAAAATTCTAGGCTTACTGCTAAATATACTAATTATTACTTAAATAGATAAAGTAAATAATAATATGTAATCTTATAAATATAATATATATAAGTATTTATATACATATAATATTATAAAAACACAATGAGGATAAGATATACATGAACACACGTACTTAAATATACAAATATGTTATAATATGCAAGGATAGGAAATAATTTGTTAAACGACCTTTAAATGAATTTGGAGATTTAGAGTGACGGATATCTGATAAAACCATATTCTATGGATTATTCATTTTATATAAAATGAATCACCATAAAAATGGGTATGAGCAATTGGCAACATTAAACAGTTATCATCTCTAGACCAGAGTTACGGATACAGATACAGGATAGAATAAAATCGCAAAAGGATATGCCATTTAAGTTAAAGTTAATTTATAGTTATCAAAATAATAATATATATATTAATATAATACACATGTCGTGTAGCCATATCCAGTAATCAAGTTACATATTACAAATAACATAAAAAAAAATAATACTTTAATATAATATATAAAAAAAAAAATACTTACCCAATAATTAAAAAACAATGCACCATAGTCCGCCCCTGCATCCAATTCCCGTCTTACAGCACAACCTTACCCCCTCCCTCGCCGCACCCCATTCGTTAGCGAACTTCCATACTTTGTAATATGCAAATGTCGAGTCTAAGGGGATGGTGTGCTAGGCGTCTTAAAATGAATTAATGACGCAGGTGATTTTAGGGGCGGGCAGGTAGATTTAAGTAAATATTGATTATAATGTCTTAGTTTTACTCGTAACTATTATTTATGTTGGTAGTTTTGTTTGTTTAAGACGAGATAGGTCTTCAGTTGGTAATATCAATGTGTAATTATTTTGATTAGTTATTTTGATGTGAACTTTGCATTGCGGTCATCGTGCAGTGTGACAGCTTTTGACTGGATATGCGATCGGTTGGGAATTCGATTTCTGCTCGGGAGAATGATTATATTTAAATTATCTCAATTGTTAGCTGTGTTGACAAGATAAAACGCGGCGTTGAGTTCCACTACTCAACACACAATGTCTTGATTTCGGGCTGTAGTGGAGAACGGAGTGTCTTGACTCTAGGTTCTCTCGGAATACCATACGAGCACTACTATGCGGACAAACGCGTTAAAAAGACTTTATTTTCATAAATGTATTATAGAAATAAAAATTAACAAAAACAATACTTGGGTACATATATTATATACCTAACTACAACTATTGTTTCCAAGATTCTAAAACTTACAGATGAAGCTGGAGGTTCTAAATTTATTACATCTAAGTCGTGGCTTTTGGATTTCAGACGCGTACAATAATATAATCTAGTCTTCAGTAGTTACACATATTTTTTGTTACAATTGATTGAGTTAAACTTCTTTATTAATTTAAGCTAAAATACCTTTAAGTAAGTAGCTTATTATATAGATAAATAAAAAAACTTTCCAAGCTTACTTAGCTTAAACTATATAAGTTATACAATTAGCAGGGTGGACGGAAAAAACTTTTTGCTAATGCCAATTTGTTTTCCACTACTCGCCCAATTTTCGAATGTGTGAATTGCGAAATTTAACGAGCGTCTTCACTTTTACCGTGAAACAATACTCCCCTGAGTGGAGATCGAATACACAACCATCGCGTTCGCAGTCGAATAACAAATAACACAACTGCGCCACGATGACTATAGGTTTTACGCTTTTTCCATATATTAAGGTATCCATAGAAAACCTCATATCAAGATACGTTTTCTCCCGAAGTCGAGACATTGCGTATAGTGTGGCGGAACTCAACGCCACGCTTTGTCTTAGGTACTTGAGTGGCAAATGTGTTTTTTTTAAATATAATTCCTCCGAGTTAGAACCGAACCCTCAATCGCGTTTACCGTCAGACGCAAACTGTATTTTATTTAATAAAGTTTCAAGTTGATATTCAATGCCATAATAATAATAAATAGAAAGAAAACATAATAAATACAAACAATAAAAATCCTGCGAAAGTAGGAACTACATAAATCAAATATTAAGGAAGAAAGATGTCATCACATTTCCCTGCTAAGTAGCTTTAGGGATGTGCCATCTTGAGTTAGTAACTCAAATTATATCGAGTCACACTTAACTCGATTATACTCGAGTTGAATTCATATTAAATCTACCCTCGAAATAAGTAAATAGCTAATTTAGATAAGTCAGAAAGATGTCTGACATCATTTTATTAGGACTGTCGATTATACCTATCCAAGTGTAAAAAAATAATAATGAGTAACTAACTAACCTAAGCAAATTCATTATTAAAGCAAAAAACTGTCATATTGAAAGTAGAATAAACTTTATTTAAGAATTATTTTATATACTTTTGTTTCATGAAATCCATTTACGTAGCTTGAATTAAACGAAATTAGATTTAATCGATTTTCTCAATTCTTTTTCATATGGATCCTACTACTAGCCAACACTATGTAATGCTACTGACATCTTATCTGCCCACTTAAGATTCGCTTCTCAAACTTTGGCATCTGCATATAATAATTTAAATTGCAGATTTCTTTTGTAGAGAGAAATAAATAGAAAACAAATAGTCTTTTCACGTGAGGTTCTTTAATAATGGCACTTCAAATGTGCAAGTAGAACACTTTTTACCATAGAGAATACATGAACGACTGATCGATAAAAATAAATAAATTATATGTCATAAAATCCACTCAAGCGGAATCGCAGGCATCAACTAGTAACTAATGAACTGATGAAAAATACGATATAAAAAATATGTATATATAATATATATAAAAAATTGTGATTCCCACTAGAGGCAATGATAATATTTAAAAATATTTCCATTTCTTCACTCTCGTACCTAAAACAAAGCGCGGCGTCGAATTCGGGCAGAAAGTGGAGAACAGAGTGTCTTGACACTAGGTTCCCTCTGCTTTGCGGAAAAAAGCGTGAAGCTGTAATATAAAAAAGGCGTAAAAAAAGTGTACAAAGATTTCAAAGTAAACCGTCTTATTTATTTATTAAATGCTAGGAAACATGTGACATATATATTAAAGATAAAGTAAGTAGATAAATAATTATTTATGCATTTTTGCTTTTCTATGACTTTTATTTAATCGAAAACATTTTTAGAAATTGTATAAAATTTAGACGCAGCAGGAGTCAAACCCGCGCCTCTTAGAAACCGTCCAAGCGCTCTTATAGCCTGCTAAGCCATACGTATTGTATATGGCTTAGCGTTCAAACTGTTACATGTTTTCTCAAAATGTTTTTCAATTTTTTAAGTGTTTGAATAACAATAAAAATGTAAAAATGTAAAAAAGAAAAATTTTAATTGTTTACTTTTACATGAATCTTCACGAAATATTTATTTATATGAAACATAATATTCGAATATTCACTTTGTATTTTTTCTGTAGAATTTATGATTTTAATAACTTATTTTTTTTGTTTCTAAACGCATGAATTTTAAATATGTTACTCTTGAAATACATACATTACTATTTTTTAATATATTTTTTTTGTGTTCAATTTTTTATACTTTTTCTAAATAAGTATTTTACATACATTATTTCTTTATTATAGAGAGCTTAAACAAATCCATCAAACAAAATAAACGCATTATTTAATCTTATGTTGAGAAGCGCTGCGGACATCTCCCTCGCGTTCTTACCCGCATTATTGCCTTCATGAAATGCCTTAGCATCTGTAGCTTACATTTTATTTGGCATGTTCGTGTTTATAAAGATTTTAACCTTTCTTAGGTAAACTCAACTTGAAAGATGAAAATGTACAAGTTATATCCTATTTCTTGCTCAGTTATTTAAATAAGCAATTCCCTGTACGGTTATATCTTAAATATAAATATTTATTTTGTTAAGCTTAATAAAATTTTATCGTAAAATCGTGTTTTCGGTTCCCATGAGAGTTTCGGGGAATCCCTTCTTAGTGCTCCTTTACACTTCACCTTAGGTGCTTGCCAAATTTTGGCTTTAATCTGCGCGTTGTCTGTCAGTCAGTCACTTAGTAAAATAATTTTGTATATAGAGGTAGATGTAAAGTAAGTTAGGTATAACTTAAGTACAAGAACTATGCCATAATAATAAAAAAAAAAAATTTTGTCAAACTCAAAACCTTAATAATAAAGTAAATAATAAATAATCAACTAATTTAACATGTACCTATAATTTATTTTTTATAAATCTGTATACAATGGTGGTAAAAGTATCAGTAAGTATATGAAAATGTAACAATATATTCAAAAACATTTATTTACAATATATAAAATAGGTATAATACAATACAAAATCTCGGAATTGAAGTTCGAAGCGGAACTAAAACATCGCTCGACATCGCCCCGGCACGTACTCGCCGCGCCTTTCAATCTAACTTCGCTCCTTACTTTGCTTTCTTGGAAACTTATCAGGGTTGTTGAAAATCTGAAAGAATATTGAATATTTTTAACATGTCCAAAATATTTAATAAAATAGCGTTCTGTCTTGCCAAACAATTATTCGTGGAATAATCTTGGGGTTAAACAGAAAATTTGTAAAAATCTCTCTACAGAGATGCTAGCAACAAAAATAAGTTGTTCTAAGCGTATATGAATTTTGGTTGTAGAATGCATGGCTTGGCGGTCAGAGCGCTTGGTTTCTACGAGCCACAGGTTCAAATTCTACTGCGTTCAAATTTTACACATTTTCTAATAAAATATAGATAAGATATCTGTGTTAAGATATCTAATAAAATATAGATAAGATATGTGTGAATATTTATTCTAAATATAACTTCAACACATGACTCTTGCCTATACCTATGCTATATCGATATGGAATACGCATAGCAAAACAATATACGAAATTCCAAATTCTCCTTTTTCTAACCGGATTTGGATAATATTTATTTAATAAATTTTAATTTCACCTATTTTTCTTAGATATCTCGTAAGTATACTATTTTGATTTCTATCTTCTGTAATTTCGACTATATAATGTAAAACCTCTTTTTTCCTGTTAACATATGTTAATGCCTATACCTATAGGCATAAGCAAATTTTTACTTGCTGCTCCTTCTCTAGGAATCTATATCACATATATCATTTTACGTCAAGCAGTTTCGGCTGTACGTTATCTGTCAAACACTCAGTGAGCTACGAAACAATTTAATTTACATTGAAACTAGCGACTAGCTCGCGGCTTCGCCCGCGTGCACTATATCTGTTTCGTATTTTCGGTGGTCTTTTCGTAAAATAATGATATTCCTGGAAAAACTAAAAAAATTGGATAATAAAGTAGCCTATGTTCATTCCAAGACCTTCAAGTAACTCTATATAAAATTATATTACACCCGGTTGCGCAGTTGGCGGCCGTGATGATGGCACAGACAGGCAGAGAGACAGCCTTACTTTCGCATTTATAATATTAGTATGAATTGAAAAAGGTACTTAGGTACTCTAAAAACATATAAACCTATTTTTTTTATATTATGGAAGCAAACACGTTATAAGGTGTACTCAACACATACCCACTTTCAGTAAGTTATGTGATTTCTTTATTTTATATATTTATATATAGTAAAACATATAAAATATATTTATTAAACTTTAGTTGGCATCCCTTAGCGTAATTTAAATTCAAAACGAGCGCGCGGCAAAGTTCCAAACCGTTATATCAAATTCTTGGTTAGAGTGGAATATAAATTTACAAGTATATTGCATTAATATATATTTATATATTAAATTGATTTAAATTGATAATTCGTATTGACTTCGACGTGATTGATTGAGCGGGATAGTTAAAGGTTCTCTGTCGTGCGAATATTTTTTGTCAAATAAAATCAAACATTTTAGTTTTTCCCGATCTTGTTAGAATAAACGCGGTTTTAGGTTTCGCCGTCAGCAATTACTGATGTTAAATGACTAGAAAGTGGAGAGTGGAGTAATTTGTCACTATGTATTGTCATTATGAGCTCTTTGCCTTACAAAAATGTATATTTATATATATATATAAACATTCAAGCTTTCATAGTGATTTATTCACGATTTTACCACATTGCAGGGTAGTCAGTAATAACGTAGTGTCAAGGCACTACCATTTTAAACTTTCCGCTTTAAAGTTTGTGATTGATTTGGAAATAAAAATATAGAAATCTTGACACTTGACATGCGGACTATAATAATAAATAATTAGTTATAAAGCTATATCTCTTCATCACATTAAAAGGAAAAGTAAGAAGATTCGAACCCACTAACCTTTACATATATTAAATTGAAGGACCTAAATAGAACACATTATAAGGGAACTAGAAAATCAATAAACGTACTTTGTACGTCTCGTATTTGTTCCTTAGTCGCGAAAATGAGATATTCCGCTAGGGTGGGTGGGTGTCCCACCTGAGACAAGGCAAGACGGTGGCACTCAAAATTTCCCATTACATAACTGTTAATTAAATAGCTTTAGAGTTTTAGTGGCGGTTCAAATATATGCGTATTATTTATTCATGTTTAATGAATAACTTTAGTTTTATATGTGTTGAGACAAAAATAGTAAATGTGGAGGAAAAATATTAAGTAAAAAGAGTGGAATTTGTTTGTTTTTGCGAAGTACCTACTATAAAATTATTATACGGCAAGGCTTAGATAATTATTTTTATTGGTAGCTTGCAAAGTGTCAAGTTGTCAAAGTGTAAGTCATTTATTATAAAAGCATATATGAAACACATACACACACTATTACATAGTGTGTGTAACATTTATTTTATTAATTAAATGTATTTTTGATACATTAATATTGTACACCACAGTAAATATTGAAAATAAATCAACAGAAAATAACTATTACAAATATGCACAAAAGGTGGTCTTAGCGATCTCTTCCAGTTTAGGAGATTTGGAAATTTATATAGCGTGGGTGGTGTAAGAATATATTATATATATTGTACTATAACCTTATACATAGACACAGATACTTATAAAAAACATAATAATATTATATAGTAATATATACGGTTATATTATTTACTTATTTATATAAATAATTAATATTCATGACTTTGATAAGTACCCAGTATTTTTTTCATAGATCTGTTCAAATAAAAGACGATACTGAGTTTCCAGGATACTTTATTCAGCTTCACTCGTTTTCCCGCATAGCACGGCAGGCACTCCATACTCCACTTTCCGCCCTAATCTAAAACCTTGCGGGTTGAGTATCAAAATTCAATAATCAAAATTTTTACAGGTTGGTTAAACTATTTTTTAAACTTCTATATATGCAAATATTAAATGTATCTATATAGGTATGTACACAAGACGCTATCGCGCCCTTTATTTTAATGACGTCTTTCTAATCCTCCGGGCTTATTAACCACCCCCAAGTTTCCGTATAAAATTACTTGGGAGTATAAGCTGTTATTTTACTTAGCAGGATAGTGTGTGTGAACTTAATATTAATTTATATGTACGTACGAAATTTAAATAACTTATTATTGTATATAATAATATTAGTGGCTATCTTGGCGCAGTGGGACATCGTCTGAATGTAAGCGCGATTGGAAGTTCGATTCCCACTCGTTGGAATGATTTCTCCAGTCTGTTCAGACAAAGTGTGGCGTTGAGTTACATAATTCAATATGCAAAGTCTAGGATTCGGACGGAAAGTAAAGAGCGGAGTGTTCACTTGGTTTTCTCATCCCTACCCTGCTATTCGGGAAAATGCGTGGAACTGTAAAATATATAAGGCACGTTTAGAAAAATCTGTGATTACGGATTCAAATCACAATAGAAATATATTAATTTTTAATAAATACACATGTATCTTTATTCTGAGTACACAAACAGTCATGTTCAGTATTAAGATTTTTTTAATGCAAGCATCTGTCTATGCATGGAGTCTAGGGAAGACACTAGAAAACTATATTTTCTTAAACTTATTTATATTACTATATTTTTGTAGCACTTTGTGTTATTTCAAGTTCTGGCTGATTCCGCCTTAAATCAAAATATGAAAATAGCTTATCTAAAAAACTTATATTTAGAAGAAAACGTATAAAAATATTTCGTGTTCTAAATATATGTTTTTAAAATTCATAAGTGTGTTATTAACACTTTAGAAAAATGTTAAAAATAGCTTATCTACCCTCGTCTCGTAATTTTATTATAATGATTACTCTCTATGGATATCGAACAATTTACAATTGTTTACAAACGGACGACGTCCCACTGCGCCAAGATGGCCTCTCGATGAAAAGTCAACATTACATGTATCGATTTAAAAGTAATATTACAAATTGAGATCTCTGAGTGCGGTTGTAAGTAACGCTTTTCATATTTCAAAAAGCAATAACAAATTATTGAAACAAATATCTAATATAAAATGTAATATTAAACTTGCTTTAAATACATAGCACACACGTAGATAGAATTTATACGTAATTATGTAAATAAGTAAGGCGTGAACCTCCACCCAAGACGCCTCCCCCTCCCCCGCGAAACTGGCGATATTATAACTTTGTGCGCCTGTTCGTAAATGAGGAGGAGGATTTTATAATATTTATAATATTATATTGTTAGCAGACTAGTTGTTGCTCGCGACAATGTGTCCGAAGTAATGAAGATCTCTCTACCAAGTTTTTAAGTTTGTAGTCTTAAGTTTGTAGTAAAAAACTACGGATTTTAATATAAATATGCTTGGGCACATCTATTCTCAACCCGACCCTGTGCAAAAGTATAGATAAATGAAGCAAACGATAAGCTTACAAGGTTTTAAGACCATTGATGCCACTTCGTTCTCTACTTTTCGGTCGTATTCTAGACTTTACGTGTTGAGTGGCGGAACTCAACGCTGCGTTTTGTCTTGTCACCAGAGCGGATAAATCGAAACCATATCAACTGTATCGAAACCACAACCATGGCGTGTGCAGTTAGACGCTGTCACCTTTGAATGATAAAACTCGATTGTGTTAACATATTTAACGTAAAAGTAATGAATTTTGCGTCAAAAGGAAATAAATTAATAAAAATTGTCTGATTGAATTAGATTAGTAACAAATGAATCCTTTTTTCTATATATATATATATATATATATAGCATATGCTACGTTATAAACTAGCCTATTTTATATAGTTCGTTTTCTAAGTGAGGCACACTTTGTATAAATTTATAAATAAAATGGTTGTAACTTTTATATTTATAAACCGATTGAAATGAAATAAACACGAAATTCTTCATTTACTTAAAGCTTACCAAAATACAATAATAAAATTGTATTTAAATCGGTTCATCCGTTTCTGAGATTACCGCGCACAAACGCACAGACAAACAGATTTTTTTTTTTTTAAATCATCGCTTAGGTTCTATTATATTGATAAATGACCCCCCCCCCCAATAATCTTCCATGTGCAGACAGCGATCAGTTACATATTTATTGTATGTATATTGTATAAATATAGACAAAAATCTTTTTCCATACCAACATAGCCGCAGCCACGCGGCGCTAAGAACTACACGCGGCGCCATCTTGCCTCTCATCCTTACTTGCGTAACGTGAGATATATTAAAATATAGGTACTTATATATATTCTACGCTATAGATATATATATATATATATATATATATATATTCAGATCGCGGTTTTGTTTGAAGATTAATGTTTTCAAGTTATCTATTGTTATAAAGTTTAATATAGGCTTGTATAACTTTGATAATGGATACGTGCTGGTATGTTTGGAATTTTCAAATACCTTTCAATATGTTTTAATATTTGATATATTGAAAGATTATTGTTTATTGTAAGAATATTTCTTAATAACAATTTTTATTAAGTTATAAACTAATTTTGAAAATAAGAATGTAGTTAGGTAATAATATTTTTTTGTTATTTTCAACTTTACAGAATGCAATTAAGTAGTTATTAAATTTTTCTTTTTAGCTTCAAGTTGTTTTCCGGTGTATCAAGGTAGTTACAAGTACAAACCTAATGTCAAGACACTCTGTTCTCGAGAGAATTTGCGTGAGCTGAACGCCAAGGCAATGAATATATTTGAAATATATTTGAACTTTTTTTTTAAGTGTTATACACACACTTAGGAAATTAAAATACATTTTTAGAAAACGAATAAATTTTTTTCAACACCGCGCGTTTCTAACCTATGCCTTTTGGAATCCGTCCGTCCATGCAGCCTGACCGCTAAGCCATGCGTTCTACATCCGGCTACGTCAAAATTCCTAAACTTTTTATTACAACTTATTTTCATTGTTAGCATCTATTTATTTCTTTCTATCTTTTATATTTATTTCATATATCATTCCTCCGGGTGGCGATTGAACCTACTACCAATCGCGTTTACAATCAATGTTGTTCCATTTCGCCACGATGTTTTATAACCAGACCGAATTACACTTGTATTTTATGTTTAAATATATATATAAATATTTTCTAAAGTTAAAATTAATAAAAGATTTTAAATCATAAAAATCAATAACAATATTATAATACCATAAAAATTTTAAAACACAGCCAGACCTATTTGTAAATTTTCTAAATTACTCTTTCTTACACTTTATACTACTCTCTAATTTATTTTATTTACACACACACACACACATTTTTCTCTTATAACAAAATTATCAAAAAATTGTGAATCTTCGCCAACATAAACTATTCATGTCGATATCATAATATGATTCCGACTGCGCCTGGAGCTACAATTTCGAGTTCGCTCGGGGCGACGCATAAGCTTCATAGATCAGAGCTTTTTCAGTCGGTAAACCTTATAATACTGCACCGGAGACTTTTAAGTACTCAGTTTGGGGCCACCGTGGCACAGTGGGACAATGTATGGCTCTAACGGCGATCGATTGTGAGTTCGATTCCCACTCGGGGTATTATTTTATTAAAGTTGTTTTCATGGTGGTTCTCTGGTTAACAAGACAAAGCGCGGCGTTGAGTTCCGTCCCTCTACACGCAATATCTCTAATTTACGCAAAAAGTAGAGAACGGGAGTGTCTCGACATTCGGTTCTCTCTGACTACAAGTTAAAGCGTGAAACTAAGCTTTCATCTCTTTTCGCGAATAATACTTGTTCTCTACGTAAAAATAAAAAAGGATATTTTAAACGTAGTAGGCACCAACGTAGTGTTAAAACACTCCGTTCTCTTCTTTCCGCCCTAATTCGTAACTGAACGCCCCTAACATAAAAAAAAATAAAAAATTAAACATTATCACAATTCCTCAAGCATTTTTATTCCCTTTATAGCCTTTTTATTTCTTGAATTAAGAAATTAGAAAATTTATAATTGTATACGCATTAATAAGCTGACTGTGCAATTTGGACGATTCTTTTATTGCATTTACAAATTCACATATGAAATTACTAGCATTCTGTACAATAGAAATACATATCAAGGCTATTACAACGAACGTCTTCATACTGTATAATAGACAGAGTAAAGCAATTGTCTACGTATTAATGATTGGTGTGAAACCCGCTTTATTGCTTTTCGAGACTTGATTTTAGATTCTCGATTTGTGGTAACAGTGGATGTTACGTATATATAAATCTAGATATTAATTTAGTATGATTAATACATGTAGAATATACTAGCTGTGGCCGCGACTGCGTCCGTGTCCAGCATACTAAATAAATGTAGCTTAAGTTACTCCATGAAAGTCCCGTCAAAATCGGTCCAGCCATTCCAGAGATTAACCGGAACAAACTGACAGATAGACAGACAAAAATTGTATAAAAAAATATTTTGGTATACATACACGTTACGGTATACAGTACATACCGTATATACATACAATTGTCCATTTAGTAAAAAGTTGTCATTTTAACAATACAAAATAGACACTCCAATTTTATTTATTTGTATAGATTTAAAATTTAGAAAATAAATTTAAATAGTTTTAAAATATATATTTTTTGATTTTTTAAACGTGATTCTTAAATAAAGAAGTGAGGTATCTACTTCAAAATATATTCAGTTAAATGTATATTTTTACCTTACCTTACCATTTTTCAAAATATTAATTTTGTAAAAATAATAAGTATCAATATTTTTTTTGTTACATAAACTAACTTACATATACATATACTTATATTACATATACATAGAAACAATGGTAACAAATGTAATTATATATTATATAAATGGGTACGCACTCACACATAAACGTTTTTAAATATTTTTCAGGTATTGCAGTAGTATTCTTTAAGTGTGATAATAACACTATAAAAATATACAACTAGTAAATTGTTTAACTTCTCCTTTTATATTTTCAAGATACTTAGATACTCAGTTAACATTTCCAACAAACGTACGTATATACGAGTATTTAGAAAACGTATAAAAATTTGAACGCAGCGGGATTTGAACCCGCGCCTCTTGAAAACCGTTCAAGCGCTCTCACCGCTAAGCCATGCGTTCTACATCCAGCTACGTTGAAATTCTTATACGCTTATTACAACTTATATTTGTTGTTAGCATCTCTGTAGAGAGATTTTTACAAATTTCTGCTACCCAAAGATTATTCTACGAATAATCGTCTGGCAAGTGAGAATGCTATTTATTAAATATATATTTTGTTAACATTTTTTTTTTATACGTTTTTTAAATATATCTTTTTCAATTTCCTTAGTGTGGGAATAACACTTTAAAAAATGTTAACAAAATAAACGTACGTATAATTTCCAATTAATAATTACGTACTTCTTTTAAGGACTTCTATTCTTCATCCAAAAATGAATCTTGTAACACATTGTACAATAAATGTTCAAATAATTTTACCAATTTTCTTTATTACTTTTAATAACTCTGAAGTCCTCATTTCACACAAACTAGTTATTTTGTCAATATAATAATCTATAAGTAATGAAATATAAATAATCTAAAGCACAACTAATGTAATACACCTTCCTAACGTGATGTAGTCTTCGACTGAGGTCTTTTCTTTCCAACAGACAGTCTCCTATTGTGTGCCATGAGTCCCATTTCCAAGATATCATCAATTTGGAACATCTCCTTACTTGAAACCGGTAAATTATTTCCTTCAATCAACAAATTGATCAGGCCCCTTGGCCTCCTGTCCAAAAGCTTCTGACAAATGAGAACGGACAAAATCTTCTTCAGTGATAGATAGGACAAATCATTATAAGCCAAATTTAGGTAGCAAAGTTTGTTATTGCCTTTACAATATAATATACCATCCTTGACACTAGTATCATCTGTACCAAAGGGATCTGTGAATTCTCCTAAGCGATTCTCAACAATATTAAGAGCTTTGTCATAATATAACACATCCATATTAATTAGACTTTTTGCGTCACCGACAGATTTAAGAGACGCCTCCTTTTCCAATTTTCCTTTTCTAGGCGTAACTGAAATCGGTCTAGTTGCTTTCCGTTTCATTGTCTTCTTGTCACCTTCACCCGACCTTAATTCTTGTATCACATTATTTATCAGTACATTTTTGTTTTTGAGATACATCATATGTCGTACTTTGCTTTCGTATATTTCTTTAAAGCTGGTTAAAGCTACGGAAATCCCGCTAAATTTCCAAAACGCACCGCCGTCTCGTCGTCGTATCTCTATTATCGCTTAAACTGAGATAAATTAAATTCCGATTTGATCGAGTTGAGCTTCTTAGCCAAATGATGTGCCCCTAAATCAGTTATCCTATTGGACGTTAGTCAAATTTAATGCAAAACAAATTCACACATAGAGCGGGCTGTGGAAAACTAATTAAG
Source organism: Podotricha telesiphe (assembly GCA_038994665.1). Taxonomy (NCBI): domain Eukaryota; kingdom Metazoa; phylum Arthropoda; class Insecta; order Lepidoptera; family Nymphalidae; genus Podotricha; species Podotricha telesiphe. The sequence goes on from JAOYRR010000390.1 coordinate 395,396, forward strand.
TAATATTTTCTATAATATTATCTTCATCTACTTTAAGTATCCTTTGAGTGAGAGATAACGAAGAGTACTAGTCTTATTCAGTAAAATATCGTAATTAGCCTCCTTCAGAAAAGAAACTGTCGAAACATAGTCTTGTAATATTTGAAAGTATCGTGCTGAAATTGAACTTTGTCATATACGTGGCTACTTGTCCAGACCACCGTTGATTTTTTGATTTTGGGCTATATTCGCCGCCGGAAATTGCAAATATGGCGCCAATTTACCAATCTTTCGAGGTATTTCACTACTTTTGAAATTTTAATTCAACTAAATTATTCAGATTGCCTAGACTGCCATTATTTTCTTTTTTTGCTAATTCTTATGAGTGCCCGAAAAGCACTGGGGAAGTGCTGATGTGATCTCTCTTTATCTCTTGATCCTGAACCAAATTGTCGTCGGAGACTGTGATTCCACTGTAAGTTTGGCTTTGCTCCTCACTTTTTAATTCTGATCACTTGTTGACGCGCCTACATATTCATCTGTAGAGTGCAAAAAGCATAATGTACACCGTAAATAAAGTGTAGAAGTCATCTTGATCAGTATGTCGCTTCTCCTGAAAACACGATTAGACTCGGGTTCGATTTCCACTCGGCGGAATTATGCTACCATATTTACATATAATATATTTAAATTATTTGCATTTTTTCTACTCTGGTACCTAAGATGTAAAGGGCGGGAAGTGCTTGAGTTCCGCCACTACAACTAGACAACATCGTTACGGAATATTAATTTTATGATTTTAAATGTTTCTGTGTCTGTTTGTTTACTGAAATAAATGAAATGAATTTGTGAGCTTAATTTGGTTTGTCTGGTGTCATAGACTTCTAAGAGGTGCTGGGTAAATAGTATATAATACATATAAAAAGTGTAACTAAAACGAAAGTATTTAAGCCCTCATATTTTAATTGGGCAACATCTAAAAATGTCATCTATGAGATATATTGCAAATGAGCCGTTTGCTAAGTAAGTTGTTCATTGTGGGAAAAACACCCTTAAGGTGGTAAAGGTCATTGGGGCCAAGATTTATTCTTTTTTCCTCTGTAAGTACATAAAAATTTATTGCAAAAGCTAGTGGTCCTCCCCTGGGAGCAGTGGACAACGCCTACGCCCATCAACACTATTGGCTGGCCCGATCCCAGCCCAGACAAAATGGTTATTTATATTCCCCAAAAGACAAAGCGCGTGGCGTTGAATGCCATCAACATGTAAACCGCCATTCAACCTCGAATTAGGGGAGAAAGTGGAGAACGGAATATCTTGACACTCAGCTCTCTCTAACTATGCTGCCATAAGCGCGGAAAAACGTGAATCACAACAAATAGTCGTAGCAATATATTGCACATATATGTTGATTATTGATTGTAATTCCGCAAAACCCGAGCTTAAACTTATTGGTCAGTGTAACTAAATATATTGAGAATATTACATCGTAGTTTGAAACATTTTAGTGATTAACAAAGTAGCATCCACTTGGGAAGCTGATTGCAGTCCAAAGGAGATAGTTCCAAGGAAACTGTCCAACTTGGCTGAATACGTTTGTTGTTCACTACCGCTTGATTTTTCCTTATTACGTTTATATTTTGAAATATTAGGCTTATTCTGTATGTTTTTATATATTAAATACTAATTGCAATCATTTACGAGGAAAAATATTCTCAGACAGTCAATAAAATAAATGATTTATAAAATTGCTTCAATTACTTAAAATGAACAAAAAAAGTTATTTATTATTAAATACATTTTCGTGTTTAATATATATAATTATAATACATAAGCTTTATATACGTTTGAGTGCATTTAGTAAACATCGTATTTGGATTACAAAGGGCGAATAAAAGGGGCAATAGCCGCACAGCGCCGTTGGATAGCTGCAAAATACACGTGCCGCCGGAACAATGTATGCCATATTTGTACACAAGTAAAAAATGAACACATTTTGTGAGGGTGTCACATTATTTTATTAATTAAATATAGATTATTATTGTGATAAAAAATTGTTCATTCTGTAATTTTTACCTCACAACCTCTAGCATGTCCTGTAACTACTCAGTATTTATTTCAGTATTTTTTGCTCTACAGATGAGTATGTCGGTCCACAATTTCCGGAAAACGGAAATTTACTTTTCTTAACATATTAATATGAAGTGTAACTATTGTAATTAATCAAAACAAAAAAATATATAATTACATTACATTTCTCTTGCTGTGTTTGTCGAATCAATTTTTAATAGGCTTTGTTAGCTCGGGCGTGTTATTCAAGAGATACAGAAACAAATCCGTCTACTGTCAGGCTATACTTTGAAATGTTACGAAATAAGCTCATAAAAAGCTCTGACGCCTGCTGATGAGGCAACTACTGTTTTTAAACATTGGTTAAAATATAGCAGGCAAGTGTCTTGTCTTATTAAAAAAACAATTAAAAAGACCATAAATCATCATCATTCATGACTCGTTAAAATCAAATATTGAAGAACTTACACGTAAATTGTTCTTTTAAATTGATATTTTAAAATAATTAAGTATATTTAATACTGCCGAAAAAAAATGAAATAAAATAAGCAAATGATAGAAATCAGAAGCTGTAAAATTCACGCGGGCGGTGGCGTTGGCGCGTCGATATTCGCGCGGAAGCCATCTTAAAATTTACCCCCAACCCCTCTCGCCTCCTTAGACGATGCTTTTTCAACCGCGCACAGGGGTTGCCAACATTTGGTTTTTGTTTTTCCGTTTGATTTTTTCTAACTTTGTTAATTTGAAAACAGATTTTTTTGGAACATTTGTAAGCGATATAAGTTTTGGTGAATGTATAGAAATTAATATAAATTATAATTTTTTTGGAAAATCATTTTATAGTTGTATACGAAATAAAATTTATTGTTTTACCAGTATTAGAAATCATATTGCATAGCATTAAATACTCATAAGTTGAAAACATCTTTTGAATATAAACTTACCTTTGCCGACTATATTGTAAATTTTTTCTACAAAGTACATTAAAAAGTATATAATGTTTCCTAAACATAGCTTTTTATAACTTATATTATACTAAAACATCGCCAAGATATAAATATATTCGTACCAATTTATAAGATTCTATACAACAATCTTTTTTTAAATGAAAATGCTTTTATATAATAATTAATTATACCCTATTTAAAACGTCGAAACGTCTTGCGAATCCCCCTATACCAACATAATAACACTAAGCACTAACAAAACTATTCATCAATCTCCCATACCGTTTACACGCACAAAATACCTTATCTTGAAGATAATAAATTTCTTGCCGACTTCGCCATAGCGGCTAAATCAATACGGCATTAACACACACAGGGCCACCTCACGCCTACCGTTGCAACGTAAAAACTATTGAAATGAAAATATAAACTCTCACATAGGAAATGTACGGCAAATGCACCCACACGAGTGTAAAGCAGGTGTGTACACGAACCACTCTTCCCCCTTCCACCGCCCACCTCCCCGCCGCTCCGTGCGCCTTAGACGTTGGCTTTTTACATGGGTACAAGCAACCGCGCAGGGATCGGCAACATTCAGTTTGGTTGGTTTCTATACTATTTTTTTTTCATTTTACGCATTTAGCGAAGTAAGCAGCGAGAATCTAGGGTAGAGACACTCTGTTTCCAACTTTTTGCATGTTTTAAAGACATTGGCGCAATCTCTACATTATTTTTGGGATATAATTGAAATATCAATAACAAAAAACTATGAAATGTTAACTAATATTTAACTTCAATTCAATTGATCATAAATAAGAGAATAACGGTCTAGTAACCAAAAAAAATATATATTTATGTAAATAAAAATGTAGGAATAAAAATATATTTCTATTATTTCACACAAGGAAAAGCATATCTACCAAACGACTATTTCACAAACATTTACGATAAAGTAAATTTATTATGAAAAGATAAAAAGACACGATCTAGTTTTTACCCTTTTCTTAAACCGGTTAAATGTAAATCTAATCTCGATTTTGTTATTGACTGGAGACGATGGCCATCCCTTTCAATACGTTGTTCTGTGGGAATTTAATAAGAATTTGTCTATAAAGTTTATTTAACCTGTTTTCTGTAGGCAATATTTTGAACTCGTAGAAATCTAGTTTACTGGAGAACAAGTTTAAATTTTACGTAGTAGTTCTTTGTTGTGTGTAATTGTACTTAGTTCTCACGGATTATTTTGTAAAGCTTTGGTGCTCCTAATCTTATTATTATTATGTTTTTGTTGCATACTATTTTGTATATATTGTGTGTGAATGGATGGAAAATAGAGTATCTTGACAATTAGTCCCTCCGCTCCTTACTAGACTATACAGGACAATATATAAATCTGTATATTCAGGGAAATTTATTAAAGACATATGAATCATGATTTCTATTTGTGTATTATACTTGTATATATATTATCGTTAAATATTACTAAGATAATCTATCATTATAAAACCAAAGGCACATTACAATGCCAACAAACAATATAATTGAAACTATTTCTTTGAAGTAATTTTTAGAAACCAAAATCATGATTAAGAATATAATATAAATTTAACATAAAAATTAAATATGCAACAGTCCATTGAATACTAAGGGAAAAAAGTAACCCCATTTTACAATACGATCAGGGTTTATAAAAAAAGTGATAATTCTCACGACATACTTTAGTCGCTAGAAACAGGATTATTTCTTGAGGGTTTATCTTACAATATAATGCTTCGTTGAATATGAACCTGTTTTAACTTACACTTGTTAACACAGGTGTTTATGTCTTTATAACAACATGTCTTTAACGTTAGATTTACACAACGAGAATGGTATAAAATAACTCGATTGTAAATGTTAACAATATCTACAAGAAATTGTGAAATGTATTGTAACAATATAGTAATTGTAAATACAAAATTTTACATTTACATGTCGAGTATTGTATACTTGATTTATCAAATTAAAAAAAAACACATTAATCATATAACTTCCGGTACAAAATTAAAACTCCAAACCATACAACAAAACAGCAATATCCTAATTAGACATTTAATTATAAATCCGCCATGAATTCTTAACAGACTAGACATGTTAAAATTTCACTTCCCCTCACAAACTACGCTATAGGCGTATCACCGCGGCCCCATCTCGCTGTCTTTCTAAGGGGACCGCATAAAATAGTTATGGAGGGTAGGGGAGCTACTTAACCGTTTTTAGGAGACACCCCCGGCGTAGAAACACCCCGCTACTTCAACCCGCTTCCTGCCCCCTCCCATTCTTCACCCCACCACCCTCCAAGTATAACTATTCGTATATTTTTGCAAATTCTTCCAGAGGGTTGGCAATACCTGCCTTTTACTCGCATATCGGTGTTAGTATTGCTTTAGTAGTGTGGGTAATTTTGGATTCGGGTCACGCGATTTACTTTTAATTTTGCCGGATTTCCCCGGAAAATGGATAGTGTTTTCGTTTTTACGACGTGGCTTGCATATGATAGTAATTTTCATTTTCCAGTCTTACCGTGTTTTAATGTAAGGGATTTTTCGGGTTCTATTTCGATAAAGGGTGAAGGGAGGCAGTTAAGCCTGCGAAATATGTAGTATTTGAATAATTTGTACTTATCTATAAAACATGAATGGATAATGATATATCTTAAGGCATACATACAATATATAACACAATAAAAAAAAAAAAAAAAACCCTATACCAACCTAACCATATTCTAATAAATTCTTAACCACCTATTTCACGTCTTCCTAAACAAATTACATTCACTGGTAACCGAACCCCCGACCGTCTAATCAAATTCTATCAAACAACGCTAGCCCAATAACAATATTAGTTAATAGCTTCTTTTAAACTATACTTCCACTTCCTGTAATGGAAACTTCCGGGTCGTTGCCGTACCATCTCTAATAAGATTATACTGCTCTCTTCCCGTAGATAGTAACTTGGTTACATAGGATATTTATTTAAAATAATATATTGTGCCATATATATACCATACCGTCTAGACTAAATTTTAGGTTGAAATTTTAATTGTAAAGTTGAAACTGGTATACTTAGATATACATATAGATTAGTAATTTTTTTTGCAATAAGACTGATTTGTAAAGCTTTTTCTTTAGTTATATAAAATCTAATATTAAAAAAAACATTAAATTTATTTATTTTTATTAAGAATATACAGAATGACAGGTAAACTGCATATAAAAAAACAGTTGCTGTATTTTTTTTTAACAAACAGTTGCTGTATTTTTTATTAAAAAGTCAAAATCGAAACTGACAAATACCTATATAGATATATAGATGTTGTAAATTTGTAATTTGACAATATTTGACCAAGTTTATTCGCTGGTTGTGGGTTCGATTCCCACTCGGGGAAATGATTATATTCCCATTAAGTTCATTACTTCGCTCTAGTTACAAGAAGAAACGCGGCTTTGAGTTCCGGCACTCAACACACAATGTCGCGGGTTTGGGCGGAAAGTGGAGAATGGAGTGTCTCTCAGTAGGTTTTCTATGTTTAAAATTTGTAAGAGTTGAAAATATTTTATAAATATCGAATTCCACCAATTACAAATAGAACCTTCTTTACCAAAGCTAAGAGATTGTTTGATACAATAAAACTTCATTTGAAAATATATTTCCCTATTTTTATTTTAAAATTAATACAAATACGATTTGCTAGAACAATTTTGTATATAATAGTAAATTGTAATACAAATTAATTTTTTTTATTAAGTATTCAAAGTGTAAAGTACTTTTTACAGGCAAATACGTCATAAGTAATTGGCCACAACACTACAACTGAGATGTGTTAAGATATTTTTCTCTCCGCATACCAGCAGAGAAAACTTGTCAGACAGAGTCAAGACACTCCGTTCTTCACTTTCAGCCCCAATGCCAGACATTGCGTGTTGGCCGAACTTAACGCCGCGCTATGTCTTGTAATTAGAGCCGAGGAAGGAAAATAATTTGAATATATGCATTACCCCAAGTGCTAATATGTGTCGATATTTAAGTTCATATGAAGTATATATAAAGTTTGGGCTTTTATGGAAACAAATCACGACTTTCGTTTTCGTAACCGTTACTTTCATCCCGAATAGAGAGAACCTAGTGGCAAGTTCTCTGATGTCCGCCCAAATTTGAGATACTGCGCGGAGCAAAATAATTTTAGTACAATCATTCTGCCTATTGAGGATCCAACCCACAACCATCATCTTTACAGTCAAACGTACCACTAAACCACGATGGCCTCAAACATTTCCTGTTTATTAGAGTATATTAGTATTTGTTAATACTATATTTTAGAGTTATGTTAGTAAATTAGCTAAACAGGTCCACGTCGTTGTTAAAGTAATATCCAAAAATTCCAAGCAAAACCAAATGTTTTAGCTAGTAAAATTATATATGCATTGTAAAGTATACATAATAAATAAGCTCTTTATGTAACGCTTGAAGACGCGGAGAACGTAGCTAGCTATGTAGTGTACCCCGCGGAGGAACGAACCAAGGTAAAATTTTAGGGGGGCGCGGTAACTTTTGATAGAAGGATGTATGTGAAATATTCTTTATAACTTATTATTTTAATATATATATTATTTCTATATTACGATATAATGAAAATGGACTCAGAATAACAAACAGTATTAAATAACACTTAAGACTTTATTACGCGTGCGTTATTGAGTGTTGAGTGACGTCTTAGGTTTCAGAGTGGAGAAATGAAAATATTTTAAATATGCTCATAGCCCCAAGTGGGAATGGAACCCGTAACCAATCGCATTTATACTAAGACGCTGTTCCACGGTGCCACGATGGTATCTTAAATTTTTTTTATGATTACTATGTCAGTAAGTACCTAACATATTCATAATTCAATTTTTATTTGTATTGTATCAGATATTATAGACAAATGGTGTAAACAGGAAGAACGAATGAGGAATTGTATTTATATATAATAATAATTGTAACTTTAAATAAAAAAATCATTTCGGTGATAAAACATACTTTAATTATTTTAATTTCTCCCATGCAGCGTACAAGACTAAGCGCGGTTTTTTCTAAATATGTTGTGATATGGTAAAAGGCACGTACCCAATACTGAAAACTTTGAAGTCTCAATCCCATTACACCAGAGACCAAGATACAGTCAGCTCATTTTGCAAGAATCCAGGGCAGTACGCGAGGCAACTAAGAAATCGTTGGCGGTAGTTTGAGATAATAATTCTATCAAATGACAGTCAAGTGCCACCACAGTCTACATGTGACCACGGACTACTGTAAAGTGTTCGAAACGTCGGGTTCTAAAAATGTATTTTCGAATACCAAAATTATACGCGATTAATCCGGTTAAAATAGTTTAATTTCAAAAAGGCGTGTAGCTGCTTAATAAATTTCATTGGCAGCTACACAAAAAAATCTAATAAAACATAAATAAAAAAAATACGAATCTCCAACAAAACTCACGTACAGCGTCACCCGTGAACATCATATGTGTCTTGATACAGCATATAAGTCGATCGCGGGGTGGTTTTTACATTCTCCCTCAAGTATACTCACCCTCTTGCCCGCCACCCACCGCTTCCCTCCCTTAGAATCACTACTCTTATTTCAAATAACTCAAGGGTGAGAATCCCATGGATATATCCTAAGACATGCCACCCCCTTTCCCGGGCGTAATCTTAATATTAATATCTTGGGAAGCCTCTATATGATAGTTTTATGTTATGTATGTACCGGATTATATACTTTATGATATGATTTAAAATGTTTTGGGATTGAGGTTTTAAACTTAGATGAGTTGTTTCCGTTGTTAAAAGATTGTTTTACGGCTCATTTGGTTTAGTATGCGTCTATGGCTATGTGAAGGACTGGGACCAAAGTTGTTAGATGGCGGTGTTTTTTAAGTATTTTTCACTTCATCTCGGTTAATATAATTGACATTGATCGAAAAAGCAGGTAGCGTACGGTTTCTCTTGATACTTGGCTGAAATATTATTTTTAACGTAACTGGAAAGGTACAAAAACAAAACAAAAAAGCTAAAATAAGCAATCCGTTACGAATTTTATTTTACGGTCGCGGCTTCGCTTGCGTAAACTACATGGCTAAACTGTTTCGTTTTTTCGCCTGCCCGCGTTGGCATTTAAATCACAAACTTTGTTTAGATGTTATAATTTAAATGTTTGTAACTTTTTTGTTTATGGACCGATTGAAATCAATTTTATTGTTATAAGAAGTTTACATCGTTTTTTTTTTTTTTTTTTTTTTTTTTTTTTTTTTTTTTTTTTTTTTTTTTTTTTTTTTTTTTTTTTTTTTTTTTTTTTTTTTTTTTTTTTTTTTTTTTTTAGGTGGTCAAGAAGGTAATGGATATGATTCTATGATTTTCAAATTTCGTCTGTCTGTATGTATGTTAGAATGCGTACATCTTTAGAACTACTGGACGGATTTTAATAAAACCCTTTTGTTATATAGCCTTTTAAACTTAGGCTTAGGCTATAATTGATTTTGAAGAGTGGATAAGAGTGGAGTGTATTACTATAATAGACACCTGTACTATAAGATGTAAGGAAATAGCTCCTTACCAAAAATCGTCCTGCGTGAAGGGAATTTTGGTCATCGAGTCCTTATAAACGAAGTTACGGGCAGCTTCTAGTATAAAATATAATAACTTAAATATTTGTATATCACTACTAAGAAAGGTTTAAGGTAAATTAAGGTAAATTTAAGGTTCTAGAGGTTCAGATTACCTAGATAAAACATACTTTAACAAGACATTTCCCTTTTTAAATTTAATACAATATTTTCATACAATATTTTCATGGACGGTACCCAAGGTACCCAAGAGGCGCAGATTCGAGTCCCATTACGTTTAAATTTGTATACATAGTCTAATAATGTTTTTGATATCCAATGTGTGTGAATACCACTTTCAAAAAGTTAAACTACTTTCCTATATTTATCTAGGAATGTTAAATTTATCTTTATTTAATATATACGTCAATATTTTATATACAGATATTGACAATAAGGTTATTTGTTTAATTTTTTAACAAGCATTCCCTGAACCTGAGAATTAAAAATACTTTTTCTATGCTCATATTAAAATCAATATCATTTATACTGAACATTATAAAATTGCCTTGTTTCATATAACTTAATAAGCATTTAACGAGAAAAATTAAAAACTTTTTGACCCGTTTTGCCTAACCTGAGAAACCTCCGCGTGCTGGGTGTAAACCCATTTTATCCCTCCACACCTAAGTACAGAAAAACCATCCAAAAATATTTTTCTTATAATAAACTTAATACACTAAACTATTTGTAATATAGGTACACTCTAACTATGATTATATATTACTATAAACGTTAGATTGTTACTCGCGAGGGCTGTACCGCTATGCGCCTCACATAAATTTTATTGGCATAATCTAGCCCGCCCGCAAGATTCACTGTTCACTGGGTGGAAATTTTAAGATATACGAATATTCTACTAAGCGCAAAACAAGAATATTACGCATTTCTGTATATAAGATATCACCGTGGCCTAGTGTGATGGTTGTAGCGTGGCGAAGTCAGAGTAGTGTCATGACACTGTCTTCCATTTTCCGTCCGAATTCCGAGACATTGCGTGTTAAGTAGCGGAAGTAACGCCGCCCTTGGTATTGTACCAGATGTACAGTTATACCACTGGTACTGTTAAAGAAATGTATTTTTTTTTATATATATATAATCATTCCTACAAGTGGGGAGCGAACCCATAAACAATCGCGTGTACAGCCAGACGCTGTCCCATGGCGTCTCCATGTCACTATGGCGTCTATTAGCGGATATTTATGTTTAATTAGATTTAGGAGATACAGTCTTTGAAATGGACGGCGATTAGATAATAGACACTATATTTGTAAAAGAAAATAATTTTTGGAAAAGAAAATATTTTTTAATATAATTAAAATATAATTTAAATTGATTATATATTACAATTTTCACAATCAAATTAGTGTAGAGTATCAGAGTAATAGTATATATTTAGAGACGGTGAGCCTATATCCCTGTAGCCCTTCTGGTGTTAAACGGAGTCCATCCATCAGGTGACCTGAACGCTTGTGTTTGCCTTGTCTATTCAATAATAATAAAAACAACCTAGATTAGATTTTTTTCTTCTAATGACTCAAATATTGTCTCATCTAGTTCCAAAAGACGGGTTAAAACAAAATATATAAGCTATAAATTTTCCTTGCAAACGCTACCCTTTTATTGGGTCAACTTCTAACAACGTCTTTGCGTTTAATCAAAGGATATTTCCAATTAAATTGATTACGATCTGAGCCCTATCTACATTAATGTTCAACAAAATTGTTTTATTCCTATACATCGTGTACATTATACATATGTACAGCGTGCTATGATATCGGGAACTACAGGGATGACGATTTAACTAGCTATTTCATGCGACTTTGAATGAAAATTGATGGTATATTTACGATATTTGTTCTAATATTTAAATGAAAAGTAAATTATCAGTAACTCTCAGTAGATATTTATTATTGTTAGTTGATTTGATATATTTTTGCAAATTGTTATCGAATGGCCATAGTCTGTGTCGCAAAAGTCGATTGATTCTTTTACTCGAAGTAGTAGCCTCGTTGACACGTAAAATACGCGTTTCCATAACAACCAGTATGTACTTTTATACAAAAGTGTTAAACCTAAGGCAGTGTGTGTGTTTATTTTAATAACAATTTTTTTTATTAGCAGAGTAGTCAGAAAGAGCCTTATGTCAAAACACTCCGTTCTCCACTGTCCGTCCGCCCGAAATCGAGACGCGCTTTGTTTTATTAAAGTTATTTTAAAAATAATCATTCCCTCCGAGTATATATGGAACAATGTCTCTAACATAGTGTCCAAGTGTCCAGGGCATAGTGGACTAGGCTCTTTTCGCCATATGAGGAATAGAGTGAAGCTGTGTACAATAAATACATACTGTGCTTTGAAAATCAGTTTTTATCTCAAATTTAAATTTGGTATAATTCCTCACCCTGGGACCCTCAGGAAAAAGTAGATTTGAATTTTACTTAATAAAGATATACTGTGCCGCCTAAGACTTTACTCAAAATGGCAACTGTATGTATGGGTGCTTGTTTTTATACTATGCGTACTTGTATGTTAGCAGCCAATTTATTGACGTATCTAAATATTCTAAACTTACATGGCTATAAAACAATATATCAAAAAAAAAGTGTATTTGCTTTACAAAACGATACCGATTAGCTTCATACAAAAAAATATACATTCAAAAAGTCATAAAGAATTTAAAAACAAAAGCTCTGTGATATTTCAGTACTGAAATCAGAACAGAAAGTGGTGAAAAATAAACGCTGAAACATCGAAAACAAAGACGCGCAATGAATGCTAACGAGGTGTTAAGGATGGGGGTGCAATGGGGCTTAATATAGTTTTTGTTTTATTTTTGTATCTAATATTGTATTTTTTTATGAAGGTTAGAGGACATCATATCGCTGTGGGACAGCATATAACTATAAATATGAATTGTTGTGGGTTCCATCCCCAGTCGGGGGAAGTACTATATAATTTCTTTTTTTTGGCAATGTTTCAGTTTGGGGCGGAAAGTAGAGAACTTGACACTAGGTTCTATTTGACGACCTAGCGAAAAAAGTAAAGCAATTTATTAAAGATATGAATAATATATTCTGTAATCCCGGCTTTCACGAAGAGAGTATAGTGATAAATCTCTCCGTTTTGCACTATGGGGATTGTGGATATTCTTTTAACATTTTTTTTAAAGTATTATTCACACAATTAGGAAATCGAAACACATATCTTTAGATAACGTATAAAAATTTGAACGCAGCGTGATTTGAATCTGCACCTCTCGGAAACCGATCAAGCGCTCTGTCCGCATGGCTTACCGGTAAAAATACGTTTTTCAATTTCTTCCGTGCTTAATAACATAATATTACAATTGAAAAACATTTTTAAGAAACGTATAAAAACTTTGAACGCAGCGGGATTTATTTTTTTATGGGTTTCCAGAAACGGTTTTCGAAATTCCTAAGTGTACACACTTTACAAATGTTAAAATAATAATACAATTTTTATTATTCATTACTATATATAAACAATATGAAAATTAAAAAGCTTTTTATTTATAACCTAGTGTATATCAATCTTTACAACGTCCACAGCTGGTCCCGGAAAAAACCCGGAACACAGCACGGACGGACGTCTAAGTGCCAGTTAAATATTCCCACTTCATCCACACGTTTGTAAAACACGGATTCTTTTTATTTATGTTTTCTTTTTAAATTTATTTTCAACATTTTATTTGATCTGATTTATGTGGTATTGAAAAATTACATAGTTTTAAGGCCATTGTGGCGCATGTGACTGTATACGCGATGGATGTGGGTTCGAATTCCACCTAGGGGAATAATTATATTCAAATTATTTTCATTTCTCCGCTCTGGCGACAAGACAAAGCGTGGCGTTGATTTTCGTCACTCAATACAAACTTAAGGGCTCAGGCGGCAAGTGGAGAATGGAGAGGCTACTGAGTCGCAGTCTGCCCGAGAAATAAGCTGTTTTTTTTTGCTTTAAGTCCAATAATATTTTTTTGATTAGGCCACCGTTACGCAACAGTACGGTCTGTGACAGTAAATTCGATGGTCCTGGGTTTGATTTTTACTTGTGGAACTTATTGTCTTATAATGGACGGGAAGTGTTTTCCATAAAAACACATGAAAAGAATAAAGTATGTAGAGTTTATAAGTGTATTTGGTTATTTTTACACACCACAGCGTTACGTCCAATTTCTTTCCATTGAATGGGCAAGATGTGGAATGTAACAAAAACACTCTTTGCTTATTCTTTAAGGTACCGTACGGTAAAAATAGTAGATTTATAATAAATATATATTATTTAAGGAAAGGCACTAACTCTTTAAAAGTATACTTCTCAGTGATCGTTATAAGCTTTAAGTATTTAAAATGTAAAAAAAATGTATTCTTATATAAAAGGAATTATATTAAAACCAAAGGAATGGAGCTTTCAAAAAGTATTCGTATTGTTTTCCTACAAGAACAAAAGCATACCTACACATATTTCCTTATATAAACATTGTTCTAATAAGAATTTCAATATATTTTACACACTTATCAAGAGAAATATTTTTAGAAAATGTATCAAACACGTATAGCTGTAATTGCGTATACCGCTTGAATTACTTACGCTGCTGAGAGGCCCGGGATCGAATCCACCACAATCCAATTACGTTTAAATTTATAAGCTATTTTTTTTAGCAATAAAAAGTTTCATATTTTTTCATTATCCAGTAGGAACATACTATCAAATAAACATTCTATTCTAATATTTAACATATCTGCGCTTTCTCCTGCATAGCTGGTAAGTTAGCGCGAACTTAGTGTCAAAACACTCCGTTCTCCATTACCCCCCTGAATCCAAACTAATGCCTCTTGACTGGCGAAACTTAACGCCGCTTAGTCCTATCAGAGGGGAAAAAATAATGTAATTTAAATATAATCATTCCACTGAGTGAGGATTTTTGCCACAACCAATTGCGTTTATAGTCCAACGCTGTCCCACTGCGCCATGATGACCTCAATATTGAACATATTATTTCATAAAACAAAGTATCAAATAAAGAGCCTACAAGGCACGCTTTTTCAAACTTTCCTCTTTCCTAGCTCCATCATATAAATAACCCAGTTACTTTATATTAGGGGCCTTTTAACACCTCCTGAGGGCTGTAACGCGAACTTTTTAACTTGCGAACGCAAACGCCCTTACTTAGTGTTAATTTTTAATTTTTTGATATAACTTATAATATGTTGTACAAGTTATTGCTATTATAAATTTTTAAGTTGTACTTATTTGTTATTATTTTCTATTAAATAATTTTGATTGAAGCTTAGTTTATGCAAATATAAGTCAAGACACTCTATTCTCCAGTTTTCGTCCAGAACTCAACGCCGCACTTTGTTTTACCAGAGCGGGGAAATAAAAATAGTTTACACCAATACCCCGAGTGGGAATCGAACCCACAACCAATCTTTTAACAAACGACAAGTGAAGTAGAAAATGTGATTTGCACTTATCCTTATTTTTCTAGACTATAGACTTATAATATTTGATTGGCTGTTTAAAATTTTTGCTTGACATTTTTATAACTTGAAAATCAAAATTCATTATTTATTTCTGTTTATTTAATTATATTATATATGCATATTATATTTGTGTAAAATTATGTATGTATGAGTTCACATTTCTCATTCGAAGAAATCTCTATCAATCAGATAAGTTTAACTTCGACGACAACACTGTTAATCTTGCATTGTTTTTGTTACAAATTGCTATAAAGGATAAAAACCAAAAAATATATGTTAATCATTAATTATTTAAATTAAATAATATTTAATTAATAAATAATTTAAATTCTTCGTTTACTTTAAGTTAACAATTTAGTAAAAGAGCAATTTCACTATGAAAAATTTGACACCTTTCAACAAAATAAGGACGCCAAAGGCAAACGTAATGTTGCACTTTATTTAATTACACTAGAAACATATTTGTTTTTACAATTGTTTTAAAGCTTTATTCACACATTAGGGAAATTGAAAAACGTATATTTAGAACGCATGGCTTCGCGGTCGGAGCGCTTCAACGGTTTTCAAGAGGAGCGGGTTCAAATTCTGCTGTGGGTTCAAATTTTTATACGTTTTCTAAATATATGTTTTTCAACTAGAAAAATAATCAAAATGTACACTATACCCAGACCACACTTTAAAATCACAACCAATAGGCTTAGTTCAGTACTTTTTTTATAAAAAATGAATATTTAGAAGTTATTCTTAATCTAGTGCCAAGACACTTCGCACTCTACTTTCCGCCTGAAATCGAGACATTGCGTGTTGAGTAGCGAAACTCAATGCCGCGCCTTGTCTTAGGCACCAGAGCGGATAAATGGAAATAATTTAAATTATTCCCCCGAATGGGAATGGAATCCACAACCACGTTTTCAGTCAGACGCCACGATGGCCTCACTATATTTATATTATTTAAAAAAAATCCTTGAACCATTGAACAAGTTTAATATAAGAACTTTCGAATCCTAACCCGTTAGTTTCTTCATTACTTGACATCTAGCCGTCATTCATTCTATTCGCAAGCGTGAAAAATAAAGCATTCTGTTTCGTGTTTTCTCTACTATACTTGACACTGCCAGGTTATGCCTGTCATCACAAAATCAGCCCAATAATTAAAAAAAAAGAAAAGAAAAAATCTTAAATCCACTTAGAGCCATAGAGTATGTTATTTCTAATCAGATAATAATTCAAATTGTAAACAGAGTGTAATTCAAATTCACAATTATTGGACTTAGCTTATCTCATTCCAAATTTCACGACTTTTTTTTAGAAATGTATAATTAACATTAATTAACCGTTATTATATATATATTATCTAAGACGAGCGTTCGGGTCACCTGATGGTAAGTGAACACCGCTGCCCTCGACCCCGTGTAGCACCAGAGGAGCTACAGGTGCATGGCCGGCCTTTGAGGTGTAAATAGACGCGCCTTTATAAAGTACCAATGTCGTATCGACCTGGAAACACTGGCGCTGGTAGGCCATTCCACACTTGTATGGAAACACATCTAGTAAAACTAAAATTGTGTTCTAAGACAAGGTACAGTGTGGAAGATTCCCACTGTGGTGGGCTGACCAATTAAAGTTGGTAGTGACTAAACCTATACACGAGTGCACCAGAATAACCACAAGCAGGGAGAAGTCTTACGGCGAGCTATACCTGCCAGTGGCGAAGTGTGAATTTTTTTAGAAGTAAGTCGGCTTTGAAAATATATATTTAATATAGTCTAGGTTCTGCGTGATTATATAAATATTTGTTAGATTGTTAAATAATTATATTCAATATTATACTTTTCAAAAGGTAAGCTCGTGTTATATGGACACTTCGCCACTGATACCTGCTCGTTATAATTGAAAAAACATGATGACCGTGGCCACTCTGTCAAGAGTGGTCCGTAAAAAGCTACAAAAAAAATGTCATAAAAACAGCTCATTCGCGTACACTGCCGAGCATTTCCCATTTTCTAACAACGATCTATAAATAAACCTTAAAAGTGTTTGGAAATTTTTATACAAAAATTAAATTCTATATGATTAGATTACAAATCCACAGCTTTTATAGCATACACGCTTTTTTTTATTTTAGAATGATTTTTTTTAGAAATCAATATTCAACATACATATGTGTATATGTTGAAAATAAATTATACAGTTAAACGGCATATATCAAATATTAAGCGTTAGTTGTGGCGTCTTTGCGTTTGACATTAAACACGTTTGGTAGTGGCTTTGATTCCGAATCAGAGGAATATTATTTATTTTCATTTCTCCACTGTCATAAAACTTAAAAGTTCCAAGCTCCAATACTCAACGCGTTATGCCTCGAATTCAGGCGGCAAGTCAAGACCGGCGTGTCTTGACTTATAATTCTTTCTGACCACTGACTGCTATACGGAAAAAGCTGAAAATAAAACCTAATATATTAATAATATACGTAAAACTATAAAACCAAAAAAAACTTATACAGAAACAACCCCAAGCACGTGTACGCTGCCCAGCATAGTCCATTCGCAAACGGGACACCTATAAATAAAGCTTTAAAAAGTCCCGGGCCATTTTTCAACGGAGCTGCGTTGCGGCGGGCAGATTTTTTTCCGGATCCCGACGGGTTATTACAGTGATTAATTCACTGACTCCGACCTCTTGTTAACACGTGTTCTTTTAGCCTTTTTTTTTTAAACCTCATGGCAATTTGCCTGGCAATTTGCCTGGCAATTTGCCTTGCCGTAGTTGGCTTGTTTGCTTAATTTATTTAACCTGTTGAGCGAGGTGGTTTTTTTTGTGCTGTCAATCAATTATGTGTAGGGTGTCCGGTTTTCCTTTTGTTTCGTTGCATTTTGTTGCAAGGCCATAGTTTGGTTAAATTTCTGTATTTAATTTTAATTTGTAATTGTAATATGCGAGTGAGTGAGGGTGTTGATTTATCACACTGAATGGTTGTGAGTTCAAATACAAATTGGGGAAATATTTGCTATTAAGTATTATTAATAATAATAAGTATTATTTAGATTAGCTAATATTGCAAGACTATAAATAAGGCATAGTAATAAAATAATAATAAATAGATTAGAAAATAGGCAACTAAGTTTAATATTTTATTTGGAGGATTGTTAAGAATAGTAAATTCATAATTTAAATAAAAAATGTATTCATTTCAATTTTTCTTTGTTGATTATAACACTGCGTTCAAAACTGTTGGATTTCATGTTCCTTTTTTAATTTTTCTTTAATAAAATAAACTTTTGTTCACCCCAGTGCTTTACGCTTTTTTCCGCATAGAAGGGGCAGAGATAAACCTCATGTCAAGACACTTCGTTCTCAACATTCTGCAAAAATAGAAAACGTAGCTTGTTAAGGTGTAAGAACTCAACACGGCGCTTATTGTTCTCACCAGAGCGGAGTAATGAAAATAGTTTAAATATAATCATTAACTTGGGAAGGAATCCAACACACAACCATAGAGTATATATTCACACCCTATCACACTACGCCACGATACCTCTTGTGTCATATTTTTACTGTTTTGTGTTAAGCATATTTAAATTGTGGGACTGTAAGCGTGATTGGTTGTGGGTTCCCACGCAAAGAATTGATTATATTTAAAAAAAAATGAGACGGACCACGGTGTTGAGTTCCGCCACACATATAGTGGTGGAAAGTGGAAAGGGGAGAAAGTGTCTTAATACTAAGCTTTACTATACTTATACTCTGATTACTATGGTATGCGGGCAAAAGTGTGAACCTACAAAAAAATATATTTACTTTTATTATTTTATCTAAACTTTTACATGTATAGTTTTTACACTGCAAAGGTAATCTTTATCAACATGAACTAAACAAATACTAATAGAAAAACAAACTTATAAAAAAATGAGGCACATAGTGGTTTTACGGTATAGGCTAAGAAGACTTCGCATATCACGAAAATCTTCATTATACGTCACTAGTGCCATCTATGAGGTAGTAGTAACTGGCCTCATAAATAAAAAAGAATATTTTTATTGATAACTAAACGAAATATTTTATTTCGCTTAAAATGGTAATATAAATAAAATTTAAATATATATAGTAGTTTATAATAAATACTTATTAACTAGCATTTTTTTTCCTTTCACCAAGAGATGGTGATAAAACATCAGGTTTCCTTTTCATTAGTAGATGCCGGTAGTAATTTTAACTGAGCTATTGTACACTAGATGACGCTATAATGTCAATCTTTCCGTCAACAGATGTCACTAAATTTGTAGTTATGCTTTTCAACACTAGATGTCAGAATAAATTTACTGTAAAAATATTTTATTATATGAATAAGACATTGGTTTCTCTTTATAAAATTTCGCAGTAATATAAAACATTAAAATCTTCATAATTAACGATATTTAACTGTCAATGCGATGTATTATATTGTATTTTTCAACTTCACACCTTATTCCGCATATCGGGGTAGGCAGAGAACCTTGTATCAAGACACCCCGCTCTCCACTTTCCATCCGAATTCGAGAGATACGCAATGTCTAGTAACGAATCTCAACACCGTGCGTTGTTGTATAAGAGAAGGAAAATAAAATATTTTAAATGTTATCATTATTTTACTATCTCAGATAACTTTCGAATAAAATTGTTATACGTAACACGCTTTTATATTAAAAGTACGAGCTCTCTTCTTACAAAACTAAGCCTTACACGTAGTCAAATAACTCGCTTAAAAACTATAAGCAAAAGAAGCTAAAGAAATGCACTAAATCAATTGAGTAGAAGTTAATTAAATTGAAGTCCTGTTTTTATATATTATATACTTGGAAAATATTATTTACTTATAAATGCAACTAAATAATATATTAAATCAATCATAATTAACTTGATAACATTTAATAAGAGAAACGAGCTTCTTAAGGTAACGAAAAGTGGAGAGAGTAAGTTATTATTTAAATACTTATAGTTTATATGGGGATTCCTCACCGACCAACCATATCGTCATGATAAATACATTTCAATATTACATTTATTTACATTTGTACTTTGAAACATTAAAATATTATATTTTTAATAATTTGTAAGATATTAATTTAAGACAGAGTCATATCACTTCCCTCATTATTTTTTGAACTGACCTCGACATTTCACCATGCTAGACTTTAGTAAGATTTGCATTATTAAGCTTACATTAATGAAAAAAAAAATTTTTATAACGTATACTTTTTTAATCCAGAACTGGCTGATTAAATGTACTAAGTACGTGTTTATGGTGATGATAAAAAGAGCTGCAACTAGACAAAGTCTCTAAAACAAGCCTAGAAACCACTACATACAGACAGTTTGTTAAAAATAATAAAATTACAATCTTTTCTTCCAGCTTCACGCTATATTCAGCATAGCGCCCTGATGATATGTCAGAGAGAACCTAGTGTCAAGACACTCCGTTCTCCGCTTTCCTACCCAATTCGATGTTGCGTGTTGAATGAAAAATATAATATTAATATTAATAATAATCATTAAAGAACGTCTTAAAGAAATAATACTAATTATAAAGGGATATGATTAACCCTAGATCGCTTCGCTATACAAAAATACCCCAAGACAAAAATAAAAAAAACCGGGATGGATCTATTGTCATTCAGATGAATGTCTTATTAGGCGAGTCCGTTGAAATAATGTTTGTCTTTCATTGTTCCATTGAATGGGATGCGGTAACCTGGTATAAGTTTACTGGTAGAATAGAATAGTTGTAGGTTGCTATGAGTCTTGTATTAAATAGACTTTTCTAGAATATTATTGTTCTTGATTTGTAATTTCTAACTGTATAATAATGTTTTGGTTGTAAATTATTGATATATTATTAATTATTAGTCGCTCAGTCGCCATTGTAGCCACGTTGACTGCTGTAAAGACCCTGCAGGTTCTGCGTTGCCAATCCACAAGCCATGGCACAGTTCCTTGCCTGGTAAAATGACGACCTGATTAAGGTAAATGGCAAAACATCACTTGTGCTTTAAATTTATTTGGCGCGAACAAGAAGATTAATAGTGCCTATTTTTTATTTCAAAAGGTAATAATAGTAAATTAATTTTATAATAGTTAATAAGCAGAGAAATGCTAAAAGCTTTCCGGTGTATTTTATAGCGTTCGTCCTAATAAAAACATTTTTTTATATTCTAGCAATTTTTCTTGAATATTCTAAATAAAAGTACATCATACGTATTTGTTACTTCGTAAAAAAAGCTATTGTATTATAAATCTATCATTTAATGAGGCCATATGGAACTTACAGCCTCTAAATTACTATAACTTCTTATATTACGTGAAAAGATTTTTGTAAGGTTATGTTTTAATTTCTCACAATTTGCATATTTTTGAGTTAAGAGTTACTTTAGAAAATATTTTAAAGATATTAAAGTGTTAATCACACACTTAGGTAATTGGAAAACAAATTTACAAAACGCACGGCTTAGGTCTCTGCCTGCTTGGACGGTTTCCAAGAGGCGCGGTCTGAATCTCGCTGCGTTCAAATCTCTTATACGTTTTCAAATATGTTTTACTTTTAGAAAACTTTATAACATTTTACAAACCGATAAATTATAGTAATATATGTCTTCAAAATATGTTTTTCAATTTCTAAGTGTGTGAATAATATTTAAGATATTAAAAATGATATTACAATATTTTATCCTAAAAAGTGATTTGAACCTACAGCTATCACGTTTAATCAATATAAAGCCCACCGTGTATTAGAATAATTGCAGGGTTCATTTATAAGAAACATTACATTTACGCCTACGGCGTAGCACTTCTTTCCATAGACATGGAGCGTGTGTTATTGAGTGATCATTGATCTATTGAAGCAAAATTAAACATAATTTTATATGTTTTTATTATATTTATAAAAAGCGAAGAACGGAGTGTCTTGACACCAAGCACAACACGCGTTAAGCTAAAATAAATGAATACCAGCTTAAGTCAGTTTTCTTCTTTAGCGATATAATTTATAAATGCCTTATTGCTTCACGTTTTTATAAATAAAATATGCAAAATTAAAAGCCCATCAATAACATATATTTTTTGGCCCGGACCAGTAATATTATTTTGTATATTGAGTAATAATTTATAAATTAAACTATAATAAAACGCAAAAGTCTTTTATTTAAAAAATAAGTTCTACCAAGTATGTTATCAAATATCAGTATGTATCTACTTAGCTTATATATAAATACTCTAAACATACATTCAAAACTCACTTCTCTTCAATAAAATGATAAATATTATAACATTATTTAAATATTTAAACGTAACAAGCCTTCGGTCACACTCAGGTCAAAGCTACCCTGCGAATGCCCACGAGGTGTCAAATAGAGACATGTGCCACCCTTCGTGAGAACCGGTTGTGCCGGAATGCAAATGCGGCCATTGTAGTGTGGAATGATTCTTCATTTAATTACTATTGTTTTTTTTACGGAAGAAGACCAACGGACGCTTGGATTTATCGACTGTTGCAGGTTAGTTATGTATTTCATAAATTGTATAAAATTTATATAAATATAGAGAAATTAGATCAATTCTTTTCCAAATAGCTCCTTTTAGAGCATTCTCGCTGAGTTTAGCACCAGCTTATTTTTTACTTCCATTTCACATATATAATAATATTAAAAAAATAGGCATTATTTTACTACCTTTTATACTGTATTGTAATAAAAAATGACAAGATAAATTGAATAAATAACTATAAACTTCATCGTAGAAATAAAATATCATTACGCATAAATAATTTTCCTCTATTATCAAAAAATAATCATATATATAAAACATAAAAATATATAACAAAACAAAACACGAGAAAGCAAAGTCCGTTACATTTTTATCGACAAATGCACAGCACTAGAAACTGCTAAAACCGGTCAGGTCAGTTTCGCGATCACAATAGATCGAATAGTTACTTAAATAGGTCCAAATATTATAATGTAATTCATTATTATTACACATCGGCCAACCCTTTAGCAAAGGTGCTTCTATTGTCCAGTTCAGCCCTTACTATCTTTTGTATGGACCCCTACAAGATAACCGGTAAGACAACTTTTGACCCCATGCAGTAATGTACGGTTAAGTCAGTTGTGTTTTGACCATGTCCTAGAGATATTGTGCTTTAAAATCAGTTGAATTTATTTTGCTCCATCGTTATACTAATATATGTAATATATCTAGGTAAGAATAATATATTTCTATAGTATATATTGTATACATTAACTTATTATATTAACAGTCATATTCTATATGTAGCTAGACACCAATATAGCGCAATTGCAGTATCTAATTTAAAACGCTATAGTATTAGTTTGATTCTTATTTATAGAATGTTCAAATTGAAAATATTTTCGCTTAATCAGTCCGGCTAAACATAGCGCGGCGATAAGCACCGCCTGCCACATATGGAGCCATTATTATTAAAAGAAATTTCAAAAAATCTTTCAGAAGAGTATGCGAGAAACTAAACAGTTGCTTTTTCAAATATAAAAGTTAGAATTTTATTATTTAATACAGTGGTAGCTAACCTGCACCAAACTGAAATCTTATTAGTTGCACACATGTATATCCTCTAAATATTCATCTACAGAGTAATAAGCTTTCTCTAGTCTTAGTGTAAGCTCTTTCTATGAATATTCGACATCAATTTTCGAATCCTATATTACTAAATTTATTGTCAAAAATATTACTCCTTAAAAAAAGTCTTTAACATCTCACTAACTTGTGAGCCATGGACCAAAAAATACAATAAACTTTTTATCAAAAGCACCCCCGCTATCGATATTTTAGGGGTGAGTCGTCATTGGCCCGCATTTTTGTTCCCAAAGCTTTTTCGTAGGCGTCTCGGGCGGAGGGTGACCGCCCCCGCGCTTTCTTTAAAATGGCCCTTCACCGAATACCCAGTTCAGTTCGAAGCAAATTTTCACATTTATTAAAAGCCTTTACAACTTTTGTTTTATTTTAACTTTCATGTCGCTATCGTCTTAATACAAAAAGGATTTTAGATTACTTAGAATTGAAATTAAATCAATTCAATTCAAACTAATTTCAGACCTGAATGTGAATTGTTGGATAATTTGCGGAGAATATTTGATAATTTTAATAATATCTATTAATTTTAAAGATTTTTTGTAGATAATTTATTAGGTGTGTTGGAAATCCATACAGTTCTTTTTCAAACGGTTTTTTTGGTTTAGTTTCTGTCTACATACATTATAATGTACTTTGGATATTATTAAAAAGAATGAGCTAGAACAAATATAATTAATTAACTTTTTTTTAACTTAATAAATGTATTTATTATAACTATTAAGGTAAATTCGGCTATGAGCTCTGCCATACGACGAACCCGAATGCGGGAAAGAATTTCGAGAATTCTATTCAAGAAAATTTGTATCACAGATGGGTGAAAAAATCAGATCTGATATAATAAACTTTAAAAACGGATTTAAAAAATATTAAAGTATACATTTCGAACCAATCTTAAAAAAGTCTACCATTATATACCATTTCAAATTAAAGTGTACACTTGTAAAGTGTACAAGTGTACATTAAAGTGTAAAAATACAAGTGATACACATTTATTTATGAAAATACGAAACCTATTGTACTATAGTAATTTAAGCTTGATTTTATATTAGACGAGATTAATCTTAAAAACTTTAATAATCATTAAATATATAATTAAATCAGAAAACACAACAGTTTCATTTAGATAAAATTAGTTTTTAGATCACTAAATATATAGATAGTAGAGTATACTGTACGAAAATACGGTATAGCGGTATATATGTATGTATAGGAACTGTAAATAATCCAATAGAACCTCCGGGTTTAAAATACACAAGCCGTTTTTATACGAAATGAGCGTCAGAACCAAATGGAAGGGGATCTATCAGAAGTTTGTAATGACACAAATATAATTATGAGAAAATCTCGGAAGGGCGACGAGAAAAACTTGCGATGTTCCTGAGATTGATTTTATTTGTAAGACGACACGATTTTTTAATTAAGAACTGTTAAAGCTAATAAGACCGTCGTGGCGCAGTGGAATAGGTGGACTGTAGACGCGATAGTTGTCTATTCGATACACATTTAAGTGTTCATTGTTTATTTAAATTCGAAGCGTTGAATTACGCTCGAAATTACTCGGCAAGTGGAGCACAGATGGCCATAACACTATATTCTTACTGAATATATAAATTTGTAAAATTTCAAAGAAGACACCCATTTTAATCGTAATGAAAAGATTTGAAAATGGGTGCCGTTATTGGAAATGTCGCTTTAAGCGTTTATTGAAAAGTTCTCTTACACCGTCAGGCTTACGTCCGTTTTATTTACAATAAAAAACATAAAATTATAATTAACTATTCTATCATACATACTGTTACTTAATTATATTAATTTTATATTCTTTTTATTTAAATTTTTCTATTTCTATCAACACGCAATGTCTTGAATTCGATTCCTTACATAGCTTTAAATGGTAATAATAGTTTTCTTTATATTATAAGTTTTTACTTTATAAGTTAAATATTGAACGCAAACACTTTTTCATTCTTTATTTAATTTTATAGACGCCATCATGGTGCAGTGGGTTAACGGCTGAGTGTAAACGTAGTTGGTTGTAGGTTCGATTCCCACTCGATGGAATCATTATATTTAAAATATGTTTATTACCTCGCTCCGGTACCTAAGACAACGCGAGGCGTTGAGTACGGCCACTCTACACGCAGTTTTGACACTAAATTCTATCTGTCTACCCAGAAACCCTGTGCGAGAAAACACGTGAAGCTTAAATGATAAACTTTTAAGATTAGAAAAGATTAGAAAATTATAGATTAAGAAGTCTATTTTATAATGGGTTTTATAATTTCTTTTATGATTTTAAATTCAATAGTCTATTAAATCTAATTATATGTATAACATAATAAAATGAACACCGTATAATTTAACTATCAAACCTCTTTTGTAAAATCTTACCATGTCAAAACGGAAAGTATTCGAAAAATATGTGCTTAAAATTATTTGCGATTTAAAAATATACCTCTATATTTGATAGCGATTGATACTAAATCCTCGTAAGAACATGGACCGATAGATATCTTAGTGTATTTCTCAACGGAAACAGGTTCGAATCGCGGTAAATACAAATTTCTCATATTCTCTACAATTATTTACAAAAGAAAACAAGTTATATTTGTTTTGCGTTTTTATTTAATTCACTACAGATCGGTACATACTGCACTAATACATTTTTAAAGAAAATTGTATCAATATTATTTAGAACGAACTTCATATGACTATACGTATAGATATATAAGTTTAGTTTTAAATAAAGTCGATATAAAACCATATTCACACTTCAAACAAATTAAAATGATTTAATAAATAGCATTCTCTCTTGCCAAACGATTGTTCCTAGAAATAATCTTTGGGTAGCAGAAATTCGCAAAAATCTCCTTAGAGCGATGCTAACAACAAAATTAAGTTGTAATTACGACAGTTTCTAATAGGCGCGGGTTCGAGTCCGGCAACGTTAAAACTTTTATACGTTTTCTAAAAAAATATTTTTCTGTGCGTTGCTTAATAGAGTTCAATATTTCATAGCCTTATACGGTATTAGTAACAATCAAAATTACAATTCAAGTATCTAATTAGTATTATGGTGAATATTTTTCATGGTGACACGTCGTTCGCCGCCACCAAAACTTTGCCAGCCAATTTACTGTTTAAGTGTGCCCATTTGTCTGAAAACATCCAACTTTCGCCAATAATTTACAGATAATGTAGAAAAATATATATAAGTAGATCTTATGTTCTGTTTAAATTCTAATAATATTAAGAATACATTTTATATGTATACATATGTATAGCAATAGATTATTCTTTTTACATAATAACAATTTTTTTACACAAAAATTAAAACAAATGATAAATTGTAATTTATTACTATAAATAAACTATGAAAAACATATAAGGAAATTTAAGCTTGAAATGTAGACCTAAATATATTCTTTATTAATTAATGTATGTTATTTATATTCTATGAAATTATTAGATTTTGAGTGTTTTTCTATAATGTTTTTATTATTATTTCATTCTAAATAAATCAATGTATTAAGAATATATAACATAAAAAAAATAATTTCTTATTTACGGCTTTCCGAAATCGGTATTATCTCTCATCCATGAGAATAAATTAAAAAAAACTAATGTCGGCCATTTTGTGTTCTGATTAGAAACGCGAAAATTTGATAGCGAGCAACGAAGGAAAAATATTTTAAAAGGGAATGAGGGCCCTCCTCGCCCTCGGCCTTAGGTTTTTTGACGCCCATCTCGGCTTTTTTCCAAGGGGCGCATTTTGCAATTTAAATTTTATCTCTTCGTAATGACTCTCTGGATTTTACTGGATTCAAATTTGCAAGAAAATAAAATATGTCGGCTAATCTTTGTTATACTTTGTAAGCTACTCACGATTGCTATTGTTATATATTTTAATGAGATTTTGTTTTAATGTTTTTAAATATTCCACCATTCTAAGGATGGTTGTGAATACCACTTTGGAGAATTTAAACTATTTTCATTTCTACGGTATTGTGTATGGAAAAACAAAGCGGCGTTCAGATCCGCCAGTTATCTCGCAGTGGCTGGAATTCTGATGGAAAGCGCAGAACAGAGTCTTAAATTAGGTTTCTTTGCTAGCAACTGAAGCTGAAACTATAAACACTTACATTTATCTGGTATGTTTGTTTAATTGCTTTGTTTAAGTCGTATACAATATGTACGAAGATAAAATATAGGTTATATTCTTATAACTTAAAGTATTATTATTTTGTGAATGAAATTACTTCATTTGTTTATATTTACTTGATTAAATAATTAATATTAAATTAAAAAGCTTTGTGTAATTATATTCAAAATTTTAAGAAAAAATTCTGATATGTAACTTATATTCCAATATTAAAAGCAATCGATAAAAACAGTAAGTTATTCTTATTAGAAAAGTAAACTTAGATTTCCCATAACTTTAATAAATAAGCCATAGTACTACATACATACTTATTAACAATTTAATAAATTAATATTCATAAGTGTTTCTACAAACTTGTCTACTCGTCACTATTTTAAAAACGCCTCATGATAGAGATATATAATACAATATGTATTGAAATCTACAGATATAAATGCAAATATGAATTAGATTGTTTGTTCTTTAGTTATCACATTTAAATAAAATACACTTCGCTTTTTTACTTTACTCCGCCTCCTGCATAACAGGGTATTAAGAGAAAACTTCATGTCAAGACACTAAAGTCTCCACTTTTGACTTTAAAACGAGATATTGTGTATTGAACGGCGGACCTAAACGCCGCGCTTTGTCTTATTAGACTGGAGAAATAGTTAATATATAATCATTTTACCGTATAGAAATATAACCAACAGTCATCGCGTGTACTGTCAGAGATTCTAACAATATCGGAATAATTATAAAAACATATTGATTTTTACATTTTAACTTCAAATTAACTTTGAAACACTATCATATATTATTTTTAATACAACAATGTCTCAACAACGATGAATTATTATTATTACATCAAAACAAAATCATACAATATTTTTTAGATAATATTTTTTTGTATTAAAAATATTAAACAGCTTATTTTCAAGTTAAAAAACAAACGCAGATCTTTGAAATAAAAGATAGCAGTTGATTCATTAGAGTCGATTCAAAGCAAGGGGTCACGGTGGAGGTACCTATAATTTTCTTTGCGTTTCTTCAACGGACGCACCCTCCTTAAAATACAGATAACAAAGGCAATTGCTGAAATGGAAACAGATTAAAAAATAAATGACGTTTAAAGTCAGGCTAAATATGAATTATAATAAATAAGCAAGTAATAAAATCTTGAGTTTTCGCGATTTTTACACATTTTAATAACGTCTTTTTTCTTGTTTAACTTTATTTAGCTATGACGGCAAACTACTGTAAACGTTTAGTTTAAAAAATGTAGCACCGAATAGCTACATTTACGCAATTAATTCTGTTAATTAATAGATTAACTAATAAAAGGAATACATACATAATAACTCAAAATTTAAAATATAATTTAAAAGATTCTTTGGCAAAAAGGGTCTTAAATTGTTCAGAACTGTAACAGGCGTTTGTGTTTTTTTGTTCATACAAACGAACATAAACAAAAAAAAATTCCGTAAAGGCTAATGTCATATATTTTTGTTGAAATCCACTTCCATTAGTTACATAACTTTTTAGTGTTAAAAAGTATTTTTTTATGTGTATTTAAACAAACTTTTTAAAACTAAAAAAACTAGACCAATTTATACTGAAGCGTCATGACAGAGTAGAAATTAAAAAGTTAAGCGCTCAACCAAAATGGCGGCAGGAATAGTTGGCAGTTTGAGAGGGAAAGTGTTCGAAACTTTTTAATTTGCGAACGTCCATCCATGTTCGAAAGTCGAATTTTTCACCGACAACTTTGAACGTTCGGCGCGTCGAATAGTTTAATAGTCTATAATTCAAGTTTGAATACTGAAAGTACTTTGGAAACTAAAAATAGGATGGTTTAAAAAAGTTTTTAACAATGCCTTTATTATTCGTGTAACGAATACACACTTACACATTAGCTTCACCTGTTTTCCGCATAGCTGACTACCCGCCAGAGGGAACCTAGTGTCAGTACACTCCGTTCTTCACTTTCTGCCCGATATTAAGATATTGCGTGTTGAGTGGCGGAATTCAATAACGTTTTTTGTCTTAGGTACCAGGGCGAGGAAATTAAAATGATTTATCATTCCTCTGAGTGGGAATCGAACTCACAACCAATCGCGTTAAAACTCAATCCGCTACTATGGTCTCTTATCTATCTTAGAATAACGAATAATATATATCTATTTGGAAATATAGATTGACGCTATGAAATAATTGTATAAAAACAAATTTAATCTAATTTTTAAGGTTTTCTTGTTGTGTGTTATACATTTTTTTTTTATAAATTTTGCCAGCAACAAGCAAGGGCGTAAGTAATGCAATTGTCGTTATACATACGCGTCATCCGGCGGTACATCCTGTGTGGCCGGAAGTAGGCATTACGTGGCTTCCATAAAGCGGAACTTCCAAGTTAACATGATTTTTATAAGAACTCTTAGTCTTTTTTTATTATAAAAGTTTTTTTTTAAAAAGACTAATAAAAGTAAAATAATCAATAGATACACTAACAATCAAAAAATACATAAAGTAGGTCATTTCTTTTTTTAAATTCATATATTACTTTAAATATTTGAAACGAGTAATACTCGTAGTTGAAAAATTAAATTAAATAACGCACTAGTAACTAAAAAAAAATTTAAATTATAAACCAACCATAGTAAAACCAGGCGAAAAAGTATGCTGCGAGAAAAAGCTTACAAAGAAAATTAATTTACTATTTAAAAAATCTAAATAAACTGTATGTGTCACACTTTCATCCGTAAATTGGCCGCCGATAAAAAAAAGAAAAGGGGTTGTGATTCACCCTCTTACAAAAACTTGCCACCCTTAGGTAAGTACATCTGTTTCCATGGCATTGCCGGTATATAATTAAAAATTTGCTGCCATCATTTGTACATTTCTATTCGAGAAGAATTCGCCCTCGTTTATTTTTTATTAATAATTTGCATGTGTTATGTAAAAGAAAATAATCGATGACTTTGTATTAACATTTTTATATAATAATAAATATACTTAAGTTTATTTTGTTAACATTTTTTAAAGTGTTATTCCCACACTTAGGAAATTGAAAAAGACATATTTAGAAAACATATAAAAATTTGAACGCAGCGGGATTTGAACCCGCGCCTCTTGAAAACCGTTCAAGCGCTCTGACCGCTAAGCCATGCGTCCCACCTCCAGCTACGTTGAAATTCTTATACGCTTATTACAACTTATATTTGTTGTTAGCATCTCTGTAGAGAGATTTTTACAAATTTCTGCTACCCAAAGATTATTCTACGAACAATCGTCTGGCAAGAGAGAATGCTATTTATTAAATATATATTTTGTTAACATATTTTAAAGTGTTATTCCCACACTTAGGAAATTGAAAAATACATATTTAGAACGAAATTGAGACATTGCGTGTTGAGTGGCGGAATCAACGTCGCGCGTTGTCTTCGGTGAAGCTTTGGCAAGGAAATGAAAATATTTTATTATAATCATTCCCCCGAACGGGAATCGATCCCACAACCAACTGCGTTTACAGTAAGACGTTGACCCACTTCGTCACAATGGCCTCAAATAAAGAATATAAAAGTGTTTTCGTTCAATATTTAACTTATAAAGTAAAAACTTATAATATAAAGAAAATTATTATTATTATTTAAAGCTATGTAAGGAAATGTAGCGTCTAGATATATCATAATTCAAAGCACAGCCTCTAGACCACAATAAATTTGAGCGGCATCGCAAATAAATATCGCTTGTAAAACTATAAATCAAATCGTCAGTTTTAAAATGGCGTATCTCATTAAAAAATTTTTTTCTTAAACCGCAAAATTATTTATTATATCATATATTTATATATGACTTATAATATAAAAAAACGTAATATATATTATAAATTACTAAGACATTCGGGAGATAGTTTAATATAAAGTACAATATTATGGATTTTTCTATCTTTCAATACTTACTTACATTTTATGAAATTTTAAATTATTATAAAATTTAAGTTACACCACTTTATGTCAAAAAGCTTTAAATTACATTTCGCAAAGACGCCAACTGCAAAGAAAACATTAAACGCGAATTGAAACATATTTTGTGGGTTTTACGGAAACGGAGACAGACGGCTGGAGGCGCGCCAGCTAACAACAATAGTTTTTTCTTAGGTCCCATGAAAGTCTAGCCCTAGGTTGGCTAGTGTCCATCCCAGTCTCTATTATGACTGGAATTCGAATATGAATTTGTAGTAATGTATAATTATTTGTATGTGATATGCCTTAAAGCAAGTTTCATAATATGTAGCATCGAGAGTGGTTACTTATAAGAAAACCAAAGTGTGAAACATTTATAATTTTTATTTTTCATAACCAAATAGACAGTCGCTTAGAGATTCACTTTTATCTTTTATTAGATGATTACATGTCGTATAGCATATCTCAATAATACACCATGTGTTCGGAAGAAGCATTGCCAAAGCTTGAAAATCTTAGTATTTTAATATTTTTTAAAGATTCATACACTTAGGATAAGTAAAAAACCATTTTTTGAAAACTTTAAGCTCCGATTGTTTTCAAGAGGTGCGGGTTCGAGTACGGCTAAATTAAAAACAAATTGTATAAAGACATACATAACATATGTTTCTTTAATTTTAAAGTAGTAACAGTGATTGTGATAAGTGGCGTCAAATCTAAGTTGAGAGTGCATTAATAATATACCTAGTTTAGTCTTGACAGAAAAATAAACAACGAAACTAAGCTTAATTATAAAAACTTAATAAAGTAATTAATATTCCAAGCTTCAAATATTTTTATTCCCAACAATTTGATCCGACCATTTTTCTCTAAGAAACTTCGGCTTTTCTCATTCCGTGCTTAAATTAAAAACAATTATGAAAGGAGGAAGGCGGGCGTCTCCGAGATGAAAAATTAAGACAATTTGAGCGCCCTCCCCTACAGACAGCCAGTGTTATAGACTGGACACAGATAATAAATAAATTATACATAACATTTAATTAAAAGGAACTTCGAGCTTTTAACTGTCTAGCAAGGTAAAAGAGAACCTAATATCAATACACTCTGTTCTCCTCATTCCGCCAGAAATAGATTTATTACGTGTTCAGTGAGAGAACTCAACGCCGGGCTTTGTCTTAACAGAGTGGATAAATAATTAATATATAAAACCATTCCGTCGAGGGAAATCGAACTCATTACCAATAATACATCAACATTCAAATGCTATCCCACTGTGCCACGATAGCCTCTATCAACTTCAGTATTAGTTACTAGCATTTAATAATATTCTTAAAAGTAATAAATATTTTTAATATATACTTCTTCCGGAAGATCTGAGTCTGACAGTTTTTATAAAATATTGCAAAAGGCTTAGACGTTCGCTTTTTTGCATTAACTGCGTTTGGCGTCCAATTATATGAAAGAATAGAAAATGACTATTTGGTTTTCTATTAACATTAGTTTGAGGTAACTGGTTCAATGTTCGTTTGTGACAAATGTTTGGTTTGGTTAGGTTAAAAATCTCCAACACATTATTTACATTTATAAATGAATATGTATTTTAATAGTAAAACTAAACTAAAACTGCGATTCATTGTGGGTTCGATTACCACTCGGGAGATTAAATTGTTTTAATTTCTCCGCTCTGGTGACAAGACTCGATTAGAGATTAGAAAAAAGAGAACGGAGTTCTTTGACACAAGTTCTTTTTGACTTCGGGTAAAAGTGGGTATATGAAAAATATGTCATTTAATTATTTTTTTTATTTTTAAATAAAAATTCTTTAAGTTCTACTTAAGAAAATAACACTATATACAGTTCGATAATAACTACTCTAATTTAAAACTATGTGGTAGCCATTAAAGCCTTATTCCAGAAATTATCAAACAAATATATATATATATATATATATATATATATATATATATTCATTCGATCGAACCCACAACCTTCATACTTGCAGTGAGGTACTGCCCTTGTCCGCCACAATGAGTACGAAGTCATTTTTAACAAAACATTTATATGTTTATAAAAAAATTTTACACGTACTATTTGTGTGAAATTTCGTTTATATTTTTTTTATAATAATTATGAGATGCTATTCTATTTGAGACGAAAATGGAATTAATGAGATGGGATGCTTCTTTTTTGGCTTGGACACAAAACGCAACTACAATGACTTGAAGAAAACTACAATGTTTTTTATTATGTTATAAAATAACTATATAAATAAAATATTTGTGTATATTTCTAAGGATTAGTAAATTCTAATCCAAGATTAGAATTCGCTGCTATTGCTACACGAAAAATCTCTTTTTTATTATTATTTTTTGTTTTAAAGCGTAGAAAATGGAATTAACTTAAATATAATTATTTCCAGAATTATGATCGAACCCTCAACCATTGCGTTTATAGTGAGACACTCTCCCACTGTTCTATGGTAACCTCGAAAACAATCATTTATTTATATTATTTTAAATTCCCCGCGCTAGTAATTCTCAAGGAAAGTGGAGAACGGAGTGCCTTACACTACGTTCTCTCTGCCAACACAAAAGATGTAAAAAAAAACAACAATTTGTCACGATATTTTTATGAATTTATTAATAACAATACTATTAAATTTGTTTTTACAAAGTTACAAAGTGGGGAAAACGAGCGACTGCGAGATGAAAAATTAAGATAATTTGTGCACCCCTATAGACAGCTTTCTTAGATAGATGTGACAATATAATAATTACTTCAGTAAACTTCTCTTTAAAATCAGTTGTATGGTATTAAATACTTTTAATTTAGAAAATTATACTATATTTAATATATTTTGTATTGAGATTAAGATGGCTTTGAAGTTTTAATCATCGGCATATAGATTTACTATTTATATTCAATTTATTTCAAAGGTATAATATTTTAATTCACATCTATGTAAAAAAATGGGTTACTTAGTACCCTTAAAGAAAGATAAGGAGCTTGTAAACTAATGTTACGAATAATAATCCTTTTTACACAAATAGGTACTAGGTTCTACTATTATTGTGTAATTAAGCTCACGGTCAATATGCAATAGTCTACCAACAAATATATATATATATATATATATATATATATTATGCCGCAGTTACGAAGTATGACATTTTTGGAGTAAAACTATATTAAAAAGTTTTTTCATACACAATGCTTTCTTACAATAAAAGAATAAAACGAATAAACCTTTCTACATACCTAAGTTCAATATATAGTACACATATTAAATTTGAGCTAACGGTCAATATATAACAGACACATTAAGCAACAACCGTATCGACAAAACTTATTAAAAGCTGTTCAACGATTCAATCTCAAACATACCTACAAGCACGTTAGGTAGAGAGATCGTCTGAATGTAAACACCGTTGGTTATGAGTTTGATTCCCACTCAGGGAAATAATTGTGTTCAAACTATTTTAATTTCCCCGCTCTGGTACCTAATACAAAGCGCGGCGTTGAGTTTCGCTACTCAATACGCAATGTCTCGATTCCATGCGGAAAATAGCGCGACGCTGACAAAATATCATATATAAATGTCATTGAAAAATAACAATCAACTAACTATGTATGTATCTAAGCTGTTATAGTTTTTCAAATTAATTAAAAGATTAAGAGGGCGGGCGACTCGCAGATGAAATTATTATAAAATTGTATTAACCCAATTTTATTCTAGCCGTACTATTATAAGTATATAGGTATCTGTTGGTAACTGGACATAGATCAATCGTTTAATGTTTAAAATAAAATTAAGTCCTAAATACGGCGCTGAGTTCCGCCACTTGTCCGCGCAATGTCTCTAATTCAGACGGATTTCGAAGAACTGAGTATCATTACTGTACGGTACGGTACGGTACGATAAGTTTTCTCTGTCTGCCCTATTAAGTGTAAAGTTAAAAATAAAGAAGGAAATAAAAATTGGACTCGATGTTAATGAGACCTGGTTAAATCATTAACTTACCTAATCTTATGGTTATTTAAAGTTAAACTTGAAAATCTAAATTTTAATAGTATTTTATGTATATATGCAAGAAAATATTGCTACTCAATTTTCACACAAGTGTTGCTGTCCGTTTGATTCAAAATTTGCACGTGTCCCGGACCAGTCCAATGACAAAAACAACTTTTACATAAAAACTCGAAATGCAAAACTGCAAGGTCGAGATAATATATATAAAAGTGTTTAGTTAAGCATTTTTTAAGTAATTTACTATATATTATTTTTACAACGCCGCGTCTATTTTAGTTTCCTTTAAGAAAACTTAGAAAAATGCTAATGATCTGCTACGAACCGTAACAACCGTCAGAGGCTATCATTACCATTCCAATAACAGATGGTAACTCCGCATTTAAGGCTCTATTCACATTAATTCACTAATCATGATTTTAAAGCCAAAGTCTTTAATAAATAGCTTTTTATATGTTAAATAGAAAAGAGTATTAATAATTTTTTGTTACTTTATATACATATATATATATATATTTATTGTAAAGGTTATATTAACACAGTGACACAGAGTCTGACTGTAAACGCGATTGGTTGTGGGTGGGGATTCTCACTCGCAGGAATTTAAATTATTTTCATATCTGACCAGACCAATTTGATCTATTTTGTTCATTATTAAACAAAGTGTTTGTATATTCACATTTAAAGCTTCACACTTTTTCCCGCATAGCCTAGAGTAGACTGAGAGAACCTGGTTGACACCAGGCACTCCGTTATTCGCACACTTGAAAATCCATTTTAGAAAACGTATAAAAATTTGAACGCAACGGGATTTGAACCCGCGCCTCTTGAAAACCTTGCTTGAACCGTGCGTAACGGAGCGTTCAAATTTTTATACGTTTTCTAAATATGTATTTTTCAAATTAAAGTGTTATTCGCACACTTAGGAAATTGAAAAACATTTACAGAAAACGTATAAAAAATTGAACGCAACGGGGTTCGAAGGCGCACCTCTTGGAACTGTCTCGAACGGTTCCGAATCCCTCTGCGGTCATATTTTTATACATTTAAAAAAAATGTTTTTTAAAAGAATTATAGTTCAAATTTTCTATCGTGCACACAAGCCCTTACACTTCAATCACCCTAGTTTTTTCACCCTTGTAAAACAGAGATGGCTATACAAATTATCCGTAAACAAGAGCGAGACATAAAATTGACCGTTCGTCGAATTTTAATTTTCTTACGATTTGAATTTTAATTTTTGAGGGAGGTCGTCTCTCCTTTTTCATCCTGCGCTTAAGACGCTGTATTGACGTTTCATTTCTTTCTTTAAGTAAAATGGCCAAGCTCACAGCCTCGTTTCTTAGTCAATTACAAATAAATTTGAAGCAAGTTATTATAGTATTATTCGTTTTATATATATTTTAGAAATTTGTTTGAGTTATTTGTAAATAAAATATTAACTAATAATTAATGTAAAGTGGCTCAGTGGAAACAGACTGTAAACGATGGTTTTAGATTTGATGACACGAGAGAATAATTAAATCATTTTCATTTTTTGGCCCAGGTTGGAGAAAATGCGGTGTTGAGTTCCGCCCCTTCCATTAAAATTATACAGAAACCTTAGTTTATACTACTTTATTCGGAAGCTGATTCGGAATATTTTTTTAAATAATGAAAAAGATTAACATCACAGCTCATTTGAGGAGTATTCTTGTCAAATGTTAAAGGTTCAATTCCCACGTATGGGTAATTGAGAAAACACATTCACACTGCTTCGTTTAACTCAATATTCTTGTCAGACAAAATGTGTAGTTGAAAATTTATATAATTATTTATAACATAGTTTATACTTTGCTTACCAAAATGTTACTATATCATAATTTGTATATAATAATGTATAACATGTATAGTTTTGTTATCTCCTAAGTGTGTAATTGCCATTTAAAAAAAAACATAAAATTATCAAATATTAGTCAAAATAAATTAAATGCACTATTATAGGTAATTTTTTATAGGTATTTAATATATAATACATAACATTTGAAAGAAATATCTGACGTTATTAAATAAAATGTATAAAGTATATTTGAATCTATACACTATTACTAGAAAAACAGTATCTAATATAACTTTTATATATATAACTTTTTTGTTTATTTATTATAGGTTCTTTTTTAGCCTTTTTAATTTTTAGCTTCTTTATCAATTATATTTTATAGCTTAAGATATTGAGAAAGCGCGACTCCCGTGGTAAATGGAGAACGGTGCCACTTGACATTATAACTTCTTTGACTACCCTGCTAAAAAAAGTGCTGCTAAAAGCATAACATTATATACTAACTAATGTAATTTTTAAGTTTTTAAAGTGTATTTCACATTCTATACACTTTCCACTTAATCCGGTAATTTCAAGAACATCTCGCTTTGTGTAACGCAATCCGGCCCCTTATTTGTCTAGTCAGATGGTAGAAACAAAAATATCTTAAGTATAAACAAACCGTATTGTATATACATCTACAGCTTTAAGAACTAGTAGAACTGTTGCCTTGGCAACGAATAAGTCACTTATACAAATTTGTATGTCAAACACATAAGTGTGTTGTTAATTTTCAATGCATTAATGTTAAAAATATTTGTTTTTATATATAAACTTTTCGTCGATATTGTCTTTGTGTACGTAATTTTGTACTACACAGTCTCAAGTTCTACATTTAATATAATACCAAATAACAAAAATATACAAAAACGAAGGATATCTAAATATTGCTTACAAATTGAAAACAAGAAATGTTTTTTTTTCTTTAATTAAACGCTTAGCGTTACTTATTAAAAGAGGGGTCTCGAGACAGTAAAAATGTCTCCCCGCCCGCCGTGGAGGGGTTTCTTTGTTCCGTTATCTATACAATTATTTGAAAGTCTTACAAAAAGATAGCTGGACGTCCGCCTTCGTTTGCTGCCATTGCTTGTACTATAATATTTATTTTTCTGTGTATTATTTTTATTTAAATATATATATATATATATTTTTAATTAGTATTTTTTTAATTTAGAGGTCAGCATCGTTTTACTGTATGCGATGGCTGTGGGTTCGATTTCCATTCGGGGAAATGATTATATTTCATTTGTTTTCATTTATCCGCCCTAGTTACAAGACAAACCGCGGCGTTGAGTTCCACTGCCCAACACGCAATGTCAGAGATTCGGGAAAAAAGTGGAAAACATAGTGTCTTCACATTTAGGTTCTCTTTGCCTATCCTGCAATTTTTTATTGTTTAAATAATAAGGCAATTTAAATAATAAGAAATCTATATATAATTTATAATAATATTAAATAGATTAATCTATTAATTAATAAATTGCTGTAATTTCTTAATTTTCATTTGTAATTTTTTTAACTTCTAGTCCTAAATAAAGTTTATGTCATAATTGCTTTTAATATACATTTTTTATAAACAAACAAAACAAAATGTAATTGCCTTAAATAATGTTAAATTGTAACAAGTCGAATAAAACATAAAACCTATATTATTATATAATATATTTAAGAGTCGTTTTCGGTAAAGTTTACACACAGATAATTTTATTTTTTAATAATATAAACATACCAAAGAAATACTGTGCTTGTATTCAAAGTTTTTACTTTGCTTGTATTCAAAGTTTTTAATAACTAACAAAATTTTAATTTCCAGGTCATTAGACAACATTACTGTACAAAAACGATTCGGGGGGATGGTCGTGGCAAAAATGACGCAAATAAAATAAATAACTGGCCGCTACACCAAGACCTTCCCCACCCCTCTGTGTTTTAAGAAAAATGGGAACTTAACGGGTAAGTTAGTTGAAGTGAGCGGTCTAGCAAAACTAGTCGGGTGGTGTCTTCGACAGAAGAAAACTCCTTCAATGTATGCGGCTTGGTTATTTAAGTTAATAACGGCTGGAATACGGCATGGTTGACGTTTTAAATTATATTTTGTATTCTATATGCGATGTTATAAAAAATCATGATTTATATAAAAAGAAAATTGTAAATTATTAAATAATATCGAGTCGCGGCTTCCAGTGCGTGAGCTTTAACATTTATATTTACTTTAACATTTAGTTTAGTGTATGGATATTGAGGTCGTACGTTCAATCCTTAATCGGGTATAATATATTTCAATTCGTCGCTTTAGTGAGTCAAAGCGTCTTTGAGTTCACTCACTTCACACAATGTGTTATATTTTGGTGGCAAGCGGGGTACAGTGTTTGGACATTCCATTCTCATTGATTACCCTGATAAAGCGTTCAGCGTGAAAAAGCGTAAAGCTGCTTTTTATTGAATATTCTCTCTCAAAACTAGCAGATTGGTGGAGAACGTCATTTATAGGAACATCTGATAATGCATTTTGCTTAGGTCATTGGAGATATAAGCAGCATTTGAATAAAGTTATAAAAGTGTAAATAATTATTGTTTTTAAGTTTATGTAAGAATAAGCCTTCAATCATCTTAATAGGTATATATATACATATATGCGATTCCGTTGCCGCAGTATTTACGATGTTGCCATAAATCTAACATATTATAGTTAAAATAATATTAGTTAGTTTATCTAATGGGGTATCGTGCGACAGTGGGACTGCAACCGCGGTTGGTTGTGGGTTCGATCACGACTCGGAGGAATGATTATATTTAAATTATTTACTTTTTTTCGCAAATGAAGAACGGAGTGTCGTGACATTAGATTCTATCTGCCTTCACTGTTATATGGGAAAAGGCGTGAAGGCGAAATCTAAAATATTTTTTTAATAAATAAATTACAAGTTATCGTTTTGCAAATATTTTTTTTATATTAATAAGTTTTCAATTGATTAAGGAACTAAATGTGACGATAGCTTCCGCCGCAACACATGATATCTCTTAACAGAGCGGTAACTGAATCAGGGACTGTTATTTTAATTATTTCTCACTTAATTCATACCAATATGTGGGATAAGTTTTAATAAAAAAAGAACTTATTAAGTAATTTCTACTGTATTTGTAAATTTTACTTGAAAATGAGTGTTTAAAATAAAAAAAGAATTAAGGATAAATAAAAGGAATCAAAGGCTGCTATAAAGGCCAGTCACGACGCGGACGGAGCGAAGGCGCTAGCAATTTCCTATCTGACTGACAATTTCCTTGGCTCGCCCGATTTTAATATAAAACGAGAAAAAACACCGTGCCTTGCTCTCTCCCGGCATAACGTGGACATGGTCCTTATTAAACAGACTCTAGAACATATGAATCGAAATAGGATCTTGCTTTTAGTAGCTGAAATCTTTAAAGTTTTTTTTTTTTAGTAAACACAATCCTAATATTTATTTATTGTACACACAGTATTTGTTACATAAAATATTAATCTTAAATACAGACATACAGTTTAAACGTTTTACGGTGCCACATTTGCACATTTGGATTACAACCTGTAACACGTTGAGTTAAACACAAAATTAACACAAACTAAAACAAAACAAACATTATTATAAAAAAATGATTTAAAATTAGCATTGTTTTTAAAAAACTAGACTTCAAATTA
Organism: Podotricha telesiphe; assembly: GCA_038994665.1. Taxonomy (NCBI): domain Eukaryota; kingdom Metazoa; phylum Arthropoda; class Insecta; order Lepidoptera; family Nymphalidae; genus Podotricha; species Podotricha telesiphe. The sequence goes on from JAOYRR010000390.1 coordinate 436,894, forward strand.
ACATTTAAAAAAAACAACTAATAAAATTACCATTTTATGGAATGGTCAAAATGAAACCAACGCTAAGTTACTCTCTCCAAATGCTAACTTCATAGCTGGCAAGCATCAATAGCGCAAGTCGTGCTTATACTAAAGTTATCAGTAAAATCCCAATGTGCTTGTTCTCGTAGGAATTTCAGAAAATACTTTCTTAACTCGGCTTCCCATACACGTCTTAAAGAAACTACATGCCCTACAGCTGTTAAAGTTGTTTTGACTGTGTGTCTGTCAATCATATAGTAACGAAAGAGTTTTATATACATATATATATATATTTTATATATACTTTTTACTTTGAACCAATAACGATCACATCCGACTAACAATAACAAGTTGGAATATTTCTTTTGATAGTTTATTCACAATCTGTCCCATCCATACAATTCCAAAGCACCTCGAGAATGGCTTTGGCGAAAGAAAGAAAAGTGGCGCCCCCTCCCCCCCGCCGCACCTCCCCCTCCGCCGCCCCGCCGGCGCTTTATAAGATGCTATTTTATTTCGCTCATTGTATTTTTATCGATGTTTCTGAGAGCTTTCTCGCTTTCCAACTTGATGAATATTATTTAAAATGCAAATGAAAAAGTTTATATTTTGGCATAGGTTCTTATGTCCTGTAATACATCATGTCATGTTTCACAAATTATGTTATCTTATATCTAAAGTAAATATTAAGTTTGAAAAAGGCTAGTTTTTATTACTGAATAAGCTGTTTGTGCTTATTATACAAATACAACAAATACTAAGATACTTTATTGTACACATATTATATATTATCAAAAAAAGAAATAAAACAAAATGTGCAATAAGACGGACTTATCGCTTAAAGCGATCTCTCTCAAACAACTTTTGGATATTGGAGGTTTATAAGGTAACGGTATAACATTATATGGCACAATATGACATTTATATGTAAAATATATATGATAATAATTTAAAGTATTTAACCGAATTCATCGCATATAATTTGGTAATTAAATATGATGAACACTTTCTTAGTACATTTGCTTGGTTAGAAACTTCTCTATACTTTCTTCCTTAACTCTCTTCTTTCCTTTATTACTTTCATTTATTAAAGAACATTTTATGGCGGAACCAAACACCACGTTTTGTCTGAACAGATAAAAAGAATATTATAAGTATTGTAACTCACTGGAGTAGCCTTTAATCGGGCCTAAATTTACCGCATCAAAGATATATTCTTGTAGTATATATTTTTTTTATTTCATTCATAAACTTGAACAAGTGTTATTAAAGTGTATTTTTTGTTTATATATAATTGCTAAATTTGTTTACAGTTACATATTTTCCATATACATCGAACGTCCTAGTTTTTATCCTGTACTTTCAGTCTACCTAGAACAAAATAATTCCCGTTCTTCGCTTTCCGCCTGATTTTAAGATATTGCATAATGGCAGAGTGGCGGAACTCATCTACGCGCTTTATTTTGACAGATAAGGCAAATTAAAACGACATTTCCCTCTAGTGGACTGAATCTACGACCATTGCTCAAGTCACACGCCAGTACCACTGAGCCACAATGGCAGCCAATATACTTAACATATAAATTTAAAATTATTCTTAGTTGTAAGCTTTTAGCTTTCTTAAGAAATATATTTTGAAGATTGTTCAAGGAAATGAATAAAACTCTGAAAATTAACTCCGCGAGGTAACCACGAGCATCTCACCGTGGCGTTTTATGACGCGTGACCGATTAACGTTTGTGCTAAACCGAATTTTAAACCTACCTTTTAAATACTAGTTTCAAATAACTTTACTTGTATCAAATATTATAATTAAAATATTTTGTCTAGGGAATCAGATTAGAATTGCAATTTTATTCATAGGATTTCTATAGAAGACCGTCGAGTTGAGTATTAGAATACCTATAAGTAAATCTTATTGGAAAAGAAACTTCGACGGAACTGTATATAAAGTATGGCGTATATTTTTTATAAATTAATTGCAACAAATACGACGACCAAATTTAATGGATTAAACTTTTTTATATATTATTATATATATAAAAATAACTTAATTCCATGAAAATATCTAGAATTGAAACCTCTTAAAACTACGTACGATCCGGGGGAGAGAAAACCATTTTTCTAGCAAATCTGACGTGAGAAGCGAGCAATAAGTGAGACACATAACTATGAAAAGCTTTCTTATATTGATAGATAGTAAATAAAAGCGGGCTAAAACTATGTTTAAGTGTATTTTTTGAGTATATTGAGGAAAGAGGGATATATTAAGATTTGCAATAGATACCAAAGTACCAAAGGCGAAGTGTCCATATAACACGATTCCTACCGGCTCACCTTTTGTAAATTATAATATATAAAATAATTATTAATAAATATTAAATAATGTAAAAACAATAAATCAAAAACCTATTTTAATTGATATAAGAAAATTTCAACTAAAAAAACATTATATTCATTGTTTTTACATACAAGTTACAAATTGTTTACTATTCAAGTGAACTAATAGGAATATTTGTATTTTGTTTTTTTTTTACATTTTTTTAAGTGTTATTCGCACACTAAGGAAATTTAAAAATACATATTTAGAAAACGTATAAACATTTGAACGCAGCGGGATTTGAACCCCGCTCAAATCCCGCTGCGTTTAAATTTTTATACGTTTTCTAAATATGTATTTTTTAGGAACATTTGTGTTTTCGTCCAAAAAGAACCTAGATTTTTATATATATATATATATATATTGTTTAACGCCTTTCTACCTCTACAAAAGTTTTACATATCGCCACTAATAGATACGCAGTTATATATCCATCCAGCCATCTTTTATAAAGACCGTATACTTAAGACAATGGGAGAGACCACAGTGTGAAGTAATTGTCAAACAAACTCACCCGCTTCTTACATTAGCATTATAAACAGTATCGTAAGGGCCAATGTCAAATAACAGGAGTTATGTAGATCGTGAAATACATCTGTTTTTATACGTTTAGAAATAGTATTGGAAAAATGGATACATAAGAACTGAAAATATTTTTTGAAAATATTTATATATATATATAAAAAGTAAAAAAAAGCAAAAATCTACGCATTTATATGTATAGCGTCAAAATAAAACTTGTTTAAACATCAGCTTTGTAGGTCTTAGTTTATGCAGCTTTAAGCTATTTCAACATAGCAGGGTAGTAAGATAGAACCTAATGTCAAGAAACCCCACTTTCCGCCCGAAATCAAGACATTGCGTGTTGAGTGGCGGAACTCAGTTTTGTCTAATATTACCATAAAAAAAAGGATACTGATACTTAATTTGTTATGCACTTATTTGTTAGAGGTTCTAGGAAACAGCAACGATATTTCTTAGGATTTCATATTAAAGAAAATTGGAAATGTGCTAATATAATAAAAAAGTGAGGCCATCGAGTGCAGTGGGACAGCGTTCGACTCTTAACGCGATTGGTTGTGTATTCGATTCCCGCTAGGAGGGTTTTAAAATATTTTCATCTAGCGCTCTGGTACCTAAGACAAAGCGCGGCGTTCAGTTCCGCCACTCAACACGGCGGGCGAAAAGTGGAGATTGGAGTATCTCGACACTAGATTTTCTCTGGCCCTGTTAGGCCCTGCCTAAAATAATTTATTTGTGTACAAGTATTTTTTTGAGTCATTTGACGTACTTAATAATATTAAGAACAAGTTTCATCACTTTCTAACGCTTTCGTACATAATTTCCACTTAAAATTTGGTTCGAGTATGAATATAATGAATAAAACAATTTCCTTAATAGCTTTCTTTGGTTTATTTTTCGCTTCAGTCTTACCAAAGAGATTTGCGATTAACAAAATACAAGCCGATCTAAAACTCGATTGATTTGTATTCTCAAAGATAAGTAATTACGCAGTCGAGGCCAGATCTATAAATCTGGGGAGGCCCCCTTTAAAAAAGGGGGTTCTTCTTATATTTAAATATCGTACCCCTTCCGGGTAGGTGCCACGGTTTTTCCAGCAAAAGGGGTAAGTGACAGGAGCAGGGCGCAGGAAATTATGTGGAGTTGAGTTGATTAATATAAATTATACAAGTTTTTATGAAAAATAAAATTGTTTTTAAAAAATACCTTAAAACAATTATATTTTCGTATGTTATGTGCTTGACCATAACAAACATAATGAGTGAAGTATTTTTCAGCTTAAGACTTATTTCCACTTGTTAAATAGTATTCAGTTTGAACACAAACTATTTTTGTTGTATCGAAATTCGAAAACAATTTTCTAGATAATATTAAAAAAATGCTGTGTCGTTTTCCGTAGATCTTATCAGTATTTCACTGTTATATATTTTTATTCCCTGTTCGTTCACATATAACACAAAAAATATGTAAAAAAATACCAAAAAGAAATAATTTACAACCATTCTATTCCAGTCACGCCGCTGTTCTCTCAAGATGGACTTAAGAAGCAAAAAGGAAAGAGTCCGCGGGTGGCTCCCCACCCCCCATCGGAATACAGAATAATAATCGCCAAAAGAAACGACGGGGGTGGAAAAATATAAATAGCTATCTACCTCCGAGATATTAAAATTTGTACAAGAAATACTCGGCCCAGTTCAATTTTGTTAAAATAAAGTATAATTATTTCGCTATATTTATTTATTAGAACTTAAAGTGCGCGTTCTTTTGTCTAATGTAAATAAATGATTATGACCCCAATATATATTTAAAATTTATGTATGATTGCGCCATATTGAAAAGACTGCCATGTTGTTTTTGCGTTTCCCGAAAATCCACTAATTTTAATGTTACATTTAATGCCAAATATTTTCTATGACTCACAATATTCATATTAAAATTTTATACGAGAATTTGAAGCCATTAACATTGAGACCACTGACTGAGCGCTACTTTCTATTCATTGCGTATTTTTGTATTTACATTTTACTTGAAGGACGTTTAAAATGTATCGTGTTAAAGTTATTATGGTGGAGTTCGCGATTTTCACGCATTTGAAATGAAACTATTTGAACCAAATTAATCGCTAATGTTTCGGTAATACAAAATAAATCTCAAAAACCAGGAGTGACCTCACACCGTGTGACCACAAGCCGTGTGACCACACATCGTGTGACCACAGACAATTTTCAAATCGTCAAGCTTAGTAAAATTTATTTTGGAATATGTACCAAATTAAAGTTGTATAATCCAGCTAAAATAGTTTCAATTAAAATGACGTCACTCTTTGTAATCATTAATCTTTTGAGAGTGTTATTCACACACGATTATAAAATATTTACAGAACTATTAAGATTTGATAGTATCCTGCTTAAATTTGTATACGTTACTCTTTTTTCACGTCGGTTTGTTCTCCATTTCTAATCATTTTAAAGCTTTCTTAGCTTTTCTAACGAATTTAGTAGCGGAAACCAATTATTTTTTTTTTCAAATCAAACTAAGGAATCCCCTAATAAATATAGATACTCAATAAACTACTTTTAACCCTACACGTTTATTCAATGCATATAAAGCGCAGTGTTAAATTCCGTCACTCAGCTCGCAATGTGTCGGTTTGGGGGAGAAAGTGGAAAACGGAGTGTCTTGACACTCGGTTCTCTCTGCCTAATAAAAATAGCGTAAAAAAATTTATATTTCATATATATATATAGTTTTAAGTTTATCATATTGTATATTTTCTGTATTTTTATTGTGTAACAATTATTGGTAAACCGAATAAATAAATAAATAAATAAAAAAAAGTGCTTTCTAACGATAAATCGCTTTATAATTTGCGTTCACACAAACAATGATCCTTAAACATCTAATTGCAAAGTGTATTTTATTTACGAGAAAGTGAATCTGGTGAAGTTGTCGGTAAAAATGATTGAGTAAAGTTTAAGCAGTGCAGTGTGAAAGTGAGTTGAGCGAGCGTAAGTGAAAATTACCAAACTTTCCACTTTCTACTTAAATCGTGTTAACTTCTGGCGTAGTAGCGTTAGCCTCAAAAATTATTGATTTTTCAATATGGATTAATATGTTTTTCTAATATAGTTAAATTTTAATTATTTATTTTAAAATTGTGGTAGACAATATTTTTGAAAATATATATATATATATTTTCAACGTTACTCTCTTTTCAACATAGTAAATTAGCCAGAGCTCTCTGGCCTAGTGTCAAGACACTCCGTTTACCTCTTGGAAAATATATGTTAGTTAGTTAGTTAAATAACTATATATTATGTAGAACATTTTTAAATGTAATACTCATAAAAAAGAATAAAACATAAAGTTTTTCTTTTAATTAATGTAAAGATGTTTTGATTTTTAAATATCCACCTGTAAATAAGCCAAAAACGCATTTTTTTTAAATATTGCATATTGTAAATATTGCATCATCTAAAAAATATTTTTTAGAAGATGCAATATTGGGTAAAGTATATAAGTAATAAAATATAATAAAATAGTAGTAACATTCCATATTTACGTAAAATAATAAAAACATATTTTTTTTGCTGACGCTTGTTAGACACATAGTTAGCCACCTGTTAAGCGTTTGATGACTATATAATATGAAGTTTGAGAATACCCTTAGTAGTCCAGTGGTCCAATTGGATAGACCTGATTCAAAGTGAAGGTTGTAAGTTGAAATTACACTCAGGGATTATTAATTTGATGCAGATGTTTCAATAATCGCATTTGTAAGTCAAAGTTCGGAGTTTAATTACACCATAGAATAGAACAGATTAATGTATCATTATTATCTTTTTGCGGGCTGCATATACTCTTATATACATAAATCTTTTAAATGTATTACAAGGATACATTATTTTATTGGTTTTAGTATATATATTTTGGACTTTTTTAGGAACTGGTTATCTATAAATGGTTATTAGTCTTTTTCGTTCTTAGCCCAGGACATGAAAAATATAATTTAGAAGTAGCTAATAAAGGATAAGTTTTTTTTTTAATATGAACCAAACCATGAGAAAAAGTCAGCGTCTGACTGTAAAGTGGTGTTGGGTTCGATTCCCATTCGTGAGTATGATTATACTTAAAAAATTTTGCATCTCTCCTCTCTAGTACCAAGGACAAAGGGCGGCGTTGAGTTCGGCCACTCAACATACAATGTCTCGACTTTCTTGACACTCAGTTCGCTATGTTATGCGGGAAAAAACGTGAAACTGTAAAAGAAAACCATAAGTTTTTGCTGTAAAAAACTATTACATATTAGTTTGATTGATTCATTTTTATTCTGAAACATGTAAGAAATTATGAATTAACATTACTGTCCTACCACATATTAAAATACTGCATGGAATTCAACATATCGTTTTGTAAAATAAGTGCTTCTTTTTATGATTTTCGATCTCCGGCAGTACAAATCCAGACATGCAGAGGTGCCTATACGTATGGAACTTGGAACGCTACACTATGACTAACCGTTGAAACACCTTTATCATAAACGATTATATACCAAACGACTATTTAAATTACCGGTAATCCAGCAAGTGCGCCGCGACGGTTCTCAAAAGACGGAATTTCAACCAATATAAAATATATATATATAAAAAACCCCATCTATATCTGTAACTGTAATAAAAACAATTTGAATATGATAATCGAATCCGCAACATTCTCGATTAGTACAACGCTGTCTCACTGAGCCACGATGGTCGCATTGTAACTTTCAAAAAAGATCGTTAAACATAAAATCTTAATAACTGGAATTTATTGACACCCTTCTTTTAAAAACCAGCCAATGACACCGCTAAGAGCGAGCGAGAGAGCCGGCAGGGGGTCATTTTTGCCAATACTTAAGCGAAGATAGATAGCGTCCACCCCTCGAGGGGTGTTTAAGAAAATTTTAACTTTTCTTTATTCAAAGCGACCCCCGCCGGGCGCACCCCTTGGGGTGGCACCATTTTTCTTCTATTCTCTTTGGCCAGCTTCAGTATTTATTAAATCCATTTTCGTGGAATTGTTAAAAAGTACTCGCATTTCGCAAATGCTTGTAAGAATGGTATAAACGAATTTAAGATGCTTATTTTATTTTGCAAGGGCTCCACCGTTTTAATTTTAATTTGTAGCTACAAAGGAAACAATTTGTTTTACGTTCGCAGCAATTTTTAAGGTAATTTCTGTTTTTGTTTTGTAAATGTAACAAAAATTATATTTTACATCATATTTTTATTTGTCTTTGCGTCACAGTAAGTTATTGTTCGTTGGAAATTTGTACGCATTTATATTGTTTTATTATTTGCATCAAACGCTCACAATAAGTTAACAACTATAGTGATTTCAATAATTTTAATCGTTTATATAGAAATAAATTATCTGCCTCATTAGGGCCGAGTGTGTGGCGCGATGGTTACAAGTTCAAATCTCATTTATTAGGGAAGAGCATTTAATGGATTCTCTTTGCTATTGTCCATTGCGCATAAACGCTTCAAATTAGAAGAGATCCTATTAATACCGCAATCGAAGTACGAGCTAGAATATAACTGATGATAGTTCAAGACAGGTCGATATCTCTTAATAGATTATAAAGATTTCGCTGGTATACCTTTCGTGGCTACCTCTACCTCTTACAAGTTAACACTAAGCCCCTTTCTTGGTCAGTTCCGTTGGTAATTTCGAAGTATTTGTTTAGTTTGAAATCATGACCTTTAGGCAAATTTGCTTCTTCCTGCAAGTTCTACCAGTATTACGAGTTTTAGGCTTCTGAAGTAAAGGGAAATGTCCGTTTTTGCTTCACGATTGTTTCTTAGGAATATTCTCATACGTGTCCATATTGAAAGTCCAATCAGAGGTTGGTTCTAAAACTGAGTAAGGCTTTTGTGTGGATTTTTTAGATAAGTCGTTTGTTCTCATTCTACTGAAATAGCAACCGTTTCTCATACAATCTCTAATTTATTATTTAATTACAATATCATATAATCTCTAATTTATTCTTAAATGGACTAGAAATATACTAACTCTGGCTGTTCACCATTTAGTGTTTTCATCACCACCACGCCTAGAAATGAGATTGCTATTTTTTATAATATTATGTACTAATTCTATTTGGACTTCTTTATCATGTTCTAAATTGTCGTGTATATTTTTGCGGACTAACAAAACATTATTGTATATATATTGGTGATGCAACCGTAAGGATACCCGTTTTATTGAAAACTTCTCGCAGAGAATCCCGAGCTCTCATACTGTAAATAGACCGCAATGCTCTTTTTTGAATTACAAAAATTGTTGCAATATCATATACAACATAGTCTTAGAGCGGTTTTCCATTGGATAAAATACTATGAAAGTAACTGAAATAAACAATTTATCGGGCCGTATTTATTTTTCTAACAGCGTACGCGGCAGAGCTCAGTCTACTCGCAAGGGAAGATATGGGTGGATGCCCCATTGAAGTTTGGAATCCAGAAAAAATTCTAAAAATACCACTGAGTCACTAAAATTGATAATTTCATTATTGAGACAGACATTAGGTAAAGCATTTGTCTCTTCACATTGGGCATAGTTAATTCTACATTCTAAAATATATATATATAGTTTATACATTTAGTAATTTGACCGGTCATTTCATCTCTAAATTAATATTTATTATATTTCTAAGAAAATTTCTGAACGGACTTTAAGTATATATTTGATAACATATGTCATACATCTGCAACAATTAGACAAAGGGCACGTTATAAATCAGGAGGGCGAAGTGATTTGTGCTGTAGTGGCACGTTCGAAGCGCAGCTAATGTCCTCGCTTCATTCAATTCTGCGCCGTACGAAATTCCGCCTGGTCAGCTACTAAATAATATTCTTATTATATATTAACTACGGCGTATTTTGTACTTGAATATTTTTCTGTTTTAAATAAAATTTAAAATAAAATAATTTTAGCTTAGTGTGTTTTACTATTAATCATTTAGTGATTGTTTTGTTTAAAGTCTTGTGACATACGCATACATATTTAAAAAAACTCTATTCTTTTATAAATATATATTTTTTAAATTTTCTATATGTATATTGGTATAAAAATATCCTTTATTCAAATAGACTTTTTTAAGCACTTTTGAATCGTCAATAGAATAGAAATCTGCCACCGGCTTGGAAGGCAGTTATTACATTCAAAATAATGAGTTACGTGCTTCACTATTTAAACGTCATTTAATAAACCACCGGTTCACTAAAGTTAATGCCTGAGAAGAAACGGCATAAGAAACTTAGCGGAACAGATTTATTAGAGCCAATGATTTCTTTGAAATGGACTGGAGTGAGCATTTCATTCTCAAGACGTGTCATCATCCATAAAATCTTTTATTATTATACCTTTCTATTTCCAACATTTTGTAGGATAATCTCATATTTTCCACTTCACACTTGTTCCCCTAAGCGGTTATTAGAGAAAACCTAGTCAATCTTTCACACACACTCCATTCGTAACTTTCCGTCAGAATTTTAAACATTGCACATTTAGTGGCGTAACTTAACGCCGCATTTTGTTTTATACGCGGAAATGCGAAATTAATTAAAATTTAACTCCTGAGTGGGTTTCGAAGCGACAACCATTGCATTTCTATTCAGGCTGCGCAACGTTCGTGAACTAAAAACATCGGGTCATACTGTAGCGCTGATTTTTTAGATAGAAATTTAAATTATCATCAACTCGATAAGCTCACCTAAACCGCAATGCGGGCAAAAGTGTAGCTGAACGAAAAGAAGCTTAGTATAGACTAGCTATTGTCAATATAATAAAAAGTCAATGACTTTTGTTTTTGTCCAGTTTTACGCTTTTTTTAGTGGTTTCGGGCAGAAAACCTAGTGACATGTGGTAGTAGGAATCGAACCCACAACCATCGCCATCGGCACAACACCATTTTGAGTCATAGTATATATTAAAATTTTATACCGGTTTATTTTAGGGTACAAGGCAATTAATAGATAGTAGGTTTACATATTTTTTTAACCTTACCTTATTTATTTTCTCCTACATAGACAGGCATATGAAAGTTGTATAGTCAAATACAATAGCTTGAAATAGATAATAGCGCCTGACTTAGACAATTTATTCATAAGCCTATACTTGTGTCGCAAGTCCCAGGCACTGCTTCGAGCTCCTCTGCCGATGCCACCCGCATGGTGAACCTATGGAATGCTAAGGAGTTCATGCTACACATTAAATAAAACACAAAACCCATATTTAATGTATTTTTTAATGAAATCAGATTTTATATTACACTTTTATAATAAATTACAATTAACTCAGACTGTTTCATTTTATCTTAACAGTCGTTTAAACGTTAGTTACACACACATACGCGACCATACATACATACATACTTACGTACTGATTCCAGTAGTATATAGAATGTATATCGGTTTTAAAATCACTAACCATAAGTTTGGATAGATTGTCATAGAATAATGCAGTTTTAATCGAGTATTTATATTAACATTTATTCATTATTTGAAAAAAAAATAGTAAAATTGCTAATATATAAAAAATAGCAAATAGTGATGTCATGGCATGCATGCATAAACGTATATATAAGGAGTCATAAACTATTTTTGCATAACAAACAGAAGAAGAACAAACTGAATTGTTGAGTAAATTTTGTTAAAATTAAACATAACATATGACAAATAAAATATTTTAGACCGTATAAAAATTTGAAAGCAAAGGAATCGAATCCAAGTATTCACACCACTAAACCAGGCCACCCTGAATATTGCGGTCAAATATTTATACATATTCAAAAAATGTTTTTTTGATATCTTCATTGTATGAATAACACTTTAAAAAAATTAAACAAAAAAGTCAAACTAAAAGTAAGCTATGACAATTGTTGTACAGTTTATACTTTTCCAGCGCTGTACAAAAATGAATGCCAAAATTAATCCCCTCAATTACATACCATACAGAAATTTTCATTTTTGGCACATCACTAAACTATTTCAATGACAAGTCAATTTAAAACTGCAATACTCAATAACTTTAAAAGTTAGTTGTTTCATATAAACGTTTTGGCATACGAGGAAAAAAATAATAAACAATTACATTTAAACGATATACTTTAAAAGTAGTTTTTAGTATCTAATATAATTAAATTCTAAAATTGGAACGTGATTAGGTATAAGAGTTTTTTTTTTTAATAAAGAATAAAAAAAAGCATAGGCAGCCATTTCGACATATAATCAACACTTAATACTGACTAGAAAGGAATCACAGATGAAAAAGTAATAATTAACGAACGCGAAATAAAAATCACAAGCCTTAGCTTATTATTATTGATAAAATAAAATAACACAAATACATAGAGAACGTCACAAACATTAAATATCATAATCACAATAAATGTGAATGTTATAGTATTTAACCTAGAACATTTATAAATAAAAAAAAAATTAAATTATATATATGACTACTATACTATAGTTCTTTTTTCTTCAGCTTCACGCGTTTACCGCATAGCAAGATAATCAGAAGGAACCTAGTGTCAAGACACTAAATTTTCGTCCGAATCCAAGACATGAAGTGTTGAGTGGCGTAAGTCAACGCCGCACTTGCCTTATCACCAGAGCGGAGAATATTCTTCCGAGTGGGAATCGAACCCACAAAAATCACGTATTCAGTCAGACAATGTCACACTGTGCCACTATTAACAATTTTATGTTTAAAAGAAATTTAATTTCTAAAATACATCATACAATTCACAAAATTCACAATAACGCTTGAAGCAATAGATAAAATATATTTACCAAAAACATGTTTGGTTTTACCATATACATAACTTTCAAAGCAAAATTTCGAATTTCACGTAATAAATATGGCACATGTTAATAATATCTAAAATATAAAATAATTAATTATACATATTACAGATTAATAACAATTACAATCAATAAATTCGTATTTAAATAAATTTAGTGTACACTTTGTAACACTGTTGTGGCATAAGACAAGTAAAACTAAAATATATTTTTTTTATTATAAATTCTAAAAAGCTTCAGCTTTTTTATAAAATCGGGGAATCCCATTTGAAATTAGTTCGATAAAACAAACATCGATATATAACATTTAATTTTGAAAAATCGATTTTGATAATCGATTCAATCTTTTGAATATAAATAGCCTATACATTATTATTTTATTTAAACAAAATAATTTATATAAAATAATATCAATAAAAAGTATACAATACTGATTTGATAAAATCAAACATCATCGAAAGATTATTTTTAATAACTAACTTAATATATTCTTAATATTTAAATTATGATATTAAATATATTATATTTAAATGCACATATTCAAAATGGAAGTTTTATTTTAAAATTTCGTTAGATTTATTACTCATAATAATTAAAAATATTACAATACAATCTTTCCTTTTGGAAGTTGCAAAAATAAAATGTTTTTTTACAAAAAAGCAAAGAGATGAGTTTTCTTTAGTTCATTTCTAATACTGTAATGGTATTTTAACTTAAAAATAGTTAAATAATTTAAATCATATTTAAATATTATCAACAAAGATATAAAAAAGGAAAACATTCTTTGGCACAAGTTTCATATAACGCGAGATCCATATAAATCCAAAAAAATGGAAATAAACAATATTGAAATTATAAAATATAATACTAATAATTTACAAGTAGTAGTTTCAATATACCGAGTATTACGAACAAAATCTTCTCAACCATTTAGGGTTTCTCACACTTTAGTTGTACGAAATAAAGAACGGATAATAACATTTAATTTATTACGAAAAGCAGTTTGTGTGAGAATACCCTAAGTTCGCGAAGCTTCTATATTACAATATCTACAAATGCCAAGCTTAATGAAGTTAGAATAAAAAAGCAACTACTCGCCTAAGTGTAAAAAGCTAACGAATCGAGAATACGCAAAACTTCGCACTATTCGTTGAATGAAGTCGCATCAAAATATATATGTTAGTTATTATTTTTTTTTAATATATATGTGAAGCGATCATTTAGATTTTATTAATAAATAATTATTACATTATTTGTTTTTAAAACAGATTAAAAATACAATTTAATCGATATTAATTAATCGATTAAATTTGTTATTTATAATATTGTCTACTCGAATAACATTGAAGATCAAAATACAAAGTTAACAATTATTTCAATAATCTAATAGCAAACAAAGCAATAAAACACACTGAAAATTATGATACGACGCCATTTAACGTACGATTCAAGTCTTTTTTTTATAATAATTGGCCCTTTTTAGACTAAACCTAACTAATTAAATTTATATACTCGCCCGATGCGGGGGCAAACTGATCGACAATATATCATTCACAAAGTATTCTTGCTCATCGTCGTCCGGCAAATAATATCCATAACTGCCATCATTAGATATTTGGTCATAAGTGGAATTCTTAAAGTCACACGTGAACTCCTCCCAGTTCTGATTAATCGATTTTCTCCTCTTAGCGAACAAAATCGAGCCATCGAACGCGTATTCGTCGTCGAAGTGCAACACTGCGTCGTCATAGAAATAATTCTCGACACGTTTATTATTAGTGTTTCTGGCGATGTTCTTCATCATTTTCTTTTTGGCGTAACTCGACTTTTCTGAATCGTAATCGTCTACCAAGGGGTCGTTGCTCCGATTTTCGTTTCTAATATTCATAGAGTATAAAGAACTGTGCGGACTCTCTTTATTAATACTATTTGTATATGGATTTAAATATTGATTATTTGTAAGTTCGAAACTATTCATGCCTTTGCGCAATTGCTCTCGCCTTTTGGCGACCATTTCGCGAAAATCATCGGAGTCTATTTGAAATTCGTTGCTTTTCGCATTCATATATAGATAACCTGAGGCGGAATTGAGTCTTAGTGTTTGTGAGCGGTTTTTGGAAGACGCCTTCTCTATGTGTCGCGGTATGTTCCCTAGTTCGCGGTAATTCCTTGCCTTAATATGCTTAATGTTGGTAGGCGGTACTGGTGAAAGAGGGTCGCGGTAGGGTATTGATCTGAAATAGGCGCAAATAAGAACAGATTATTATAGTTTAGTACGAAATCTAGCATATTTTAGAATACAGTACGAGTATATCATATTATTCATACTGAAAACAAGTCAATGGTTTTTTTTATAGAAATAAATAAGAATCAACCAAAAATATTTTATATACACAAAATTATTTACAATATAAAAATCCTATATACAAGAGATTAAGATTAAGAATCCTAGGGTTATTGAAAAATATGTTTTAGAAAACGTATAATAAAAAAATATTGCCATAAAAATGGCAGCGGGATTCGAACCCGTGCCTCTTGGAAATCGTCCAAGCGCCACTAAGACATGCGGACTAAATCAAGCTGCGTTGAAATTCTTATACGCTTATTACAACTTATATTTTTTGTTAGCATCTCTGTTGAGAAATTTTTTCAAATTTCTGCTACCCATAGATTATGTTACGAACAATCGTTTGGCAAGAGAGAATGCTATTTATTAAATACTTCTAAATTTTTAAAGTGTTATTTACACACTTATGAAATAAACCGGTTTTCCAAAAATTATTGTTGTAATAAGCGTATAAGAATTTCAAATAAACGCTTTAACTATGTAAAAATACTAGGGTTTGGTATTGTTTGAGTTGCAGATTCTGAAAGTATGCACGGTAGTTGTGGGTTCGATTGCCACATGTGGAAAGATTTTTTATATAAGAATAATAAATAAAAAATCGTGTAGCTACCAAAAACAAACTAATATCGATATATATACATATAATAAAAAAAAAACTTTTCGTTTTCTTGATGTTGTTGTCTGTTTGTCTGCGCGTGTGTGCATGCAAATTTCAGAAGCTGCTAAACCGATTTAAATGCTGTTTGGACTATTGTATTTCGGTAAGCTTTCCTTAACATTTAGTGTTTATTTTATTTCAATCAGTTTATTAATAAAAAAAGTTACAACAATATAAATTATAAATTTAAGCAAAGTTTGTGTAAGAACGTGGGTCGGCGAAATATCGAAATTGTTTAAGTCGTGTAGTATACGCAGGCGAAGCCGCGAGCGCGTCGCTAGTATATACAATAAAAGCAACTTACTTGTTTGGTCCAAAGCAGCTACACGAACAACTGCACACGCTGGGAGGATACTCTTCGTCAACATATAAAGGAACCATTGACGTATCACCTGGAAATTAGTACAAATATATAACAAATATACTATTATTAATTTTCTAACTATATTATTTATTTTTATTTTATTATGTGTATAGATTACAGCATTAACTAATTTTTTTATATATATGTTACAATACAAATGTGCACACAATAAGTCTAAATTGACAAAATCTTACACAAATTACACTTAATGAGGCTTGTGGCGCCTATGAAAACTTATATTATATGAATACATATATTAAATAGCTCACTATAACTTATAACGAGGATAAATACATAATAGAACACAGAAAAATTATAAATACAATATTTTTTGCTAGAAAATATAATTAATTGCAGTGGGTAGTGAGTTTGTTGTAAGTAAATTTTAGTGGAAGCTGACTCGATCGGTTGTGGGTTACATTTCTTCGCAAAGAAATGGCGATATTAATACAAGCCAAGCATATGCATGCATACGCGTAGTAACTTCATGACAGTTTTGACATGCCAATATGCTCACAACATTTGTTCCGAACTCCAATCAATTAAGACACATATTTCGTATTCAACCGGCGAAATAAAATCTACCGATACTAGTGACAGAGTGACAATTCTATTTTAATGTAGACTCATACTTGAGCTGACTCATGTCAAAGCGCATGGACGGCTTGCAAGAGGCGCGGGTTCGAATCCGCCTGCGTTCAAGTTTTTATACGGTTTTCTAATAATGAAAATGAATAACAGTTTAAAATAAATGTGAAAAATAGGTCCTCTATGTTTGCACTGCCATATAACGAATAGAAATATTCCGAACCAGGTCTAACAAGCCTTGCAGGCGCGGGCAAGCGCGTGCCGCGAGCGACCCCGCGTAGGACTGCGCCGTCCGCCGTTATCACATCTCCTTCCAATCTCACTGCCACTTGCTGCGCCTGTTGTAAATTCAAATAAGTTTAGTTTAAATTCATCAAAACCTTTGTAGTTCATACTAATATAATAATACATATGCGAAAGTAACTGTGTCAATATGTGACGTCATCACAGCCAAACTGCTCAATCGATTGTGATGAAATATTTTTTACACATACTTAATTTCTCTAATTTTTTTTAGTTATTCTGAGAATTTCATTATTTTACGAAAATACGACACATCTATAGTTAGACGAAGCCGCGTGCGGGTATTATAGCCAGTATACATATATATAAGTGAGTACATCGTGGCGCAGTGGCACTGCGTCTGACTGCAAACGCGATTGATTGTGAATTCGATACTCATTCGGAAGAATATAATATTGATTTTTTTTTTGTCAATTCGTCAAGTTCCATTACAACACTTAATATCTCGAAATGTCTCTAGAGGTAAAAGGGAGAGCGGAGTGCACCTGTTCAGCTTGTTGCTGGTCCCTCTTCTCGTCCTCCGTGTTCATAGTAACAAATCTCAGCACTAGAAGGTTCAAGCACGCGGCGACTATCGCAAGTCCAAACAGTATGAAAATTAACGCAAACATCACGTACGAGGGCTTTTTGTTTAACGCATTGTCCTTCTGTAACGCTACCATATCTCCGAAACCTGGAAGAAATTATGAGTCCACTGTTATATCGGTTATGGTTTCCACATTCCAAATGGTCCTTGTCCTCCGACGGGCAATTAAATTTGAAACATAATACCAACAGTTCTCAGATATGTGCAATGTGTCGTGGTCATATCGTAGAATTGACTATATCGTGAAGGACACAGTTAATGAAATGTTCAATTGTCGATTGGTCAGATGATGATGTAGGTTGACCAGTTCGATGATAACCTATAATTTAACGATAATCAAGATAAATGAAGTAAACGCATGGCTATTTACGATTTAATTACCGCTGGAGTAGTATCACTTCTTAGCATACCAGCGATAGTAGTAACAGAGGCAAAACTTTAGTTTTAAAATAACATTTATAACTAGAAGAGGAACAAATTATCCGTTTATTTTACGTTGTGTTCTTATAAAAACAATTCTTTGCAGTTCTTCATATCATCAACGATTTCATGAAATCGTCAGTTCTACGATATGACCACGACATATATATATATATATATATATATATATAATATAATTATACCATATTTCTAGTATAATTATATAATATCGATGAGTCCTACGTAGACTGGTACAAGTGCAAAAATATAACTTTACTGGCGAGAGATTTGCAAGTTACTAACGTAATTTGGTCAGAGTTCAAAGGAAATTATTAAAATTTCAGTATTCAGAAATTTTAATCATATCTTTTGAATGGCCGTAATTTTATTATTTTCATTTCAGTACTCTGGTGAACAAGAAAAAGCGCTGCGAGTTCCGCCACTCAACATGTAATGTCTCGAATTCAGTCGGAATCCACTTTCTGAGTTTGAAAGTGCTTGGAAAAAAACTTAAGCTGAAAAAGAAATGAGGACAATTTTCATTACGAAAAAAAAGTTACGTCTTGTTTTTTTATAACAATTGTAATTTAACTAAGATACCAATTTGTCGCTTGACATCCTTTTTAAAATTTTCTAGCAATTCAAGTTTTTGCGACATATTTATTGTCTTCATCAAATCCATTCAAATACCATTAAAATTAAAACTTACATACAAACATAAACTAAAAACTCACCAATAGTAGTTAAAGTGATGAAACAATAGTATACACTATCAAAATAACTCCAACCCTCAAACTTGGAGAAAGCTGCTGCACCACCCGCTATAGTGAGGGAGGAGAGCGTGGTCACTACACATATGAGGTCCACTTCCGAGGCGTTTGTTTGTTTGCAATTCATCGCGCGTTTTATCGATTTTATTATCACACTGAAATAAACATTCCAGTTATTAAAACGGAAATTAATAATATAAAAAAGAGCAATATTTTTTATACACTTGTAAAGTTTTAATCACTCATATGAGATATGAGCAACATTTTTAGAAAACTTATACAAATTTTAACATAACGGGACTCGAACCCGCGCCTTTTGGAAACCAGCCAAGCGCTAAGCGACACACGTCTATATCCGAGTACGACGAAATTCTAGTAGGTAGAGGTAGTTAATTTTTATAAGTTTTCTAAAATTGTTTCTCATATTTTTTTTTACATTTTTTAGTGTTATTCGCACACTAAGGAAATTGAAAGAAACATTTAGAAAACGTATAAAAAAATTGAACGCAGTTGTAATAAGCGTATAAGACTTTCAACGTAGCTTTATGTAGAACGCATGGCTTAGCAGTCAGAGCGCTTGAACATTTTTCAAGAGGCGCGGGTTATAATCTCGCTGCGTTCAAATTTTTATACGTTTTCTAAATATGTCTTTTTGAATGTTTCTCATATAGTGTGAAAATAACACTTAAAACTGTTTAAATATAAGTGTGTAAGAGTGTGCATATATTAGCAGTCTCTCTTGTCAAACGATTTTTTGTTGAAATAGTACAAGAATTTCGACATAACCGGATGTAGAACGTATGGCTTAGCGATCAGAGCGCTTGGAAGCCAAGAGGCGCTGACTAGAATCCCGTATACGTAAAAAAAATTATACCTTTTTTAAAAGTGCAATATTTCACATATTAAATAAAAAAATACTACAGTAAGTAAAACAGTACTTCTTGTACATTCTGTTTAATGAGAAACAAATACTAATCTAACAAAGTACTGTACGTAACTCAACGCCGTAACCTATTTACCCATATTAGGATCTAAATTTATCTTAATTCATGAAATAAAATCTAGATTTTAAATACAAACCATCCATGAGAACAAATGGAACTTAACTAACTTCACCTTAAGTTGAGAGTTTAATTTTGTTCATGTTGTACCTCACATTAGACAATATAAAAAAACAGTCAGTCAGAGGGAACCTAGGGTCGACACACTCTTGTACCAGAACGAACAAAGGAAAATAAATTAAATATATTCATTCCTTCGAGCGGGAATTGAACCCACATTCGCGTTTGCACTCAAGACGCCTTGCGCCACGACGGCTATACCAGATTTAGATAAATGTAATGCAGCTTTCTATAATACAATTATAGTAAACAAGACAAAAAACAAAACAAATTATAAAAAACCAAATAATTAGAACCAATATAACATACGCAATACAAAAAGGAAAATTAAGTGTTTTCCAATTTAAAAATAAACCCCCAAATAAAATTTGAACCCAGTACAATCATAAAATAAATGAACTAACCTGCTCAATCTATTAACACGTTCACCGATACTTTGAAACATGATGAGTCCTAGAGGAATACCGACAATCGCGTAGAACATTGTGAACAACTTGCCACCTATCGTCGCTGGAGTCGAATGCCCATAGCCTGTGGAGTTATTAAAAATACAAAATTTTGATACGTTTTCTAAATATGTATTTTTCAATTTACTAAATGTGCGAATAACACTTTAAAAAATGTTAAAAAGTTATTAAAGATATATTAAAAAAATAATCACTACATAACTAAACAATAAGTGCTTTGTTACTAAACTAAACTAAACAAAGAGTTCAAAGTATCAGCGTTGAGTTCCACCGCTCACCCACCCAACAATTCGAATCTGAGCGGAAAGTGAAAAACGAAGTGTCTTGACATAAGATTTTTTTTTCTGCCTAACCCGCAATGCGGTAAAAGTGTGAAGCTGAATGAAAATAAGCTTAGTATAAACAAGCTATTGTATAGACTTTTGTTTTTTCCAGTTTCACGCTTTTTTAGTGTGGTTTCCGGCAGAGAACCTAGTGTCATGTAGTGAGAATCGAACACACAACCATTCGCGTTTACAGTAAGGGCGCCACTGCGCCACTATGACCTCGACATATAATATATTCTGTAAAAAACACAACACAAAGTTAAGTTACGAATAAAAAGGTGGAAAAAGTCTGATCTATCCCTAGACGAGTTCTCTTCCAGTCAACCCATAAAAGTGAATGCCTAACATATAAAGTGGTGTTATTTAAATATATATATCAACAAAATTTAAATTCTCACCTATAGTAGTTAGCACAGTTGTGGCATAATAAAACGCCCCAGTGAACTTCCACTGCTGGCCCGCTTTATGCGGCTCCGACTTGAGCACCACTGTCTCCATTACTCGGAAATCTTCGTCAGATATATTATACTTGCTTATTATCATGCCTTCAATAGCTGGAATTGATATAATAAATGAAACATATTAGTCGAAAAAAAAATGATGGGATGTAGCCCTGCCGCACATTTAATCGGTAAAGCGAATCTAGAATCAAAATCGTCCTGTGATTCATTGTGGAGCTCAATGCCGCGCTTTATTAAATGCGACAGAGAGAACAAAAGAGGCAATGAAAATAATTTAAATAAACTAATTTACCAGATGGATTGACAGAACCAACAACCATCAATTGCACACATGTACTGTTCCACTGCGTCACAATGTCAACAAATACTTACATTACATTTTTACCTGTGAGATTTACTTATAATGTCCCAATTACCTTTGTATCCACTTAAATTGTAGAATTGTGTATTGTTCATATAGTTTTTATGTAGACCTAACATATTTTAAACCTACTAATTTTATAAATGCACCAAAACTCATATTTAGATGACGAATTAATCAAAATATTTTATAACTTATATAAAAAGCACCTGTTAATAGTTAATAATATTTAGTTATTATATGCAAGAAATATTATTGTAGAACAGATCCATGCTTTTTCTTGCATAGCAGGATAGTCAGGGAACCTAGTGTCAAGACAATCCATTCTCTATTTTCACTTGGAGGTGGAGGTGAACTCACAGCGGCCAATGTCTTAACATTAGGTTCTATCCTCCTAACATAGGACGTGGGAAAAAGTGTGAAGCTGTAATGTAATTTTTTGGCTGGAATTATTTAGTTTGCTGTTTCATTTAAAAACAGCAATGACTTTTTTATTCTTATCCTGCATACTTGTTTGTTAAATTGTGTACAGTAAAGGTGAAATAAATAAATAAATACATAAGTTAAAGTTGTATGCTCATTAAGTGAAATGTAAATTTCTTTAAGAAATAAATAATTTCTCAACCAACATTTAAAATAGATGTTAAAAATAAAAAAACATGATTATAATAAAAATAAATATATTATTACATATAAAACAAAGATGATCAACAAATACAAGCATCCGATCCAAGATCCTGATATTTTTAGAACCCTACTTGATAATTCTAGATTATAAAAAATAGTAGTACTAGTCATTATTTAATAAATTTAAAGTTAACTTTTTTACATACCCACTTTGAAAAATGGTTAGCGAGACAAAGAATATGTCCTTTACTAGAGTGAATAGGTTGATAAGTTGAATTGAACATATAACTTTTCTATATTTAGAAGCATCAGTTTTATTTGCAGATCATATCAAATGAATATACATAAAACAATATTTACTAGTATAAAATAATAGTAATACAAGTAGTCTATTTTCAATGTATCAACTTGGTCAAACCTGGTATGGTAAAATAATCACAGCAGAAAATATTGTAAGTACTGATTTTAGCAAAATTATAAGAAACTAAATGGAAAAACCAAAATGGACTATTTATCTAGAAACAAATATTTAATCTTAAGAGAAAAATGATTACCTTGTAAAACCTCAAATCTGTTTCTCTCAGTGGTAGACTCAAGTGCATCAAATACAGCGGCACCAACCAAGAGATAAGTAAATGTGCACACAATTAACGATAGAGTGCGAACATTTTGCTTCTTCATTACTGACTATATCCAGCCTTAGGGCTTAAGGCCCACATTCACCCGTCTATAGTCAAGCTAATCCCATAATAAATCTCACAAAATCCGCATACTAAGTAACCATAATAGTTTCATTATTAAATATAAGTTAAACTAGCATTATATGACTGGAAGTTTCTATATGTAAAAATTTTTGGCTTATTTGTAACTCTAACATATTAAGAAAAATTCTATTCTAAGATAGTCAACAAATTATAATTATTAAAGAAATTCTTCTATTGATAAATTGATCCCTCAAAGGAAGTTGTTCCATTCACACTTTTATCATTTACTTATATTTACATCTCTTATGTATCATTTATATATTTAGTATTCCCTTATCTGTAAAAATGATACAATGTCATTATTTGATATTAATTTTTAAAAAGTATAGTTTTTATAAGTAAATTGATGCTTAATATTTTAGAAATTACAATTAAGATTATTTTTTATCAAGTATAATTAAAATTTCGATTATATTTGACATTAGTAAGCAATATTAACTGTTTAAATTGTAATTATTAATCACATTAAGTAAATGTCCAAGCACAAATACATGCAGAGTATAACAAAGGACTCACCATATTTCCGTAACAAAATTTAAGGTAAATCGTTTACAGAACTTGGAATGGTAATTCTGCATCGCGAAAGACATTTATAAATATTTAATTAGCTGCAAAGCTACATCCTAAAAATAACATAGCGCTGTCCGCATTCGTTTCCAATAGGTCAACCCACAAGGCTCCGTAAGTGGGTCAAATATTATGACGATTATATCACATAAAAACAATCTAGCTTAACACTAGCTAGTTACTTCTTTTTACTGCATAAACAAATATTTATCACTTGCAAATGGTAAGCGAATATAAAATTAATTATTTTTAAATTAGTCTATGCGGTATTTGTTACTGTCACACCTGCTTCTCTTGTCCTGCTCAAATTATATGCACTAGCCCCACAAAGACACTTATTCATCTCGGTATCATCTTGGTGAAACATTAAACGTTTTATTTAATAGCATTTCATTGAATAAAAATAATAGAAAACAATAATTTCTGCTAGCAGATCCTGCACTTCCTAGATTGAGCTGTTGGGTGGCCAGTGTTGAAAATATTCGTTCCTGGAATGAGGAACTGCATTTTTGAGAGTTGCAAGGATAAAAAAATATGTAAGAGATATTTTTTAAAAGATGTACTATAATAATGATAAAATAATCACCTGTTCAATGGAATAAAATAATTTATGAAGTCTTATAATTTTAACTATTTATTTTCACAGTAATGGAAAATAGACACAAGATGTCACTGCAAGCACACTTTTTACTCACTTTAAAAATGTATAGCATTTTTAATCATAAACGTTTGTATTATTTGAGATAGATGGCGCTTATCCAAAAAACATATTCTTTTATTTTGTTTTGTTATATTTCTAACTATTTAATAATATACTATATTCAATAATTTGTTTTTAAAATATAATATCACAAAATATTTTTAGATTTGTAAATAATATTTGTAGCGTTTTATATTTCGATGTTAGTGGTTTAAAATTTTTGCAGTTGATGTACAATTAAAAAAATATACAACTTGAGAATATTAAACTTTAGAATGTATTACAGAAATTACATTTAGGTGCATTAAATATATAAACTATTTAATATGTAATTTTTGAAGTACTGTTTAAAATTTTACCTTTCTAGGCGTTTTTAATTTATAACATACTTTAATTATTTACCAATTTTTTTATTAAACTAAAACAGCATATAAAATATATTTTGAATTAATAATTAAAAATTATTATATATATTTTTAATTTTAAATAGTTTGTATCTAATACTTATTAATTTAATGAAAAGTAATGACTTTTGTAGTAAAGTCAATCCAAAATCTATTTAATAATATAAATCTATAAAATTGAAGCGATATCTATTTAATAAAGATATTAATTTTAATAAAACTTTTCATATTACAGCCCTATTGAGGGCAAACGGTCCATGAAGGGAAAGCTAGTAGGGCCCGCTTTCTCGCGACCAGAGACTAGTGATAGATCATAGATATATCTAGGTTAAACGGATGGACTGGATACGCTTATACTTGTAACATAACACTGATGTCTGTATGTGGATGTGTTGGCTGAATGTAACAAAACCAGTGCGTATGTAACGGCGCCATCTTTGGTAAAGTAATGAATATTAATGAGTCATGAATTCGGCGCCTAAAATAATTTTAGTATCTTTATTAATAATAAATATATGTCGTGTCTTTTTATTACCAACTCACTTTGAAAAAGTTAATGGTGTGCGAAGTAGCCAATAACTGAACATGTCATAAAAAGACTCTAAAAAAAAGATTATTAATTGATTACTTCAAGAAAATGGTTTGAATTTTTTTTAAGCACTTTATGTGCAATATAAAGTACCTATACAAATCAATTTAAAATAAATTATTTGAACAATCGTAAAAGAAAACTTCACGTCAGGCAAACCTTTGCCTCTATACACAAACTAATGTTTTAATAATTCATAGTTATAAATTCATGCTAGATATATGTGTATATTATAACTACTATAGTAATAAAATTGTAGATTTTTAAAGCATTACTATTTTACCTACTATAATTTTAACTTAAAAGACATAACCCTTAACTGAACATCTTACAAAATACTTAATATCAGAGTTAGTGTATGAATATTATAAAAGTTAATAAATAGTATATAATACACAAAATGTAAATTTTCATATTACAAATCATAAAAGCTTGATTCGTAATTAAAACGTCAGTGCATGCCGTTTGCTGTAATAAGATGCAAAGTGCTTGCAGCTTGACGCAAGTGGGAGAACGGCTAGACCTTTCTCTCAAGTTCTGGGTCACACAGTGTTTATGTAATATTTATTATTTATATATACGACGGTCTGTTGCTAACTGATTTGTTTTACTACTACAGAAATGTTTTTTTATTATTTTCGTCTTTGTTTTAAACAAGTTAATATGTATAATTATAGGATTTAATTAGATTTTTTTAATTTTATTGTAACAATAATATTTTTTATAACACGTATAGATAAATTCATATGTCGGACACAAGAATTTTATTTTGAGAAATAAGTAATTTTTACAGATTCACAGAAAGAGAGTTACAGAGAGCCTGGAGAGAAAGTGGAGACAGGAACGAGAAAACGAGACATTGCATATTGAGTGGCGAAACTCAACGCCGCAGTCATACGATACCTCGCTACGCCACGATTGCTTTAAGTAAGAAATAAGTGTTGAAAATATATTATTATATCACAAAAATATATACTTTAACTCTCAAAGTTTTCTATAAGTATATCTAAATATTAAACGATATTTGTTTTAATTTGTAAGCAAACCATCTATTATACAGTAGTATAAATAATATAAAACCTCACGCTTTAACGCTAATGGACAAATACGTAAGAGTGGGGGGTCAAACCTTTCTCTCAAGTTCTGGGTCAAGCCGGTTTATGTAAGAGCGAGCTTATTATTTGACTAATTATTTTAAAATATTCAATATTTAGACATTATACATATAAATACTCATTAACATAATTAACGTATTTGCATACATTATAACTAATTTTAAATATGTACAGTTATTTTTTTGTACCGTTGCCGATAAAAATAGGTATACCTTATAAAAAAAATTATATCAATAAAAAATATACATTACACATAAAACTGAGTGACTATTTTTTGATTTGAAATTGTGTCATTTCACGACGAAATATGCCACTAATTTTATATATTATTTAATGGTAAGTTCTAGGAGTTTTTTTTTAAAAGAACAATTTTTCTTAAGCGATTGATGGATAAATGTATAGTTTACATATATTTGGCTCATGATGATAACGCATCTGAAAATAAATTCCACTTACATATTAACTTAATATGTAATATCGCTAATTCGAGCTGAAAGTGGAGAAGTCTTTTTGACTTCACTGGCATGAGGGAAAAGGCATTCAAATGTATTAAATAAAAAAAAAATATATTTGATGCTCGCAGCTTCGTCTGCATAAACTACACGACTACGACTAAGTAATTCGTTTTTGCAACCGCCTGCTTTCGCACTGAAATCTTTGCTCAAATTCATAATTTTAATTGTAATGTAACTTTTTTATTTATAAAGCGATTGTAATAAACTGAACACTAAATGTTAAGGGGAGTTTATCAAACATAATAGCACTGCATTTTAATCGGAATAGGCTTCTATTCTGGTATTAGCGTGCACACACGACCAGACAACCAGAAAAAAAACAATGTTTTGGGTTTTATTACATTAATACATGCACCCATATACATACGGCGATCAGTTTCATTTTTATTATATGTAGATATAGATGTCTCATGTTAGATTACAGCCCAAGATCTTAGATTTATTAGGGTTGTCCCTGATATCACCCTGGTATGCGGAAAAAAGCGTGAAGATGAAAAAAAAAGAATTATTAATACAGATTTAACAATTTTAAATATTTTATATTTGTCATATTGAATATATATAGTCGCTGATACACACAATACAAGTAGGGGAGCCTAGACCTTTCTCTCAAATTGTAGGTCAAGTCGGTTTATGTAAGATCGTTATTATGTTTATATTCGGCTGTTCGTACTTTACCGGTATCTGAATGTTATTAGAAAATCGTAAAGCGGTACTTGCAGGCTTATTTTACAGTTACTAAACTTCTTTAAAATGAAACTACAGTTTTAAACCGATTCATTGTGTAGGTATATTTTGGTATTAGGTATTAAGGTCTACAGTATGTTGAAATGTCGGGTTAAATATGCATTTTGAAACTAACATAATACGCGATTATTTCGATAAGAATATTATAATTAAGAATAAGTAAAAATCGCAAAAGTTAAAGATATTAAGATTTTTGGACATATTTAACATTTATTTTAGACTGAAACATTTTAGGTTTAAGTCATTTATGAAATGATTATAATAAATATATGTATGCGTCCTATATGAATACTATAAAACAAGAAAATGAAATAGCAATTAATTGTTTTTTTTTATTACTAAATACAATACATTAATTTTATTTTAATTCAGATTTAAAACATATACATTTTGAGTAAATTTTTAATTGTAAGTATTGTTATTCAACAAGTACTGCCATGACAAGTTATTAGACTAGAACGAGGTGCATTTACCACTAACAATATATCTTTATAACACTCCTCTATAATTTAATAGATTATCAGACTGTAATTCTAGTTCAGAAACACGAGAACCTTCTGTAGGCCCTTTCACTAAGAGAAAACCGAGAGAAGTGGAACTAACGTTCAATGAAGTCATACTTCGCAATACTTAGAGTAATGCCATTGCGACCTTTAACGGCTTAAAATAAAAGAAAAGCTAACTTATAAAGTTAGCTTAGTTATATTAGATATATGGTTTCTAATATATAATATATAATAGGTATGTATTTGTAGGATTCAATTTATTTATTATCTGTTAAAATCTTTGCAGTTGTAGTATTACTATTTGAATTTGATCTAATTATTTTCAAAAAAGACTTATGTTTGATTTAGAAATTTATGTTTGATTTAGAAATTTAATACGTAATAATTTAGAAAATTAATTCTGACATATAATTACTACTATGTTACTTTTTTAATTAAAAAACAAATGTTTCTAATAAACACATTTCTAATATAAATTTATTTTATCTGTAAGATCATATACAATTAATAATTTCTTGGTACATAACCAGCTTCTAGCATCATCGTATTAATCGTTTATATTAATTGCCTGTTCCGTTTAATTCAGCCATCAGACATTATGTATTTGTGCCCATTTCACCTATTTCGCTAAACACCTTTCTTTACCCACACCACCAACTATTACTATTAGTGTGTGCGTCTGCGTACACACTGTGTAGACATAGACGCACGTGTGTGAGTGAAAGTACTGTACGTCACACTTTCGAGCCGTTTCGTTTGTGTGCGTGTTGCGTATACGCACGCAATGCCAATGCCAGGTTACGCGTACGGAAAGCTTCGCTAATATTACACGACCGGAAAATTTGCCGGTAGGAAATGATGTTATAGTTTTTTTTTTATTATGTCCTAAACGACAGTAAAACTATGCAGTTGTTTTTTTATGTAACGCACAGACAGTTTGCTTTAATGGCGGCGCTGTGTTTTGTTTGAATATAGAATAGTTTAGTGATTATTAATTTATTCAATTGTGAACCTGTTTTCTTGAAATATATACAATTACAGCTTCAATCGTTATTTTGAACGAATCATTTTTTAATTTAAGTTTATTTTTGGTCTCTTAAATCTAAAATATAGTTAAATATGTAAGAACGTTTTTCTAATCAGATAGAGGATACATTTCACAATTTAAATCTGTATATAGCATGTCTTATAGTAATCTGGGCGTTGTATTTGAACTTAGAACCATCGTATAGAAGAATCAATCATTCATAAACGTATATTAGCTTTTAGTCCTACCTTATTTGAAAACATGAGCTACTTCGCATTAACAACAGCTTTCCTTTGTCTTAGGGATACGAACGCGATTAGAAATTACAATAGATAATTAATAATTGCAATCAATATTCAAATAACTAATAGCTTGTTAGCAAGAAGCAATTTTCACTTTATATAATTTTCTTCATCGTTTGATTTTCCTTCGCGTTCCACACAGAAATAGCTTAAAGAAAATGTTTTTTAGTACCTACAAGCTTTTTCCCGCATATCAGGGTAGTTAGAGATAACCTAGTGTCAAGACACTTGGTTTTCCACTTTCCGCCCAAAATCGAGACAATAAGTGTTGAGCGGCTTAGCTACCAGAGCGGAGAATTGGTTCGATTCCCCGAGTCCTAGGAAGGAATCGAACCTACAATCAATAGTGTTTACAGTAAGACGCTGTCCCACTGCGCCACGATTTCCTCAACTATAAGAGAAAAAGGATAATATTTAAGAGAAATACTTACATGCCACGTATAATGTTGCTTATTTATGAAATTGAATTTATTTTCACTTTTGTGAAATATTTGTAGTAAAAGTGAAATAATTAATGGAAAATGAAAGAAAATGCGTCCTATGTATTGGAGGACAATGTTTTCTAGAATATTTTGAAATAATATAAGAAAATAAAATACAGAATACAAATTTATAATAAGAATAAAGTGAGGTTGCATTGGCGTTTACAACATCTGCAAACTAATTTAGTGTAGGATAACTGTTTTTATAATACACTTTTCCGTTTATAGAGAATTTGCGTTAAACCTCTGGATCTGTGCGAGATCAATAAAAATGTGAAACGTTATCAGATATATGTAATTTAAAAAAGCCAAACTTTTTTATTGCTTACAGCTTTTTAGCTTAAATATACAGAAAGGGCAATTAAGTAAGGGACCCCTTAAGCCTACACTTCGGTAGCAAGTCCCAGGCACTGGTTGGAGTACCTCTTTTTGCAACGATGGGCCCAACACGCTTTATCATTAGCCTCAATACATGGACTGCTAAAGAGTTTCTTCTCTTTACAAATACGAAAGTAATTTACATAAGGAAAAAAAGTTGGGAATATTATTCAAATCATCGAACATATTAAAACATTGTTTCCGTTCGCTTATACTAAAGTCAATTGTTACAGGATGTAATTACACCTTATCGAGTTTTACGTGACAGGTCCGAGTAATTATCGTTATATTAATTATTAATTATGATAGCCTAAGTCCGCTGCAGTGTGCCGTTGCAGTGAAAGCTGCCTACAAGCTAGATGCATATAGTGGGATTAAGAAGTTTTGAATGTTTTTCTTAGGGAAGTTTTTATTATTTATTTTGACATGTACTTGTAAGGATTACATATATTACAATAATAATTATATTTGTCAAGAACAGCAGTGTAAGTTATGTCATTTTTAATTTTAAATTTTATATGTAAGTTCTGTTTTTATGTTATTTAAATATTTTTTTACCTCAATGGTTTGGAATTAATTTTTTTATATAGTTATTTATTAAACTTTTAAATTAACGAAATGCAATCCTAAAGCATTGTTTATACTATGTAGTTGTGAGAATCACATATTATTTAATAATATGAGTACTAATCGTAAGATTTAAAAATTAATATTGAATACATATTAAATATCTTTAATTGCTTAAAGTTATATGTAAAATATATATTTCAAATACGTTATAAATTTTATTTAAAGTATAAACGTCCAGTGACTGTAGGGATGCTTTAAAATGTTCATGATGAGCAATAAATATATTCAGTTCAAGACTAGTGTACTAGAGTTTTAAGTGCTCATAGTTGTTAGTTATTACAGCTGAGATCTTAACCGGGGAAAGTGAGCTTCCACTTGATTACTTCGACGGTACTAATATGAATATTATTAATCTGTCGGTTTGACACTTGTGCTTACGATTAGACTATAATGAATATGTTTAAAATAACATTTGTCTAAATAAGTATGAAAATTAAATATCATAAATAATTATGTAGAAAGTGTATATTATTATAATAAATATCAAAATAAAACAAAAAAATGGGACATCCATTTTAAATTGCATAAGTACACATTTTTAAAGAAAGAATCCAATTAAACGCAATTCGTAGTAATCGTAAATTAAGAAAAATACACAGCAATATGCATAAAAAAAAGCTAAATAACAAAATTTCTAATATTATCTTTAATGTATAATAATCAACTGTAAAAAACAACACTAAATGGCTGTACACATTTTATCATTAGCCTCAAACGAAAAAGTTATCTGTATCTATGACACTAACGGTAAAGATTAAAGTGGCATAATGAAAACAATGGTAAAAAAAAACCGTCCCAAATTCAACTAATTTCCCACACGCAACAGTGCAGAGGACATCGAGCGCAGGCCGTTATAGCACTGACCCACATTTGCTTACATTTCGCCGAGATTGCGTTCCAGTTCTGTCACTAACCTTATTGTTTGTATCGTTTTGCTACCTGTCCATTGCTTGGTTAACAAGTTTCATATGTAAAATAATGATTGATGTTCATTTTTTTAAATTAGTCTAATATTATTGTTATTTCCAAATTATTTTATAGAATAATTGTGTCAAATAAGCTTAGAAACTAACTATCAACATCTGTTTCCTTTATAAAATAAAAAAAAACGAAATATTTTTAATATTATCAAGCAATGGAAACATTGTAGCAGTAAAATTTTATTATAATGAATAATATACAAGTAAACGTTGGCTGGCCGGTGTAAATCTGCCGCGCTTTCTGATTTTGACGAGAAATTATAGTTTATATCGCGGTTTCAAAGTCACGTTCCAACTTAATGGAGTGTTACGTAGTATGTAGCAATTATATATTATGTGGCTGTTAGGGTCTGTGGCATCATTTTTATTTACTATAATAATAGCTTGTCAATGGAATACGATTACAAGGTCAATGTCAGATTTTATGTGTTTTTTGAACTTTTATAGATGACGATAGACAATGATCTTAATCTTTCGTGCTTAAAAAAATGATTACACTGGTATTTAAAATATTAATTTATATTAAAATGTTATAAACGATAAATAAAATATAGATATTTAAAAATATTAGTTTAATTTTTTTATTAATACTTGAATTTTGTATAAGCAACATATTTTGTACTTTTACTGAATATTGTAAACAATTTATGTAAACACAACATAAATTAACAATTATATTAATATGCCTATTTCATTACAACTTAATAAATAATTACAAAACATATACATTAAAAAAGCATATAAAAATAATCGCTAACGGCACGACAAGTCTTAATCATCATCGGGCGTTTATTACTTGCTTAATAAAAAAAGAATCGAATTATCTTATTTATCTGTTAAGAAATTATCTTTGTTCTGTCATACTAATATTGTTATAATAAATTAGTTTTAAAGAAATGAAAAATTGACCGCGTCACTTAACGTGCATACTTATTTAGCGGTAATAGTACCGTATACAGTTAATCGTACATTATCTTAATGATTCAACCTATACTGTAACGTACAACTGTGATCACCACCTACGTCCGGATGAGCAGCTAATATGCATTTTTTAACAATATATATATATGCTTTTAGAACATTTTTGTTTATATGAGTAATTGATATTTTTTTTCATTTTTTTCATATCATTTCCAAGAACACCACTTAAAAAATATCGTGTTGATTAAAACGTATGTACTATGTAGATATAAGTTTATAAATGAAAAAAATCTGTATTTATTTTACTTCGCGTCATGTGGGGTGATGAAAACGAAATACTGATTGGCGTTTCGTTTGTCCAGACCAGAGAAACCAATCATTTTTTAAAAAGTAAATATTTGATTTGTACCATACTATAATAAGCCAAACGCTAACCTACGACACCACGAAGGTGTCAGTATTTTATTATAAGTATATGCATTAGAGCAGATTAGGTATGATATAGTATAAAGCATGTCGATATACTTAATAGAAATCACAATGTCGCTAAGTGAATCGGGGAAATGCAATTTTCTTATGCAACTTAGTAATGCAACTGTATAAAACCGGCGTTTCTAATATTACATACTCGCATAGCTTTCTTCGACATACTCACGTAAATTGTGGCAAAAACAGTGCTTTCTTTTTCAATGTCTAGCGAGCGAGACATCTATATTATATTCGAATAATAGAACGAGACGAGCTGCGTTCAGTGTATACGATTATCTATGCCAAACTGTTACAAACGTCAAAATTGCCGCCAAACGATTTTGACGTTTATTTTGTGTGTGTAAGATAAATTATTGATTTTAATTAGCAATACTTGTGTTTTACCGCGGCTTTGTCGGTTCGCGTGCGGTGAAATGTGGGACAATCGAAAGCCTTTCTCCGCTCGGCGGTTGGTATTTTATTCCGTTAGTTTTTTTGCGGCCATCACACCAATATGGCGGGCGGCATCATTTTTTCGCTTTGTCACGTTAGATCATTCTTGTTAGATGGAAAGCTGCTCTATCTGCGCATAACTGTGCAGTGGAGGGAAATGATGTAATTGTAACAGATGAATTTGATTTGTTTAGTTTTCCTATGTAAAGTTTTTACGTTGCATGTTTTAGATGTTTTAAATTAACTAAGCAATTAATTTTTAGACGACTATTAATTAACTTAACTAGACTTTAAAATAAATATAAGTTTTTGTTATATATTGCCATGTAATATTTAGCTCCATTTATATATTAGTGACTAATTTGTATGAATCGAATACCGAATATCGAAACCACCAAATATTACTTAAAACTGTTATATCTAAAACGTTAGTCGAAAATACGTCAATTTTAACTATTACCAAGAATATAACACAATTTTGTACATATTACTAAGCTTTCTTCATTTATCCAAGTGTAGTATAATTGCATAATTTGCATAGACTGTCAGCGGTCTGCAGCCACTTTCTCCGCCTAACGGGATACAAATCTGGAACACATTGAGGCCTGAATAATGCGTTTTCTGTATTTTTCCACTTGCAAACAAACGGATATTAACTTTTATTGCCATGTTACTAGCGCTATTAGCCTTTTTATTCTTTGCAAAAGTTATTTTTATGACTTTAAATTGAGTTCAAATTAAATATTTAACTTTACGTTCGGTAATTGTAAAGAAAGAGCTACATTGAAGGCAATCAATACACTATTTATTTAATTAATCTATAATCATTAAGGTATACTGTTATATTATAAAATTAAAAAAATTGCAGTACACGTTACAAATAGATTAATAATTTACTATGTGAATATTAATATAGTTTTACGCCTAAAGAGTCTGTATAAGAAGTAATAGTGAAAACTCTCATTTTGCATATATAGGTTAGCGGTATAGATAGATTCCCACTCGACAGAAACTCCACGCAATATGTTATGTCTTAATCTCAGGCGTAAAGTGGAGAACGGAGTGTCTGGACACTAGGTTAAATACTGAAAAAAGGGGTAAGCTGTGAAAAAAATAGATTACACTTAATGTTCGATCAATCAGTTTTCTTTATAATGAATCTTTGACCTTCTCATGAGTATGACTCGCCCCCACATTACCACAACGGTGTCGATAACAACAAGATGAACTCAAATCGTGTAGAGTCAATGACACGAGTGTATATTTTCGCGGCAAACTTACTACGCCATTCAACAGGTCGTTGACGTATTCAAAGCGCAAATGACATTAGAATGTTGTTTTTTTTTTTTTGGTAAATTTCTCTGCCCTGGATTCGTCAACTGTTGACGCACGTTATTTGTATTGATTTTTTAAATTGTTACGTTTTTTTGCATGTTTGTTAACAGTGTACTTACAGTTAGTTGAGCGCGGCTGTTGTTGAATTGTCGCTATTGATTTTTTTGTTAACAAATTAATTTTGTGGAATTCATTTAAAGTTTATATCCTTTCCGCAAAAAAACATTACACGATTTAATGAGAACTGTATAATATTACTTATTATAACTAACTGAACAGGCCAACAGATAAATTAATATTTTAATATAAAATTAAATGAATTATACTACTTTAATAAATTAAAACATAATATAATAATTGAAAAAATATTTCCATATATTAATTATCTGACTAATACTTCTACTTATTTACTGGTATAAATATTAGTATCTCTATCCTAGTATACTGTATGTATTATTTGTTTGAATGTTTATCATTAAAACTATTAAAATAATCTATTGACAAATATTTTGGTGGTTAAATTGCGTGCAATACGACGTTTGAAATTGGTAGTCAGCTACGAACGGTTGTGCGGCGTGTCAATGCTATTTATCATCGTAAGGTTAGCGTTAGTCATTCTTAAGCTTCCAGAAAACTACATCTCTTTTAAGATGCAATCGGTCATAGTGTGACTTTATTTCTTTTTACCGATTATCTCCTTAATAAGCGCCATAATTAAAGAACCGAACTTAAGCTTCCAGAAAAGTCCATTTCACAAAAATACTTAATATTGCTTATTTGTATTACATAAATATTAATTTGACTTAGAAAAAAAAGATGCAAATACACAATTCTTTGAAATTGACAATAAGTCGACACGTTATGCAGTAGTTTTATTTTTCGCGTGTCCCTTATATAGTGTTACTACCGAATTAGAGATATTCTAAAGGTGTTTTTTGTTATTCCTATTTTTGTATAATAATTAATGTAATTTAAACGTAAATAATGTATTTAATTATGTTTTTTATAAGATAAATACGGTATATGTCTTTTTTACTAGAACACAGTTTGAGGGTGACCTAGATTGTTTTTTTTAAGGTAAATTTGCAGAGGTAGTATCAATACAATTTTATTTGTTCATATTGATATTAAAATAAGTAATTATCTTAACTTGTTTGTAATAATTTACTAAAAGATGAAGAAGAAAATTATGGTCAACAAAATGGAAAATTTTAATCTTTGGTATCGGTAAAGTATGGCGAAGTGATGGCATACAAGAATTTAAAGTACCTTACCGAACATTAGACAAATTTAAATATAAAATATAAATCCTTCTAGGCATAAGCCATTAAAATTCTTACAAAATATTTTGAAATGTGGCATCTACCCCACCACCACATTGCGTTTGATTTGAATTTTTGATTAAAAAATTTATTATTTAAGCTTTATTCTCGTTAATTCGATCTCACTTTGATAATTTGTGTTTTAATCTTATTAATAAATCCCGTTAAACATTTATTTTAGGTTATTATAAGTTTTCTCAATTGTAAAAACTTCATACCGAATTAGGGGGACATGAGTTCACGAACTTAGAAGCAGACCAAAATACTTATGCTACATAATTTATACGTCAAAATACCAATATTAATAGCACGTAAGCTATCATTCATTATATCATTTTTTATAGTAGGTGCATATGAAAAAGTTTAGTCATAAGGGTTTAAGTTTAGGCGAAATATAGTAGATTTTCCTTAATTGTGTAAATTAGTTTTATAGATATATATTTTATAAAATAAGTAAGAAGAAATTTTCTCGATTCTCGATCTCGATCTCGTACAAATATTTATTTATGTAAAAAAACTTATAAAACATTATATTTACATAATAACGCTGAAGAAAATACTATTTCAGTCATTATTATTAGAGAGAAAGACCTTTATTATGTTCAACATACAAATATAACAGCAATTACATGAATGTTATAATATTTTGTACGACATTTCGTTCTCGTATCCTTCAAAGTTAACTCGTTTCACGGTCAAAAGTAAAGTGTGTCGGTGAAAGTCGGGGAAAGGTGATCCAATGGGGCCAGTTACCAGCATTACGTGGTGTGACACTTTCGTTATATTTTAGTGATATAATGGAAATCGGGTCGTTAATGTTTCGCCCTTATATGTTTGGTTTTTATTAATATTATTCGATTATATAGTGGCGGATTAGAAGCGCGGTTGGTTGTGGGTTCGAGATCCACTCGGATAAGTAGTTATATTTAAAAATATTTTTATATTTTCGCTCAAGTCAACAAGACAAAGCATTGATTTCCACTACTCAACGAAGTACTGACACTAGGTCCTCTCGAACTAACTTGCTATGAGGGAAAAAGCGTCAACAAAAAAAAAATGTATTATTAATACACCATCACAGTTTCACAGTGGGAAAATGTGTCACTGTAGACGCGATGGTTGTGAATTCAATAAAAATGTGAAGGAAAAATTTAGTCGTCATTTTACTATTTTGGTAAAGCAAGGCGTTGGGTTCAAATTAGCGGAGTGCCTGATATTCTCAATATGTGCTCGGTACAAAATAATGAGACATCCACAGTAGTGCAGGGTCAATAAATTCTGAATGTTTATTCGAGGAGGTCGTATTATTATTACTTTATTTGCACACCACATTAAATTGGCAAACATAATAGGTACGAAACACATTAAAAAAAAGGAATGTACAAAATTTTTTTATTTATAAATAGAAATATGAAACTATAGATACATATATATATATATATAAATACATATATGCATACATACATATATAAATATATATAAATCAAGTTCAATTTAAAAATAAAGTTTTGGTAAAAGCTAATAAGTAACACATTAATTAACAACTTAAACTTTTTAAAGAAATATTTAAATTATTTTATTGTTTTTTTTTAATTAGGTTCATAAAGTAAACAAGTAAGTCATAAAATGAAGAACATAAGACAATTTTTTTTTGTCTCAATAATAAATCTCTTATTAAAAAAGGAATGTTAATATACGTATATATGGCCACTTATTAATAAGATTATGTGCATTTTTACATGTACAGTTAACGGACTTACATCAATTAATTGAGGTATTCTTTTTTGAAATTTTCTGTGTTGCTCATTTTTTGTAAAATAAAAAGCTTTCAACAAACATTTTTATACTAAAGTAAAGTTAGTTAAATTAAATATTCCATATGTATGGCAAGGCGTGCGCTATCTGCATAATTATTTTAACTATTCATGAGAAACAAGTCCATCTACAAACGTATCTTATAATATATTTAAAAATAATAAAACAATTTGAATTGAATTCAGGCACAAACATAGGTCTAATTTTATATACATAGGTGAATATAAGCGGTATAGATTGATTTCCACCCGAAGGAACGCCACGCAATATGCTATGTCTTGATCTCGATTCCAGGCGAAAGTGGAGAACTGAGTATCTTGACACTAGGTTCACTTTGTCTATCCAGCTATGCGCAAAGAAAATGAAGCTGCTTTTTAATATTGTTGTATCAAAAACAAAAAAAAACTTTTATGATTATAGTCAATTGAAAAACAAATAAACAAAACAGACAGACTAATGTAACTGTGTAGGTTCTCTATAGATACCCAGGGATGAATATTTTTATTTATAATACAGGTATTTGATCTAGTTAAGCGAAGTGCAATATCTATAAATATACGTACAGTGAATGTAAAAAAAAAATGTGTTTCTAAAAACTCATATATAATTATAAAAAATAGTCGTACAAGAAAACAAAATGAATGTCGCCTAGGCACTTTCCGCCTAACCTGCATAGAGAAGCTAGACACTATACTTTTGCACAGTAAATACATAAAAAAATCTGCTAGTCAACTTTGGAACACAAAAAATACTGCAAGCTTGTGGAAGGAATACCTTTGTGAATAACTTTAATTAAACTGAGATGTAGCGCGGCCTTAAGATAAAACGTGAGACGCGCGGGAAGTATTCAATAACTTTCTTTCATTTTTTATTTTAGCAAATATTTTATAATTTTATCGTTTATAACAAATTTGTAATATATCATAATATCAAATATCACACCCTTAGATTGACCCTTTTTATATATTAAAAACCCAAGGCGGGCAACACATTCACAAATCCTCTGATGAAAGGAATATTATTTTAAATTAAGATTTTATATAGCTTCTGTTGTAGATACAATAATGAATAGGTTCTAAACGTCAAATTCGTATATAAAAACAAAGAAAAAATCTTATTTTAAATGAAAACTAACGATTTGAACACTAAAAACTATGAATTCGAAGAGTAAAATTCTAAAAACTGAACTCATACGTAAGAGCCTGATTTTGGATTTTAAAATCTGTATATTTGTATGAATTTTATATAAATGTCACCTCTAAATGACCAACAAGTGGACAAGAGTTAAACATTTATTGTCGCTGCCTACCAAAATGCAATACAGTAAACAGGCGTTTCACGATATGACCAATTTTTATGCTATGGTCTAACATTTCATGAAATCGTCAATTGTATGAAATGAGGCCGATATTTACAAGGAAAATAATGCGTAAACATTTTTAATATACAGTTTTTAAGACCATTTGTGAATAATTGCGACTGTAAATAATCTTTAATTCTGCCTCATATATTTTAAATTAAGCGCATTAATTTAGCTTCATTTCATCATGTTGTAAATAACGACAGTTATCAAAGCTTTTCAAACTACCAGTATGTTAAATACGTGTAACATATACTAGGGTTGCCTCTTCCATTTAATAATAATATTCGTTCTACTGCAAAAAAGGTAGAGTATCTACTGTTTATATAAACACAATTTTTCTCTCGTGTGGACAGAGTATCTTGACACTAGGCCCTCCCTGACCCTGCTATAAAAAGGAACTTGAAGCTGTTGCATTAGATTTCCTATAGTTTGTATTTCGTTTAGAAATCACTAGATTTTTTTCCATATTGCATGGCACCATTTAGGAACTTTATTTTCGACTTTAATTTACGCCCTTAGTTTAATTTAAGCGAGTCATTTCATAAACTTGAAACTGTTAAGATATAATCTTAATAAGAAATAACGTGAAACTGTTTTTTTACAAAAAACTTCCTTAAACGTATTAATTCGATAATAATGATTATGGAAATTCTTGGAAGTCAATGATTCAAAGTTTGAAATTAAAATATGTAATAGTTTTCTTTTACCCCTTAACTTGAAATTAAATATTATTTTATTAAATAAGAGTAAGAAAGGCCCAGAGGACTGTCAACGCGATTGGTTGTGGGTTCGATTCCCACTCTGGGGAACAATTATATGTATAATATTTTCACACCTCCGCTCGGGTACCTAAAACAAAGTGCGACGGTGAGTTCCGCAACTCAACCTGAACCTGAGTGTGTTGAAGGTTCTCCCTGCTATGAGTTATAAGTTGTACAGAAAAAAAAGTAATAAGAAAGTAAATAAATGCTACAACCCTATTTATTATCAAATCGAGGTGACCGCGATGCGTTTGTGTCGGTGAAATGGGAAAGCGGCCTCGAAACGCTAACGGTACAGTGCACCGCTTTGTTAGTCGCAGCCTAGCTCTATGCAACTACTTTCGCAACTTAATTGCAACTCCAAATATCGCTTTACACGTCCAAATTCAAATAACTAAAAATTTCATTAGTCGCTTTTAATATTCCTCTTCATATAAAACAGATACGAGTTTAAATCGTGCGCATTTAAATCAATGTCAAGATAGCCTGTTTCTGCTTTCTGCCCGATCGAGACTTTGCGTGTTGAGTTGCTGAACACAACGCCGCGCATTGTCCTTCTAGAACATAAAAAGAAAATAATTTCAGTATAATCATTTCCCGGAGTGGGGATGACAGACGCTGTCCCACTGTGTCATGGTGTACTGCACGTTTTATTTCCCATATTAAAGTAAATTTATGATTTTGTTACTAATTAATAAGCCTTATTTAAAGTAATTTAAGCCTTATAAAAAGAAAAAAATTAGTAAAATTTATTATCAATTTTAGATTATTAATTATTCAATAGAATATTGATGTATGATTATTAGTTTTCTTACATATGAGAATTATATCGTAGTCAATTGATAACTGTCAACAAAATAAAATTTAAAATCTCGGTTTCTGTGATATTGATACTTTTTAATTGACAGTTGATGCATCAACTATTATAATGAGTCAGATAGATCCGCTACATCCACCAAGAGATATCAACGTCAGTCTCAATAACCCTAATATGAAAGTCTTAGATGCAAGCCAACGTAAGAACTAATCTAAAGCTTGAATATATTAT
The DNA here is from genome assembly GCA_038994665.1 of Podotricha telesiphe. Classification (NCBI taxonomy): domain Eukaryota; kingdom Metazoa; phylum Arthropoda; class Insecta; order Lepidoptera; family Nymphalidae; genus Podotricha; species Podotricha telesiphe. The sequence continues at coordinate 478,256 of JAOYRR010000390.1, forward strand.
TAGATACTTAGAAAAAGTAAATTGGTCTGAAATGCTTACAAAACATATAGATAGATGTTCATGAAATGGTGGCAATTCTATATTCTATCATAAAACCATCCATAGAGCTTATTATACTAAAAAATGCATCAGAAAAATAATCCAAAATACCCTCCGTTGATAAATAAAAATCTTATTATACGAATTCATAAAAAAGAAAAACTCAGAAATAAGTTAAAAAATATAAAAATCCAATAGACTAAATATCACAGAAAATTCTAGAATGTAATGTAGTAATGAGTTGTCTTTAATAAGTTACAATACGTATATCAAACATTCAGAAGAGAGTATTGAAAGTAACATGAAATATTTTTGGTCTTGAATGAAAATGAAAAAAGTAAATAAAACTTATGCTTTTCCAAATGTGATGACTAAAAATAATGTCGAAGTGTCTGGTGGCAAACGTTTTGGACCTCTTTTGATAAATGCTTTTCTTCAATATTTAACATTTTACAACAGCTCAATACAACATTAATTATGTTCAGTCTAATTTGTAATGTAATGATGAAAATTATATTTTAAAGAAATTAAAGCTTCAATTTTTGGTAAAATATTTGAATCATTATTTTTATTTTTTTATAAGAATCTATCAATTGAAAAGCTTCATTAGTGACCTTAGTTTATCACGGGTTGATCAACTAATACTAACGTAGTCCAATATACTGAGACATTAATCGACTCTCTTGTCTATAGAAAAAACCTCGATGTAATTTACTCTGATTTTAGTAAAGCATTTGACTTAGTGCCTACTTCAATTCTTCTCTTTACGTTATCAGCATACGGCCTTGTCAGATCAACACTGGGCTGGTTGGAGTCGTATTTGTTCAATAGATGATTCCCTGTTGTTGCTCCGAGTTCCTCCGGGTTCACACTCAGGCTCTTTGTTGAGCTCGAATATAAGTTGTAAGTTATAAGCGAATAAGAATTTCGACGTAGCCGGATTTGGAACACATGGCTTAGCGGTTAGAGCGCTTGAACTGGTTTACGAGAGGCACAGGTTTATATCCTAAGATAGTAATGTATAACAGCTTAGTTAGGAATATTTCAGAGTATGGTACTATAGCGTGGAGACCAAATTATACGACAGATTGTCTATATAGAATAGAAAGGGTGCAATAACGCTTTCTTTACATCTTACATCTGCCATTCTGTCAGGACAGGCCATGGCGAAAGAACTCAGTTCGCACAAAGATATACTGGCATATTTCAAAATGCATTTGTTATCTCGAATGTACTTATATAAATGTCTTAATAACACAAGCAATAAGCCAGATTTAATATCAAAATTTAAGCTTAATGACCCGTCTCGGTATCCACGCAAACAAATTACTCCTCACGTAGGACCTCTCTGATTTATTTGTTGGCCACAAAAATATACACGATTATTTAAAAAAACAGTGATAGACACGGTATAAATACAAGAAGTAAAAATAAGCTGATTACTGCTTGTTTTTGCCTTCAAAAGCTGAATAAATCGTTTATGTCACATGTTTTACGTATGTATAATAAAATTCCACATATAATTTGAGACTTGCCACTTAAACAATTTAAAATCAAGATAAAAAATATATAATTAAGGAAAGTATATTATTCTGTCCAGGAATACTATTCTGATGTTAATGTGTGGAATTAAATGCTGTTGATGCTCGCTCGGGAGGCTACTTATTGTAAAACTATATTTGAAAAGAGCAACTGTTGAGTTTCTCGCCGGCAATTCTCAGCACAACTGCCTCCCGAGCTGGTGGTAGCTGCCGCTAAGACTGACATATCTGACATTTTATTTTAATTGACGATTGGAAAGTGCTTGTAATAGTCTATGTGAATAGAGAATATTTTGATTTTGATGTTGAGTTATTGAACGACAATAAGAATGTCTTAAACCCATTTGGAGACTCAAATTTTAATAAATTAATTTATTATATTTTAAAATAATTATATTGATATTAAAATAAAATATAATGACTTATATGATATTAAGATGTACAATGTATCTATGGTTTATAATAGTTTATAAGTTTTTTTTACATTTTAAAGTGTTATTCGCACACTTAGGAAATTGAAAAAACATACACTAAGATAGAATAAGTAGAACGCATGGCTTAGCGGTCAGAGCGCTTGAACGATTTTCAAGAGGCGCGGGCTTAAATCCCGCTGCGTTTAAATTTTTATACGTTATTTGAATAAGTCTTTTTCAGTTTATAAGCTGTTTTTTTTCTTTTTTTTGCTGTAATGTTTGTATATTATATAATTTGACATTGCACTCTATTTTTACCGTGACATTTATTTTATTTAATTAATTCAAATCTGTGTATCTGTAAGAAAATAAATAATAAAAAAAATATCGATATATATATATAAAAATAGAAGTTTTAAAATAATTATTTATATGAACAAATAGTTAGAGATACAATAATTGAAAATAAGCCAAGTCAAGTTTACTTATAAATCAACTAATTTTACGCTTTGAAGGAACCCTCTAAAAACAGATTTAACATACAAAAATCATTTTCATTACAACTTCCAGCCCATACAATTTTCAGCACATTGTTCAATCTGAAATTTAGTAATTTCAAGGTAAATTAATTCTTATACAATATTTTCAATTAATCATAAATACCTAGTGTAATGTTAATATTGACAAACGACGAGCGTTACGGATACGTTTGGCAACAGTCAATGACACAATATTTTAAAGAGGTAACTCGGTCGTGTCGAAGTTTTAGTTCACTAAAATATTTTGTATCGACATAAATGTCGTACATCTATAATGAAGGCGTAGTGGAATTGTATGAGAATGAGTTCACAGTGGTTGTGGGTTCGATTCCTACAAAGTACACCGCATCGCCACTTTACACGTAATGTCTCGAATGTATGTGTATAAAGCTAGTAAAACATAAGACATGTTATAAATTACAATATACTGAGGGTGTCGTGGCGCAGCGGGACGGAGACCGACTGTAAATGTGATGTTTGTGGTTCGATCACCTGACGGGGAAATTGTTATATTCAAATTATTTTTATTTCCTCGCTATGGTAGGACCAACCGGAGCGTTGAGCTCCGCCACTCAACACACAATGTCTTGAATTAGGAGGGAAACCGGATATCGGAATGTCTAGACAATACTATCTGCCTACATGTGTAATGAAACGTGAAGCCATGTTCCTTTAGTAGTGTATGGGAGCATTGAAAGAGAATTTCCAAAGTTACGGGAAATAATATACGGATATGAGCCAATCTAATTTTCTGTTTGATTAGAGACATGTCAATGAATAAGTTCTTTGATTTTCGCGATTATAACACATTTTGAAATGAAACTATTTTAAACGGGTTAATCGCGTATAATTTCGGTATTCGAAAATACATTTTTAGAACCCGACGTTTCGAACACTTTACAGTAGTCCGTGGTCACAGGTAGAGAGTCTACCGTAATAACTTTGTATATTTCAATTCATATAGATAAAACATTACATTTGTAATTTCATGCCTCATTTTTAAATATAATAAAAATGTAACTGATCGCTGTCTGTACGTAGAAGATATATAAAAAAAATATATTATTGGAGGCATTTATCAAATGTTAGCATATTAAGTAATATTGCAATTGTACTTGTGATTTTAACTGTTTTCGCGATTATTTAATATAAGAGTCAACTCACTTACAGTATGTGAATTTATTTTATAATATATGGATCATTATAATTATAATGTAACTCTATTGTTATTTTATTGCATACAAAATATTCATTTAAGTTTATTTGTAAAGGAAATGCACTTTACTTATTGTATTGTATAAGCAAGAAAAATATAGATTTTTTAATATATAATTATTTTGTTAATGTGGTAACATTGTGGTAACATATAGTTTAAAATTCGAAGAATTCGAACCATATTAATTTCATACATTAGCAGTATATATGGTATATCTATAAATTTAGTTTATTGACTGAATCTTTTTTAACTACAATACTTATATATAAATATATATATTTAAGGAGGTAGGCTCATTTTCTTCTTATAATTAAATTTTATTCTCTTTGTTATCAATATGACTAAGCCTATATCATATAATTTTTATGTTTGAAGTAATAATATTATAAAGTTGCATTATATCTATAATAAAATATTAAAATAATTACTCATTAAAAGTCTTCCCCACCTTTCGTTTTTTTCCTGTATGACAACATTTACGATAAAAAAATTAAATTAAATAGTAACGTCCAAAAATATACTATAATGTCTGTGCTAGCTAGCACTATACAATCCCAAATACTTGATAGCAGTACACTGCGATGCAAGCACACTTGGTATAGGAGGTATTTTATTCCAAAGATTGGATGAGAGGTCCCCGCTCATTAAGCCAGTTGAATACTATAGCAAGCAAACAACAAGAGAAGAAGAACATTTGCACTCCTCTGAGTTGGAAACGTTTACAGTGGTTCATTCACAGAGATCTTGTCCCGTGGATTGGTCGAATACAAACCAATAATATTCAATTTTCTCTACTGTTTGTCTGTGCGCTTGCGCACGTTAATTTTAAAAACGGCTTAACCGATTTAACTGCCGTTTTGACTATTGTATTTTGGTAAGTTTCTCTTAATATTTAGTGTAACCGATTAAAATTAAATAAATAAAAACCTTACAACCACTTAAATTTTAAAATTTGAGCAAAGTGTGTGATTTAAGTAAGAACGCGGGCTGGTGAAAATTCTAAATTGTTTAGTCTTGTAGCTCAGGCAGGTAGGCAAAGCCACGAGCGGGTCGCTGGTTGAAAATAAAACTACGTTATATGTGACCTATGGATATTTAATTCTTTTGTTTAACAACAAGTAATATTGATTTTTAGGTGCCCTGGTTTCCTGTTTTAGCACATATTTAAATTTAGTTGAACCAGTGACACATAATATTGATTGATTAAGAACTAACAAGTTTTTACTGAACTAGTAGAAATGAATAAAAGAATATGTGTATTTTTGGTATGAAAAACTTGTATGTATACGACTTTGAAAATTTGAAATGTATTTGAATGAATTTGAAAATATGTATGCATTTGACAATATTTGTGGATATGCAATAAATATTTGTAACATTTTTTTAAAGTGTTAATCGCACACTTAAGAAATTGAAAAAGACATATTTAGAAAACGTATAAAAAATGGAACGCAGCGGGATTTGAACGTTTTTCAAGAGGCGCGGGTTCTGTCTGTTCTGGAGATGTCTTTTTTGTGCAATAAATAGTTATTATTGAACGCAAGTTTGTTTGCGTGAACTTTATGATCATACTTTTTATAATTATAATAATTCTACAATAACTAAGTAAATAGAGGCTTCTAAATCACCTTTTCAATACTATTTTTTATTTAAAATTTATTTTTATATCATTTACATCAATAATTTAAAATTAACACCAAAATGACATTAACGTAATGACGTTTATGACGCGCGAAGTAATTTATGACGTTAAATAGGTAAGTTCGATCTTATTAAATTAAATTCGCCACTACTACCAACCAACTACCAAAACAAAAACACCAGTGAGTGTTTTTAAAATTTATTTAATAGGTTACCAAAATAACATAATCGTACTAAGAATACGACATTGGTATACATAAAAAAAAAAAAAAAAGGTTCAATAATTGACGTGTAGTTAAAAATAGCCTTATTAAAATTAGATATATAATAAAAAATGTATTTCCTATTTTTAGCAAACAAGCAAAAAGAAAGTTCACACAAAAATGAACTTAAACTGTCAGATCTCCGTCTATATATCAAAATGTAAAATAATAAATAAGCCTATTTTATTTATGCAAATAAAAAACAATACTTTTAGTCCAGCTCTCCGTCGACATATAAAACAAAACTTATTTTATATTTTATCTGTGCAGCCATCCGGTGTTTGCTCCAGTCTTCACGCATCGCACGTGCGTCGCATTGACATTCGCGTGGCGCGGGCGGGGTGCGACGACCGCACTTTCACTGTCCGGCCGCACCCCGCTTTCCTCTTGTACAACGGGAAATGCTGACGTATGTTATATAACACTATATAGAACACTGTATCGCGTGTTGAATGCTTAATGGTGCATTTTTAGCTGTTTTATTAGTATATATTATATAGTTATCAGTTCAACTGCAGTTCAGTGACACATACAAATAAATTAATTATATTTTAGATACGTTTTACTTTACTTATAGTAAGTGTGTGAATAACACTTAAAAAAATTCTAAAATATGCTACTTACCATATTTTTGCAGTCAGGGAGTTTAGTCTATAATAAATGTTTGGTATGTTAAGGCATTTCGTTTTGAGTATATGCTTTGTAGTCTAATAAGAGTATGAATATTTTGCTAAGTTCAGGCATATTATTAGAAAATTCGAATATGCGTAGACTTGTGAATCAAGAAGTCTATCTCATATATATATAACAGATCATTGATATTGTTTATTATGTTTAGAAAAAACTATTCATTTTAAGAATACTTAAGAATCAAGAAGTCAATCTAGTATAAATATTTAACAGATTATTTATATTGTTTACTAAATTTAAAAAAAAACTATTTATGATAAGAATATTATAAAAACACTATTTAGACACATTCCGTGCTAAGTTGCGGAAGTAGACTTCGCGTTCTGTCTCATCAGAACCAGGAAAGGTATTTTAGACGCTTGTGGATTATAAGTTTTTTTTCTGTTTGACGCTTTATTCCACATACCAAGGTAGGCAGAGAGTCTAGTGACTATACACTCGAAAGGCGAAACTAAACGACGCGAATCTTACCAGATTAGGTAAAAAAAATTATAGTTAAATTAACTAAAATAACATTACCCAAGTGGGAATCGAACCCACAACCATTACTTTTACAGTAAGACGCTTTTCTACTTTAAAACAAAATAGTATATCCATAGTATCAGCAAGGATAAAGTATTCTAAGCTAGAATAATATTACAATACGGTTATAGCATCAACTCACCTCATAGGTACCCATTATGCAACTTGAACTTATATACTGCGTCTTTAGAATTTTTTATTGCAAACGGGGTTCCACGACATGGCTTTCACTCTTCCGGTGACATTGCACTTTCCTCTTGTGTAACGGGAAATGATGAGATATGTAGACTAAAGTATATAATATATATATATATATATATTTTAAATTATTTAAAGTGTTATTCACACACACACACTTAGGAAATTTAAAAACATATTTTTTAAAACACATGACTTAGCAGCCAGAGCGCTTCGACGGTTTCCAAGGTTCAAATCCCGCGGCGTTCAAATTTTAGTATGTTTTCTAAAAAAAGTATGCTTTTCAATATAATATTCTGATATCCATTTTTTTACAGTTTCCCGTAGCAGTTTATTTAAAGAGAACCTAGTGTCAAGGCATTCCGTTCTTCATGCGCCGCCCGAATTCGAGACATTGCGTGTTGGGTGGCGGAACTCAACGCCGTACTTTCTATTATATATTTTTAATATAACCATTCCCTTGAGTGAGGTTCGATCCTACAACCAGTCGCGTTTACATTTAAATCATTTTCATTTCCCCGCCCTGGTGACAGGGCGAAAAGTAGAAGACGCAGTGTCTTGACACTAGGTTCTCTCTGATGATCCTGCGAATGAAAAAAATATAAAATAAGTCTTCGTATTAGATAACACAGACAAATTAACACAAACGTACATCATACGAGATTCGAACCGGCGACCATTGAGAATAAAACCATTCCTAACCGTAGCACTAATCGTATAACATTTTATATCTACACACATCTATTTTCTATTAGAAAATTTTATATTCAATACATAAATTTAGTTTATTAGCAAATTATATTCTAATAGCACATTAAATAAACGGATATGATTACCGTCTTTTCCTCATCGAGGGCTTTTCCTAGGGTTATTTTTAAATCTTGATTAATAAAGTACTTACTTGTTGAGGTATTATATTTTTTCAGCCTTACGCTTTTTCCCGCATACCAGGGTACTCAGAGACAACTTAGTGCCAAGACACTCCCGAATCCGAGAATGAAAAAAAAAGATAATTTGCCCTAGTGGGAATTGAACCAACATCAATCGCGTATAATAAGAAATAATGAGTAAGTTCAAAAATACATATTTAATGTGAAAAATAATGAATTTAAATCCTATGCATTGATATATATTAAATAAATCAACAACTCTTTAAGGCATATTATGTAGTTGCTACGGTAGCAAATGCCCATCGCATTGAAATTCACGACGTGGGGTGCACCGACCCTACTTTCACTTGTTCGTCGAGTCCCGATTTCCTTTAATGCTATGGGGCTGATAACGTTATATATAAAATAAATAATTAAAATATTCCAATATTCCAACAATAATTACATTAAAGACGATAAATTACGATAGAATCGGTTTGTAAAAAAAAACATGTGTATAGCTTTTCTTTACGAATCCATTATTTATATGTAATTAATTACATTTAATTTTATTTATTATGATTATTTATATGTAATTATTAATTATTAAAACGCTAAATGATAGTTATTACTTGCATTTTAAATTAAGTATTTTTTTTTTTGTTAACATTTTTTTAGTGTTATTCCCACACTAAGGAAATTGAAAAAGATATATTTAGAAAACGTATAAAAATTTGAACGCAGCGGGATTTGAACTCGCGCCTCTTGAAAACCGTTCAAGACCTTAATTTTTGTACGTTTTCTAAATATGTCTTTTTATAGCTATAATTTTAGAGCTATAATTAAATTAAAAGTAGCTATACATATATATAATTTTAGATATCCGCCACTCAACACGCAATGTCTCGAATTCGGGCAGAAACTGAAGAACGGATCGTTTTGATTCATGGTTTTCTCTTAAATGCGATATACCTGATACCCTGCTAAGTGGGAAAATTGTGAAGATGTACAAAAAACTTTAAGTATATTTATATTACTAAAACATTGTCAGCGCCTTTATACGCAATGGTTGTGGATTTGTCAAAAGGTTGTGTGTCGTTAAGTTCCGCTAATCAATATGCAATATATATTTTTTAATATTTTTTAAAGTGTTATTCGCACACTAAGGAAATTGAAAAAAAATATATTTACTGTTTAACAGTTGAACGGGTTTCAAGAGGCGCGGGTTCAAATCCTGCTGCGTTCAATTTTTTTTTATTTTTTTACGTTTTCTAAATATATCCTTTTCAATATGCAATATGTCGGATTCGGGCGTAAAGTAGAGAACGAAGTATCTAGACACTCGGCTCTCAAAAAAAAAAAACGCCATTAGGATTCAGGAGCAATTTCCACAAAATCTTTTTTTAACACTTTAAATTGTTCATCGCACACTTAGGATATTAGACAATATTTTAGGACACGTTTAAAAAAATGAACGCAACGGGATTGGAAACCGTCGCTGTGACCGCTAAGCCATGCGTTCAATGTATCACATAAAATATGTTTTTAACATAGTCTTCTTTTATACTTCCAAATTAATCTCTTTTCTCAAGATCAATGTTTCCTGCGGATAAGAAAGTTCGCTTTAGGTTAGGATGAGAAGTGTTACAATTTATGTCTATTTTATAACTATAATAGAAAGCGTTGTTGTATTTGCAATATTTCAAAAAGCACAACAAAGTCTTATTAAAATTATATTACATAATTAAAGAGTCTATTCTCTATCGATTTTCAATCTATCTATCGATTTTCAAGAGCCTATTCTCAATACACTGTGATGAATAACGTCACACTGTTACACAGATTCAATAAATAAGGGTATACCTTGATGACATAGATGGATTCTTAAATAATAAGATATTTGATTTTCAAGATTATTACACATTTTGAAATTAAACTGTTTTTAACCGGATTATTCGCCTATATTTTTGGTATTCGAAAATACATTATAGAAACCCGACGTTCCAAGCACTTTACGGTAGTCCGTGGTCACAGGTAGACTGAGATGGCATTCGTCTGTCAGTTGATACAATTATTATATCAAACTACCGCTAACGAATTCTTAGTTGCATAAAACAGCTTCACGCATAGAAATATATGCAGGGAGAACCTTGTGCCTAGACACTTCGAAGTCCACTTTCCGCTCGAGTTCGAGGCATTTTAGAATTAAATGGCAGAACACAACACCGTGCTTTATCTTCTTAGAGCGAGGAAATGAAAATAATATAGACATCATTTTCTCTGGGGTATTCAAAATTTAAACTCACAAACATAGCGCCTACAGTCATAATCTATGCCATGGTGGTCTCGAAACAAACATTTTTTTACAATTTTTAAAGTTTTATTCCCACAAACATTTATCGAAAACGCAGAAAAAATTTAACGCAGCGGGATTCGAACTCTCGCTTTCGGAAGCCAAGCGCTCTAACCGCTAAGCCATGTATGTAAAAATATGCTAAAAAAATAAACACTATAAAACTCTTTTCAATTTATTTAAATATATTCTGAAGAGCATCAAGAGTGTCAAATGGCAGCCTTTACGGTAAAGCGTAAATAACAAATGTTTATTATATCTTCTATCATAATAGAAATGTCTTAGTAAAATTTAACGGTTACCAAAATATTTCTCATACATTATAAAAATAGAAACGTGATTTGCATAGCGATTGTGAAAAAGGTAGTGTAAATATAATTAAAAATCAGGTTACTAAAGTTAACTTAACGCTCGCTTATACTTTCTAATATAATATTAATTTTTTTAGAGGTAAAATTCATGTTATTTTTCGTTTATCAGGGTAGGCAAAACAAATCTACTGGAAAGACATTCAGTTCTCCACTTCCCATCTGGATTCCAGACATAGTTTGTTGATTAGCGGATTTTGCCTATAACCAGTGTGGAGGATTGAAAAAAAATTCAATATGATAATTGGTCCGAGTGGAACCGAACCTATAACCACCGCGTTTGCGTCCTGTAGGTATCAAAAGTGTGTATATATCATTTCATTTTCAAATGATCAAGAAGGAGAAAATATTTAAGAGCACTCCCACAATATTTAAGTTATTTTCATAGTTAATATTAAAGATATTTTTTAAAAATACTTTACTATATTAAACATGTTTTAGAATCGTATAAAAATTGAACGTAGCGGTACTCGAACCCGCACCTTTTGGAAATCGTCCAAGCTTTTCACAACTTATTTTTGTGGTTAGAAACAATCTTTGGGTACCAGAAATTTATAAAAATTTTATACATTTTCTAAACATTACCTAACCTAACTGTTAACGTTGAATAACACCTTAAACACATGAAAATATTTTAGTATGCCATTTTCACCGTATAGCTTAGTTGGTTAAGGCGCGGTTAGAATTGTTATCTCACAAGATGCCAGTTTATATTTTGTTACTTTCAAACGTTGTATATGAAGTTTATATACATAACTTTCGACTTAAGATTTATTGCGTATCAAATTCACGTTTTTTGAATTTCAAATATAGTATTACTCATTAAATTCATTCAAATTTGAACTCAAAATAGTGACGTATACATACATATCTAGCCGAGATATGACATTTTGGCATATATCTATCAAAACTAGCCAGTTGACGCGTAATCAAGAGTTGCCTTGAGCAACGCGTATGTCACTCATGTTGTATGTTCATTTATTTTTATAATATATTAGCATTCTGGACTTCTTCTATGTATAAACTATAACTGTACCAAATTTCATACTACTGCGTCAGCGTAATTTTTGTAAAAATAGGTAAATATACATATAACTATAGACATATACCATATAACTATATATATATACACCATATAACTATATACATATAACTATATAAATAGACTGGCTATGCCCACGACCTTCGTTCGCGTCAAAATCTAAAATAAAAGTAGCTTAACTTACTCTTTCATACATCAGCTAAATGCCAGTGAAAGTCCCGTGAAAATCAGTTCAGTCGTTCCAGAGATTAGTCGGAACAAACAGACAGACAGACAGGCAAAATGTGTAAAAATAACATTTTGGTATATGTACCGTGTATACATAATATGCATTTAGTAAAAAGCGGTTATATTAATTTTAAAAATATACACTTAATTTTTTTTTTTGTTTATAAGTTCCACAGATATTTATAAGAGTGTAAGAAACAGCTGAAATATATATATATAAAATATACTTTATCACGTGGCTGCGCACTTTCACTAAGCATAAACTCCCGTTTTCCTTACGTAACGGGACGAGGCGCATAATGCTGTCACGTGTATTCTGTCACTTTTGTTTACGAGAAAGTTTTGTTTATTTATGTCATCATTTTATATTTATATACAAACATTTTTGCTTATAGTAAAATTTTATCTATTTTTTTGTTTTCACTCAACAATCTGTTTCGTGTGTTCTTATTCTTATTGGTAATTTATACTAGCACGGTCGAAACGCCATAATCAAAGAACTGAACTGTATATTTTTAGTTTTCTGTATTACTTTTTTCATTTAAGCTTTAATTTTTATTTCATTTAACGTGTAAAGGCTTTGTTCTCCACTGTCCGTCCGAATTGGAGACATTTGGTATTGAGTGGCAGAACTCGACAACGCGCTTTGTCTAGTACTAGGGCGATTAAATTAAAATAATTTAAATATTATCATTTATCCGAGTGGGGAAAAAGGCTTGTAGCAATATGTAGGTAATGGATCTTACTAAGTTTAGTTAATGTCATATAAATATAAATTTTGTTTCAGTAACCATTAAATATGTATTAGACTTCTATATCCTCAAGGAAACATTAATAGGAAAACCCAAATAAAGAGGTTTTAGGTAAAGCACCAATTATTTATTAATATTTACGATTCGAACAACTAATTTATTTCTATTTAGTAAATATTATACAAAACATTTTTATTGGCGCCATCGTGACTCAGTGGAACGACGTCAGGCTTTACAAGCGATGGTTGTGGGTTAAATTTGTCAATTTCACTGGCCTGATCAGACAAAACGCGGCGTCGAGTTCCGTTACTGAATACGCAATGTCTCAAAATTCGGCGTAAAGTCGAGAACAGTGTTTTTAATAACAGTATATGTGTCGGCTTTAATTTTCAGTTTCACGATTGATTCGTTGTCAATAAAAGTGAGAAATTTAATGGCAAACCTGTACCAGTTTCTACAAGGTTCAAGGCCCGGGTTACGCAAGGCATTTCACCTTACATAACTAACTGCGCTCGGGCCGTGCTTTCTTCATTACGTACATAATAAATGTATATTTTTACTTAAACAAATATTGGGTGTATTTTCGAATTGATAACGGCTTTGAAAAAATTAAAATGAAATAAAAATTTTGGAAAAAAAATGCATATTCTGAAGATATGTTTGTATTTTTTTTGTTATCATTATATTAAAATGTGAAAAAAGTTTTGAACGCTTTTTAATAGTATGGGGACTATGAAATTTGGTATAGTAAAGTTTATATGGACAATTACAGAAAGTCAACATTTTTATAATAATATATCAGAAATAGTATATAATAGTCTTGTATTTCTACAATGCCATAGACGTCTGTATAAAGTTACATATACGTTGCTAAGGCAACACATATTTAACGCGCCAAGGAGGCTTCTAGTTCTTTTTATTACACTTAAAAATACACTAAAAGAAAATATTACAATTCTGCAAATATTACAAGTTAATAAATATATAAATAAAAGGTGATCGTGGTGTAGTCGGACAGTGTCTGACTGTAATAGCAATTGGTTGTGGGTTCGATTCCAGTTTGGAGCAACATCATAATTTAATTATTTTCAGTTCTCCGCCCTGGTGAACACGACAAAGTTGAGAAACCAGGTGGAAAGTGGAGGACGAATTGTCTTGAGTCCCTAAGATTGCCCTGCAATGCGGTAAAAAGTGTGAAGCTGGAATATAAGAAAAAAACACGATATAAATTTTACATCCACTATTTTTCTTTAATATTTGAACAAACATTGCACCCTCGCGTGTATAGTTTGCAAAATCAAGACTTTTAAACATAATTTTTAGATTAATATAACCATTTGTCCGTCACCAAGAGTCACCAAGAAGTAGCATATCTACGGAACTGTTGTTGAACAAGTAGATAGCTGTCTGCTATTACTGGCAGAGTTCAAGGCTCTGTTACGCAAACCGTTTCACCTTACGTCACTCATTGTTGTGCCTAACTGTACTTTCTTCGCTAATTGCCTACGCTTCCTGCCGGAATACACGTTTTAGTAGGAATGACAGATATGTTACAAATATATACACAGATATGTTAATAATATATATACATTGTAAATATATATATATATATATATATATATATATATATATATATATATATATATCGTAGCAGGGTAGACAGAGAGAACCTAGTGTCAAGACACTCCGTTCTCCACTTACCACCCGAATCCGAGACACTCAACGCCACACTTTATCTTGTCACTGGAAATGAAAATAATTTAAATATAATAATTTAACCGAGTGTGTGGGTATCGTCTGAAATTTCATGCTGCTCCACTACGGTTATTATTTTTTATCATCACCATCATCATCAACAATCACTTTTTATGAAGTACCATAAACATAACCAAGGCAACGCGTATTTAACGCGTCAAAGGGTGTTCTAGTAAGTATATTGGTTTAAAAGGTACTCTAATATCTCACCTGTCACCAATAATAGTACTATCTCGTTGTGGTTGATGCAGTTTCAACATCTAATGTCAGGAATATGATTAAACTGCTTAATTAAACAAAATGCGACATTTATAATATAATATTTTTGTCATTGTAGTTATAAATTTAATTATATTTTATATACGAGTATGTATATGTGTTAAACAGTGGCGAAGTCCATATAACAGCATCCCACCGGCATACCTTTTGTAAATCATAATCTTTGCATATATAATTGATAGTTGTTTCTACATGGAAGATATATGAAAAAATATAATTGGGGGCATTTATTAATGTAATAGAACCAAGACAATGATTTATTTTTTAATCTATTTGTCTGCGCGTATGTGCATGCTAATCTCGGTAACGGCTTAAACGGTTTAAAATTGTTTTAAGTATTGTGTTTTGGTTTAGTAGTAACTTTCCTTATCGTTTAGTGCTAATTTAATTAAAATCAGTTCATAAATAAAAATACATTACAATCATTAAATTTATAAATTTAAGCATTGTTTGTGATTAAAGTCACTCCGCGGATGGGCATACAGTTGTAGGCGAAGCCGCAAGCGTGTCGCTAGTTAATAAATATAATTATTTACTAATATAAACAAACAAACCACTGCAAATGTCTATTTTAATTCATACAAGACAATTTCAACGTAAAATGCACTTCATTACTCACTGTTTTTACATACAAGTTATAATTTTTTTTCTTTTCAAATAAACTTGGTAAACTAAACGGAATATTTATATTAACATCCAGGGCGAACTAGAAATTTTATTATCGCCGGCTTACCTCTACAAAAATTTCACACTTTGCACCAGTGGTTTAAAGATATTTATAAAAAGACAACACAGTCTTACTCGAAAACTACTAAAGTTCACTACTTATTATAATTTAACTTTCCACGCAATGTTTTTGTCTATGAAAAAAAACTAGTAGATATAAAGTGAGCAGGTAGTAGGTAAAACATATTTCTAGAAAACGTATAAAATTTTAAAATGAAAAAAAAGACTGGTCAGTCTACCTGTGACCACGGACTATTGTAAAGTGTTCGAAACGTGGGGTTTCTAAAATGTATTTTCGAATATGTACAAGTAATATACGTGATTAATCCGGTTAAAAATGGTGGCATTTCAAAATGTGTAGAATCGGGAAAATCAAAGATCTTATTTAAACGTATAAAAATTTGAACGCAGCGGGATTTGAACCCGCGCCTTCATAGCGGCGCGGTTTCGAATAAAACTTTATTAAAAATATAGTTTTCAATTTATTAAGTGTGTAAATAACATTTTAAAAAATGTTAAAAATAAGTAGTGGGTAATTGAGTTGTATAACGATATATTGAAATAAAATTCGTAGAAATATTTAGTTTTGTACGTCTGTACAAAACTAAATATCCCAATATAGGGGAAGTCCCCTGTCAGGCTAAACAAAATGCCTCGTTGGCATTCGTCACCAACAGTCAATAATTCTAAAATTGGCTGTAACTGGAAACCAAATGTTAGTTCGTAGGTCCTGTAGTAGGTAGATATTGCGGTAACAACAATGACACAATGTGACCTGAAATTGTGATATATTAACAATATTTATCTTTTTGATTTTTTGATCTTGAACGGTTTTGATGAGGCGCGGGTTCAAATCCTGCTGCGTTCAAATTTTTATACGTTTTCTGAATATGTCTTGTTCAATAATTATCTTATTAGCTTAGGTATTACCTTAAATTTCAAAAATACTCCAGTTGTATTTTTAATATATGTATTCTATACGTATTTATTTCATGTTATAGACTGTAGAGTATTTCGTCGCTGAAAGCCATGAGGCCATCGTGGCGCAGTGGGGCAGTGTTTGACTGTAAACGATTGGCTGTGGGTTCAATTCTCACTTGAAGGGGAATGGATATCAATTATTTTCATTTCTCCGCTCTTATTGACTGTCTAGTCTCAAGCTCAGGTAGAAAGTAGAGAATGGACTGTTTTAACACTAGGTTGTCTCTACTTACCCGGGTATGCGGTAAAAATGGTGGAGTTGAACAAAAAGGAAAACCTGACACCTGAACCTAACTGATATGCCATATAATACACAATAAACTAGTTGTACTTTAAAGAAAGTTCCAAGGCAAAATAACATTACAAGATATCCTTATATAAATAAATTTTCATATATACATAGAAATGAAGGTAATAAAAACCTGGTAAAAACTTAAAGTATTGTCGGCTACCACAAAGGCTAATGCTCCAATGGCATCCATCCATTTGTATGTTTAATAAGCAAAACATTGAAATTGACAGATTTTTTTTTAATATTAGTTTAAATTGTGCTACAGTGACGTCATAACAAAAGAAACCTAGCAAAGGACTTACACGTCTCTTGCTTCTGCCCGATTTCCATACTTTTTTTGAGCACATATTGAGCAGCGGAACTGAAAGCGGAAATACAAAAACCTATTTAAATTTGGAAAAATCCTTTGTTTTTCCAAACCAGCGTAGTTACACGTAAATAATCATAATAAATGAGAACAGAAAGGAACGTAGCATAATACTAAGTAATAAAATTACTCATACACAAGTATATTATTCAATACAAAGAATATTCAAACTGATTCAACTGCAGTTCAAGGCTTATTACGTCAGCGAGGTCGTCGTACGATGCTGGTCGACGCTTGGGCTGTGTACACACTATTGGCTGTTAAGGATAATAAGGATATTAAGAAATATTATGAAAACAATATTGCAATCTACGCCATCGTGGCGCAATGGAACAGCATCTGACTATAAATGCGGTTAATTGTGGTTTCGATTCCCATTCGGGGGATTTTCATTGCTTCACTCTGGTAAGAAGACACAGCGCAGAGGTGGTTTCCGCACGTAATGTCTCGATCTTTGCACGTAATGTCCGAAAGTGGAGACCGGATTGTAGGTTCGGTTCCCGCTTGGGGCATTGCTCTGCATTATATTTAAAATATTTTCATTTCTTCGCTTTATTACCTAAGACCGCTGAGAAACGCAACACGCAATGTCTCAGATTCGGGCGGAAAATGGAGAACGGAGGGTCTTGACACTAGGTTCTTTCTGAGCATCCTGATAATCCTGAAAAAGGGATCCATGAATTAAACATGTAGGTAAAATAAGTTTTTACGCTAATGAAATTAATGGAATTTTTCATTTTTTCAATTCCTTCGAACTAGAAGACTTGTTCTGTATAAAATTAAGATGTAACAAGATTCAAGCTCAAAACGATTTACATATCTGAAAAATGATATACAATACTGTACAACACATGGATACTCGTTTATTGCAAATTCCTTTATATTCAAAATATAAAATGTGCTGGTCAAATGCGATAAAGTACGGCATTTAATTTCAATGCTCAATATACAAATTCATGTAACAAAATAAAACACCTAGTTATGTCTATCAACTTATCTATCAAGATGCATGTAATTGGAAAATAAAGAACCAAGTTCAGAATTTATTCGACTTATACCAGTAACATCTTCCGAAGTTTCAGGTTACCAGTTCACCAAGATTAACTCTTGTCATACAGAGGCTTGATGAATATTACTCAAGGAAAATGACACCCAACAAGGTTACAGTCATTGTTCATTTGCACACAGTGTGCAAGCAGCCTATTGTCACGGGAGTCAGGAACTTTAGTGATCCTTTGTCAGTAAATGTGGTTGGTTTCAAAGAAAATTAAGCGTACGTGATGTTTACAAAGTATGTCATAAATTGAACGAATGATGCGAAAAGCTTTAAAGTTCTTTTCCAGCTTCACTTTAGTTTAGGTAGAGACCATCTACTGTCAAAACACTCCGTTCTCTATTTTCTGTGAATTCGAGACATTGTGTATTGAATGGATTTAAAGTGGGTTATAAAATTTTATTCACACACTTAGGAAATTGAAAAACATATTAATAGAAAACGTATTAAACGTTTTTTTTTAACACAGCGGCATTTGAACCCGCATCTCTTGGAAACCGTCCAAGCGCTCGAAACGGCTACGTTGAAATTCTAATTTCGGCTACCCAAAGATTATACAGCGAACAATTGTTTGGCGAGAGAGAACGTTATTTACTAAATATTTTTAACATCATAAAGTGTTATTCACACACTTTGGAAATTGAAATACATATTTTTAGAAAACGTTAAAAAAATTAGGTAAGGTTAGATTACGCGCGTTGCCATAGTAACGTGTTGGTTACTTTATACAGATGGTTATGTGAAACATAGTGTGTTAAATTTATTATATTAATTAATTTCTTCTCTATATAAACTATGCCTGTTAAACTTACCGCACCTGTAACTCGAATGCATCGAACCTGTAACTCTTATATGGGACAGTGTGTACGCTTTTACAATAGGATATAATAGATCCCAAAAAATGTCCGAAAATGCTCTATATTACAAATTAAAAAAAAATGTAAAAAGAAAAATGTGCGCTAAAGGTTATTACCTAATTAACGATTTTATAAATGAAAACACGCCTTGGGAATGAAATGCTCGCCCCAGTCTATGTCAAAGGTTTGTCACTAATAAATTTGTAACAAAATGATTTGAAAAAAAAAAAGAAAAAATAGAAAGTCTCATTGAGTTTCTTGCGTCGGTTCTTCTCAGGCACTAACTTTAGTGAACCGGTGGTAAATTGTTTGACGTTCAAAAGTTAAAATATTTATCTTATAATTTTGAATAAAATTTTGTGATTTTGAGTGTGTCAATTTCATACTGCTCAGTCCGCGTAGTTTTCGTAAAACGAGAAACAAAATTTTTGCTTCTCATATAATATTAATATATAGAAAATGTAGAAACAAGTAGTGGAAATCAATGGTGCAACGATTCAAGTCTAGAATAGATAAAAGTGTTATCTACAATGTGAAATACAAGAGCTGTGTGAAATATGTAAAAAAGTTGCAGATTTTTCAAAACAAAAAAAAATACGCTTTAATATATTCTGTCTGTCAGTCCAGAAAAGATTGTACTATAATCGTATCCGGACACCGCAAGAAGTGGGTTGAATTAGCGTTGCTAACATTGATTGATACATAGATAGACGAAAACTAAATATATAATAATAGAATAAAACTTATAAAAATATGTTACAAAAAAGCAATAATATGTTAAATAAGACCAAATATTTTAGTTTGAACCCAAAAAAACGAAAAAGAACAAAACATATATATTATTATAAATCATATTAACTGTTGCATATAAAATTATATATATTTGTAAAAAATGAGATAAAAATAAATATTTAGTTCGAATAAATATAGTATTTAAAATTTTACAGTACATTTAATTAATATTTTTCAGTATTAAATTTGTAACAAAAATTTAAACTATCGCCATAGAATCATCAAAAATCAGTAAAATATCAAATTTTGTAGTAAAAAAACTAAACTGGACATCTAAATTAATTTTTAAATCAAAAACCTATACAAAAATTATATTAAGTCTAGCCACAATTAAATTATCTATGAGAATGTTTACATAACACATTAAACACCATTCAATGAACCCGCCTCCTCCTTATTATTCCTAGCACAGCTTACTTTCAACGCATTTGCACACGCATCGCAAACTAAAAGAAAATACTTTCTGACCGGATACGGACGCTAAAAAACACTTGAAAACGTAAGGTCGTCGCACTTTACTATTATGTAGGTGGATATTGTGTATGTATTACGTGTACTAGCCTAAATCACTTGTCTAGACTCTCTCTTAGATCGAGACTTGTTGGTGCATTGAGTTGTATTGAAATGGTAGTAATAGGTTCTAAGACGTGACATCGTTAACTGGTATTGAGGCAATTTTATCATTTTTTATAGTGTTATTAAGGATATTGAAAAATACATATTTAGAAAACGTAAAAATTTTCACGCAACGGGATTTGAACCCGCGGCTCTTGAAAATCGTCCACGTGAACGGCTTACACATCAAAAAATGGTAAAAATATTTAATAAACAGCATTCTCTCTAGCCAAAGAATTGTTCGTATAAATAATCTTTGAGTTGCAGAAATTTGTACAAATCTCTCTATAGAGATGCTAACAACAAATATACGTTGTAATAAGCGTATAAAAATTTCGACGTAGAGGGATGTAGAACGCATGGCTTAGCGGTCAGAGCGCTTGAACGGTTTTTAAGAGGGGCTGGTTCAAATCCCGCTGCGTTCAAATTTTTATACGTTTTCTAAATATGTCTTTTTCAATTTCCTCAGTGTGTGAATAACACTTTAAAAAATGTTAAAAATATATATATACTATATAATTTTAAATCATAAAGTATGTTAGTTATTTCAGGTCAAATCGTTTAAATTCTACGATTAATGCACTTCTGTATCAAACGTCAAAGAGAAAGGCAGACGACGACCCCACAAGGAACAGCACTGATGACCATATGTGAAATGTACCTTTGAAACAAATTATTTGTTAAAACCTAGCTTGTATTTAATATTGCCTTTAAATATTTTCATTAATGAGTATTATTCAATAACAAGAAGAAATATTGACAAAAAAGTTAAACTAATTTATTATATGTAGTTATCATCATACTTTTTACGTTTTTGTTAGCTGTACCTGTATTATTAATGGAATACAATATACATACTATCTATCCGATGTCGTATGTGTTTTATAGCACAAGACTGACGTCATATCCTGGATGACCAGGATAATGAGAAATAATTATAAACATTTTTATACGAGTATTTTTTTATAATATATTAATTTTTAAATAATATATTAAAGTGAAATTAGGACATCGTGGCACAACGGAACAGCGTCTTACTATAAACACGATTGGTTGTGGGTTCGATTTTCACTCAGAGGAATAATTAATTTTAAATTATTTTCATTTCACCATTCTAGTACCTAAAACAAAGTATGGTGTTGAGTTACGCCACTCAAACGTAATGTCTCAAATGAACTCAATGCATAATGGAGAACAAAGTGCCTTGACACTACAAAACACTATTCTATTCTTAATATTCATATTTTAATGTGTGTTAGCTACATTTTTAGACCAACATAATTGGACGAAATATTTCTATCTGAGCATTGAATCTATAACCATTTACTGTTTTAACATTATACTATTCTATACTGTATATGTTTTGATACTATACAACACTTTTTCTAAAAAATAAAAATTAAGTATATATTAATATAATTGAATAACTGACAGTAATAACAATTAAAATAATAACTCTGTCAAGTGAATATTTGTGTAGCTAATTAAATAATAATTTAAGCATGTTAAGATAAAAACAAAAACAAAAAACTCTATGTCGACCGTTTTCTTAGACATTTTTTTTTGTGACGCTGGCGGTTTGCGCAAAGGCATTTCGCCTTTGCGCAGACCGCCCGTGTGCAGGCCCTTGCGGAAACGGACGGTACTGTGGGACTCACCGGCAAGTATACCTGATACTACCCACTAAAACTCAACGGAAACCCTCTCCACCCCGGCAAGACGTTGCAGGAACGCTTGCGCATACTACTACAACGCCTCGGTCTTAGACATATACCAAGTAGTGCGCGCTTTACGTAATATTCCGGTATGAGTTCACCGAGCCTTGAACCTCGGAAATGTATATCAACCGGGAAGTGAACTTGGGCACTTTCCTTACGTAACTGTTATCGTTCGTTTTGTGGAAATAAGTTATTATCGATTTAAATAAATTCTTAAGTTTAGTTTACTATTGTATCCGTGCCATATGAATATTTCTATGTTTAATTTATATTGGTAAATTCTGTTTTATGAAATAGTTTATTTTTTAATTGATCATTTACTCATGCTAGTAATAAAATAAGTCGTAATGCTTATTAATATTTTTAAAAATATACTTTAATATATGCCAATCGAGCTATAAACCTAGACTAGCGACCCGCTCGTGGCTTCACCCGCTTGAACTATAGCTGTTTCGTAAAACAATGAAATTTCTAAAATTTTAAAATTGGAAAAGAAAAAAAACCAAAGAAAGCTAAAAAAAAATGAGAGAAAAAGTCTATGTTCATCTCTAGACCCTGACGTATCTCTATATAAAATTTCATCTCATTTGGTTAAGCGGTTTGGCTGTGATGACGTCACAGACAGATAGACAGAGTAACTTTCGCACTTATAATAATAGTATGGATTCACGCCTGACACGGATATAATATAGGTGCAAGTTCGTTTGCGAGGACGTTAGAAGCTAGTTATTTCTACATACCATTAGTACTATAATAGGTAAAATCCCATTTCTCTGATTTCTGTAGAAATTTCGGAAAATCCTTTAAGTATGTTCACATACAACCTCTAAGGATCCTACATTTTAAATTTCAGCTTTCTGCGTCCAGAAGATTCAACAATTTACTTAATAATCAATCTGATTAGAACACTCTCATTTAAAATTCTAAATTGCATAACTTATTTATTTATTTCAGTTTGCTTATTTGCTTTCTACTTGACTAGGGGTTTTCGTTTTTACCTATACGAAAATAACTCGTGCTTATAATTTTAACTACGCGACGATTATGGGTTTGATTTCGACTAAGGGAAATATTTAAATTATTTTCAATTCTGCGCTTTGGTGAGAAGACCGTGCGGCGTTGAGTTCCGCCATTTGCAATATTTCAAATACGGACGGAAAGTGATAGACTACGCAGCTATCCGGGGAAAAAACGTAAAGGTGAATACAAGATTAAATTAATCACATTTATCAGAAAATCATACTATAAAGGGGTTTGCGATGAGTCATGAGTGATGACGGTATAAAAGGAAAACACAATACGTCACCATACTATGACAAAGCCTTATTTGAAGGCTTATTTCACTATTAAATAATGAATCACAGATAAATAATTAACTGAGATCTATAAATATAATTATGCATAAATAAATGTATTGACGTATGTTTTACGCATTTCGCATAATTTATATAATGATGTAATTTATAATACAATATTACAAAATAATAAAGTTTACAGATACTTGAACGAGTTATAAAGAAAAAATTGTAATAATATAATGGCTAATATAATAGTTGAATCGGTGGTCTTCTGACGATAGAGTTCTTGGACAGCTTCCAAGAGGCGCGAGTTCGAAACCATCTACGTTCAAATGTTTAAACGTTTTCTAAAAATGTTTAAAATTTACCTTTACTTATATTATGTCAATCATTGTGAATCTTTAGCATATATCGGTCTTGTAAGACAATTGGTTCGTGCCAAAAAATGCAGTAACGCGTTTGACAAATTACTGATGATGATGATTTTGACAAATTGCACTTGAAGAAATGTTTAAAGTATAGGTGTTAAATTCGGCTTCCCAAACTATATAGTAGTAAATGCAATAGCTAAGCTAAGCTAAGCTAAGCTCTAAGAAACGAGGGTAAATTAATAAAAATTAACATATAATATATTTTTTTTATATAAATATTTTACAGTGCTATTTAACTATTATGTTTTTGTATTTTTTAACAAATCAAAATCTACCGTCATATTAAAACGGTGACAGCGAAAGCGACCAGATTCGAAACATCGCGTACAATCTTAATCGTAACTAGAGGATAATATATTAATTCGAGAAAGCGGATATTTTATATATGGATATATTTACTATTAATACTATATTAAAGCTATAAAACGTTACTAACATTTTACTCAACATAGAAACTATTAATTTAAGGTAAGAAATGCTAATATATAGTAAATAATATTATAATAATTTTCAGGTTCATATTTTACTCGCATAGCTTGATATTTATATCAGAGAAACTCTAGTGTCAAGACACTCCGTTCTTCACTTTTCGTCCGAATCCGAGTAATTGCGTGTTGAGTGACGGAACTCAACGCCCCACTTTGTCTTGCCACCAAAGCGGGGAAATGAAAATAATTTGAATATAACCATTCCTCTGAGTGGGAATCGAACCCATGACCATCGCGTATACAATCAGACGCTGTCACACTGAGGAATGATGAGCTCCTCCTGATAATGGTGTTTAGATATATATTTATGACTAATATATCTTACACAACCCTTACCCAGTATTTTGGTTTTACACACAATTTAAATTTTTACACAACATAATACATATAATAAGTAGGTAGGTATGTACTAAAAATATAGTATAATAAAGTAGGTATTAATATATATATCTATTAATATATATAAGTAGGTAGGTATGTACTAAAAATATAGTATAATAAAGTAGGTAGTAATATAAAGTAGGTATGTACTATATATAAATTTTTTTTTCAATGTTTGTTACTGACACTGGTACTAAAAGGTTTACTCCTCAGAACGACCAATATAACGAGATAATACTATAAAACATGTGTTTTTTTATTTTATTAACATTTTTTAAAGTGTCAATCGCACACTTAGGAAATTGAAAAATACATATTTAGAAAACGTATAAAAATTTGAACGCAGCGGGATTTGAACCGTTCAAGGTTTTCAATAGGCGCGGGTTCAAATTTTGATACGTTTTCTAAATATATCTTTTTCAATGTGTTATTTAATTAATGATATACTAAATATTTTGACAAAAATATAAAACAATTTGTACATTCATGTTAACTTTTATTAAAAAAAAATTCGGAGAATTGACAATGGCTTCCAAAAAGTAAGCCGAATGAAAATCCCCCGCCAGAGAAAGTATGCGTCACTCGTATAGCTGTAACGTGTGAGGTACGTTCAACGTGACTCAGTTTCAGGAGCTGACTCAGTGAATACAATTTATTAAAATTTATTGCGTATCAATTATGATTGCTATCTTATTGTTTATTATTAAATTTAAATTTTTAACAGTTCCAGTTATGTAAAGTGCGAGAGGAGAACTTGTCTTTTAGGTGATTCTACTCTGTATTGTTAAAATATATATAAAAATGTAGGTATGTATGTAATTTGTGTATAATATGAAGCTGTCAATTCACAATTGTCAACAGCCACTTCTTGCCCTAACAAAAAAAAACACATATTAAGTAATAGTAACCAACACTGTATTATACATTGTGTATACAGAAACAAGAATGAGCATATAGATATTTCCATTAGAATAATATAAAGCTAAACTTAACGCCGCGCCTTGACTTGTCACTAGGGTAGAAAAATTAAATATTTTAAATACAATCATTACCCCGAGTAGAAATCGATACAAAACAATAGAAATCGCTATAAAACAGTAACGCGATGTCACACTACGCCACGATTGCCTCAAATTAATAATTTTAAGGAAATAACATTACATATATTTGTAACTAAGTTTATACCCTACTATGAATCATAAGCTGAAACTCTACAGTATACCTAAAACTTAAATATATTTTCGCAAGTCATTTTTATATCCTTAAACAGGTTCCGTTTACTTGCCTGATCTAATATTGCGAAATAAAAACAATTGTTGGACCTTAAATTTTTTATAGCTTCTTATTTACATATAGGAATACCTACAACATAACTAACAAACGCTGGACTCTTCTAACTTATAATTTAAATTTATGTGATTTAATATTTAATTCATTTGCACTAGTATTTGTTTGTATATGTATATATTTTTACAGTTTCACGAGTCATTCAATTCTAACGGCAAAATGCACTCTGCTCTCCGCTCAAATTCGAGACATTTATATATTGAATTAACATTATTTTTTTAACATTTTTAAAGTGTTATTCCCACACTAAGGAAATTGAAAAAGACATATTTAGAAAACGTATAAAAATTTTAACGCAGCGGGATTTGAACTCACGCCTCTTGAAAACCATTCAAGTTCAAGAGGCGCAGGTTCAAATCCCGCTGCGTTCAATTTTTTATACGTTTTCTAAATATGTATTTTTGAATTAACATTGATTGTTAATTTGTTGCATTTTTTAATAAGACGTACAATCGAATCAAATCAAATCAAACTTTCTTTAGATAGTCAATTGACATAATCAGTAGTGTCAGTCCTACAGGAAGCTACTACCAGTTCAAAGGCAGCACGGCTACAAACACAATAGTTGCTCTTTCCAAATATAATACAAATAATAATTTGAGACCACCGTGGCGCAGCGTGACAGCGTTTAAAGTCTGTAAACGAGACGATTGTGGGTTCCATTCTCACTCAGGGGGATATTTATTTTTATATTATTTTAATTTCTCCGCTCTGGTGATAAGACAAAGAGCAGCACTGTGTTTTGCACAATGTATTGGATTTGGACGGAAAGTGGAAAACGGAGGTCATAGCGCCAAATTATCGCAGTCTACCCTCTCTCTGCTATGCGGTAAAAAATGATGAAGCTGAAAAAAATCTTTTAATTTTAACGTTGAAAATATTCAAATTGCAATACCAGTTTTCCAGTCAATGCTTATTATTATGAAACTTACGATATCATTTTATATATCATGTTTGTGGAAAGCCATATTGATGACGCTATTACTGATTAGATACGAGTATACCGACGACGGTACATCGCTCTAACGATCTATTACGTTGTAGATTGTTACGCATATTAACTTGTCATCAAATAACACTTGTTTATGTTTTATTAAATATCATATTTCATATCTATCAATAAGTCCAGGCTTCGCTTTTGACTCCATTTAGTGATTTGCACGCAGTGCGGGTAGATGTATAATGTGATACATGACACTAGGGAAGTAAAAATATTTTAATTATATATATTTTTCTGACTGGGCGCTGTATTTTTCTTCAGACTCGTAATAGTGTGATTGTCTGAATTACTGAAATACACCTAACACTCTCAATAATTTTTACAAAAATTATTATATAATTTGTATTTTGTAAAAAAATGAAAAAAAAATTAGGAATATTGTACAATAGAGATATTGTTCAATATTCCTAATTTTTTTTCTATGTGAATAGTCCAAAATTCTAAGTATACAAATTACTTTCTTATCATTACGACATATAAAAAACACCAAACTAACTCTGAAATGAGTCACGATTGCGCAACAAGTCATCGAACCCCGCGACCTTCCCACCATGTGCGCGTGCGCATATTCGGCGACTCACTGATAACGCCTCGATAATTTATACTTTAACACCTGTTTTTTGCCATAATTATAGATAGTTACGCAAAATTGTTTTGCATATAGGTAAAAAAAATATATATTGTATAATATTATGAGTAGATATAATATTATTTTCTTAGATCGGAATTAGTGAGCAAAAAGAGTGATTGAAGATACGATATCATATAAGCAACTTATAACTATATTTTTATTTGAGATATGTGTAACTTTTGTTTCTTTACTGGTCAGGTAAATCAATTTGAAATGGACTATATCTGTTCCGATATGAAATTTTTGGAGGTTTCTTTATTATCGTGATCAGTTTACACAAAAGTACTCAAGGACGCACCAGTACCAGTGCACACATACTCAGACTATTGAAGGACGCATCATAGACTGATGCGTTCTTCGATACCTGCACACACTCCTGGAGTACTCAATGACACATCAGTATTAATGTACATACATATATACATATCATCCATAGAGTCCAACATGTACTAGTACACATATATTTAGAGCAAGCAAAGACGCACCTGTACTAGTGTGTATACAGAATATTTAAGGACGCACCAATAATGGTGCATAATTAGTCTTTAGTACTGCAGATACCCACTCAGTATTCAACTACACTTCTTTGGATCGAGTCTTTCCTTTTAGTTAATTTCTTACTTTCTTAATTTGTTATTTTTTGTTACTTGATTGTTTATTTTAATTAAACTCCGATATATACTTTTATTTATTTCAAATGATATGTATGACATAAATATTTCGTGGCAGCATTATGCGTCTTTTGGTATAATGTTTTTGTATTTTCTTAATAGCAAGTATTCATAAATATAGATTATAGAATCTATATACTGATTACCTATGTGCTTGAAAATATACCCAAAATAAACAAGTATTTTATTATAACCAATAAACATCTAAAAGCAGAAGTGCTTACATCATTCCACGTCAATAGTGGTCTTTAAAGGTTAATACTCTTAAGCATTGAAAATATATCAAAAATTACGATACTGAGAAATGTTTAGGCTCATCTGGAAAATACGAAGCATTATTTCCGCTTCGTTCTCTACGTAAAGTGTATATGAAACAAGTATTACAATCTCAATATATGAGTGCCCATATTATAATTGTCATTAGTTCAGTAATAAGTATGAGTAACTTTTTTCCTCATTATATTAAGACAAATTGAGGTCATCGTTGCGCAGAATGACAGCTAAAAGACCCTATACGCGATGGGTGTGGATTCTCATTCGTAGGAATTTCGTGGATTCGAGGGATTATATTTAAATTATTTTTATTTATCCGCTCTGGTGCCGATACAAAGCGTGGCGTTGAGTTTTGCCCTTCAACACGCAATGTCTTGATTCCAATCTAAAAGTGGAGAACGGAGTGTCTTGACATTTGATTGGGACTACAGGGCCCGACACAGTACTCTCCAAGTAAGAGAAGACCGAAGTTATTTTTATAATTTGTTATTGTTATTAAAGTAAACAATGTACACATTGTTTTCAATATGATCATTATCAAGTATTTGGCTATAGAAGCTGGCGCCGAGGTGTACGACCTGCTGCGAGTCAAAGTCCTATAAAACATACCTAACCTAACGTAGACAGGATAAAATATTGCGAAAATTAGACTTAACTTGCAATTAACATAGAAATGTACATAATATATAATTCTTATTAAATAAGAAACTGAGTCATAAATCACTATGTCATTATTTAAAACTTTAAACTAAATATATTGGGTGACAGAATTGTATTCGAATTGTGTTTTTGTTATACATTTATTTATTATCAATTTAAAATCAACATCAGACGACTACTCTTTTATGCGGGAAAGGGCGTGAAGCTGCTCTTATATAATTTCCTCGCCCTGGTAAGACAAAAGGCAATTGAAAAATATTTTTAAAAAACGTATAAACATATGAACGCTGCGGGAATTCGACCCATCCTTGGACGGTTTCCAATCCGGAATCCGTTTTGAATCCCGATGTGTTAAAAAATTTGATACGTTTTCTAACAATATATTATAATTTCCTAAGTGTACGAATAACACTTTAAAATTGTCTAAAAAAGATAGACAAGGCGGCTTTCAATTTCACTAATCAATACGTAATGCCTTAAAAGCAGGGAGATAACGGAGGAGTGTAGAACGGAGTGCTTTGAGGCTAGATTGTCTCTGTTTAACCTTTCTAGGAGAGAGTAGAGCTTTTTATTTGAACTTCGAATCATCGTGAACACTAAAAGATACCTTAATTATTACGATAACTCATACAATACTGTCATATGTTCCTTAAAAACATATATTGTAAGTTTGTTAATTAAAAAAAACTCTAATATTCCGAATAAAAAATAAAAGGACCCGCAACTCTTAGGAATTATGGCTAAATAACTTTTTTCAAACCTTTTATAATTTCAATATTTTATATATTTTAGAGATGTAATTCTGTAAACAAAGATTGATTTGATGACAATTGATTCATATAGTGTTTTGGCACTTGTCTGTAGGTAGCTAGTTTTTGCTCTCAAAAGTAGAAGTTGCGGTTGCAATTAAAATGTAACACGGTCATGAAATAATAATTTCAAGGAAAGTTTTCCCTAATCGTAAGTGACTCAAGTTAAAGTTAAAATCAAACAAATATACTCTATTTGGTTGATTTTCTTCCTTACTTTTATTTTTTTTAAATGGAAGCGGGAGTTGAAGCCGTAGAAAAAAGTGCAATATTAAATTATAACACTATTAGATTGATATATAGTTAAAAGTGAGAATAAGATGGCTATGGCTATGACTATGGCTATGACAGGCCATGATTTGTTGTGATATGTCCCCTAGGTGTATTAGAGCGGCTTCACATTGCTTCGCCACTCTGTGCAAAGAACAAATTCTGGGCAATTTGCTTCGTCTGGGACCACGTCAGCCCAGCATCAGTGAGCTTAGGACGACCACTTTTTCTTTTTCCTTGTGGTTTTCATTCCAGAGCTTGTCTTGAATGATCGGTACTCTTCTTAGGTGTGTCCAATCCAACGAAGACCTGACCATGATAGGCCATAATATAATGATAAGGATAAAGTAAAGCTCTGATAGCTATTAACACTATTATATACATATAGCTTAAAGTGGAAACGAAAGCTAAAGTGAGAGCGGGATCGTGGGTGGGATAAATACAAAGTATTCTAGACTCGACTCATTTTGATTGGTTCGTTTTTCTACTTAAACTTACCGTTATATTATTGCAAATTTTCTTTTTTTTAATAAATTGTAGTTTTGGAACTACCACGTGTTGATAACTATAAGAGCTTTGCTTTATAGTTATCGTTATATGTATTACGGCCCAACATGCCCATGGCCATTTCGCTGCCGCTTTTACTCTAGCTTTTAAGAGTATGGCCATCAGTGGGGTATTTTGTTGTAACAAAACAATTTCCCTTGTATCAAGGAAAATTAACTTACCTTTGCATTTTAATCCTCACAAATGTGATTCCAAACTCATAAGCAAAGAAATCAATAATTTTTATAATTAATACTAAATCGTTTTTACCGAAAATCACACAAAACTCTACCCTACTTATTTTAGCCTTTTTCTGTGCATAATTAGATATTTTACACATTTAGTTTTTAACCTTAAACAAATTATTGTAACGAAACATAAGATTTAAATTTTACATCTTCATGTCCGTAGCTATGTTAGTCTAGGAGTTCTGCAGGCCAGTAAAGAGTTGCGTTTTGGTCAGCTTAGTGTCTTTAAAAGGAACAAAGTTGCGTTTCATTTTTGAACTTATGATTGGATGGATACTTATCATACACTGCACCTCATTGGTTTCCCTCAGACTATTAAAGTATTTATATAGTGATGAAACACTAACAAAGGAACGTATCACGGACAATGGTTCATTACGTAAACTAACGTTTTATTTTCAATTGAGTTCATTAACCCAAATGAATTTGCAGACCTCGGGTGAACGACCTACCATCGCCAACTTATATTGTGAAAATCCCATTAAGACATCTTCATCCATATTTCAATATTAAAAAGTGCGAGTTTTCCTTGTACCTATATAGATTTTGGTATTTTAGGGGTTTTCTAAGCGATCACGCGTAAAATCATTTTGATAATAACTTTTGCCTTTGACCTCTGTTTCTTGGAAGCTTCTCGCTACAATTGTCTTGTTATTTATACCTATTATATATATTTGTATATATATATATATATATACATAAGTATCTATTTATGTAAATTTACATCGCATTTTATTCGATAAATGATGCAATGATATTACATTAATTGTATTAAGGCTTTTTAAACTTATGAGTTGTTATTCCTAAAAGCACATTTTAAATTATTGTAACTATTGAAATTTCAATAGTTACAATAATTCTTATAATTATAAGGAAACATACTTTTTTTTTTAAAATTTGAACTACAAATTCTTCATTTACTCATAAAATATATCCTGTAATTATTATTATTATTACTGTGGCGTAGTGGGTTAGCGCTCTATACGCGATTGTGGTCGGTTCGATTCTCACTCGAGGACTGTTTATATTTAAATTATTTTCATTTCTCTGCTCTAGTAACAAGACGACGGCGTTGAGTTTTGAGTGGAAAACGGAGTGCCTTGACATTAGGTTATGCGTTATGCCTACCCTCCTATGCGGGAAAAGGATGTAGCTTAAACAAAATACATCTTATTCGATCCTTTTCATCTGTATTTCAAAAAATTAAATTAGTGCCTACAAGAAATAATTCAAAGCTTACATTAATGAACTTGTGACTCAAAAAGACGCATCTAATTAGTTAAAAAATGAATTAGCGGGTTAAAAATCTATATATATACGGATTTAGTTCACCAAAAATTATTAAAAAGACATATTTAGAAAACGTATAAAATTTTTAACGCAGCGGGATTTGAACCCGCGCCTCTTGAAAACCGTTTAAGTCTTTTTCAAATTCCTAAGTGTGCGAATAACACTTTTAAAAATGTTAAAAAAAAGATTATTATTAGTGAGAAAGGCGTAATACTAACAATATATATATATATATATATATATATATATAAATATTAAATTAGTGCCCACAAGAAATAATTCAAAGCTTACAATAAATTTAGAATTGGGCTAAATTTCTTATTGCTTCAGAGTGCCATTACGTTTATTATCAGTTCGAAAATAGAATGTGTGACAGACAGTGTTATACAAATATTAAATGCTAGCGCAATTTCCTTCTCAAAATTGTTACTTTGTAATATAATTTAATTTAATATCTAATAATTTTAATTAAAGTATTGCATAAATGAGACATAATATATTAACATATATTTTTATAGCCACACTTTGTTTAAGCAAATAGGGAAAAAATAAAAAAAAACGATGCACGCTTCGTGACATAGCAGGGTGAACTGACGAAACTAATATTAATCAAGATTCTTTCCGGTTTCCACCGGAATTGGAAACAGTAGTGAGTGGCGGAACTAAACGCTGCGCTTTATCTTACCAGAGCAGGGAAATAAAAATAATTTCAATATAATCTTTCGAGAATCGAGCTGACCACCATACTGTTTTCAGTCAGTTGTCTCTTGTGAAGCTGTGACTTTCCTAAAAAAATATTTCCTGCATAGCAGGGTCTACTAGTTCTAGTCCTAGAGGGAACCTAGAGTCAAAAAACTCTGATCTCCACTATCAGCCCGATTCCGAGAAATTGCGTGTTGAGTAGCGGAACTACGGTCTTAGGTACCAGAGTGGAGAAATGAAAATTATTTTAAATATAATCATTCCCCCAAGTGGGAATCGAACCTTCAATCTATCGCGTTTACAGCCAGACGCTGTGCCATTGCGCCACAGTGACTTTCAAAATATAACTACATTACTTCTAGTGGTATGTGAACCTATAGCCATCGCGTTCAATCATAAACAACGACTTTTCTTTTATGGGCTAACAACTAATGTTACAAAAGAAAAGATTGTTATATATACATATATTACACTATAGGCAAAGAAAGGCAAACAAGGTGTTTTGTATACATATGTATGTATCTAAAACACACTGGGTGATTCATTAGTATTCAATAAATTCTTATTTATGTTCAAAAATAATAAAACTCTATTTTCTAAAGTCGATAAATCATCGATTATCTGTAAAAGATTCAAGTAAAAACAACAAACTAAAAAAAGTAATAATCAATATTATTTAGACCTAAACGTCGTGTCAATTTTGCGGTCACTCTTAATATCATTTACAATTATTATTATGGGTACTTGTAAATTTTAGTTGTAAACGAATAGGATATAATATATAATGAGTTGGAACGCAAAATACTTGTCTAATTGTGATTCATAAATGACTATAAGGCTTGCTTCGAAAGAAGAGTGTGTAAATAACGAAAAAAGTTTACTGAACTTGAAATGACATTGCAAAGCTTATTCTATAGAAAAAGCAATATCAATTAATACTAATAGTATTATTATATATGTATAGAAGCAATCGATTTGGATTGTATTCGGACAGAAGGTGGACAACGGAGTGTCTTGACCAAAAGTCACGGATTAATAAAAAAAAGTAAAATAACCTTTTTTAAGATATAAAATGTTTATTATTAATTAATCTAGTATGTAAAGAAAACTCAAAACTATATATATATATATATATATATATATATATATATATATATATATATAGTATATATATATTTCTTTCTTTTAAATATTTAAATATACGTTATTTATTTTTTTACAACCAAAGTAAGGTACATACGTACAATAATTGTGCAATAGTTAGCGCCGAAATTTCGCAGGTTGACGACCTCTACGCACACATGCGCAAGCATTAACACTGTAGCTACACGTATCTTACACGTGCGTTAGTGTGCGTCTGAGGGCGCAGGGTGGTATTGACTTCTATGTAAAACTAATTTTAGTTTATGACGCTATATGATTAGACGCTTTAAGGTCATGTGAATGATAAAAAATAATACGCAGTTTTGTTTTGATTGTCACAGGTAATACTTTTTTATTTTGACAATCACACAAACACATTTAATAGGGGTTTATATGAAATGAAAAATACATTAGGCTGTATACAATGATGTTTTAGTCCAAAAAGCAACTAATCGAAGGAAAATACTTACTACACTTATCTAAGATTGTAAACAATAAATCAATTTATAACTTTCGTGTAACTAAGAAGTAGCAGAATTGCAAGTAAATATATTTTGTTTTCATCTCCATAGCCCATAGTATATTAAAAAATATACTTATATAATTATGGCATAGAAATGCGTCTTTTTGAACGCAATGGTTTAAGCTTAAATACTAAAACTAATTAGAAGATTCTTGAGTATTAACTAATTTTTCCATAAATAATTCTTAGAAAAAAAGTGTAAAATACAACTTTTCGCTTTTCCCAGCATAGCAGCAGTAGTCAGAGAGAATCTAGTGTAAAGGCAATCCATTTTCCACTTTCCTCCCGAATCCTAGACATTGCGTGTTCAGTGGCTGAACTCTACACCGCACTATGCCTTGGTACCAGAGCGGACAAATAAAAAAAAAAATTAAATATAATCATTTTCCCAAGTGGGAATCAAATTTACACCCACCTTGTATAGAGCCAGATGCTGTCACAATGCGCTACAAAGGCCTTACAAGTGTATATCTAGACTCTATTTAATTATGTTACATCATTTGAAAAAATACAATTTTTGAACCAAAACAACACGTCATGTGACAAATTAGTGCCATCTCATCCATAATTTATCATTTAGTATTGTCTCTTGGCATAAATTATTACGCTTTTAACAAACACTTAGATTATATATTTTGCTGTTAATTAAGAATCTTTCAACACTGTTACATAGTGTATATATATATATATATATATATATATAAGAAACTAAATATAATTAGCCCGCTATTATAATATTTTATAGAATAACTGGCCATCGAGGCGTAGTGGGATAGCATCTGACTCTAAACGCGATTGGTTGTAGGTTCCCATTCGGGGGAACGATTATGATCTCATTTCTCCACTTTGGTAAGACAAAGTGCTCGAATTCAGGCGGAAATTAAAGAACGGAGGTAAATACGAGTATATAAATGCTTCGTAGATACTTGAATTATAACTAGGATTAATTATGCTTTATTCACAAGTGAACAGTTTTATTAAATATAACTCATTAAGCATATATAATAATTTCAAAACGCACTAACATATTGTTAAACAAGTAAAGTAAACTGGTCTAAAAACATTGCCCCCGTCGACCATTTAGCTTGAACCGTAACTCCCTACAACGATCCTCTGCCCTTAAATTTGGAAGCCCATTCTCTGGTCAATAATAAATTTTCGTTAGAAAAACGCCCGAAAATACTCTTGGTCGTTCACCCGCGGGCAAGGTCGGCAGCAAGGTTGTCGCCCGCGCGGTTGTCGAACCGGCCAGAGCATTATCTTATAATATATTGAGTAAACGGCAATTTTATATATCATGTTATGTTTGGGAAGTGTAAGGACCTATGTAATGTGCTACGTAATACGTATGCGTATGTACTTGTATACACAGACAGATAAATATGTGTACGAGTATGTGCTATACATGCCTTTTATTAAACGTCAATTGCTATATATATAGAAAACACACAAATATTAGTAAGGTTAGCATTTTAAAATGAATAAGTGTATATTCTGTTTGTTTTTATATAAAGAATAGTAGGTTATGATAGAACATATATTTATATAGCTTAATATTTTTTTTAATTATATAACGTACGCGTAATAAGCGTGTAATTTATGTAAGTCGTGAATTAAACACTGAACCTGCGACCTTAGTAAGGTATGACTTACGGCATCATAGTACAGATGGCAAAAATCAATACAATTTTTATAATAAAAGAATTTTTTTAGTTTTCGTTTCTTGTAAAACGAAGTGCCGAGTGACTTTGCAGCCTTACGTTTTTTCCCGCATAGCAGGGTAGCCAGAGAGAACCTAGTGTCAAGACACTCCGTTCTCCATTTTCCGTCCGAAAACTAAACATTGCGCGTAAAGTGGCGGAACTCAACATCGCCCTGCGTCTAAGAATCCAGAGCGGAGAAATGAAAATCTTTTGCAGAGTGACTAATATGCTAAAGCAAAGTAGGGATAAATTAAATAGGTAACTTAAGTAATAACAAAGGCAACTTTTTATTAAAAAAATATATACCTATTAATTCATAAAGGCTGATAAGACTCATAGAGAGCTTGGTGTATGTATACTCTAACAGAGTCCAGATTTTATATCTTATATAAAATCTAGACTCTGATGATATAATATTTTATAGAATAACTGGCCATCGAGGCGTAGTGGGACAGGCGTCTGACTTTAAACGTGGATATACGAAATACGAATATATAAATGCTTCGTAGATACGTCAATTATAACTAGGATTAACTGCCTGCACTGTTTGTTTACTGTATACGAAATACTCTACATCCGTTTTTCGATAATTAATTATTACATGAATAAATAAAATTATTTACATTGTTTTCAAACAAAATCTTTGTAATTTTCCTTCATTATTAGCGTATATTTGTAATATAATTTTTTTCCTTAACCTTTGTATAAGAAATATTTTGCTTTAATACCTTCTGCGTAATATAGAAAGGCATATCGACGGTACATTATTCACACGTTTATATTATGTTGCAAGTCCTTTATGTGCTTAGATAGTGTCACGTCACTTGGTTTTCCACTTCTTGTTAATATGTATAAAAAATAGTGATTAAACTTGGGGGACGTTTCGGAAATTTGAGAATTTAAATGTTATTTGATAAAACCTTATTATATTATTATATGTATAAACTAAAAAGTCACTAAGTACTCAATAATTTTAATAGAGGGATATAATTGCGTCTAACAAAATACTTTACATGATTCATATGCAGTCATGGTTTCACATTTTCAAATAATCTCTTCCCCATACGAAATTTCAAATCATCCTCTCTTAGTTCTTCAATAAGCTCCTACTAATAGTACAGGAACCTATATGTAAACTTTTAAAATTCTCCACCCAGTAGTTTCGGCTAGATGAAATATTAAATAATTATCTCTACTGCGATTATATTTCCAAGGTTAATATTATTAATATTGAAAAATACATATTTAGAAAACGTATAAATATTTGAACGCAATGGGATTTGACCCAACGCCTCTTGAAAACCGTTCCGTTCCGTTCTTGAAAACCGATGAACGCATGGCTTAGCGGTCCGAGCGCTTGAACGGTTTTCAAGAGCGTTGGTTCATCCAAATTGCGTTCAATCTATACATTTACATATCTTTCAATTTCCTTAGTGTGGGAATAACACTTTAAAAAATGTTAAAGCATATATTATTAATATTACCTAAATAATTGCTACGACAGAAGTTTAATAAATATTTTATTGCAAATTACCTCATTTATTGATCTTGAGCAAGGTTGAATGATTCATAGAATTTATTTAGTTCGTTCCGCCCGATGAAATAATTGTATATAAACACGGAACGATTTGTCGTGTCAATGACCGGAAGTCTCTGACATTTCAGGGGTTGGTTACCCTTAAAAGTCGTTTCATGGTGTGGATAAGGGTAATGCTCTTATCTTTTATATATCTATCCATACTATGTCTTATCTTTTATATATTTATATGAGACCAACTTAGGACTTAACTTATATCCATCAATATCCCGTACATTATAAATAATTATTTAAATTAATCCAATTAGTCTACTTAGACTTAATATAAACAAAAACATGTTGAATTCAGCACCTTCCTTTCCTTGGTCAGTTAACAGGATAAGAATTGAATGCAATCAAAATAACCTTATAAGTTTGGTAACTGAAATTTATATGTGACACAAAACCTTTATATCTATGTATTTTGTAACACATTATATTCATATTACAATTTAAAGTTTCGATACCGCTTCTACGCATTTGCCAACAATAATGTGCCAACTATACACTTTAGTTACGGGATCTATTGTTATTTCAAATGAGCCTATATTCTTTTTTTTTACACTAAAGACATTTAATTGGAAATTTCCTTTGATTAAACGCAAAGACGTTGTTAGAAGTTGACCCAATAAAAGGGTAGCGTTTGCAAGGAAAATTTATAGCTTATATATATATATTCGTTTTAACCCGCCTTTTGAAACTAGATGTGACAATATTTGAGTCATTAAAAGAAAAATATCTAATCTGGGTTGTTTTTATTATTATTGAATAGACAAAGCAAACGAGCGTTCTGGTCACCTGATGGTAAGTGATCACCGCCACCCACGACCCCGTGTAACACCGGAAGACTTACAGGGATGTTGCCGGCCTTTAAGGTTTAAGGTGGAAATAGACGCGCCTTTTGCAGATTATTCAAATAGGTTATTATATTGTTATTTATAAAAATCGGAAAATGTACAGCATAAAATTTAATTCTCATCACACTTAATTCTCTATATAGGCGATAAGGATAATAAAGTAATATGATATAACCTTATTCTTCTTGGTTAATATTTGATATATACTGAGGCTTTTTTTAAATACCTTAACCTGTAAAACCATTTTAGTGTTTTTAATATATAATGAGCATAGTAGGTAGGTACGACTGTTAGACTTGGAAGAAAACGCTAAGTTTTTAATTTATCAATGAATATTATAATATATAAAATATTTAAAAGGTGTGGACTTTATATTAAATGTACTATATATAATATCAATATAATGAACTTATATAAATTGTTGGCGGTAAATATAATCGTCATATTTTAAAATGAAACTATTTTAAACGGATTAATCGCGTATAGTTTTTGGTATTCGAAAATACATTTTTAGAACCCGACGTTCCGAACACTATACAGTAGTCCGTAGTCACAGGTAGACTGAGTAGTCTAAAATAGTTTCATTTCAAAATGTGTAATAATCGCCAAAATCAAAGAACTTATAATCGTCATAGCTTAGATATATGTACAATGTAATATATTTAAAAAAAAATAACAATAAAACAATTTATGCCATAATAGTATATAAATTTAAAGTAGCCCATCGCCTATTACCCAATTTCTTTATATAAGTGCATTCCCTAAAACAAAAAGATGTGACAGTTTACTTTAAGTTACGTCAGAATAAACTTGAAATGTACAAATATAATATTAAATTCAAGTGAAAGCTTCGCGATTGACAATCTTAATTTAAATATTAATAAAACTGACGTTAATTAGACAGGCTGAGTGCTACGTTGACACCCGCCCCCTAATATGCAATGCTTCTAAAATGAACAGATATTATATATTTAGATATTATTAAGATGTCAAGCTTGCTTATAAATGTATGGGCATATATATTTTTGAAATCGAAATTCATGACAAAAGTCTTGCAAAAGTCTATTCTGAATTTGTAAATGAATCGTTTTACATACCAAAAACAAATGTGAGAGTGTATAATTCACATTTTTTAAAGTCAAATTAATTGTTATAATTTTCATATACATTATATACAATGCTTTTCATCCAAAACAGTAAATAAAAAAGCAGCTTCACGCATTTTCCCGCACAGCAGGGCAGTCAGAGTTTTCCACTTTTCGCCCGAAATCGAGACATTTGAGTTGAGCGGCGGAACTGAAAGCCATTTAATAAGACAAATCTTAGGTACCAAAGCGGAAAAATGAAAATAATTTAAATATAGTCGTTTTTCTAAGTGGGTATCGAACCCACGACCAACCACGTTTACAGTCATACGCTCTCCCACTGCGCCACGATGGCCTCAATCAATAAGGAAATTAATTAAATAAATATGGAGTGCAAATGTATATTTATGTGTAAATATATATATATTCAATAACTATGTTGTAAAATATTATAGTAATTATGTAATAACATATTTATATGTAAAATATTTGTTCTAGTCCCAAGTGTATAAATAAAATTTCAAAAATATATTAAATAGTTTTATATGTTTTATATCATTTTCTTTTCTATATGAAAAGGAAATGGGGAAACCATTTCCTCCATAGATATGAAAGGAAATCAATCGCTTCATATAGCAAAAGATAGATGGATGGATGTATAGGATGAACTTCACACTTCATTTTGGAAAGCAGAGTACGTAGATAGAACCTAGTGTCGAGACATTCATGGATAATGGGACAGAAGCTGACCCACTCCGCCACTATGAGGGATGAAGGATTAAAGATAAAAATAAGGCATTCAAAACAAAATTGTACTTAAAATGGCACGACGAGTGATGCTCTAATCCTGACTGATGATATAAGGTCTTTGCTCCACCGCGTAACCTATTTAAATATATTTGCGGAAATTGAGGAAGTAAAATAATTCGAACGGCTTATGTTCCCGTCAAATGTTTTTTTACGATTGTAGTAATTTAAAGTTTAGAATTTATTTATGTGGTGCGAAATAGTTTGTGGCATTATGAATTATATTGCTTGCTCTAAAAAGAGGCCTAGTTTTTACTTGTATATTTTTTTTTCTTTCGCCCGTTGAGTCACTGAACTCAACGCCGCGCTTTGTCTTGTCATCAGAAACATGAAAATAATTTAAGTATAACTCATTCCCCCCAGTGGAAATTGAACCCACAATCATTCGCAATTACAATCAGACACTGCCTTACTGCGCCACTGCATTATGGCCTCACTATTATTATTAGTATTTTTGTTCCCTCAAAGAAAACTCTAAAGAAGTGTCTGTAATAGACAGAAAGTCTAGAATATAGCAATGTTTAAGTTATTTCTCCGTACTTATGCCACATAATGTGATAGATACGCTACTATTAATAATGAACAAAAGAAGAAATTTGTGTATTTTTGCTTATATAAAATTAAAAACAAACCATTTCTAATTCGTTAAATGATAACGAGTTTATTGTGGAACATAGTATTTTTTTTACAACAATTTTTTATTTGACATACATACATACATACATACATGTTGCTAGGGCAACAAAGGGTCGAATCTTGGCAATCGAATTTGGAATTTTGGACATGAAGAACGGAGTATTTCAACACTAACTTTTCTATCACTAACCTGAGCGGGCAAAAGTTTAAAGCTGAAAACAATAATTCCGACATCCTCAATACAAAAATCTAGCAAAAAGTAGGTAAGCTATTTATAAGTTGTAAGAAATCATAGTCTAAATATACTCTGAACAAATGGACGCATTAAAATAGACATATGTTAGTAACAGACCTATAAAATGGCAATACATCATGTCTAAACCGGTAACTGAACCTATACTAATAGCTTAGATTATGGTTTGACGCACGTCGCGATCATTGACCGACTTTGTTTAATTGTTAAGGCAACACTGATTTGAAAATTTTGGGGTAAATTCTATAATTCACTTTAATTTATATTTGAAAACTAAAATGTATTAGTATATTCAAATTATAATAAGACAGCCAGAGTTATTTTCGCATTTATCATATTGGTATGGATTATTCCAGATAAAACCACAATCTTTCCCTCACGTCGTACGTTCCCTTCCACGCTAACAACATAGTACTATATGTACATTACCATTAGAATAACATCAATAATATAATATATTACTCATGAAGTAATTGAATGTACAAAATTAAAAAGATAAATATTAAATAGAAATTGAAAGACATCTATAAAAACTATAGTTTACAGAAACAGTCCTAAACAATTACTTACCGGTTATTTTAAATTACAATTTTGAATATTTTTTTTGAGTACGACAGCCATTTGTTTTTAAGATTTTTTTTTATTACATTATAGACAAGTCAATCGAGCGTTCGGGTCGCCTGATGGTAAGTTATCACCGCCATGCACGACCCCGTCTAACACTAGAAGACTACAGATATGTGGCCGGCTTTTAAGGTCGAAATAGACGCGCTTTTTGAAGGAAAATATATTATGTTAAAAAAAACTAAATGGACAAACGTTTACAATTATGCTTTAAGCGTATTTATTTTAGTTTTTGGTTAGGTAAGGTCCCTTAAGCCTACACTTGGTAAGTCCCAAGCCCTGCCCAAGCCCCCTAGTCTATTTCAGATTAACACGATGGGCCCGTAACCTGCACGGTGAATCCATGGAATGCTAAGGAATTTCTACTCTTCTTGGTTCGTTATCCTGACCTTCCTCTAGTCTTCCTGACATCAGGTTGTTGCTATGAAAATATTGTGTTGTCATCGTATCTGGACTCTTTAAAGCAAATTGGAACAAATAGGTTTAATAATATCTAGAAGTTTCTATACAATTTATTAACATATATAGTTTTGATAACACGTACGTATATTCTTTAATATATAAAAGATAAAAAATATTACTATAAACACTGTGCAAATATTTCAGTTACAACAGTCGCCTTAACTCGTTAGCAACAATTTTACTCGCACATTGACCTTTAAAAAATTATGTTACCGCCGGGGATTGAACCCGGAATACGCTATCTAGGTCTGTTTACACTATCACCG
Source organism: Podotricha telesiphe (assembly GCA_038994665.1). Classification (NCBI taxonomy): domain Eukaryota; kingdom Metazoa; phylum Arthropoda; class Insecta; order Lepidoptera; family Nymphalidae; genus Podotricha; species Podotricha telesiphe. The sequence continues at coordinate 521,346 of JAOYRR010000390.1, forward strand.
TAAATAGGACTTGTGCCAACTGTATCATTACCAATTAGCTTTTGTTGTTAGTTTTAGATATAATATGTATATACATAAATTACTTTATAAGCTTGGTAGTAATTGTCTTATTACGAAAAAATCCTTAATAATTTAATTTACATATTAGTTAATAAATAATCAAAAGTCAGAGTATAAAGTATTTGTACCTATAGGTATATAAAATTCTTTTGTAACTTACTGTTGATTTAGGACAGGTATAATCGAAACTGCTAAATATAGAAATCTGAAATTGGACATATAGGTTGCTTTAGTAGTGTAGGGGAGAAATTATCGAGAATTTCCCTAAAAGAAAAAGGGGTACGGGAAAAGGACAAAAAATGATTTAACTTACAGTTACAGAAAGCGAAGTCGCAGGCTACGAGTCTTCGGTAAATTAAATTCCTCTGTTAGTTGCTGAATGACTGACAGACAACGCCCAGCTGAAATTTAGCATAAAGCAATAAGAGATGATTTTTAACATTGTTAAAGCGTTATTTAGCGGCATACACTTAGGAAAATTGAAAAACATTTTATTATTATCAATCTTATCAGCCATCTGATCCACATAGTCTTAAATTTCAAACAGCCTCAATACTTTACGCTAATGCGTCAGCTTATTACATATTTGCGAAAATCCGGTTACTTGTCAAGTCAACACCTTATCTAGGAATGTTATCTTGGCTAAAACTGAATACATTCTTTTGCCTTTTCTTAAATAAAGGCATAAGTTTTTTTTATCGACGGCTCGGTTAGTAAATAGTCTATATAAAGCTAAAAACTCAAGGCTTGATATCTATCTATTTTTCAGCATAGCAGGGATATCTACGATATCCCTGCGATATACTGAAAAACCGTTAAGCTGAAAAATAAATATACGTAGCTTATTCATACTAATATTATAAATGCGAAAGTCTGAAGGCTGTCTGTCTGTATGTGACACTTTCTCGGCTAAAATACCGGCCCGATTTAGATGGAATTTAGAATAAAAATAGTTAAAGATCCATCCATTTGCTCAGGAAGAGAGTTGATGACGCAAGGTCCAACGAAACAGCTATAGTACTCGCGGGCGAAACCGCGAGCGGGTCGCTAGTATTCATATAAATTATAAAATTATTATATATAACTACAGAACAGGTTTGCCTAGTAAAGATTTATGAACCAAATAAAAAAGCTCCATTTTATTATCTTCATATTTATTAACTAGTAATCAATCCATGAAAGAAAATCTAGCAACGCTATTTGACCCGATTCCTGCCGTCTTGTTTAATTGGAAATTTGCACATGTGTCCGGATCCTAAGTAAATACAATATTTCTAAGCATAAAAGTTCATAACATCAGTGTGGCTGATGAACGGCTTTTGTGACACCATGTTTTCTCTGACCGTGGGACTGACTATGCGGGAAACAGCGTAAGAATTTTTTATTTTTGCCTACTCATATATCGGTTATGAATGAATCCTTTATTGTGGTACTTTCTATAACAAAAGAGACTGGAATAAAGTATTTCTATATAAACAAAAATTGCAAATATAACGTAAAAAAAATTAACATTTATTTTCATAATTAGTTTTATAATCATCATCATCAATTCATCATTTTGAAAGAACGAAAAGTATTTATCAGCATCTCCTTTTTCCCGCATAGTAGGGTAGTCAGAGAGAACCTTATGTCACGACACTCCGTTCTCTACTTCGAGAGTGGTCGCCCCGAATTAGAGATATTGCTTATTGAGTGGTGGTACTCAACGTCGCAAAGTAAATTAGGAACTATTAGAATATATACCTATAATTTGCATCAAATATGTACATAATATTTCTGATGTATACAATATACATAAGTAAACATAGGTCGGCCATTTCTTGCCAAAAGATGGTGAATGTAAATTACCTTTTATTATCTTCAAGTAACACTGATGAGCATGTAATATAAGGATAGGTTACTCTAATTTATGTTTTATTCCTTTACGAAATAATAAGACATATGTATTTAATTGTCCGAAAATCATATTTGTAATAAAATCAACAAATATGGATAAAATTTTAGCACCAATTATCTAATAGGAGTTATGTAAGTGTTTCATTGGACAGCCCTGATTGTAAAGGCGATTGGTCGTGGATTCGATTCTCATTCGGTGGAGTGATTATATATATTTTTTCATTATGTACCGATTTTGGGCGGAAAATGAAGAACGTAGTGTCTCTACAGAGATGCTAACAACAAATATAATTTCAACGTAGCTGGATACAGAACGCATGGCTTATCGGTCAGAGCACTTGAACGGTTTTCAAGAGCTGCGGGTTCAAATCCCGCTGCGTTCAAATTTTCATACGTTTTCTAAATATGTCTCGTTCAATTTCCTTAGTGTGGGAATAACACTTTAAAAAATGTTAAAAAATATATAACGTAGTGTCTTGCCACTAAATTCTACCTGACTACTATATTTTATTATATGAGTAACCCAACTTTTTGCCAAAATCATCATGACATCACTAGGTGAAGGAACTGGCCCACTGAGCCCCAATTTAGACGAGTTAGTAACGCCGATAGACTTTACATTGTTGAACTTTAACTAGGACGGTCTTTAGGTAAGGTATATTTTTTAATGTACAATAAATATTAGATGTTTTAGTTTGTATGTACGTGGCTTTGTTGTGACGTTCAATCTATTTGACAGCTTCACGCTTTTTTCAGGATAACAGAGAGAACTTATATTCAAGATGTTGCATTCCCTGTGCGGAACTCAACGCCGTTCTTTATCTTATCATAGCGCGGAATTGACAATAATAAAAAAAACGCTTCTACTTTCAGACGCAGTCTTACTGCACCATAATGGCATATCTAGAAAGGCTGACTATCTAGTAGTCTATATATGTTTTTTTTATTATATACAAAAATAATATAATAGAGAAAATTGGATAGTCAAAGTGCGGTATGAGCAATACCCGTTAATTAGAATTATATAGAAGATCGCATTCCTTTTTATTATCAAATCTCTGCTTTAATTAATTTTAATATATTTAGAACTTTAAATATGAACGATCATTTGATAGATTCATGTATTGCATCATATACGAGTATGGTAGCTACGTAATTATATAATATATGCATATACAGAAAAAACAAGATAAGCAGGCAGTAGCGATACAGTTCTACAAACTATTCAATATCACACCCGCAAGGTCGATGACCGGGAAAGCGGGAAACGTGGAAAGCGGAACTGACGTCACGCGTTAGGTAATAGAAATAAAGAGGTTTGATAAATATGTTTTTTAATCTGTGATTGATTGCAAAATATAAGTTTAACAAAATTAAAAATATTAAAATAAAACACATGTGATGACATGTGTCACCAGATTCAAGGTCGACGACCGGAAAAGCGGGAAACGTGGAAAGCGGAACTAACGTCAGGCGTTAGGTAATTATTTTAGGGAGGTTTTAAAAATACTATTTTATCTGTGATTATGTTTTTTATAACCTTTTCAATATTATTTATTTGTATAATATGTAATGTTATATATGTAATGTTATTGTAATAAACTAACACTATTATATTCTAGCTATTTTTTTATTGATTCATTTTAAATTCACTATGAACTTCCATATTAAACATCCATATATTTTTTTACATTTATCCACACACTTTGATGTTAGAGATGCTAACAAGAAACATTCTGTCGTTCTAATTTTTTATACGTTTTCTAAAAATGTTTTTCAATTGTAATAAGCGTATAAGAAATTCGGATCTATAACGCATCAGAGCGCTTGGACGGCTGCGATCAAATTTTTATACGTTATCTGTAAATGTTATCCAAATAATTATTAAAAAAACACGTATCCTTAGTGAGTAAATAAATGAAAAAATATAGGTGTTTGTATGATATACACATATAAGCTGTTTAATATTAACAATAACAAATCATTATTCTTTTATTATAATAATGCTTGTTAACGTAGTCTTTTTTCTTTTTTATTTGATAACTACGGACGTGGACCGTGTTTTTTGTTATCGAGTACTCCATTATTTATCTTTAAATGATTTTCTGACCAATTAAGATACTGATATTTAAACCTATTTCATACAGTTGTCACATAAGAAAACATATTATTTAGATACATATTAAAATAAAAACTTATAGTTCAAATGTGATTTTTTGTCTAATGGGTTTTCTTTTTTTTTGTTATTCCCTATTTACACAGTAAATACTACTTAATTAAATTATGGTAACCGGATTAATGGAGTATAATGAATATTCATATATAATTAAATAGATTTTACAAAACCCGACGTTTCGAACTCGTTAGACTAACCCATCACACCAGTTAATCTGGTTAAAACAGTTTCATTTTAAATGTTTCAAAATCACGAAAACCAAATATTTTATTAAATATTATTAATTGAGCATATTTTATACAATAATAAATATTAATTAAAAATCAAAATTGTTCCATTATAATATATTATAGCCATATTCTACCATGGCGTGGTTCAACGACCCTAGTTAGCACAATTTTCAAATAAAACAAACTGAAAGACTGTGAATTACAGTCAGTGTAACGACCCCGCCTGCTATCCATTAAAACTATGACGCGACGGATGTTAGAAAGCAATCTAGGTTACAGGTGTTTGCGGAATTTTTGCTACACGTCTATTACTTAGACGCTTCTAAACTGCTAGATAAATTTTTAGGAAAATATTTATTGGGCCATTGTATATGGATAGCGTTTGACTGTAAACGAGATTGGTAGTGGGTTCGATTGCCACCCGGGGAAATGATTATATGTAAAATATTTTTATTTTTCCGCTCTGGTAGCTAAGACAGCGCGGCGTTGCTCTTGGCCACTGCACACGTAATGCTCCGACTTCGTGCGGAAAGCGGAGCGTCTTGACACTCTCTGGCACTATATATATATGGCTGATATGCGGAAAAAAGTCTGATAAGGTGAAAGCTCCACGCTAAAAAAAATACTTAGCCGTTTATCTAATATTATACTTTATGGAAGTGAAGAAATACGAGTAATGTGTAGTGAAACATTCGTTTGCCACTTTCCGTTTGTTTAGGTTTTTATTTCATTCAATTTGGACACGTGATCCGTTGACTAACTATTTAAAAGGCATTAGGGAAAGGGGCCTGGAATCATTATTGCACTTTGCCTTACCAAATAATTATGAATAAAATTCAATTTGACAACCATTTTGTTTTACCTGCTCTATGATGGCGTGCTTTATGATACCTATTGAAAGTTTATAGAATGTATATAATCTGTTGTGCATTGGTTTTTAAATTGCAGCTTCACGTTTTTTTTGAATAGACAGAGAGAACCTAGTGTCAAGACACTGTATTCTCCATTGAAACTAAATTCAAGGCATTGCATGTTGAGCGCCGCGCTTTGTCTAAATATAATCAAATTTAAACAAAACACATGCAATATATATATTACAATGAATATATAAATATTATATTTTGATACAATAAACAATACAACTCTTGTGGCAGACGGACGACGTTGAGACTAATATGTATGTAATTAACAATTTTACTTAACCGATCTCTAAAAAAGTTGCATAAATTTCCCACTGCATCGTACATTCCAACTGACGCAAAGGTAATGGACCTGCACACAAAAGTCAAGGATTTACAATGTAAATGTTTGTGTAGGCTTGGAAGATACATAGTTGATACAGTCTGTATGATAACACAATAATGTTGTGTGATTATGGCAACTTTTAGACTAGAAGTTAAATAAATACCTAGAAGTTTTAAGTAGAGGTGTCGTGGCGCAGTGGAACAGCGTCTGACTGTAAAGGCGATTGTGGGTTCAAACCCAATCAATTGCCACTGGGCAATCAATTGCCACTTGTAGGAGTTTTTTTTTATTATTTTCTTTTCTTTGCTCTGCTACAAGACAAAGCGTGGCCTTAAATTGCGCTACTCAACACGTCATATCGCGAATTCAGGCGAAAAGTGGAGTACGGAGTGTCTTTACACTAGGTTCTCTCTGATTATCATGATATCTGAGGGAAAAAGTTAAAAAACAAGAAATTTGCTAAATAAATTTGATGTGAAGAGAAAAACAAAAAGTAATAACATTTTTAGGCCGTGATTCATATCGTATGTATATATGTATGTATACGAGTTCTTTTAGTTTTATATAAAAGGTATAAGATTTGTGCTAATACGTTTGGTATTTATACAGAATGTTAATGTCCTATGCAAAAGAATAGTGGTTTAAGGAAACAAGCTGTAATTAGAGTCTTTTCTCTTATGACATCATTTTCTTCAAATTATTCATTAAATATTCCATTCGTTTCTTTTCTATTAAAACATAATTGTTAAGGACTTAGTAAGGAGTTAAAAATATATACGTATATGACGAACAATCAAGTTAAGTTGCAAATCTATCTACTGTACTTAAAGACTCAATCATAGTTAAAGGGATGAATATAGGCAATCGTGGAGCAGTGGGACAGCGTCTGTAAGCGTGAATGGTTGTCGGTTCAACTCCCGTTCGAGGACCGACAATATTAAAAATATTTTGATTACACCGCTCCAAAAGAACAAGGGGTGGCATTAAAATTCTGCCACTAAAATCAAAATATCTCAAATTCAGGCGGAAAGAGAAATGTTGACTGTCTTGACAACTTTAAAATTAAAAAAAATACCTAAATGTAGCTTTTGTGTTTATTTAACATCAGTTAAACACTAATCGACGTATCTGGGTGTCGCATTATCGAATATATAAGCAGAAAGTGAAATTTCCCAGTAATACGAATGTTAACATCGTCAACAAAGCGGACAACGACGTCCGGCCTTGACGTCCGATTCGTGAGCCGGCGATTGTTTATTCGCTCCTCGTAACGCGCACAACAAATGTAATAGAGGCAAAAATAAATATCAACTTCAAGCTTCCAAAATCTGATATGGCAGGGTCAAAAAAGAATTTAGTGTACTCCGCTTACCTCTCGAAATGGACTTTGTGTGTTGATTAGCGGAAATCAAGGCTGCGCTTTGTCTAAATAATATATGTATATCTATTTAGTAAATTTGAATAGTAAATTGTCATTGCAATGTTTTAGCTGATTTTTTAGTTTGTAAAAATTTATTGTTGAATAAGTATTCTTGTTTTTGTCCATCATCATCAGTCATCATCCATGATTTCTTTGTATTATTGAGGAATTAGTGTTTTAATCAAGTGACTCCACTCAACGGTACATATTGATAAGCTCAGTGCCTATACGATTGGTAAATGAATATGAGCAAGCCTAAATAGCGATAGAAATATCTTCTAAAATAGTTGAAGTACCAAATTATTATTATATTGGATTTCAAATGAAATATTTTTTATTCACATAAATATTTAATATCATATAAAATATACGGTGAGAAAACTTTGGTAAGTAAAATATAAGGGTACAGAAATTATAAAAGATGCTACATTATATTTTTTTGTTTATCTTTAGTGTGTTACTAAAATAGTTTATTAATAATTTTATGAGGTCATTGTGTCCCTTTTGGAAGTGGTCTGTCTTACTGTAAACGTGATTGTTTGCGAATCCGATTCCCAATCGGTGGAAAGGTCATATATATTTTTAATTTCTCCACTCTAGTATGACAAAGTGTGGCGTTGAGTTGCGCCACTCAAAAAGCAATAGCTCGGAGTTAATAAATTATTTATATTATAAGGTAATATATAAATAATTTATTAACTCCATTAATTTATATTGCTTATTACTACATACTAATTAAATAACATATTCTTAGCCATAAAATTATAATGTATTTGGTTTAAAAAATATTTCGTCATAATATGTAATATGAGCTCCATAGTTTTCTCGTGTCTGCCCTTGAGCGCGAACGCGTTGTGGCAGGTCGGCGCGCGCGCATCTATAGATACAGTTATGGTAGGGAATATGCATAGAATGTTTACATGCAATCATGCCATTTGCCATATCAATGTTTTTTTTTGTAAAACCAGCATTTATATGTATGTTAAGCAGTATATGTAATTTTATTTTATTGATACAAGTTTCAGTTAAACGTTTTTTAAAAGAATTTATTCATTTAAACTATGTTTTTTAAAACGTTTCATATTTAAATTTTATCTAGTGCAGTAAAATTAATTTAATAATAGCGCAGTAAAACAAGAAATATAATATAATTAATTTAATTTATATAAGTGTAACTATATTAGTAAAGATAAATAATGGAACTTTCAACAAATTAGTAAAATGGCAAATGGTTTTATTATTTTAATTTACTTATACACAATAAAAATGAAATACAATAATAAAAATTCATACATAATCTATATTATGCAACGTAGTAAAAACAATATGTGTCAAAATAATTAAATAAAATCTTTGCCACATGCGTTTGTCCTTACCATTTCCGAACGCAGCACAAAAGCCCGCCAAAAATAAACGTCAAAAAATGCATGATGGCCGCCGGCGCCGATGCGACCTCGTCAGCCAGGAAGTGCATATAATACCAATGAACTTTTCAATGTTACCCACTTTTAAAGCCGATCCTGCTTGGAAATATGCACTCTGTGAATAAACATAATTGTTAACCTTTTAAAGTAATGTATTCGTTTTTGAACACAAGTGCGACGCCATCTTGAATCGACCATTGTTTGTTATTCAAGTTTTTACATAATTGTTTTGTAGTGAACAAAGTAATTCGATTTCACAATAAATTCTGATTATTTTATTAAATAATATAATTATTGTAAGTATCAATTTAAAAAGATTAGATTTTTTTATATGTAACATATTATATACCTACCTCAAAATATAAATTTATTATTTGAAACATAAATTTAACTTAAAGTTTTATTTTATATATTAAGAGCATTATGTAATTTACAGCCGTATCATAGGTATATTCAAAATATTAAAAAAAAAATTAAGCATAGCAAACAAACTTTTGCATAATTTACCTCATAAACATGTAGTTATTGGCATTTAAAAATTTCTATATATTGAGATTTTATTACAATTTTATGCCAGTGTTGTTACAATTTCTATATAAATTGAAATAAGATAGTAGAGTGCAATCATTTTTTATTAATGACATTAAGGAAAACTGTGTAATTTAAACAAAGCGCGTCGTTGATTAGTTCTAACGCGCAATGTTTTTATAAGTCCAAGAACTAGACTAACTAACTAACTAACTAACTAACTAGAGAAACACGAAAATAACAAAAAAAAACATATTTTTTAGCTCAATAAAGAATCGAACTTCACATCCTATAAGTAAAATAACTTAGTTTTTCACCACTGTGCCGAAATAATGCCAGTAGTATAAATTTCATCAAATTATATATTAACTCTCCTTTACGACGCATTGTGTCTGTTTTGAAAAATAAATAAGAAGTAATAGACTTGTTTGATTCAGCAATAAAACGTGCACGAATGTGCAATATGTTACTTCGTAAATAACTTTAAAATATCGTACGTTTACCTTCGTTCTGTAAAAGACTACGCAGTTAGTAAAGAAAAAGACGATACTGTGGCTTAGTGGAAATGTGTCTGTTAGAACGCCATAGTTATAAGTTCAAATTTTCCTCAATAGCATGTTTTTGTCATTTAAATATAATAAAGAGATCATACATACGTAGTGGGAAGCACCTGGCTGTAAGGAACGTATATTCAGGACAATTATATTATCTTAATTATTGTAATGACGCCGCTCTGTAAAGAGAAAGCGCGGCGTTAAGTTACGCCGCTCGACACGCAATGTCTCGAAATACTATATTCAAATGGAAAACACGTGAAGCTGTAGAAACGATACATTTTGGTATACTAACTTTGCCTAATAATGGTTTACATAAACAATTATTTGACAAAGTTATTGAAAACCTTATAACAAAACACAATAATTATATTGTGATTATTTATTATACAGGGAAATTTAAAAATATTACTCGTTGGATGTTGGAACTAGGAACAATTCTCAGGGTCGCAAAGTCATTGGTACCGAGATGTTGACCTTCGCACTGCTTCATCTCTTTAACCATCTTCTCATAAACTTATCAGATGTGGCACTTGATTCGAAATATAATGTAAATTGTGGGCACAAATCAATAAAACAATTCATCAATCAATAAACAAACTAGAAGAATGTTTGTAACATAGAAATTATTAGTTATGGAAATGTAAAACAAAACTTATTATTTTAAAAAGTACGGACCGTTTGTTGTTTGTTATGTAATAACAAAATTAGGATTATAAGGTAAGATTTCGTCCCGCACGATTTTTATAAATGAAGATATGGAATTAACGGAATGGAATAATTTAAAAAAAAATATTATTACTACATAGTTTTGTGTCAAATTGAAAGTAGCGGTTATTGTGGGTACGTCAATAGGTTAATATATAAATTAATGATCTACCCACAATATCGATCAATATCTTGATATAAACTGTCAACGATATATAACGCAATAAAAATCCTGTAAACGTTTGCATATGTTACTGCAAAAGTCCGTGGTAAGGTATGTAAGCAAACGATAAAATTTATTTAATTTATTTAAACATTTTTTAAAGTGTTATTCGCACACTAAGGAAATTGAAAAAGACATACTTAGAAAACGTATAAAAATTTGAACGCAGTGGAATTTGAACCCGCGCCTCTTGAAAACCGTTCAAGAATTTTTTATACGTTTTCTAAATATGTCTTTTTCAACTTACCATGTGTCTCAGAAGTGGGTACCATAAGTTTTACCATAAGTTTAACCATAAGATTAACCATAAATTTTACCGAATCATAACTCCGAAATTGATAATAATTTAAGTTTTACTATATATTCGTAGGATATACCGTAGTTCGGCCATTTACGGTAACATATAAAATAAAAAGTATAACAGAAATATTTAACACTCTCACTTAATATAAAAAAATTATAATTCTGTATTTAATACTCATTATCGTATCTGTTTATTTCATCATTGGCCACACACCGGATGACGCGTCGCGTGTAAATTTAGCGCCAGGTTCACGGACAGCCGCGCAGACGGCCATCTTGCTTTTGTTGCAGTTTATAGATCACTGTTGCACTCGAAATGCATCACATGAGTTGAAATTTTACTTACAGTTAGTTTGAAATCGTAACTAAAACTACTATACTCAACTTATAATCAACACGAATGAAAATATATTTAATTGCAATACTTTAAAAACGTTTTTAATCGATAGTCAAAACAAAAATTATTTTATTTTATTTTTATTCATATAAAATAGTACTGTCCGTTATATCAAAAGCTATCACCGGCCAGAGGCGGTTCTGTCAAATACCCTTTAGTGAAAATTTGTACAGCTGCCCTTTTCAAACATACTTTTTTTATAGTATTCATGAATAAATTTACATTGCTTAATAATATGAAATTAATATTAATTGTAAAGTTGAACTGTAAATAATTATTTTAAAGGTACAAAATGTATTCATTTCAGGGCACACTGAGATGAGGGAATGCTTTTTTGTTACAGCAGGTAAGTTAATATTTTTTGTCCTATCCTATTGAAAACATATAATTTTGAAAATCAAACAAAGTATAGATAAAAAATAATTAAAATTAAGCTATAGGCGGTCTTAAACAAAATATGACGAAGACTGAGTACATGGCTTGCGGAAGCCTAGACTCTAGCACTATCCCTATTGGTCCCGCACCACCCGTTAAGTCGGAATAGTTCAGATACCTTGGATCCATTCCCGTCACACCCGCCATGTTCGGAGCTATCGACCTCGATGTCCAGGCCCGGATAGGCAATGCTCGGGTCAAATGACGAGAGGTCACAGGTATGGTCTATCGCAGAATACTGCTCAAGCTCAAAGGTTAGGGTTAATAGACAAGAGCATAATCCGTCCGGTTCTCTTATACGGCAGCGTTTGTTGGCCAGCACTATCTCGACACACTCAGGAGCTTCAAATCACGGAAATTAAGATGCTAAAGTGGACGTGTGGCGTTACGCAGTCTGACCGCATACGTACCACATTCATTCGAGGTAGTCTTGGACTCCGTGACATATGAACAAGTTTCAAGAGCGTCGCCTGAGATAATATAGCCTATGGCCACATTGCACGCTGGCCTGGGAACTATGTAGGAAGAATATGCCTTGATATATCTCTCCCTGGAGTAGAACCGGACGCCAAAGGAAGCGATGGCTGGATGTCGTGAAGGAAATGAGGGCCAATAGACTGTTAAAGACCGTCCAAACCGACCTACCGGCTTAAGTTGAAAAGCAGACCCTGGCTGGGATTGTTGACCCTAATGCTGGGATTATTGCCAGGAAGAAAATACAACAATGGGGTTTATAGGTTTTGATAAAAAAAATATTCTAGTAAAATGTGTTTTCTGATCTAATGACCATCAATAAAATCTGGAAAAGCAATAATTGAAGTAACGTACTAAATTTATGTACATATACATTAAATTAAGAAAATATGAAAAACAAGATTATGCCTTTGAGACAAGCTGTTCTTTACTTTATACTATTATATACATACACACAAATATCTACTTTAATTAAACATTATACATAGGTATATTCTTATATAGTTATTATTTAACGAAATACATTTCAATCGTAACATGCGGGGATACGTGATTCAGCGTTCAACAATTTCCGCCGCGTCGGTCTAATTTTAAAATCGAACCCCTTTCTTAAATGGTATAAAATCCGGCGCGTGCGCATCCTTTTATTATTTTAGACATCCGACAATAGCTTGTAATTAGATTGATAGCTTATTTCGTATATGTTTTGAAGTCTGGCGGAAACCTATTAAATACAGGAACCGGAACTTACAATTGGTACATCTACACATATTTAAAATAAAAAAAGCTGAGTTTTGAAGTAGCTGAAAGCTTCCTGAAAATCTATGAAAGGTGGTTAGTAAATATTAGTTCGAGATTCTTATAGAACAATTAGAAGTATAGCCAATTTATAAAATGTTTTTGTTTGTCTGCCCCTAAGTTGAAGTTAGTTCCATGGATTTGCGATCTTAACATATTTTATATAAAACTATTTTGAGAGAATATCTTTTTAAAAACCCAGCGTTACCAACAGTGTATGTGTTTTGTTGAATTAACCTTAGTAGTACTTGTTCACGATTAGGACTCAAAATCTTATGTATAAGTATTTAACAATAATTTCAATACAGTGATTATTTTTTATTAAAAATCATAATTGTTGTAAAATTAATGGAATAAATTACATATACTCAAGCTTTATTCTACATAGGAGAGAAGGTAACGAGAACCTAATGTCAAGACAGTTTCTCGCCAATTTAATCTCAAATTCGAAACAATTAGTATTGAATGACAGAACTCAACGCCGCATTTCATCAAAATCTATCAATATAATGATTTTTCAGACTGTCCAATTATGTAGAAAAAACAGCAAATACAAGTGAAGGCAATTAACCTATTTATTATAATAGCAAAATTGAATAACAAGTAGCTATATATTTATAGCTTGTTTATTAAGATCCCTAATATCGCTGACTGCTCAATAAATAAACAAATTGTATTAATGTACAAATAAAAATTAACGATTCGTCTATCACCTTGGATATGTTATTGAACTATAGATATAGTCGTAAATTATGATGCAGTCATAATATTTATGTTCTAGGTGACTTGGTTATAAGGGGCATTAAGGATAGAATGTTCTAGAAAGATTTCTTTTACAGCTTCACACTTTTTCCCGCATAGTAAGGTAGGCAGAGAGAATTCAGTGGCAATACACTCGGTTCTCCACTTGCTATCCGAATGCGAGACATTCTGTTGAGTAGCGAAACTTAACGCCGCGTTTTGTTTCTTTAAGATAGATGCCTTTCTTCGTGTATACAGTTACGTCATATTGGACATAATTTTAAATTGTTTCAAATTAAACATTGGGTTATACTAAGCTTTTTGAATTGACGAATTAGGATTTGAATCCATAACTTCTAAAGTTCAGCCAAGCTTTAGCTAAATAAATATGTCATTCAAGAATTGTTAAGCTTTGTTTATTGTTTATAAAAAAATTGGAAAATACTACTTAAATTGTTTTACCGAAATTGTTGGCTGTTGTTTGATATAATAATTGTATTAACTTATAGACGAATGCCACCTCAGTCTACCTGTGACGGACTACTGTAAAGTGTTCGAAACGTCGGGTTTCGAAAATGTTTTCGAATGACAATAATATATGCGATTAATCCGGTTAAAAATAGATTAATTTCATAATAAATTGACGTATTTGTATTTTTTGGACAGAGGAAATACATTTTATTACTAAATCAAATTTAGATTAAATCAAGTTTAGAAAAAACAAGATCAAATTTAGTCTCCTTAAATTTTATATAAAGAACATGTTTAACTTGACTCTTAGTATTCCTTGCCACTCTTCTTCCTTCTATAGTAATTTTTTCTCTGTCAAATGTGTCCGCTTGTGGAATTCTTTACCACATACAGTTAAACCGTAAAGTTAACACAAAAAAAAAACGCAAAATCGTGAGAAAAGCGGTAAAAAAAAAGAATCGGTAAAAGATTAATATTTCACACTCTAATTTAAATTTAAATAGGTTATTTTATTTCTCTTCGTAATGCAGTATGTTTAAATATGTATATGTATGTATATAAGTATGCATGCATGTATGTATGTATGTATGTATGTTTTTTAGTATGTTTGTACGTTGTATGTATATTTTTACAGATAGTGTTAATATATGCTACAATATGTATACATCGATATTATGAATCGATTTAGCTTGTGCACCCCATTCCAATTATTCCAATTATTCTCTCTCTACCCTAAGTTTGTAATAATTTAGATTAATATTGTGTAACATTGTTGTTTATTTTTTTATTTTTTTTTGTACAAAAAGTATTTACTATTTCTATTAACATGTGCAGAAGGCCAATAGTTATCATAATAATGTATGAGAAAGAGATAAAATTAATAAATAAATATTACACACATTAATATGTGCTTGTCATACAGTTTTGTATGAATTTATACACGTGTTTCTACGGTAACGCGCATTTTCCGCGTCTACTAGCTTGCTGGTTATTTTAAATCAGGTAAAGCGTACATTAGGTGGTAAGTGTACATATTTTATGTATACATAAATGATGGGTGCAAGAATCTGAGCGCCTTGGCTCGGGTTTAAAGTCACGATTCAAGGATAACAAATATTTATCGCGTTATTTTGTATCTCGTTTGTAAATAAATTATAAATATCAAAGCAAAATCTGTATTTCACAGATTTTAAACTTTTTCATCTTCTTAGACCTCACGCTTTTTCCTTAAACCTACCTAAACCTAGTGTCAAGACACTCCACTTTCCGCTTGAAAAATACATTGTGTGTTGAGTGGCTGAACTCAACGCCGCCCCTTGTCTTAAGTGCGAGGCCTGAGAAATTAAAACAATACATATATTGACAGTTACGTCTTAATACATATTTGAAAATGTAATGTATGTACAGAAATATATTAATGATTTTACCAAAACTTGATAAAGTAAATAATTACTGTAACTTGATTGCATCGAATCCCTAATTATTTCATGGGACAATGTGTAACAGATATGTATACCAGAAAACGTCCGGGAATGTTCTATATCACAATTCAAAAAAGTTGTGAAAAGTCGTTTGTTTGGTATAACCTAATTAACGATTTTATAAATGCTGACACGCGTTGGGAATACAATACTTGCTCCAGACTATTTCAAAGGCATCATTGTCTTTAATAAATCTGTAAATAATTGATTTAAGAAAAAAAAGTAATCACAGAGTTTATTACGCCGGTTCTTCTCAGGTCTGAAGCATTAACTTTAGTGAACATGTGGTAAATTATTTGACGTTTAAAAAATTAAGCATTATTTGAAGCTTAATTTGAATAAAATTATTTGACTTTGACCAGACCTTGTCCCATTGCGCCATGAATGGTTACAAATCGTATTAAAATTTGAAAGCAGCGGGATTTGAACCCGCGCTTCTTGAAAGCCGTTGAAGAACGTTCTTTTTCAATTTCCGTAGTGTGCGAAAAACACTTTAAAAAATGTTAAAGAAATATATCATTATTAAGAAAAGATGTAATTATTGTCTAAACTAGTGAATTCAAATTTAAGTATTTGGGCAAAGGGAGTCATTCTGTCAATGGTTCTAGGTTTGATTCCTCGCACTGGGGACTGGAGAAATGCAGCAGGTTCACGTTTTTCCAGCAGGGTAGGCAGTGATAGTGTAATGTCCAGACAATTTGTTCAGTACTTTCCGCTCGCAATCGAGACATTACATGTTTATTTATTTTATTTATAATATTTAAAATAAAAAAACAAAAAAAATATGCACAAAAGGCAGTCTTATCGCTAAACAGCGATCACTTCCAGACAACCTTAAGGTTAGGTTATATATATATATATATATATATATATATATATATATATATAAAAATATATATATATATATATATATATATATATATATATATACGTTTGAAAATTTATACAGAGTGGGTGGTGTAAGAATATATTATACATATTGTACTACATTTTTTTTATTTTATATTATTAATTGTCTTCTTGAGACGTGCCTACTTTGGATAGACAAAGTATAAAGTTTGAATATATTACCCAAAGTCATAGAAGAGGTAAGAAATGAGGAAATAAGTGAAACCTGACTGTCTTTGGTATGGCTGATACTATAATACAGTTACAAATTTACACACATCTCTAACGTATCACAAAAAAACACTGTGTTTTACTCACAAAAAAACGCAGTAGTGATTTATCACTAGCAAGTACACAATGTAATAGACAATAGAACAAAGACTTGTCATCACCGTCATTTCATATTTTACGGCGCAATTTCAAATGTAAACAACGTTGTTAAAATAAATACGAAATAGTTTCTAATTAGAGGATACTTTTGTTTAGAATATAATAATAGAAATAAAAATTATTCATTGATAATAATCACTGTCATGGTGCATTTTAATATATTAATTCTAACACGTTCTCCGCGCAAGCTGTATGTAAAAAATATAGAGAAAAGCGACGCGACTATTGTGTGTTGCGTGGAACTCAACGCCGCGCTTTGTCTTATTAGAGTAGTGAAGTGAAAATAGTTTAAATATAATAATTCTCAAGTGAGAATGGAATCCATAACCAATCACACTGACATTCACACTTGTAATTATAATATTTAACATTGTACGCATTATTTAAATGATAATAGTTTGTTTAGATATATTTTTTCACTATTTGTTTCATATATATCTTGTTATTTCTTTATATTTAAAGATAAAATTCATTTCCTCACGGCTTGTTTACTTGATTTTATCATTGAAAGTGCTGATAACAGTAAAATGTAACGCATTTTGTATTATGACATTAGAGGTTGCAAATGTTTAGTTAACAAGGCAACACTTTCTTCACTTTTTAATATTTTTTAAGTAACTGCTCTATAGTAGTAAAGTAAATAGTACTTCTCGCTGTATAGCAGAGAGAGCCAAGACACTCCGTTCATTACTTTCCACCCAAATACTAGATATTATATGCTGTTGACAGAACTCATCACCGCGCTTGGTCTTGTTATTTTTTTCTTTTGTGTTTGTTTTTAAATAAAACCAACGAGCAAAGGACGACGCATTATTTACCTTTAAATTAGATATGGATCTTTCTTCTGTCTGGTTATATTATAAGACCAGCCAGACCATCACGTAGTGTATTAAAATCAGTTGAAAGCGGAGAAAATAAAGTTACTACTTTGTTTCAGTTTAAGTAAACGCGGTTTTTAACCAAGGGTATGATAATATTTTATTGACTTTAACAGTTTTTTAAAAGTAGGTGTGTGACATACGATTTGAAATTGTAATACGTATTTTTTTAAATTACTTGGTTTAAATGAGCTTGGTCTTCGATTCGGTTCGGACTTCGGTCTTGGAGAGTTTCCAAGAGACGCGGATTCGAATCACGCTACGATCAAATTTTTATACGTTTTCTAAAAATATGTTTTTTTTATACATATATACCTCTGTCGTTACAGTGTAATTGACTTACAGACAACACAACAGTCAAGAAACTACTGATGCTCGAAAGCTAGAACTTGCCATGAAGATTCCTTGGAGATTATATAGAGAGAACTAAGAGAAGATTTTCCAAAATCCCAACGGGAACGCCAAAAAAGGAGAGTTTTAATTTTCTAGTCTTGCAAACGAAATTGCCATCTACAACTGGTATAAAATATATTATATGTTACGGTAGACGCGTGATATACGGTAAAAAGCCTGCGTGCCACCCCTTAAGTGGTAACTGTAAGTAATCATTAAAAAACAAATGATAAAAAGTCGGTCAGATAATATTTGCGCCGCTAACGCAGACATCCTTCACACATTGACCTACATTTAGGAGATACAACGAAAGTGAGATAAACGAGTACAAATATACATACATACATATAAACACTTTATTAGTATATATAATTGTCATCTATATTAATCCAAGACCTTGCCAACAGTCTGTAGTGGGTTTCTGCCAATGAAGAATTGGCTTAATTGTGGTTAAAACGAGAAAATGGTTATATTCTGCGGTCCTACACTGTGGGGGGGGGAGTCTTTGGCTGAACGAATCCTTGGCTGAACGAGGGTCCTATCCAGTTCTTTGAGGGTCAATTGGATACATGGCTTTTTCTAAATTTTACAATTATATAATTCACATTGTATGCCGGTATCATCTAGTGTCATAAACATTTCACTTAAGCAGTGAAGTTAAGCTACCTCCTTTTCATGATATGTAGTCGTATAGTATTAGTATCTTTAAATTTTCTGTTGTAAATTTGATTTATATTATTATTACTGGAAACTCTTAAGAAAATATATACATATACAAAACTATGTCCATGTAAATTTTTACCATATAGGTAAATTATCCAGGTGCATGTTGTGAACCAAATGAATCATAGAAAAATACATGTGTTTTTACACCATTACATGTATTCACAGTACGGGGGAGGACATTGATATAGTGCCTGGGACTTGTCACTCCACTGTCCAAGTTTCTCTCTCTACCTAATCAAATTTAAATATATGCTAAAAGAATATATTTGGGAAACGTATAAAAAATTTTACGCAGCGGAATTCGAACCCACGCCTCTCGGAAACCGTTCAAGCGCTCTGAACGCTTATTGTTAGTTATTACTTTGTAGTTAGCATCTCTGTAGATAGATTTTTAAAAGATTCTACTGCGTTCGGCAAGATTGAATGTTATTTATTAAATATTTCAACATCAACTTCCTAAGTTTGTGAATAACACATTAAAAAAAAGAAAAATATATAAAACCTATTTATGCCGCCGTCGAAAAGAACTGATTATAATTCCAGACCGGCCTAGATACATTTACAATATTATACATTTTAATATTATACCTCTCGGGCCTACTTCTTGCTTACTCTAAAACTAATCCTGGTCCAATTCATTGGTGAGTTCGAAGTACTTGTGTACTTTGCAACTATCTTAGGTATATTTTTTATCAATGACATCCTCACACGGTCGTACTAAAACAAATGTTTCTGTAATCATTTATTTTTATTTCGAAATAGGTCACGAACGATTATCGTTCAAGGCGCGTCGTTTGTAGGAATTACTGTTTGACAATTTGTATGACTGTTTACAAGGGCATTGTATTATTATGATTTAAATAAGGCAGAATAAGCGTGTATTGATATTTTGTGTTTATAATATAATTAAAATGTTTTATATATTTTATTATGAGTTGTGGGTTTGATTCCCACGAGGGGGAATGGTTTTATTTCAATTATAGAAAAATACTTTAAAGCTGATTGTTTATTATATTATATATATATATATATATATATATATTGTATAGACAAGGCAACCTGATGAACCTCGGGTCACCTGAGTGATCACCGCCCCCCATGACCCCTTGTAAGACCAGAAGAGCTACAGGGATGTTGCCGACCTTTATTTGTATGAATAAGGAATTTATTTGTAGTTATTTTAATATTGAAAAAAATGCGTTAACTTTTATGACAAACTGGGACAAGATAAGTATTTAAACTTTAAATATAATATGAAAAATATAATCTTATGAGAAAATAATAAAAATAATACGAACGACCGAACCGACCAAATGTAATATTTTATTTAGACAAGAGTTTTAAAGACAACAAATTATGGAAAATAAGTACTGATATAGTAGATTTTACAAAATCAATATTTCATACAAGATTCTTTACTAGAATTTTTCTAGCAGTAATTCTGAGATCGAACCCTTAATAAAGTTTACAATATACATTTCATTGTCACGGTTAATCCTAACATATTCCAGTAGAACTTAAGATAATTTTATCACTCCATATCGTCAGTTCGAACTTTAACTTAGAAATTCTTAAGATTTACCGCAGTAGCTGCTTTTAAAATAAAGTATATGTACAAAAACATATTTGTATAATAACTTAGATTAACTTTTATATATTTTAAACATCTGTCGTAAATTATGCAGCGGATAAGGTTCTATAAAGCTGAATACACACGAAGGATTTCCGTGTAATTTGCATCAAAATTGTCTTTCATAGTGCAGTTGTAATATTAGCTTGTAATTACTAAAGCAAATATGAGATTTAAAGATTTAATATTTTTTTATATTTGAAATAATTCGTTTTGTTGAAATTTATCTTTATTTTTTTATTAAGAAATTGAAGTTTGATATTTAAAAAATGCATAATGTTAATGTTGTTGTATAAGCGTTCTTTTCAGCATTGTTTTTATCAAAAAGAATATACTCGTATATTTTTTAAACTTAATTCATTAAATTATGATATAATACAATTTAAATTTTACTTTATTCATTATTATTATTATAAATAGTTAAAACTCTCTTGCTATAGTCAAATCTAACTTAAAATCCAATTTTAGCCACCCAGCTTACAAGTTTTATTGCCCCCTTATAACCCTCAGAAGGCGTGTATCAAGACTAAACGAGGCTAAAGAAGTATACAGGGACCGTTGCGTTTCGCTCCGTCTTTTTTAACTACCTAATAAAGATAAAAGGTTAAGATAACAAAAATAAATTATCGTTATTTTTATTCAATCAATTTTAAGTCAATTTTTATTTTTTAATCATTTATATTTAATTATCAATTTAAAGGTTTTTTTAGTTTTATTGTGCGTCTGTGAAGAACTTGCCATTTTCTAAACATATATAAATTGAGCCCTGAAATTAAGTAAATGAAACCCGTCATATCTTTAATATACGATAAAATCACACTGTGATATATAATAAATTTATTTATAAAAATTCCAAATTTTTAATTATTTTGAAAATTCATATTTATTATTTTATATACATAAATAATTCGTCTTTACAAGTCCTACGTACTGCGTAAATGTATTTAAGGGCACGCTGGGTTTTTGACATTTAAGCCCAGTCCCAAGGCCAGCTAGAGCGTCGATCCAGGAAGATGTCGGTGTAATTAATCGAAAAAAATGACATAACGACCTAAGTACCTTGGGAACGTTTTTTATTCTCGTTTCAAGTCTCAAAATAGTTTCAACTCGTTAAGTTAGTTAACCATTGTTTTTTGCTCTGACAAACGTGTGATTAAAAAATATTTTATTAATTAGAAAAATATATTTTTATTGGTTTATTTTTTAATATTACTATTTAATAAATCGTAATATTTTATAAATAGTAATATTAAAAAAAGTATATATTTAATAAATAGTATATAAATAGTATTTATGCTGAAAGCTTTAAACAAGCTTCCGAATTAGTCAACAGAGTATAACATGCTTAAGATCCGACTTCAGCAATGGTTTGGTGGGGTGTTAGCTATGAAGGAGTGACTGAGCCATATTTTAATGAAAACGGTATCAAAACATTGGCACAAGTGTATCAAGATACCATTCTTGAGAAGGCAGTTAAGCTCCTTAACAACACCATGTTCAATAACCAGGAATGGCTTGCTTTCAGCAAGATACGGCTTTGCGTCATAAAGCTCGATCTAACTCGGTCGATTTTGATTTACGGTCAGTTTTAGAGAGTAAGGCTTGGTGTAAATGCCATGGTAATTTAGAGTCAATAAGTAAAACAATCCATACGATTGGCAGTGAAGAATTTTTCCCATAGAAAGAGTGCTTGCCGCTATTGGTAACTGGCCTCAACGTGTACACTATACTATATTGCAGCCAACGGAGAACACTTCCCTTAAGCTTTATATATTTTTAATGGTTTATTTTAATGTATTAAACTAATACACTATTTGTTGTATTATTATTAAGTATAAACTAGTATATATTTCTTTCATTGCTGGGGTTTTCATATTTTTCATCAAAGACTAGAAAAATAAGTTGTTCTTACTAGTGAGATTAAAGATTTCTGGTTATATGAAATGTGTTTAGAATAACTGCTTTATGTAACTGAAGCTAAATAAAGAGTACACCATTTTCTCTCCTGTCAATTTTATAAAGAGAATTGTGTGATTGGTACTGTAGATGAAAGTATGGTTAGTTTTGCTGTAACCGTACAGTCCACTTTATTAATTTTCTCTGCAAAATTCTTGAGGATACAAGACCAAGGCGTAGTCATCTTAGAGAATATGAAAATATTTCAATCAGCCGGGTTCCATCTCTGAGTAACCACAGGTTTCCCAGAGACGGTCACCGGTTAATGCGTGTGAGTTATCATTATGATTTATCTCTTTACGAAATCTCAGGTTCAAAAGAATGCGGTCATTTGGAACTTGCACAGGTCCAACGCGAGATACTAATGATAACTATGAACTTATTGTAAATATTTGAAAGGAACTGCCTTCCGTGTTAGCTTCCGCTATGACTGACAATACTGACATTTTATATTAATTGACGATTAGAAAGTGCCTATTTGAATAAAGTATTTCATGATTCGTTTCGATTTGTCAGACATTAGGTTCACTCAATCCATAATGCCGCCAAATGCACAAAACGTAAAAAAACTGAATAATTTAGCTCATGCGAAAAAAGCGAAATAAATAATTTATTATTTTTACCATTTTCAATGTGTTATTTACACACTTAGGAAACTGAAAAACTTTTTGTAACTATTTCTCACTAGAAGCTTAACTGCAGGCACTATACTAACAATATTTCTATTACCGATATATATCGTATATAAATTATATCGTATAACCCCTCGAGGAACGACGGTTTTAAATTATTATAATTTAAGTTAATTCGATGATACAAACTCAACACGCTATTGCAGGAAGCTTTTCATTTATCTAATAATTGAACGCCTTAAGCTTATTCAACTCGTTTAATTTAAAAGATTTTGTAAATATATATTTTCTGTAACTCTGTAAATACATTAATTATTGTATGGTTTAAAAATTTAATATTTCTTTTAAAGAAATATTAAGACATCAATCAATCGTTGTTGTTAAACACTAGTTTTTTTTCTTCTATCCCGCATTATACAAGAGATTTGTAAAGATTTGTAATATATTGCGTCGTGGCGTAGTGGGCAGCGTCTGATTAGAACGCGAATGGTTGTGGGTTCAATCCCCACTCGGAGGAATGAATATTTAAATTAGTTTCATTTCTCCGCTCTGGTAACAAAAGCGCGACGTTGAGTTCCACCTTTTAACTCACAATTGATGACGGGAAAACTGGAGAACGGGGCTTCTTAACACTAGATGCTCTCTGACTTATATTAGACTTTTGGTATAAGCCCAGAAGAAGAAGTCTTTCACAAATTATATGCTAAATAAGAGAGTCTATCCGTATCTTTCGTTACATTAGGTTCTCTTTCACCAGGCATGATGGAAAGGTGTCTAACGATGATAAGGCAAACATCTATTTATAATTAGCTAACAAACTTTACTTCATTCTGGGTCCACAAAACACGGCGTTAAGTTCAGCCACTCAGCCTGCAATGTCTCGAATTCGGTCGGACAGTGGAACCCGGAGTAACTTGTTTAACATAAGTCTCTCAAAATACCCCACAGATTTTTGTTCCAAGAAAAGATTAGATTTATTATAAGTATAATTATCGACAATTCACGACTACTTGCTGGTGAATTCCCATAAAAGGAACATTCTAGATACTATCAAGATGCGATGTCAGTTTTGTAAATGTGAAAGTGTTACTGTCATGTGCCAGTTAGCTCAATAATCTCCACCAAAGATCAATTAACTGGTGAAAATTAATCAAAAGCCTTTATGTCGCTAGTAGCTTTTAGATAGTCAGTTTTTATCGGGATCATGTATATATACTACTAGCTTGACCCGTGACTTCCTTCACTTAGATGTCCTTAAATTACTGTCAATGGTTATTAAAAATTAAATGGATTAATGAAACTCAAAACGCCAAACAGTTTTTTTTTATTGTGCAGTATGCTGTTACTCCTAGTAAGCTGTACAGCGTCACCTGGTTTTGTGGGAGGCCGATCTAAATGAGCTCTGACCTTGGCTTAGAAGCCTCGAGAGGTAACCATCAAATTAGAACCACGGTGCCGCAAAAAGACTCGAAACACCAGAAGGAGGACGTTGAATTATAAAAGTCTTCTTTGTGATACATGCTGATGTTGCAATTGTAATTTGTTTAGCTATATTTTACGCATATGGGTAGGCAATTCATAATATTCAGATAAATAGGGTACATAGAAAATATTGTTGGTACTCAGTGCCAGATTTGCAGACTTTCCTATAATTTCTAGAAAAATTCTAGTTTAAAAGTGTCTTAGGCCTACCTCAATTTAGTTTTTATAGTTAGTTAATTCAGGTCTTGGCAACGCACTTAGCATTTCGGGTGATAGAATTTAATGACACCAAACGTAAAAATATTTTTCTAATGCAAACCTGCGAGTGATATTTAAAAAAAATAATTTAAATTTAATATATAAAATATTTTACCACCGCGTTTAACCCGCAGAAATTGGGTTCATACAACTCTATGGCCATGTAAAAAGAAAAATACAGCTTAAGTAAATTTGTAGGACAAATAAAATGAGCAAGAAGTCTTGGAAGTCCAAGTATGTTATAAAGGACAATAAGGTTTTATAATGATTACTGTATACATTGTCGCATTGCAGGTCTGTAAATAAGATGACAAAGATCGCAAACAAGTATATTGTGCGTAAGTCTTGACTTTTCTTTATATATTACAACTTTAAAGTTTTATTTTTCTTATAACGACATAGACATTTTGTTGCTTCAAATATTTGTTCATTTTGCACTTCAATTAACTATTCCGAGGGAGTCGAAACGAGATTTTTTTACCAAAGCAGGTAAGGTAAAACTTAGAAAATTGAACCCACCCACTCAGTCAAATAAATATAGATAAGTTTGTTATATATTATATTTAGTGTTTAGTAGCTCATAAGAAAACAATGGAAGCTTTCTGGTACCCCTTTTGTATCAATCCGTTTGTATATAATACCCTTTCTTCCATTCAGCTTTACACTTTTTCCCACATAGGAGCGAGTCACAGAAAACCTAATGTCAAGACACTCCGTTCTCCACTTTCTCGGAGTATTTTAGGACTAGCCCGTAGTGCGTGAACAAGCGTGAAGCTTAAAAACATTAGAAATATTTAAAGCATTATATTAAATTAATAATATTAATATTACACAAACTACCATGTGTTTCAGATACAGCTGTGTACAAACACATATGACATACAGGTTGTCGATGAATGTCGATGTCGATGAATAAAGGTGTACACACTGTATGTATACAAATATAAAAAATATTTTACTGATAATAACGTTTGTCAAGCTCACAATCTTTTAATCTCAGTTACGAAACTAACTGGTACAAGGAGACAAAGGATAGATCTTAAACAAACGATGTATCACAAGCCTGCAAATATACTCATGAAAAGGCCGTTACAACATATGTTTTTTGTAGAATTTACACTTTTTATTATAATATACATATTATCTATATATTTATATATATAAATTCAAATTAAAAAAAATATTGCAATTTTTAATACAAATAATACAAACACAATAAAATGAGTACAAACAAAAAAAAAAGTTACAAATATATAAGAAAACGGGTAAAAGGAATGAGGCTCTGCGTTTCCTGTGAGTCTTGTTGACAGCGCTACTTTTCACCATCAGCCTTATCCTTATGATATTAACAAATCACAGGGAAGGATGTGACAAATTGCAACAAGGTACTAGATAAAACAAACTAATAAAAATATAATAAAAACAAAATGAAAAAAACAATAAAAGAAATCATATTTAAACTGATTACTTACTAAAAACTGGTTGTTATATAATAAAAAAATTCATTGCTGTCTGTACATGGAAGGTATATGCGAAGGCATTTCTTTATCTATATCAATATAATAAATAGAACGCTAAATAATGATTTTTAATTTTCTTTTCTGTTTGTGTAGTTGTCTGTATGTTTGTCTGTGCGCTTTTGCACGTTGATCTCTGAAACAGCTTAGGTAACCGTTACTTTTTGATTTATTGTGTTTTGGTAAACTTCCCTTACCATTTAGTGTTTATTTAATTTCAATCGGTAAATAGAAAAGTTACAGCCATTTAAATTATAAATTTAAGCAAACTTTGTGATTTAAGTGAGAACGCGGGCGGACGGAATAGTTAAATTTAACGCATGCGAATTCACGAGCGGGTCGCTAGTAATAAATATGGACAAGGTTATTGATTATTTGAAATGTAACAATATAAAGTATATTTAATATTACCATATATATATTTATAC
Source organism: Podotricha telesiphe (assembly GCA_038994665.1). Taxonomy (NCBI): domain Eukaryota; kingdom Metazoa; phylum Arthropoda; class Insecta; order Lepidoptera; family Nymphalidae; genus Podotricha; species Podotricha telesiphe. The sequence goes on from JAOYRR010000390.1 coordinate 548,088, forward strand.
AATACATCTTGAGTATAAATTTTAATAATTAAAAAAACGCTGAACTGAGAAATATTCTTAAAAAAATACATTTTATGTGTTAGTTTGGAAATTTACAAAGAACTACAATTTATTTATTTATATACACCTATATACGAGTATATTCCTTGTTGTTGAGTTTGTGAAACTTATATAATAATATAGCACAATTATATTGAATTATTAAAATCAGAACATTAATGAACAAAAATAATTATATTTTACAGTTATATACTTATTTTTTAAATATAAATTTAGTTTTTCAGTGTATAAATATTATTAAATCAATTACACTCAGAAACCACCATGGTGCAGTGGGACAGCTTATGACTATTAACGACAAGTTTATATGTTCTATCCCCACTCAGGGGAATGATTATATTTTAATAATTTTTATTTCTAATTTATTAATACAAAGTACAGCTTTGAGTTCCGCCAATCAACATGCAATGTCATGAATTCGGGCAGAAAGCGATGGACGGAGGGCGACAGCACTAACTTCTCTCTGCCTACCCTGGTATACAAGAAAAAGCGTGAAGCAAAAAAAAGTTTTATTCAACAAACACTAGGCACTAGCTTAAATTACTAATCCTATCAAAATATCTAAATAAATAGATATTATAAATAAATATCACACCCTCAGATGAAAATAACTTTACTCAAAATTTCTGTAAATTTAGATTCCTTCTTAATTGTTCTATTTATTTCGAGAACTTGCTAATAGCTATATAGATATATATATTTAAAATCATATATAATCTATAAAGTATACCTGTCCATCCCGAAACGGTATTTAAAACTCAGTACATACATACCACCATAGCAAGCAACAAAAGCCGTCCTAGAACGGTACCGACCTACCACAACAGCGTTGTGTGCGCGCGCGCATGAGTGCGTACAGGACGTCGGGTATTTTGAGACGTAATGGACGGATAGCAAAAAAATCACTTGCTATATAATATGGATACTATATAATATTTTTGAGTCAAATAGTTATTTATATTTTTGAGTAAATAATTCGTATTGGTTATTTAATGTTTTAATTGATATGTTAATTATAAGCATGTCTTCTATAATGAACTATCCAGACTAAACCCGGCTACTCTATGCTAAAATTCAACTAAAAGAAAAAAATATGGACGTTTTGTCGATTTTATTAGATCGAAGATATTAAATTTCACTATTCAGTCCAAGTAATTGAATGTATGTCATTTTTAGGCTCCTTCTACTTACACCTAATAATAAACATGTATAATAAAAATAAATTAAACTGTAGATAACATAACATTTTGCTATGTTTCGGGTGGCAAGTGAACGACGGAGAGTTATGACACTAATTTTTCTCGAAGAAAAAGAGAAAGGGTGAAGCTGTAGTAGGTTTTCTTCGTTTACTTTGGTAAAAACGTGAATCAGCTGTGAGTGCACCTTGAGTGCTTAACTTTTTTATTGATCTATTAAGCTCACCACCCAGAAACTAAGCAGTTGGCATTTAATACTGAATGGAAGTCACAAATTACATAAAAGCACAATTTCAAATTTTATATTTTAATAACTAAATATATCAAGAAATATAATGTTTTGTGAGCATCTGACTGTAAAAGTGAGTGGTTTTTGGTTTGATTGCCACTCGAGGGAAAGATTCTTCCAAAGACATTTAAATTATTTCCATGCTCCATTCTGATAATAAGACAAAGGGTCTTCACGCAGTATAGAACGGAGTGTCTAAACACTACGCACTGTCCGACTACCCAGTTATGCGAGAATAAGCGTGAAGCTGACACAAATGGATAACTAATGCTAATAAAAAACCTTTTATAATTTTTTTACAATTTTTAAAGTGTTAATCACACACTTAGGAAATTGTAAAAGACCTATTTAGAAAACGTATAAATATTTGAACGCAGCGGAATTTGAACCCGCGCCTCTTTAACAGTTTTCAAGAGGCGTGGGTTCAAATCCCGCTGCGTTCAAATTATTATAACTTTAGACACGATTATTTTTTAATATAATATAATCATAACCAAGTTATTATATTGTCCCAGAAATACCTATAAATCTATACATAGTTGGAATAATTTTTTCACGTCTCAAAGAAAGAAGTCAGTTCCCTTTGAACTAAGTCATACAATAATATATTTTAGTAGTTAAGTATGTATCGTATATAGGACTTCACAATACTTACTCCGTTTTCTACTTTCAGCCCAAATCTGAGACTGAAATAAAAATGATTTCCCCGAATGGGAATCAAATCCACAACCATCGCGTATACAGGTCAAATACCATATCTGATGGTGACCGGGGGTGACCTCATGGTGAAGAACGGATTGTCTTTACACTAGGCTTGCTCTACGGACCCGGCTACGCTAGAAACTTTATTTACTATATATAGGTTCAAATCAATATTACAACTACGACCTTTTAAATTTTTTTTTTGCTTCACGCGTTTTTGTATATCGGCAGAATAGCCTAGTCTTAAGACGCTCTATTCTGTTAAAAAAAATATGTTGCAAATATGTTGATATAGTAATGTTATAAGCGATGGTATACGTTTTGAAATGAAACTAGTTTTAACCGGATTAATCGTGTATATTATTAGTATTCGAAAATACATTTAAGAAACCCATCGTTTTGAACACTTTACAGTAGTCCATGGTCTGGGGAGAAGTGGCATTCGTCTGTCAGTTGATACAATTATTATATCAAACTACCGCCAACGATTTCTTAGTTGCTGAAACTCTAATGGTTTACGCTATTTAAGGTGAATTTTACAGACAAACCACAATTATATAATAATATCGGTCGTACGTATTAATAATAAGTTATTTGGAATCTGAAAAGGAACATTTTATATAATGAATAAAATATATACTTTGTCATCATAATTTTAGTACATGTGTTGGAAATAATAATACATGCGGATAGAGGGCATTTGATATAGATACATTTTATAAGAGAAAAGAATAAAGGAATCAAAACACGACTGTTACTATTTCGTTTCTTGCCCACCCGCGTTCTCACCTAAGTCAAAAACTTTGCTTAAATGTATAATTTATTTTTTCGTAACTTTTTATTTATGAACTGATTGAAATAAAATAAACACAAAATGTTAAGTGAAGTTCATCAAATTACAATAGTCATAATTTGACTAAAATCGATTAAGCCGTTTCCGAGCACAAAAGCATATAGAACACACCGACAAACAGAAAAGACAATTAAATAACATTGTTTTGGGTTCCATTACATTGATAAACGCCTCAAATATTGTCCATGTATAGATGCGACCAGTTACATTTTTATTATATAATGCATTAGAAACTACATTAAATTAATAAAATAAATATTACACACGATAAAGCGATATAGACGTTGCTATGGCAACGTCTAAGTTACGCATCCACGACGAATTACCAGTTTGCCGACAATATTTTAATTGTAAAATAATATAACAATTTTAAATTATGTAAATTTGTATATTGTCAAAAGTTTTATGTATTTATAAAAAAGCTTTACGCTTACCCGCATAGTAAAGTATGGATAGAGAACCTAGTCTCAATCTGTTTGTCATATATATATTACATATATATATGACAAACTAATATTGTTTTTATTATTTGTATTTTTACTTAAGTTTAGGTGTAACGTAATAGCTCCTGACGAATTTATACAGGTATATATTATATCTATAATATCATAAATAAGTTTTCTTATTTCTTGCAAAATCTATTGTGCGATTTACAAAACGCGCAAAGCGCAAACCTTTCGAAATATTTTAAATAACAAAGCGTCCTCCATTATAAATCTGTATACACACACTGTACAAATAAATACTATTATGAAAATCTATTCACAGTATATTTCAAAATTATCATTTATTTGCTAACCGTGGTTAAAATATCCCGCGGCATTGACTTCTTCTTGATGCCATTAACCGAATAACCCATTGCACAAAGAAGTGGCGGATTTCAAGGTGAACTCACACATACGCAATACACTGTACACATATATATACACGCTCCCCTCCCTTCCCATCTGATTCAAAATAACAAATGACAAACTTGTAAAGTACAATAAAAAATCAAAAATCACTCGAAATTAAACTTTATTTCAATGTAATAAAGGTGGTTACAGTATTTTTGTGTAGCATATGCAATTTAGACGAGACAGAAAGGGTGCACTCATACTTAGATACACAGACAGTGTGTGACACGGTGCAGTCTGCATTCTCACATTTACACACTAAGCTTTCGAATACATAATACTTGTGAATCGCTCAGCTTTTTTTTTATATTACGTTGTATTATTATTTTATTAAATTTCCATTTTATTCTTATTCTAAATGATTTAAAATAAGCTAAATTTGTATTACAAAAAAATATGAATTTACAATTTAATATATTTATGTACAATTTAAGTACCAACGATTTTATATTTAGACATTTTGATGTACACACAAACGTGTACACAGCATTTTTTTTTATAATACACACACATGCAATGTTTCAAGGAAAACAGAGATGCACACATCGATGTGTTTAAGTTTGTGTTGGTATGTGTAATGCTATCAGACGTTATGTCCGTTTACCCGATCCTTGCGCTTTTGTGAAAAGTTAAGCAATACCTCATGATATATAACGTTTTAGATAATTGTGTTTATATATAAGTATATTGTAATATATTTATAAATATATTATCATATTAAATTAAGCATATCTTATATTATAAAAATATACACCTGTACTTTGCGTTTTTTTTCAGCTACACGTGGAACTCAACGCCGCACTTGATATTGTCATATTAGTGGCGTAGTTAGTATATATTGGTTGTAACATAAAATTTACTATATTGTAAGTTGAGTATGATTGAAAAAAATCATCAATCATAGAAACTAAGTGATTTTGGCAAATCTACAATGTCATTCTCAACAAGAATTTTTCAAGTGACAGTTGATGAGATCTGACAACTAGTGATGCTGGAGAAGCGTTACAATAAAAGCACAGCGCCATTTGGTTCACATCCAACAAATAAAATCTCAAGAACAAGGAAAAAAGAGTGATACGTCACTATTTTTTTTTAATTTATTCCACAAAAAAAAATTATTCATATGTAATAGAAATCGCTATAAATAAATAGTATTAAAACATTTTCTTTTGTAACTCTAAAGATAATGTGAGGTAAACGCACTAGATGCGTGGATAATAAAAAAGGTTTTTGCCCTAAGGGGTTGTTATACCCGCATTTCGATGGGTCTACGACCGTTTGGGTATTTATTGGCTAAGAAAAATAAAATAGACACTTGAAACAAATATGTAAATGATGTGAGCTTTTTCATTTATGTATGAATATATTAATATTTTTTATTGTATAAAAATAGAAATTCATTTCTGATAGATAGATTTGTATTAAATAATACGCAATTATAAGTTAAAGTGTTGGGTTTTTGGTGTGGATGTTACTTGGAAAAAATAATATTTATAAAATTTTGGTTTTTAGCCTATCGTGGCGCAGTGTGACAATGTGTGACTGTAAACACGATGGTTGTGGGTTCGATTCGGGGATAGGATTATTAAAGTTAATATTTAAATTATTTTCATTTCTCCTCTCTGGTGACAAGTCAGCGTGACGTTACCTTCAACCACTCAACACACAACAAGTCGATTTCGAGCAGAACGTGAACTATGGAGTGTCTTGACACTAGGTTCTCTCTGCCCACCCTGGTATACGGGAAAATGCGTGTGCCTAAAAAAATAAAAATGTATCCATACTAATATTATAACTGCGAAAGTAACTCTGTCTGTCTGTCTGTGATGTGATTACGGTAAACCGCTGAACGAATTGTGCTTTCATTTTATATTGAGATACTTGAGGGTGTAGGAATTAACACAAGCTACTTTTTTCCAGGGGCTTAATGGTTTAATGAAAAGGCCGCAGAAAATACGAAACAGCCATAGTTCGGGTGGACGAAGCCGCGGGCAGGTCGCTAGTTTAGAAATATATTAGCGAGCTGACAATGGCTGTGTAAGTAATGACGTGAAAAAACATTAAAGAAAATTACATGTTATTAAATTACAATAATATTTATTATAAACCAATCTTTAAGCTCTAAATCAGTCGTAAAAAAGACACGTTGATATAAATCATACTGCCAAAATACTTTTCTCACGCTGTAAAGCAAAATAAACATCGCAAGATGAATGCACTGCAAGTTTAAAGGAAAATTTATATTTCGAAACAGAACATCGGTTTCCAAATTAATGTTCTTTCTGGTATATTGAGAAACAAATGGTACATCTATGCTACTAAGGATCAAATGTTTGATTTAGAATGGTTATGACAAGGGTTGTAGGTTCAAAATGTCCCTAAATTGTTATAGGATATGTTTTTAGAAACCGTATAAAAATTTGAACGCAGCGGGATTCGACCCCGCGCCTCTTGGACACTTTAAAATGTGACAAATAATATGATTAAATATCACACTAAAAACAAAATGACAATTTTAAAAAGCTATTCATTTTCATTTACTTTAGATCAGTTATTTTTAATATTCTAATAAAACCAATGATTTCCTTCAAGATTTTCTGCCTATACCTTGAAGTAAGGAGACACTGAATTCCAAGGGTTCACCGTATAGATGCTGGGTTAATAGTGTTGCAGAAAGAGCTGCTTAGTGTATGAATATTGCTATCCAAGTATATGATTTTAGGGACCTTTTAAAATACACATTAACACTCGCCTCTAGAATGCGAACTCCTGTCTCTACCTAACTGATTCTACCAACTGAGTCTACCAACTGAGTCTACCAACTGAGTCTACCAACTAAGTTTACCAACTGAGTCTACCAACTGAGTCTACCAACTGAGTCTACCAACTGAGTATATACGAAAAAAAATATATCTTGATTGACAGATCCACTCTTTTTTTCATATAGCTGGATGGTCAGAGAGAATCTAGTGTCCAGATACTACATTGTCCACTTTTTGCCTAAAATCGAGACGTTTTGTGTATAATGGTGGTACTTAATGCCCTGCTTTGTCCAAATCCCCCGAATGGGAATCGAACCCACAACTGATTTCCGTTCAGATGGTCTTATACAGATTATTTTCTTTGAATATTATTAAAATTCTAAATTGATTAGTGTTTTGGATTTTTTAAACATGTTTTTTAAACATGTTTCAAACACAATGGTCGCTGAGGAGTATAAATTACGTACGAATGTAATGCGGTGAACTTTTATGTTTTGTTTGCATCTGTAATGGGATAAAGACGGTGATGATCCCGCGACTCCAGCGCGGGCGGATTGAGGAGTAATTCCATTTCACAACGCTTTATTTCTCAACGGTTTTTTGTACAAGTTTAATGAATTAAACTTTGTATAATTTATTATATTAGGACTTGACTTGCCCCTCGAATGCTTCAGAATTTCATTATATTCCATGTGTGTGATACGTCTTAATTAAATAAGGTATATTCACATTGCAAAAACACTAATCCATACTCATATTATAATGGCTAAAGTAAATCTGTCTGTCTATCGGTCATCTGTGACGTCAGCTCAGCTAAACCGCTCAATCGATTGAGATTAAATTTTATAAACAGATACTTGAGTTTACGGATGAACATAGGCGACCATTTTCTTCCTTTTTTTAGTCTTTCCAGAAATTTCATTGTTTTACGGAAAGGCCGCCGAAAATACGAAACAGCTATAGTTTATGTGGGTGAAGCCGTGAGCGAGTCGCTAATATTGATATATACTCCTAATTAAAACGTGAAGTAAATACTTTCGACTTCTTTTTACGACTATTATACGTAAAATTTCGCATAATTAAAGCTTGTATTTTAAAAAAGTTTGTACAAATCAATGTAGTGTTTGACCTTTATATAAAGTGTCATACATGTTACTAAGCCAACATGTACGCTACGCACCATAATGAAATACCAACGTATACTGGCTTATATAAATAGTTCCCCAAATGGGATATGAACCTACGACACTAACTTGATTATCAATATTAAAGTAAATTGCAACAAAAAATCTAGTAATCTAATTGACAAGTTAGTACAATGGACACAAAAGGCGAGGCATTGGCTTTACATAAGAGGCGTGATGGGTCACACAAGGGCGGCCGGCCGTTGATCCACCGAAGACTTGATCACAGACAGACAGGTCTGCTGCGCTACGTCTAGTGATTAGATTACAAATTTGTTTATCATTGTATTGCTGTACAGGTATTACCTAAATTTATTACGAATTTATTGTCCGAGTGTAATTGTAAAATAAAAGTTGCCAAAGTTACTCCTTTTTTACATAAGCTATCTGGCAGCGAAACTCCCGTCAAATTCGGTGCAGCCGTTCCAGAGGTTAGCCGGCACAAACAGACAGACAAACAAAAATTGTATTTTTTTTTTATTTTGGTAATAATAATAATAATAGTTTATTGACTTAAGTACATGATATATAATCACTCTAGATTAATTACAATTATGTTTTTTATTTCTAGAGGTGAGCGTTGTAAGCTGTACTAGTGTAAACTGTGTTACAGCAGCATATTGCCACTTGATGTTACATAAATTACATATTTAAAAATTTTAGTTACAAATTTATTGATAATATAATATATATATATATATATAATATATATATGCATTTAATAAATAGCAATTATTTTAATCTTACAAACAGACACTACAATTATATTTATATGTATAGATTGTGACTGACAAGACACAGTTTAAGACATATTTCGAAAACGCATAAAAATTTGAACGCAGCAGAATTTGAACGCGTGCCTCTTTAAAACCGATCAAGTGTTCTGACCGCTAGTGCATGCGTGGAACGCATGGCTTAGCGGTCAGTCCTAAGTGTGCGAATAAAGTGTGCGAATAAAAATTTAAAAAAAAGTGTCTAAAAAGTCACAGTTTTTGCATTGTGGTAATGACTTAGCCGATTTTATATAGTCGTTAGCTAAATTTGTACTAGTTGGTATCTTCGATCATATGTTAATTGCGATGAGTATTTATATTTGTTTTGCAACTACCTATATATAATACAGGTACTGCTTTGATGTTAAATAAACCTTCGTTGTATATACATTTTGTACGGTGTAATAAACTTAGCAGCTTTTTTCCGTATAACAAGGTAGTCAGATAGAACTTAGTGTTAAAACACTCCGTTCTCCAATTTATGCCCTAAATCGAGACATTTCGTGTTGAGTGGCGGACGCCGTCTTCTTATTAGTGAAGTAAAGTGTACTCGTAGTAGAAAATAAGTAATGAAAAAAGTGTAGTAGAAAATATTTGAAATATAATTATTGCCCCGATTGGGAATTAAACCTAAAACCAATAGCGCTTACCGTCAGACGCTGTCTCAATTTACTTCTATAATAATATGACCATATTTATGTTCCTTTTCTACGTTTAAGGTATATTAATAAATATAATCTATAAAAGCTTTAAATAGCTTTTACAGATTTTCATTTTTACATATTATATATTTAAGGTATAAAACAGAGGCTAAGGTTTTACCGATATTTCCTCCTGAAGGGATGATTTTTTGAACTATATTCTATAGAAATGCACCTACCCTCTCTTTGATCTCAAAATCTTAGTTAATTTACAGTTTTACGTCACAGAACGAGTTTAAGTTCTTTATTGTTCTACCAGCTGTGCCCGCGACTACGTTTGCGTGGAATTCTAAAATAAAAGTAGCCTAAGTTAATCGTTATTACAGCAGCTATCAGCCAGTGAAAATCCCGTCAAAATCGGTCCAGCCGTTCCACAGATACGGAACAAAGTTGTAAAAAAAATTGTAAAAAATGTTTTTTGTATATGTATCGTGTAGTACAGTACATACGCGTGTTGTTTTAATATTACAAACGGACTCACCAATCGTATTTATTTGTAGAGATTCTTTGACATCTCTAATCATTTCTAGATCTACATTGTTTTTGTGATGCGTGGACCGCAAACTGTATGATTTGATTTCATACGTTTATCCTGCATCGAGAACATCTGGTCTAATTTGGCTGACGAATGTTTCTGGAATACTTTGCATATAATCTCCTCTTATTTTCCGCGTGTTCATTGACATCCAAAATATTCGGATATAATACAAAGTCGCGTTAATTTGGCTTTGTAATATTAGTTTCCTTTTTTTAATTTTTCGAGTATTTCCCATTTTGAGAGAGCACTGAGAAAATCGTGTGATTAGCCGGTCTGTTCTGTGCAAACATTCGTTTTGAAACTTTAAATACTGAGCTTGCCATTATTTTATCATGAATTATAGTATTGATTCAGCACATATATTGCGAGCGACCTGTATCAACCACATGACTAAACTGTTTCGTATTTCCACCCGCCAGCGTTCTCGCTTAAAATACAAACATTGCTTAAATTTATAATTTAAATGGTAGTTACTATTTTGTTTAAAAGACGAATGAAATTAAATAAACACTAAAAGTTAAGGGGAGTTTACCATAATACAATAGTCAAAATTTCATTTAAATCGGTTGAGCCGTTTCTGAGATTAGCGTGCACAGACAAGCAGACGAACAGATAAACAGACAAACAGAAAAGAAAATAAAAAAAAGCATTGTTTGGGTTCTATTATATTGATAAATGTCCCTAAAAATATTTTTTTCATATATCTTCCATGTACAGGCAGCGATCAGTTACACTTTTATTATATGCATATAAATAGCGATTGCAAGTAAAATTTTCCGTTTCGTTTCGATGGAAACACCGACAAAAATACAATATAAAAATCATATTTATAGCTTTAGTGGACAAGGTTACAATACAATGTACAAGAAAAAAACATAGTGTGTTATCAATTATTGTTAGTTATTAGGTAATGAATATGAAAAAGACATATTTAGAAAACGTATCCCGCTGCGTTTAAAATTTTTATACGTTTTCTAAATACGTGTTTTTCAATTTCCTAAGTGTGCGATTAACACTTTAAAAAAAAGGTTAAAAATAATGAAGATGATTAAATTATAGGTATATTGTTGTTTTTTTAACATTCTTTTTAAAGTGTTATTTATTGACACACTTAGGAAATTGAAAAACATATATTTAGAAAAAGGTTTTCTAATATATGTTTTAATATTTGTTGTTATATATATGGTTTACTTTTCAAGTGAATTCCAGGCGGAACTTAATGCCGCGTGTTACCCTACTAGAGGGAAGAAATTAAAATAATTTTAATGTAATCATTGCTCCAAGCGGGCATCGAACCCACAACTGTCGCGTTTACAACGAAACGATGTCCCATTGTGATATGAAGACACCAAAATATATAACATTTTGAATCATTAATTAAGGTTATAATTTATATCTATCTATAAGTATACATATAATGAAAATGGAAGATATATGAAAAAATATAATATTGGGAACATTTGTCAATTTAATAGAACGTAAAACAATGACTTTTAATTTTATTTAGTATTTGTCTGTTTATGTCTGTCTGTCTATATAAGTTTGTATTTAATATTACAAACAGATTCTCCAATTTTCTTAATTTATATAGTTAATAGTGAGAATAGTTAAAACCAATTGAACAATTATGAAATGATATATGCAACCACTAAGGTAATGGAAGATTCCTATGAGACGGACAATATTGAGGATTTTATCTTTACAAATGAATAATATAAAAATGTTTCTTTATTAAATGTATATGCATGTAAATTTACACGGTACATATACCAAAAGATTTTTCTTTCAGGGTAATCTCCGGAACGGCTGGACCGATTTTGACGGGATTTTCACTGGCAACAACACGCAATATTTAGAATAATGGCGAAAGTGGAGAACGGAGTGTCTTAGACTGTGTTCTATCTGACTGCCCTGCTATTCGGAAAAGGACACCCTTTTCGCTTATTCGCTTCGCTTTTCTTTTAGCTCCACAGCTATTATAAAAATTCAGTTACATGTAAAACTTTAGAACTAAACCCTTATAGCTAATAGCCGTTATAACCTATTTTTTTTCAATTCAACTAATATCAATCGTCCGCACAGTAAATTGAACAATAAACATTACGTAAGACGTTCGCAGTGTGCGTAATTGCGGGTCTGTGACCGTCGTCACTTAGAGGGTCAGTAACCGATCGATTAAAAGTTGCTAGGCCGAAAATAATATAAATAAGCCACGCCGATTAGCTAAATACGCGTTGCCATAGCCTGTTATGCCTATGCAATATTTATTTTATTAATATAAAGTGTGTTTAATGTGTTATTGGGAAAAATATCGGCTTCCCACACCTATTCTCTATATCAATTTTAACTCTGCCAATTTCCATATTTCTCTGTTCGTATAGTTTATTGTACAAACGACTCGAAAATTACTGCTTCACGTATAAATATAATAGTTTTTTTTTTTACATTTTGGCAAAGATTGGTAGAGGCATTATAATTATTATTATAGTGCGGTGTGCTTATAATTATTCTTATGGAAAGCATTCCAGAAAAGACCTCTTCTTTTTTTACGAGAAGTTAAGGGTAGTGGGTAACGTACCTCAAACCAACCAACCAAGCTTGTAAATCTATCGGACATAGGTACCTGCAAATATACGAATCCACTAATAGTGGACACAATTTAAAATCTCAAGTAAATTTTATTTATTATTGCAAATTTTTGTGTTTAAAAACACAAATCATTATTTACTATAAAAACATCAAGAAACGTCTGTAAAATCTTAAACATACATTGAATTTCAAAAACAGCATTATACTCGTATATCACGAGTTTCGGTCTGCGTCATGAAAGAAAAAGTTCGTCTACTTCAGAGGTTGAAAATTTTTCTTATGGCGTACATTCACCTGGCTGGGTTGATTTAGTTCATTCGCATTATGTCCAATACTATATCGTAATATATCTTTTGATAATAAAAAAAGAAGATACTCAAAAAAATATTTACTTTGGCACGCTCTTTTGTAAATTTTACACATTGTAAAATTGACACTCAGTACTCCATTTTAGAATTGATCGAAGTCCAGATAGGCGTGTTGAGTGGCAGAACTGAACACCGCATTTTATCTTAGAAGCTGAGAAATGAAAATATTTTAAATATAATTATTCCCCTGAGTGGGAATCAAACCCACAACCAACAGCATTAACAGTCAGGTGCAGTATCAATGCGAGTCGAGTAAAGAATGAAGGGTCTTGATACTAGGTTCTCTTGGAATACCCTGATGTGCGGGAAAAAGCGTGACGCTGCGACGCTTATTTGCTTAATCTGCTTATCATTTTTATAAAATTGACTTTAGTATTGATTTATGAATAATTATAACATGTATTATAAGACACTTAGACGGAAAATAGAAAAAAAACAAACACGACTACAATATACATAAACTGTGACTGGCAAACATCTCACAGATGATACTCATGGACTGGAATTCCCGAAGGAATTCCCGAAGTTCCCTCGGAGCTAGATAAAAGACAAGATTTTATGTTTTATAGCAGAAATTAGGTCATTGTGGCGCATTGTGATAGCAAATTTTTTACGCGATGATTGTGGGTTCGATTCGCACTTGTGGGAATCATCATTTATATGATAATCATTTTTCGCTCTGGTGATACGACAAAACGTGTGGTTAAGTTCCGCCATACAACACGCAATGTTTCGATTTTGGGCGCAAAGTGGAGAACTTAGTGTCATGACACTAAGTTCTCTCTGACTACCTGCTAAGTGTGATTGAAGCTGCTAAATTTCTGTATTCATGGACATCGTGGAAAGTACAGAACTGATTTTGATTGTTTCTTTTTATTTTTTTTGATGGCATGTTATATAGTATGATATATAGCATGTTGGAATTATTTTATAATAAAAATACATAACTACCAATTAGGTTATTAATAAGCCTTTTTAAAAAAGTAACTTAGATAAAGCCAATATTTTATATTAGTAGTGGAATATAATAAATATTTCGAACTTAAGTATTTACAAACAACAGCATAGCAACGTCTGTTAGACTTATTTCGTAGAGGGTCTACGGGGGCGTTCACCCTCAAATCGTAGCGCGTAGCCGATAACGTAGTGGGCAGTGACCTCGTAGTCGTTTAAATATTATATTCTATTTAATTTATATACAATTGCCAAATTACATAGATTACTTTAAATAATCACCCACATAAGTAGATGATATGACTAAGTACAGTCTGGCAATAAATACTGTTATGATTAAAATTAAATAAAATATTACTTTTGAATTTGGATATAATTTTTATATGATTGTTCATTGTGTTTTCTTATTTTCACGACAATATATTGTAAAATATTTTGTGATATGAAAAAGGAGTGGGGTGATTAAAAGAACCGAATCGCTGTGTATGAATTACATAAATAAGCATTTCATTATAATTAAAATTTTCAAAATCCTCCATACGCTTGGTATTAATCAAAAGTTTGTGAACCGGGCTATTGATAGGTGCAAGGAAAACTGGAGATGACGAGAGACCTAGAACCATGTCGCGTATTTTAAAAGATGACTTAGGACTTGCAGCCTGACCGTATTTATGTTGAAACCTCCAAAGAACCTTCCCAATTAATCCAACTTTGTGGTGGGGTGTTATCTATGAAGGAGTGACTAAGCCTGATATTTTTGTGAAAAAGATATCAATACACCGGCACAATTGTATGAAGATGCCACTCTTGAGAAGGTAGTTAGTTTTACCAATGTTTAATAACCAAGAATGGTTCTTTCAGCAAGACTCGGCGCCGGGTCATAAAGCTCGATCCACCCAATGTTGGTTAGATACAAACGTTCTAGGCTTCATCGAAGCAGTTGACTGGCCATATCTAGTTCTGATCTTAATCCACTGGATTAAGATTTATGGCCAGTTTTAGAGAGTAAGCTTAAGCGTAAGTAAGTAACACACGTTTTTTTTTAAACAATATTTATGGCAAGAATAAGTTTATTGTTACAAAAACTTTATCTTTGGGTTCTAAATAATATATTTGATATGAAATCACTGGATCATACAGCTAATTGAATTAGAAGGTATTGGGTTCGAATACCACTTTAGAGGAAAATTTACTTCCAAGTATAAGTGTTTTTTCAGGCAGGCTTTCAGCAGAGGGCCTTATAACAAAAATAGCTACAACTGTATACAATTATGAAATCCATACTATCATACTAATATTATTAATGTGAAAGAAAATTTGTCTGTCAAAACCGATTGTGATGAAATTTTATAAAGACTGTGCCCGCGACTTTGTCCGCGTAAAGATCTTACATTAGCTATTTGCCAGTGATAGCCCCGTCAAAAAATGCTCCGTTCTAGATTAGCCGGAACAAACAGACTGACAGACACAAAAATAGCAAAAAATAATATTCTGGTATATGTAGCGTGTATACATATGCATTTAGCATATATATACCATAATATTAATTTATTGACTACAATGGTACACTATTTTGGCTTTAATGGCTTGAACATAAGATACTTACTTGATATTTTGGTCAATTCACACAATGTCTTTATAACTTGTAGCCTATGTGTTATTCTGATGTATAAGCTATATTATTGTAAAGTTTCATTAAAATTCATACAGTACTTTTTACGTCAAAGAGTAACAAACATCCTTACAAACTTTCGCGTTTATAATATTAATATTAATTGCGGGTCTTGGGATCAACAAATGCGACTTTTGTCTCCCATTTTTTATTTAGTTTTTCCAGGCTTTTAATTGTTTTACGAAAAGGCCGCCAAAAATATGAAACACTTATAGTTCACGCGATGCTTAAATGGGAAGAATGTGTGGAGGTTATCCAAGAGAAACTTCTTCGAATCTTGATAAATTAGAATTGAAATGTAAAATTTCAATTAACTACTTAGTCACTAGTTGCCCCGATAAATAAAATGATAATATCGTGTAACATTATTACATACTCACACGTAGCAATCAAGTGTCATTGACATTAATTTAACCCAAAAAGATAATTCAAATCTGTACATTTATTTGTCACAAAATATTATGATTAAGTGTAATATATCGGAATATTAATAACAAACCATTTGTATTTAAAACGAGCCGTTTATGACATCTGTTAATACCTAATATATAATGTTAATTGTATTATATATTTTATACTACTCTAGTTACCACTAGCAATTTTGTTTTTATTATATGACGTAAAATTTCATTGTTTTCAGTTATCGTAGGGTTTTGGCAAATCTACCCTAGAGGAGCTACTGTGGGAGGTTTATAGTGATCCTCCTGCAAGTCATTGAGGCTGCGGGTGCTCTGGAAGAAACCCCGGAGCACCCCGAAGGCAACGGTGGCCCGCAATAAGCGAGCTGTCCACCGAGGCGTCGTAGTAGCATGCGCAAGCGTTCCTGCGAAGTCTCATGATGGTAGAGAGGGTTTTGCGCTGTTTAAGTAGGTAGTATTGGGTTCACGGATGAGTCCCACAATATCATCCACTCGTAAGGTGCCTTGCGCGCAGATGATCTAAGTAAATTCTCAGCCTAAAAAAAGGGGTTTTGGCCAATAACCTCTTAGTGCTCCCCTATACTCATGTATTTTCCCGCACAGCAGGGTAGTCAGAAAGAAACTAGTGTGAAGACATTCCGTTCTCCACTTGTTGAGTGGCATAATTCAACGCCGCGCTTTGTCTTCTGTACCGGAGTGGAGAAACGAAAATATTTTAACTATAATCATTGCCCCGAGTGAGAATCGAACCTACAACCAATCGTGTTTACAGTACAGACACTGCCCTGCATCACAATGGCTTCATGGCATATTTTTTTCACAATGCCAAATATTAACTTTTCTGTCCAGTTTTGGTTGTGCGTTACTGTCAATTTTTATTAAAATTGATGATTAAATGAGAGTGAAATGCTTGCTCCAGTCTATTTCAACGGTATCATTGTCACTAATAAATCTGTAAATAATTGATTTAAGAAAAAAAAGTAGTCCCACAGAGGTTCTTCTTAGGTCTAAGGCATTAACTTTAGTGAACCGGTGGTAAATTTATTGATTCTTATTTTGAATAAAAATATTTTACATTTTTCGACTTATATGACTAAGATGCACCTATGTAAGAATACATGTGGGATGTTTGCCAGTTTAGAGCGTACTTGCAAATTTGAATTAACAAAGTTTACACTCGCCTATTTACCTTTAGTAATGACAATTTGTTACAGCAAGATTCAATCTTCATTCAGACTTCATTTTAAATTACAATAAGTAACTTTTCATTACGCTATAATAATTAAAAAATGATATCTATGTTTTCTCAAAAGCCATCCATGTTGAATAAATCTATTTTAACCTAACTAGTCGTGTATCTATTATAATTAAATTCAATTACTAACTGTGCTATGTGCTCACAGGTGCACTGCCAGCCATATTTTAGTACTTGAGAAACAAATTTACAGTAAGTTATGGAGCTGTAACCACTGATGGTCTAAACTCTTATAGCAAATAAAATATCTAGTATACTTTTATAATATTTTATTTTTTGCAGCTTCAAGCTATTTCCTGCATAACAGAGTGTCAGAGAGAACCTAACGTCACGACACTCCATTCTTCGTTTAAATGACGGTATAATTAGCGTATTAAATTGTGGAATTTGTCTTAGGTGCCAGAACTGAGAAATAAAAATAATATATAATCATTCCCCCGACCGTGATTCGATCACACCACCAACCGCGTTTACAGTTAGACACTATCCCACTTGCTCACAATAGTCTTTATAATAAATGTATATAAAATATTCTTTGCCATATCTTCACTATATCTCCACTTTTGTCCATATTAAATATATGGTGTGAAAAGAAGGAAATTAATTGATACTTCAGTTTCATCTCACGTTAGAGATGTTGCTGAAAAGTCGGTGAGTCTTTCGTCCACACTGTCCTAACTAGATCGGCCAAGCCAGCTAGTGAAGCCAGCATGAAGCCGCCATGGTTGTAAATTTGAACTAGGGCCTTTGAACCGCAGGAACTGTTATATTTAAGCTAACCACCCGCTGATATGTGGTGAACTAAAAAAAATGGAGAATTAAAATAGCCTAAGTTTACTTCGAGACCCTCCAGCTATCTTTATTTAAAGTTCCATCGCAATCGAATCAGCGGTTTGGCTTGATGAGACGTCATCAGACAGACAGAGTTACTTTCGAAATTATAATATAATATAAATAGTATAGATTATTTTCATTTCCCAGCTCCGGCAAGACAAATTGTGCCATTCGCCATACAATGTGTCGGATTAAGGCGGAAAGTGGAGATTTGAATGTCTTGACTTTTTGACTGGGAATCGTTTAACCCTAATTTGAGATATGCTATAAAAAATATTTGCTTATACGTCATTAGGCTCTGCGTAAGGAACAAAATAATTGAACGGGACGTTACCGTACAATATATTGTTAGTTTTTTTTTTATCTGCGTACATTTTTTATACCTACAAACTTAACACAGTTTCAATGCGTTATCGGTCGTTCACTTGTGATAACCTACTTTCGTATAACCGTTTTATTTGGTTTTTTATGTAATTTCGCGATTAAAGTATCTTTTTTAATGTTATCTCGTCATATTTGGGTCTACAGCGTAATAATCCGTTGTGAAGTTCTGTAATATTTTATTATCTTTCGAGTTCTATGTATTACACAAATGTATGTACATATGTATGTATTAATAAAAATTACAATTAGCTTGTCAACGAGGAATTTGATTCAAATTCAAATTGAAACAAGTAAAAATGATACAGTTCGAGTGAAGTAGTTATTTTTTTTAAATCTTTAGCTGTTATTTTTTAAGGAAACAGAAAGTGTTATAATCATTCCTCCACTCCACTGCGCCACAATGGCCTCGATTTGGTGGGTTAAAAAAATATATATTGGATTTTTTTTTATTTTTTCTTAATTTTCAATCCAAACTACTTATAAGAGTATCAAAACTCTACCTGTGACTACGGACTAGTGTGCGGAACGTTCAGTTTTATAAAATATATTTTCGATTACCAAAATAAAAACCATTAGCAAAAAAGCATCTTCTCGCTTTTTCCCACATAGTATTTGTATTACCAGGGCGGGAGAATGTAAATAACTAAAATATAACCATTCCTCCGAGTGGAAATCGAACCTAAAACCAATTTTTACAATGACAGGCTGTCCCTGTCTGCTGCTGTGCTATCAATTCAAATTTAATTCGAACAACCATTCGATATTTTTTATATGAAATAAATCAACAAAATTTATATTATTAAAGCGAAAACTCCAATTGAATCCAAGTGAAATCAAAAGTAATATAAATGAATATATTTAATTCATTAAATGTGTAAGTGCAGCGATGGCGCGGCCAGACAACAAAGGCGACTAAATCACCCGACGAGACGACGTTATTAGCTTATAACTGCATTTAGATGTTATTACTAAATGTTACCGAAATTTTATATGAAAATTATTGAAATTTTATATTTTGTATATACCTATTTAAGTATTTTTGTAGTCTTAACAAGCTTTTATTCGATTAACTACTGTATAGCAATATACAAAATTTTGATTTTGATACATTTTCTGCAAGTGTAGTATTACATCTTCACACTTTTCCCGCACAGCAGGGTAGTGAACGAGAACCTAGTATCAAGACACTTCCTTCTCCACACAACACACTTGTAGTATAGCAATACAATATTTTCATACCTGATCCTCATATCTATGCGAGAACGCCCAGCATAAGGAGAATGTTTTTAAGCTTTTTCATCTATTTTGTTTGTTACAATTAAAATTTTTAGTTATATATAATATTTTCATACCTGAACCTCATATCTATGCGAGAACGCCCAGCATAAGGAGAATGTTTTTTAAGCTTTTTCATCTATTTTGTTTGTTACAATTAAAATTTGCAGTTGGCAGAAACAATATAGTGAAAATTCGCTTTGTTTCGTTTTCACGTAAATTAGCGGATTTCAAAGCCAAATTTCATACGTATTCTAATCCAAATCCACAATAACTCACACATATACAACAAAAACTAAGTTTGGTACACTCAATAAACAAAATGCCTACTGCCTACATTTAGACCAATTATTTAGCAAGTTATAACGATCGTTTAAATTCCATTTTTTTATTTTGATGATGATTGAATTGATGGAATATAATAAATAAGAGGCCATCACGGCTCAATGGGACAGCGTCCGACTGAAATCACGATTGTCTTCGATGTGCCCTCGGTGGAATTATGATTATTTTATTATTTTCATTTCAACCGCTCTGGTGAACAAGACAATGTGTGGCGTTTAGATTTACCACGCATATTTCGAATTCAAGCATATATCGAATTCAAGCATATTTGGAATTCAAGCATATTTGGAATTCAAGCATATTTGGAATTCAAGCATATTTTGAATTCAAGCGTATTTGGAATTCAAGCATATTTCGAATTCAAGCATATTTCGAATTCAAGCAAATTTCGAATTTAAGCATATTTCGAATTCAAGTGGAGAACAGAGTGTCTTGACATTAAGCTGCTATGCGGCCAAAAGCGTGAAATTGAAAATATTTTCTACTAACTCTAACTAAAGAAGCAAGTTATGTATTCGCCCTATACTTTAAAATATACAATATTCTTAAATGTGGTAATAAAATTTGAACACCGTGTGTCATAACCCTAATCTAAAATAACGGTTTTCGTTACGGTGCGTTACCAACATAATGAGGTAACGTAAGTACATCACACGACATGACATGGATACAGTATTTTGCAACCTTTTGTATGAATAACTGTTTGGCTTATCGTTTTCAAATGAAAATAGAAGTTTACGTAAATATTTATTCCATAACTAGCTGTGCCCGGGACTTCGTCCGTAAAGAATTCTTAAGTGAAAGTAGTGTAAGTTACTCCTTGTTACATCAGCTATCTGCCAGTGAAAGTGGTTTCAAAATCGGTCCAGCCGTTCCAGAGATTAGCCGAAACGAACAGTCAGATAGATAAACAGACAAAAATATATATATGTTGGTATGTATACCGTGTATACATACATATATATTTCTTAAATATGACACTCAAATTTTGTTTAGTTGTATACATATTTTCTCTAGTCCAAGATGCAGCGTTAAGTTGCGCTAATCTCTCCTCATCTCTCTTCATCACCCGCTGGGGGACCTTGAGCCTTCTCATGAGATACATAGGTAACGACTACGTCTCGCTCCCGTATGTCATTACTGGCAACACACACTGGCAAAGACTATGGTCTTGGGACGCTGAGATAAATTGGACACGAAGAACTTCCCAAATGCTGCCCACCCGAGCTGAAGGCGATGACTGATCTCTTTCTCGCAGTTGGATTTACCTAACTAGACTGTGTGTCTCAGGTATATGTAATGGTCAACAACTTCGTGAGTAGCGTTCCCAGTACTAACCGGAGCAGGTACAATATGGACATTTAACATGATTGTTCCAGCCAGACCATCAGACTTTCAATATATTTTGTAAAACAAAACAAACCAAATAGGATTTCAACTCACAGTCATCGTATTCACTTAAGCCCATTCCATTCCACACAACTAGAACGCCGACATTTTTTCGCTACTACAACAGTTAAGTTCAATTGTAAAAAAACAGAAGAAGCTTTCTCATAAAATACCTGTGTAAATACAGTATTTTCTTAATAAAAACTACTACGCCATTCACCACCTGGCAGACCAGTATCTACAGTTACTCTAGAATCCTACTAACATGGAAAAATGTATGCACCTGGAACCAACCAGCTCTAAAGACCTCTAGTTAGAACAATTTAAAATATATCTATAGGTCCATATAAAATGGTTTTAAAAGAGAATGTGTGAATTTTTAAGACTTTTATTTTTGTATTTAAGTCATATAACTTGTGAATAATGTCAAACTACATTGTTACAATATTAACGCCTATTAATTGGATTATAAAGTTTAGTTGATATATTAAGCTTATCGGTTTTCGCAATTTTTACACATTTTCAAATGAAACTATTCTTAAATGGATGAATTAGATTGGATGGATTAATCGCGTATTATATGTAATTGCAAGAATCCAGGTAAGTACGAGTGGCAACTAAGAAATCGTTGGCGGTAGTTTGATATAATAATTGTATGAACTGACAGACGAATGCCACTTCAGTCTCTCCAAACCATGGACTACATAAAGTGTTCAAAACGATGGGTTTCTTAAATGTATTTTCGAATACTAATAATATAAACAATTAATGCGGTTAAAAATAATTTAATTTTACAATAACTGATATATATTTAATTTGGTGAATGAAAATAGTTTAGTTTATTAATGGTTGTGGGTTTAATTACTTAAACTAACAACTAAACATTTTTAAAACTGAACATTTCTCCGCTATGGCCTGACAAAGCGCGTCCTTGAAACTCGCCACTCAGCACACAATGTCTAGAATTCGGGTGGAAAGGAAAGAAGAGGAAAAATATAATGACTGTATACTTCCCTTAAAATAGTTTTTGTCAAAATTAATAATCTAATAGCCACTGTCAAAAAATATTTATAAATCTTGATAATCTATACTTAAACATGTCCTGTTAGCTACTTTGTAAATGCGGACAAGCCGACCATGAGGCCGTCATCGTGGCGCAGTGTGACAGCGTTTGATTTTATACACGATGGTGGTCGGTTCGATCGCATTCGGAGAAATTGGAATATAGGAATTCTATTACAATATATATATTTTTTTATTTTTAATATTCAAATCTGGTGACAGGACAAACCGTGGCGTTGCATTACGTCACTCAACACGCAATGTCTTTCATTCAGGGAAGGTCGAGAACGGAGTGCTATCTTGACTTGACACTAGATCCACTCTGCCTACTATGTGGAGAAAAGCCTGAAGAGTTCTTATGTAATCTACTACCTGTTCTGAGCTTCAAAGCTTATTAGACTATTAAGCTCCAAGAAAAAATCAAAAACTAATACAGAAAAGCTTTAAATGTAAATTTTTATTAAATTTTAAGCTTCGTTTAATAGTTACTGAATGTGTGGAAGAAGCCCATAAAAATGATTTCACGCCATAAGCTGTAGTGGCTGGGCAACTTTTATTTTTATCGTCTCGCATCACACCTGGCGGTACTGTTACTTTTGCAATCTGAAAATATCGATGCGAGCCTGTCATGTCACACGATTTTTGGTTATCGATTTTTCTTTTTTTTTCTCACGGCTGAATGAGTGCAGTATTGCACTTGTTGAGTGGTGGGAAAAATCACGAATCACCCGCATTTCTTTTGATACACAAAGAACATAGTTTTTGCATTTATCATAAATTCTTATCTAGGCAAAGAGCCTAATGTCAAGACATTCCATTCTCCACTTTCCGTCAGAATCCGAGACATTGCGTTTTTAGTGGTTAGTCTTATAAAAGTTATTTGAAAAAAGAATTGACTAGGCATTAAATGTATATGGCTCTTCTGGTGTTACACGGGGTCGTGGGCGGCGGTGATCACTTAACCTCAGGTGCCCCGAACGCGCGTTTGCATTTCCATAGAATAAAGAAAATAAAAAAAGGCATTAGATTTTTTGTGTTCTCGAAGACACTGGGAAGTTTGTTCACTGAGATTGAGACGAACATTGATACTGAAATTAAATAAAAGTTATCTTTTAATGAAAAAATCTTTTTTGTCTATTGCATCTGCCTTTTTTTTTTTTTACATGAGGAAATCCGTTACGGATACCCGCCCGATTGGGGACTCGGACGCGGTTATGTGGGACTCCGGACCGGCAGATGTTAGGCCGGCCGTTTACCCACTAAAACCTCACGGTGCTCCTCCTCCACCGCCACTGGCCAGGGCCACGGGAACTACAATCTTCCATGACCCTGGCGGTGGGAGCCTGCTAGGCACGTCGCGGAAACGAGGGTGGTGGAAATCACCCTCGACGGCCTGCTCGGAGTAGCGCGCGGGAGCATCCAGCGCGTGCCTACTCGGGCCAGGTGAGTAGGCGATCAGCTTCCCCAAGCTGACCGCCCTCTGGCCGATTAGGGCGGAAGGCGGCGGTCGTGTGCCGCCCTCCGGCGACCCGGTCGTTTGCGACGGATGGCGAGGTCGGAAGAGGCCTCCCTCGCGCGCTCCGCCGCTTCCTTCTCGAGCACCACTGCCTCGCAGAAGGATCCGACCGCGTCCCACGACTCCTCGCTACCCACCATGGCCTTGAACACGGCCGGCAGGGAGAGGTCGCGCCCTATGACACCGCGCCTATTGCTTCTGCCTAAGTGTATGTCTTTATTATAATAATTTAATTAATTAAAATAAAAGAAACTGTAAATTTTATCACCCATAGTTATCGTAGCTAGAACCTGGAAATTTTTACTATGGAAATATTGTTATATAATCCGGACAAAAGTACAAATGTTCGTGCAAATGTAAATATTATTTTTTTTAGAAAACGTATAAAAGCCGCCACTTGGAAACCATCCAAGCTCTGATCGCTAAGCAATGTCATTAATCACAATGCTCAAATGTAACTGTCTCTCAAAAAAAAAAAAAAAAAACTCAAAACAAATAACGCCTTGCGTACATACTTCAAACTTTTAAAGGTTTTTTTAAAAAAATGGCTTTTAATTTCCTATGTGTAAGAATAACAGTTTAAAAAGTAAAAAACGATCTAAGAGTTTTTTACAATGATCGATTCATAGACACATCTAATAAAACCGAACAAATGTCGTATCAGTCGTGTCGTATATTATAAACGACATATTGAAAACATCTGCTAATATTTGCAAAACTGTTGTTTTTTATCTTTATTGTATTAAATAATGAAATATTACAAGTTTGATTAAAACACGCCTAATGTTATGTTACAACTATTCATATAAAGTAATATCTATTAAAACCAATATTTAATATATTTTTTATTTTAGTGTATCTTAATTTTAACTGATATGAACAGAAAAATCACTTTGTACTTCACTTACCTGCATTTTTATAAATATTGAAATCTAGATCGCGGAAACTAATACTTATATGTAAAGTCGAATTTAATGAAGGAAAACATTTGTATGAAAATTACGCATATAGTAGCAGTTCATAAAGAGATATGCAGAGTTCTAATATATTTTTAAAACTATTGACCCGCTCGCGGCTCCGCCTGCGTTAAACTACACGTCTAAGCTATTGTGTATTCCGCTCGCCCGTGTTCTCACTTCAACCACAAACTTTGCGTAAATTTATAATTTCAATTTTTTTTACTTTTTTAGTTATGAACAGATTGAAATAAAATAAACACTAAATGTTAACGGAAGGTTACCGAAATAATATAGTCAGAATTACATTTAAATCGGTTAAGTAGTTTCTAAGAATAGCGTGCACAAACGCACAGACAAACAGTGCGCAAGAGCGACCAACGCGCGCCTTCTCGGGCAACTTGCGAAGGCGCTCCTGTCTTTACGTGTCTACGGCACTGCTAGTAATTATTTATTATAATGGGAACTCACAAACACTGGATTTTTGTTAATATAGACTGTCACCCGCGAATTCCTTTTGGTGGACTCTATGACCTTATTTCTATTGCTATCACCCATTCGACGTCGGGTAATATATAAAATACCGTATTTCCCCGTACTTGTAGGTATTTCCGGAAATACTCTCTCTTAGTGCCTTCGTTCAATTATTTAATAGTTTAACACAATTATTTAATAATTGAATTATTATATTTATAACAAATACTCCTAAAAGTATGCCACTTGAATTATTTAAAAGCCAATACATTATTTAAAACTATATGCCGCAGGTGAAAAATTATTTCGGTCCAAACGTTTATCATATATGCAGTTTATAATATTAAGACCCTAATAAATAACTTATAAAGAAGACGTTGACATAACGATTCCAATTTACTTCGTTGATTTATTTCTTATTAATTTTAAATATTAATTCAACTTGTTTTAAACTCAAAACTTTCAACTTTATTTTGAGATTAAAAAAAACGTTTAATTGGAAATTCAATGAATAGGCAAGCGTGTGTTCTCCTCGTAGACCAAATCAACGCTTAATATCAGACTTAGTGTGGTCAAGCAACTTTATACATAAAAAATAAATATCCACATTCTTTGTGACATGCCGGATATATTCAAGAGGTCTTCTGTATACATGTCCTCTCTCTCTCTCACACACTCTATTGCAGTTTGTCGGCTATGTCAAGTACCCAGAGGCTAGGGCAAAGGTGTTCGTAGTTTCGTCCCTCCACAAGTCCACCTCAGCATCCTTCATCTCGTCTACCTAGGACAGTATGGACAAATTTTATCCACCGTTGTCCTTAATATATATCATTTATTCATTTAATTTGAAAATACTCGTACCTTACTCTCTCGCTCTCTTTATGAATTTCGTATTTTACGTCTAATGGAGTATTTTTTAAATTTAAGCCATTTATGTAATATTTGTAATTTGTCATTTCAATATGAATACTACTGGCTATGTATATGGCTTCTGTGCGATGCCAACGTGATATCTCGTTAAGATAGTTTTTTATTTTATTTTGCTCGATATTCGAGGCCGCGGTCTTTGGTTGGTTGGGTTTTCTACAAAAACGAGGTATATTTCAATAATTCCCGTAAAAACTACACTTTTTGTAGAAGATAAAACTCACAACCGCGGTTTTGAAACGATTCTATGATAAAGTTGTCATCGCATAGAAAAGATATATTATAAACTAGCGACCCACTCACGGCTTCGCCTGCGTAAGTTAAATCACTAAACTATTTGGTATTTTCGCCCGCCCGCGTTCTCACTTAATTCACAAACTGCTCAATATTATGCTTCAAATTATTAAATGTTATAAACACTAAATGTTAAGGGAAATTTACCACGAGACGATAATCAAAACAGCGTTTAAGTGGTTACAGACGTTTTTACCGATTAGCGTGCACAACCAAACAGAAACACAGAAAAGAAAATTTTAAAATCATTGTTTTGGGTTCTATTATATTAATAAATGCCTTTAATAATAAATATTTTTATGTACCTTCCACGTACAGACAGCGATCAGTAAAATTTTTATTATATGAATCGATTTATTATAGTTGCGTAAAGTAATCATATAGCGTTGATATAAGCTAGAAAATGTCTAATAAGCCGAAAGGTTGTAGATTCAAAGTGTACAAGAATATTTATAATATAGATTTGGACACTTAGTATTCATCACTATTATCAATGAAATTATAATCTACAAAAAAACAGGAGGACCACTTACGAGAGTACAGAGAGAGAACTCAACACTTTCCGCCTGAACTCGAGACTTAGCATGTTGAGTGGCGGAACTCAACGCTGCGCTTTGTTTTACCAGATAAATATGAAAATAATGTAAATATTTCCCGAGTGGAATTGAACCCATCACCAATTTTGTTTACAGTGAGACGCTGTTCCACTGCGTCATGATAGCCTCTATTGTAATGTTAATTAAAACTTAAGGACATGAATTTATAAGTATATACTTTTTGTATGTTTATTCTATTTATTTAAACTCAATCACTAAAATATAACGGAGAGCGTCGTCACTAGATTCTCTTCACTTATTACAAAATGAGGCGCTCGTTTGTATTATAATAAATTATATAGCGTTTAATATATTATTTTCCTCACAACACAAGTTGAACAGAACGATAGTCAGATATGCATTTTCGATATAAATACACCGCCCTTCGTCCGTACGGCGACCCCGGTGATCAAGGTCGGTGCATCATGTGCGCTGCGCATTTTATATTTCATAAGTCTTATTTTAAAACTGTTTGTAAATGTCTTAAAAGTACTTATAAACGCTCCTCGTTAAGGCTTTTACAAAATGGCATTAAATTTTGTATATTATACATATATATATAGCCCATAAGTATATAACAAACAGGGCTCGTTTTCGGGTGTAGCATAGCAGGTAGATAGACTAGTGCCAAGGTACTCCGCTCTCTGTTTTACGCCTGCAGGAGCTTAACGAAACACTTGTGATCGAGTGAAAATAATGTTTTAAACACAAAATATATATTTTTTTCCTTTTTATGTAATACCCACGTTTTCTAGTAGAATAAACTTAGAGTGACGCATCACTTTCCTCCATTTTTGGCCTACTTAAAAGATATTGCGTGCTCAGTGGAGAAAATCAACGCAGTTTTAAAAAAAAGAAATCTTTACTACTACTTACTACTCTAGATTAAAACTGTGTTGTAGTCATTAACGCATTCCTTCAGAAACTATGAAACTAAGTTTCTATACGACGATACGATACGTAGTGTAGTGTGGTTTCATTTAAATTATTTTAATTTATGTACTTTGGTAAGACAAAGCACGGGGTCAAGTTCCGCCTCTCAAAATGTAAAGTATCGAATTAGAGGAATTAGAGTGAAAAGTGGTGAACGGAGTGTCTGGACACCACGTTGCCTCTCTCTCTCTCTTGGGAAAAGCTCGAAGCTTAAAGAAAAAAAAGAAAAAAAAGCAATATTCTATTAAATATTCAAACTTAATAATATTAGAATTCTATTTAATTATTTTTCTGTATTCGATCAAAAATTATTTATATGGAATGGGTTTATCTTAAAGGTCGAATGACATTACCCTTTTTAGGAACAACTGGTTAATTTCTAGCTCGTCCTACACTCAGTAATAATTTCCTTAATATAAATATTAATTGTACATATACAACAATATATAAAAATATATTTATGCGATATACAATAAACAAAACTTCATTTCATATGAGAGAGAAACTTAAAAGTAATAATAAACGTTTTTTTAGCTATCTTGCATAGCATGGTGTATAGACGGGGACACTAGGCACTTAGTGTCACGACACTCCATTCTTCACTTTCCGCACACACTTGAGATATGTGGGTGGCGGAAATCAACACCGCAATGTGTTATCAAAGCAAAAAATGAATAATTTATTTTTTTAATTAAAAATATAAAGCTAAATTGAAATATTTTACTTTATAATAATAGCTATATACTGATAAGTCTGTCCGTTTATACATATCCTGTAAATTAGGTATAAGCAATGATAGTTTAGTAAGGATTTACTCTGACTTTTTTTTTTTAATTAATAAAAAGTTTTAAATATATAACAATTCGATTCGCTCTCCACATTTTGCTTGAATTCGAGGCATTGCGTCTTAACGGAACTCAACGCCGCGCTTTGTTTTATTACTAATCATATATAAAAATAAAATATGTTAAAGTATCGTTTGAATGAAAATGGGACCTAACATGACTCACATTCGCATTGCAAATAGTTTTACCCGAACTAAATCGGAATTAAAAAACGAAAACGAAAGTAGCTTACATAACTTCATCTCCCTCGGCCATAGGACTTTGATGGTGTTAGAAAGAGATGGGTCGACAGGGAACATTTCTGCAAAGTGACGCAATGCTTACGCAAGGGGTCAATGCCCTCAAGGTGACCCAGACCTGGGCCCTGGTCCTAAAGGACGAAAGGATAGCTTTTTTTATAGTCTGAGGATTAACTTAGGTATATCTAAGTATGTACGTATGATTTAATACAACATGGAAATTTAAATTAATTTGAATTTCATCATCATCATGGTAAATAAATTGTGTACAAAATACATACCTTTTGAATGATTCCTGATCGATCTTTTCATATTTTTAAAGTATTATTCACACGCTTAGGATATGAAATACATTTTTAGAAAACGTATAAAAAAACTATTCAAACCTGCGCCTCTTGGAAGCCGTCCAAGCGCTCTGACCGCTAGGCCATGCGTTCATGACCGTTATTAACCTTTTTATATTGAACGTTATCTGTTAGCGATTTTAAAATTATTATTTTATATTTTAACGGAAACATGAAACTAGAATAGAATATACTGATAAATCTATAAAATTTCCTCTTTCAACTCGTACAAAAACTTGTGTGGCGTCAAAATTCAATTTCAAAATTCAGTTACTTAATTTACGTATTTGTTTTTAATACATATGTCATTTTTTCCTATTACTATATCCAGTTTGACTTACAATCGGGTACTAAACTAAATTCGAAAAGAACGCCATCAGGAAATGGTCATCTGACACAGTGTGGCAGCGTCTGACTGTATATGCGATGGTTGTGGGTTCGATTCTCATTTTGAGGAATGATTACATTTATACTATTTTCATTTCTCCGCTCTGGTGAGCGTGGCGCGAGGCGTTGAGGTCCGCCAATCAGCACACAATGTTTCGAATTCGGACAACGGAGTGTCTTGACTTGAATATCTAGGGATATTCTGAAGAAACAAACTAACAATCGACGCATAAACATTGGCTTCGCGAAATGACTCTGAACTACTAATAACGTAACGTCGCGACACCAAAGGATACAGTACTAGCTAAGTGACATTTTACATATCCCGCAGCAGCTCCTAGAAATATCATGAAATATCATAGAAAAACGGAGATACGAAGAGGGGAAATTAAAAAAAAATGGCCCTAAGTACTCGCTGTGCAGAGACTACTTGGTAAATAATTAATAGTGATAACTGTGCAGTACGACAGTGGAAAGCGTAGAACGGAATGTCTTGACCCTAGGGTGTCCCTAACTACCATACTGTGCGGGAAAAAACGTGACATCTAAAGTATTTAACTAATATTTTATTTTTAATATAATTAAGTTTATTTTAATCATTCACCAGAGAATCAAAGCTAAAGTAGAATGAGCACATTGAAGTGGAATTGGGCCGGCCATGTCTCCATACTGTTGTTAAACAGTCGATGGAGCCGATACGGTTAGAGTGGGGACCGCGCTTAGGGAAGCCCTAGGACGCTCTGCAGCACGATATACAGACGATTTGATGAAGGTTAAGGCTGGCACCAGATGAATGTCAGCTGCCCAAGACCAGGATGTTTGGTGCTCTAAAGGAATGACTACATTCAGCTGTGGAAGCCGACAGGCTGATCAAAAAATCCTTACATATGTTATTTCAATGGCAATTTCCCATAGAAATATGACCGTTTTATTATATACTGATAGTTTTATTATGTTTTGTATAAATATACAATTTTTCACTGTACTTCAATTAACAAAGACAAATGCGTTTTTTTATCAACAAAATTAATTTAACGTGTGAGTCAGAGTCAATTTACTCGTAGTGAGGGGAAAACAATGAACTTGAATTTATGATATATTACGTCTGTCGATGAAGTCTATTGTCTACATCGAAAATTATATGTCTGTCTTCGAAAAAAGTCCCCCGCGCATCATTTCGATTTTATATATTTTTAATACATTTTTTTATGTTTTTAACATTCAAATACGCCTCAAACTTCGAATTCATTCTCTTCATTTTGAAATTCGTCTGTTTATAACTTTATCAAGTATTCAATAAAGTGGAAAATGTGAATTTTAAATTCAACAGCACGAGTTTGTTGCCTAACTTTACGCTGTTTGCCCCATAGCAGGATTAGTCGGAGAAAACTTACCGTCAAGACACTTCGTTCTCCCACTTTTCGCCCTAACATGAGACATTAAGTGGTGAGAGATGGCCCTCAACGCCGTCAAAAAAAAAAATATAGTTCAAGAATATCAATATGTAAATAAGTACCGTTTGTTTAACTTTACATAGCTCCCGGATTTTGACGTTTCATGACATTGCGTAATTCAACGCCGCGATATGTCCGCTCTCATACTGGAGAAAAAATATTGTTTTAATAAAATCTCTCCTTTGCGGAACGATCGAATCCAAAACCATCGGTCAAACATATAATAATTATTATAATAAATGTCAAACAAAACCGCGTACTTAAAATATACTATACCAAATAACTTCTCAACATGCAAATTAAAATACTAATACAAATGACAAATACTAAATGAGGCTGCGCGAAGATAATATTAGATTTTTGAATTATTTGTTTATGTCTCCAAACTTTTGTTAATGTTATTTCTAACCAAAAAGTTTTTATTAATATGGTTTTTTTTATTCAATATCAATTTGGAATTCACGTTATTGCTCATCTTATCTTGACACGTGTTTTTCATATAACTGAGCTAAGCATTTGGCAGTTGTGATTAACATTTTTTGAAAACGTATAAAAATTGGAATGCAGCGGGATTCGAACTCGCGCCTTGTGGAAATTGTTCGTTGTTTATTTTCTAAAAAATGTTATTTTTTTCACATCCTAAGTGTGTGAATAACACTTGATTAACATAAGTTTTTTTTTTGACACTCTATTTTTCAGTTTACATGAATTTCAGTGCCCGAACCTGTATTGTAAGTAAATCAGTGCCGATGCTGCCCTGCAGCTCTTGTATTTTAGTATTTGTTGTAGTCGATATATTTGTTTTATACATTACCTCCATTTTCCGTCATATATATTTTTTTATTTAACTGGAGGACAAAAATCTGTATCGGTCTTTGTGTTGTTAGATTATAATTCTTTCGAGTCGTATTTAAAGTTACAATCATTATTTAAATCATATTGCTGAGGCCATCGTGGCATAATGGGACAATGTTGGACTGTTAATGCGATGGTTGTGGGTTCGATTTTTTATTATTCAATAGACCAGGCAAACGAGCGTTCGGATCACCTGATGGTAAGAGATAACCGCCGCGCTACGCAGCTACAGGTATGTTGCCGACCTTTAAGGTGGCAATAGACGCGCTTTTTAAAGGTACCCATGTCGAAGCTCCACTTGGGAGAACGATTCCATTTAAAGTATTTGGATTATCCGTTCGTCCGAATAAGACAAAACGCGGCGTTGAGTTCCGCAACTCAACACACAATATCTCAATTTTGGACGGAAAGTGGAGAGAGAATTGTCTTGACACCAGGTCCTCTATGACTGTCTGAGTGACTGTTAAGCTGTAAAAGTATTATTTATTTAATGTCAATCGTATTTCAAAAAATGCTATAATTAATGGTATTATGTAGCGTAAAATTATATTAATAATAATATTAAGAATAGAAATATTATTTTATAACAATAAATACCTGTAAGTGTAAAATAATAAAAAGTTATGAGATTACAATAAGTTTTTATATGCGCTCTTCAAGACATATTAACCTACCTACATTTGTAAATGTTCTCCTATGTACGTAATATTCTAATTGCAAACGTGATCTTATTCACATATATTTGTATAATCTCATACATATGTAACAATGTGTGTAGTCTGGGTTCACATCACCATACATATGTCTAATACAGAGAGAGAAATTAGTCACTGCCTTTTCCGCTTTCGTTTTTTAGTAAGATTCTTAGAAAACTTTACGAAAGAGCGTACACCAAAATATGTACAATTTAAATATACTCGCGATGAAATCGAACCCACAACTCTATTTATCATATTGTTTCGATTTATCCGTTCCGATAAGCTTTACACACCTCCCAGTTACAGCACAGAGAATCTAGTGTTTTTTAGTATTCGTTTTCTACTGAATGCATATCTAAATTGTTAAAATTAAGAATAATAAATAAACTTATTAGTCAATTCTCCTTTTACTTCAGCTTTATGCTTTTCCCCGCATAGCTTTAGAGAATCTAGCGTCAAGACACTCCGTTACCACATTCCGCTCAAAATCAATACCATAGCTTGTGCAATGGCGACACTCAACGCCACGCTTTATCTATTTCTACCGATAATTCTGCCGATTGGGGATCGAACTCACAACCATCACAGATACTGTTCCACTGCGCCACCATGGTGCATTTATTACATAGTATAGATATAATTTTTTCCATTGCACATGCACGTGATGCAGTCGTCACATGCTCTTAGTATGGACTACACACGTGAGCACATAAAGTTTACATTTTAATGGTTTTATATAACAATAATAAAATGATTATTGTCGTATATTTCATTGTTGTTTTGAATACTGTTTTTGTATTAACACATTTTCAACATTATTCTAAAAGTTATATATGTAGGTATATCTTGCATCTGTAAGACCTTGGAACATATAATTTTGTTGCAATTTTTTCTTATTTACAGATTATTATAGCTTCGTTGACGAGTTAAATAGGCGTTGCCTTAATAACGTGTTTGTCACTTTATATAAAGTATGCGTTAAACAAATGGCAGTGTGCATGCTATTTAAATTTAGTATTTAAATGTATTTAAAAGGCAAGGCTGCTTTATCGTACCGTGTTAACTTGATACCTACAAATTTCATAATCCTTCTTCTCCGTAATTTATGTAAAAAGGGGTCTAAAGATTTTCTATCACATACAAATATTGACAAGATGACCTGTTGAAGCGTAGTCAATCTATATAAACTTATATATGAAACACATGGTAGTATGTTTCATCATTACATTTATTTTGTTAATTTAATGTACCTTTTGTTCATTATTTAACCAAATAACAAATTTTACACTCATTCTATATATAAACTACAACTGTGCTAAATTTCATACAGCTACGTCCGCGTAGTTTCACTGGAAAGGGGAACAAAGTTTTAGCTTCACGTATTAATATCAATAACACATTAGAAAGTACAATTTAATGAAGATTTTCAAAAATCAAACAAACACCTCTATTTTTTATTTAAACAGTACCTTTTATGTCACTGCTTTAAGAATATTATAACATATTGCAATGTTATTATAAATACCATGACTTCAGAGAAATAATTAAAACGAAAAGAAGACTGATTGGACAAGATTTAGGCTGTAATAATTTATCTTTTGTTATTCTTTATCAAAGACAAAGCGCGACTTTGAGTCACTCAACACGCAAAATCTAGAATTCGGATGGAAAGTGGAGAACGGAGTGTCTACACACTAGGTTCTCTATGACTAATTTAGCTAAAAAAAATTTGCTAATAAGTTTACCTTTTGTTTTTAATTTTATTCATTTAGATACATAATAAGTGGAAAAAACTATATTTAGTAAATAAACTTGTTTCTTCCTCCACCGTTCGTGCATTTTGATAACCATTAGTAAACTATGACGTAATTCATACAAAGTATCGTAAAAATACACGTGAGCGACAAACTTCATTAAAAAAATATGTATGACATAATACTTATATAATACACACTTGTGTAAATATTTTTAGATATTTCTTATTATTTCCCATTATAAATGTAAAATGTGGTTTTCACGACCTGCGATAATGGAAATAAATATTTATATCTATATAAACTTATATAATAATAATGGCTTGGCAAACTTTGCTTACTTATGCAAAAACGGATGGCGTCTTTAAATTCCGCTATACAAAGCGTAATTTAACTGAGAAACATTTTTAGCGTCAGGATTCGAACCTGCGACTCGTGGAAACCGCCCATGCGCTCTGACTGCTAATCCATGCACATACATAGACGTGATGTTTTGTATATCCTAAGTGTGCGAATAATACTTTGAAAAAAGTTAAAATAATTTAACTGCTTTAAAGAAAGTACGCTCCGTCTATAATAGAAAAAATAAACAGCAAAATAAATTTCAAACAAATTTTCTCCAGTACTCAAAACGTCCGTTTCACTTAATTATACCAAATTCAACCACTTTAAGAAGTGACGGGGGACATATTATAAGTAAGTGCATTGATATACTATACCAGTTTGCCAAAAAAAACTTTTAAAGAGAGACCGATTTCAAAAGTCTAATATTCTAAGTTCCCCTCAGACAGACGGACAGACAGTATTGTGATCACACAATGGCGGGTCACCTTGTCTGCGCTTGCGCAGTGCTTTTTTTATTAATATTAGACCAAGCTTGATTGTTAGGAAGTATTTTTTTTAAGTGATTTATATGTTTAAATAAAGTTTTCAATTTTATATTTTGTTTGTTTGCTTACAATTTTTGATTTTTTTTTAATTACAAGGTGTTGTTCCACTGAAATCAAATGTAGGAAATTATGCATTTTTATAAGATAAATATATTTATTTCCTAACTTCTCGTCTTGAACTAAATAGATAAAGTAGCTAGAGAGAACCTAGACACACAATAAAATACACTTTATCTTTTTCCCCCATTGCATCTAATAAGCCTAGAAAAACGCAAAATATGTATTTTCGTAATAAATATCCTCGAATGAAATACAAACATACAATCCTTAATCTCTGTGAAGCTCTATACAAATAATAAAAATACTTAAAAACACATTTGCATCGAAATTAAATATATATTTATAAAATATTAACCATAAAAGGAAAAGACCATAATACATAACTCAATCTAGACCTTACAAGTAGCCCTATTAAAAAAATGAATAAACCATTCTCCCCTATACAATAACGGTGTAATATGGGGTCCACGCCAAGGCCAACAGGTCGTTGACCGGCAAGGTGACCCTAAAGTCACTGTGACCTACCCTAACGTCTCAGGTTTGATTCTGAGTAACGCATAATAGTCTGGTCTGGAAGCTCTAATCCGGTTGTGAACAAAAAACTGAAGATGAAGTAAGGTTACGGCTGCAAGGACGTCTGGCGTGGACAAACAGACGTACACCTTTAAAGACGAAAAAGTTATATAATAATTCACATTATTGATGAATTTTATTATTCATGGTCTATCCTTTCATCAATATACTATGACAATACTATATTTACAGGAAGAAAATATTTTTAATTGTTATATCTTTAATTACTTACATATTAATTAATTTAAGATATGATTTGTAGAGTTCATACCAAAAAGTTGGTGCTAAAATTTAAGTTAGTTAAAAGAATAAAATGCAATGCATAGGCAAAGCCGCGAGCGAGTCGCTAGTTACTAATAAAAAAATATATTATTCTCTTTTACACATACTTTTATATATAAAATAAGTATTTGAATGGTGCTATTAGTAGTTTTTATTGAAATATATTTAATGATTTTATAACGCCACATATATATGTATTATAAAGGACGAGTAAATTTGTCACCAAAAGAAAAGAGCTATATAAAAGATTAAAAAACTAACAAAAAGCACAGCTTATATATATCAAAGCTGAAAGCTTCTAAAACAAACAAAAACCTAAACCTCCAGCTATTTAACCTCTATTTACTATAGAGTCAATTATATCGTATCATTCCCACGCGAATATATTACGCAATAACAAAGGAGTATGATTCATATTACCTTGCATTGACTTGTCCTTCCTGGAAAAATGTCTAGACACTTTGTCCTGTTAGGTCATAGCAAGCTAACTTTTATTGTGTTAGGGTATGATTGAAGCTGTACACTGAATACGGTATCTAAACCTCTTAATAGATGGGTAAATCAACATACAGATGAGTAACTTGTGTACGAATAGTTAAATTATATGTAAAATATTTAACGTTTAAACAGTACTGTAAATTTAAAATTTAGAACCTTTTTGAGATGTCAATTAGTCTTCAGCTGGTAAATGGTAAAGGCATGTTGATATTAAGCTTCTTACAAATATCACTTTTAAAACTGATGCTGCAAAATGTAAGCGCGTACTCACTAATACACAATACGTCGTATCACAATTTGTATTCATTTTAATTTACTTATATGTATAACAAATTATAAAACTATCTTTGTCTTGTTTTTTGTCAAGATTGCTGTCTTAGGGGCCGCGTTGGGTTCTGCCACTTAACACTCAATGGTTTGATTTCGGGCAGAAAGTGGAGAACTGAGTGTCTTGATACTAGTTTTCCTCTCTGACTACCCTGCTATGCGGAAAAGCGTGAAACCATCAATTTATAATGCGAAATAATAATTAAAAAAAATATTATACAAATTCTTAATTTACGTGTAATATTAGTGTGTATTTTATGTATCAAACCAGATGATATAGTGTTCAATTTCGGCTACCAACTGTTTAAACTGTTAAACTGAGCTTCTTTGCCCAAAGTCCAGACTATAGTATAAAATTGCATAACCATTGACTCACGGCTTCCATTATACGTCCCCCTAACTCTGGAACGTCGCGACGCAGTGACTCACAGTTGTTACCCTTTAAGCTCGTAGACGATTTATATAGTATAAATAACTAATTCCAACTTTCTTTGTCGATCTGATACTAAAATGTTGGAAAAAAAAGCTATAAATTTTGTATAGTGATGCAAAATATCCGCTTAACATGATATGTCTTTGTATTTGTGCCTGTAAAAAAATCTATTAGGATTATTATTGTACCCAATACTGTTTAAGCGTATTGAAAGTGGACACCGGAGTGTTTTTAAGTACGTTTAATGGCATCTATCAATCAATGTAAGAAAGTCTTGCAAAGCTATTTTGAGACCTGTCGTCTGTTTTCCTTAAAAATTTGCACACATTTCCAGATCTGACGAGAATACGATATTTTCAATATAATGTACTTGTTGTTTGTATTAGTATAGTGTTTTAAAACTACGAGTATTTTGTAATTATATAACTAAATGGAACGTTATCAACTAACATGATAAACTTACTGCCACTGGTCTTGATGAAAATGTAGCTATTTGTATTATATTTTTTGTCTTTTATAAACATCACATTGGACATGCTGTAGGGTTGACTTGGTGGACGAACGATTCGAAGAAGGTGGCTGGCTGGGGGGGGAGTCTGGGGGGCGCGAGCTGCCCAGGACCGGGAGGGTTGGTGGTCCATGAAGGAGGTCTACGTTCAACAGTGGACGGTCACAGGCTGATAAAAAATAATCACAAAATGACACTATGGTATAGTTCGGACAAAAAGTATTATAAAAATGATTTGAAGTTTCTCGAATTCAACTCGTATAAACACTTATATTTAGAATATATGAATTTTATATATATATATATATATATGTAGTTACTTCGAATTGATCCTCAATGCCTCACTTAGCCCTCTTTTTGCCGTTATAAGTAAATTATAAAAAATGAACAAAGACAGCTCCCGACTAGACCTATTTTTGTCAAAATTTCCAACTTTACCTTTTTTTTTCTTCCCCTTCCGATTCTATTAATTACTGAATTATTATCAAAAAACTGTAAACCTTTTTGTATTTTATTTTATTTATTAACCACCTGCAATTTTTTTAATGTGCCAATTAGTCTTTGGAAAACATTTTTGCAGAGTTACCTGACATAGATTAAGGAGCTTTATCCCATTTAAATACATTTTTCAACTTTTAACTAGACTATTAAGGAAACAGACGCGTCAGATGGAACAAATAAGCCAAAGGCGTGAACAACTTAACCATCAAACGCTAATGTTATGAAGTTAGTGTAGCCACTGAAGCATGTGAGTTTTTGTAGTCTCACATCATAATAGATTCTTTGTTCGATCGCCTCGTATAAGCCTTTGAGGTTTTAAAAAAACTAAACTATATAAGGATTGACCTTTTAAAACGTAAAAAAATATTTAATTATATCACAGTCTAGTTATATAGCATTAGTGTGAAAAAATATACATATATGGAATATGTAAGGCTTCAATGTTAAACATAAAAGTTTAAATTTTATTCTACATAGCAAATCACTATTTAAACCAACATCTTAATACTTTCGAAGACTAATTCTTTGATATGAAGAGTGTAAAATGTACTACAAACATATTTTCTTTTTATTTATGACCACTTTTCTAAATCTTTATAGAATTTAAAATTATTTAAAAGAATGAAAATTACTTTTATACCACATTTTAGGGCTCTGTGACTCTATAATATATTAAGAGCTAAACAAAGTCGGTCCCAAATTAGATTTTTCTTTAATTTCGCTAAATTATTATCTAAATGAATGTTAAATTCGTTAAATGATAAAATTATATTATATATATATTAATGATTAATATGCTCAGTCACTTTATAATATTTATTATATGATTGATTGTAGGCACGATTGGTTGTGGGTTCGATTCCCATTCTAGGGAATAGGATCCAAAACTAATCGCGATTCAGATCATAATTTAATATTTTTTTTTCTTTGCTCTGGTAAACAAGTCCAAGCGCGGCGTTGTGTTCCACTCAACACGCAATGTGCAAGCTAAATACAAGTAAAGTTCGTATTATAATGTCTAAAAGTATTTAATTCTGCAAAATATTGAATGAATTCTTAATATTTTATGATTAAAGTTTTAAAATAATACAAAATAGTCATTAAATTGTATTCTTACATCATGCGTAATATTTATATAAGTATCTGTAAAAAGCCAATCATTTGAGTTCGAATATAATACAGAAATACTAACAAGCAAAGCGGGAAAAATTCGGACTGGATTACTTAGACATTTTCCAATTGAATTAGGTTGAAATCCAGCTGCATTCACGTATTTCGATAGAAATTTTAATAGACCTACGTTTAAATAACAAAGATTCTACATTCCGGTGTAATGAATAACAAATCGATAAGCGCTATCATATTACTAACCACTTGTGCATCAATTGTAGATATCGATTTAAATTAATATTATGACTCATTTGCTACTGAATTTATTGATTTTTACTAAAGTGTGATTTTGTATTACTTGAAGAAACTTACATTTGTAAAGGAAAAAGAGTATTTACATTCTGTAATAAATATTGAATTATTATGATTTTTAAACTATTAATTTTAATGTAACATGTCTAGCAAGAAGAATCTAGTGTATAGTACACTAGATTCTTCTTGCTAGACATGTAAATTATATTGATTTTCTCGATTTCATAAACAAAGAACAGTGTTAAGTAACGCCACTCAACAAACGATGTCTCTATTAAGGTGGAAAAGCGTAGAACGGAGTGTCGGGAAAATAATTAATACTTTACTTTAAAGTGAACAAATTAAAAGATTCATATTAAAATGGCTTATTAAGAAATCATATAACCATTTATTACATTACGTAATATGCTGACTGTAAAGTTATCTGCAGTATAACTTGGGTGTCTGCGTTCCAGCTTGCACGTGGAGAGAAATTGTCTTTCAAAACAAATTAGACTTCAATATTTTATAATAATAAGCATTGTATGATCTTCTAGATGAGATATTTTAATTACTATTTAAATATATTTTTGAAACTTTCCAAGATAAATATTTTCAAATATAAAATCGCTTTAGGGCACTTCAAAATATAGTTTAAATATGTTTCTATAGGCTTGTGCAGCTTAGGACAGCATATTAGGGCTCTGTGACTCTATAATTTACTAAGAATTTTAATTACTATTTATATTTATACTAAAGATATTTTAATTACTATTTAATTTTTATTTAAATAAAAAAAAATAATATACAGGTACAAAATCTGTAATAGCCTATGTATTGGTACATGTTTTTGTACTGACAATTTTAGGTCAACGCTAAAGTAGTTGAAATTCTTAAAATAGCATATAGCAATAAATAAGAAACAGCTTTATTATTACGATTTTAATAGGACTTAGAACCGAAGCGCGTCTATCTATTATTTTTTATATTATCTATTAAGATAGCTTAAAGGCTGACAGCGCACCTGTAGCCGCCTCGTGTAACACGGGGTCGTGAGCTGCGGTGATCACTTACCATCAGGTGACCCGAACGCTTGTTTGCCTTGGCTTTACTTTTAATTAAATTAAAAGTAAAGCCAACCTTCTTTCGAATTATTCTCAGCAAAGTAAGAGTTTATTTAAAATAACTAGTCCGCCGTTTTGGGTGGTCCACCATGTTGGGTTTTCAATGACATCACGCATCTAACATGAATTGGTTTCCAAACTAAACGTGTATGCAAAATTTCAGCTCAACTGGTTACGAATATATGCTTCAAAACTAGGTTGTAAGATTCCATCCGAAAAATATATTGCAAGTTAATAAAAAGCTTATAAAATGGATTTAAATAAGACATATTTAGAAAACTTATAAAAATTTTAACGCAGCAGGATTCGAACCCGCGCTTATTGAAAATCGATTTGTTTTAAAGAGGCGCGAGTTCGAATCCCGCTGCGTTCAAATTTTTATACGTTTTCTAAATATGTATTTTTCAATTTCCTAAGTATGCGAATAACACTTTAAGAAATGTTAAAAAAATAGATTGAAATATATCGTTTTTATTGTCCCAGAAAGAATATGACCGGAACATCGTTGTTCCACAATAGCCCCGGGGAATATTACGTAATTGTTAAAGTTTGTTCTCACTGCAATAACAATGTTTAAAATTATGTCAAAGTTTTAAAAATCATCAATCACGTCTGTTTTTTAAAAGATTAAATCCAGTTTTAGGTATTCCATACTTACGTTACAATTGTGACACGCGCCCGCGACCCAAATGCCGGCAAGTGCACGCTTGCACACTTGCACTGTTGCCATGCAGCGCTTGCGAAAATATCATTTGATTGGTACAGTTGTGAGCATAATTCAGTACTTTTATAAACTAGATTTTCAGTTTTGTACGTTTTTCACGTACTCGCAACCTGTACATCAAAACTATAACTGGCAACCTCTTTTTATACTTATTGAAAGATATGAAATTAGGAGCAATTAATGTTTATATAAAAACTAAGTGTAGGAAGCTTATATTTCCTAATAATGCATTAGATTAATAAAAT
This sequence comes from Podotricha telesiphe, assembly GCA_038994665.1. Lineage (NCBI taxonomy): Eukaryota > Metazoa > Arthropoda > Insecta > Lepidoptera > Nymphalidae > Podotricha > Podotricha telesiphe. The sequence goes on from JAOYRR010000390.1 coordinate 590,426, forward strand.
AATTGTAAAACAACGCTATCGTGCGTTTAAAATATGCTTTAATATAAAGGTCTATACACGTTGCTAAGGTTACGCGTATTTTACGTGTCAGCGGAGCAAATTACAAGAAAGAGAAAGAGATTTTTACATTTTTATAAGTGTTATTTACACATTTGGAAAATTAAAAAGAATATATTTAGAAAACGTATAAAAATTTGAAAGCAGCGGTATTGAGACCCGCTCCTCTTAAAAACCGTTCAATACTATATTCATGGTTTTTAATTTGGATCTCATATCTAAATTTAAAAAGCAACGCTTGGTTTACTATGTCACGGACAGACAAAACACAGCCTAAGCCACTGGGCGAAGAAAACTTAAATTTAGCATGCAGATTCATAGAGAGCAGTATATTGGGAGCACTGACAGAGGATTTCTTGAAACTCTTATGGGAACTGAATAGAATTACAAAAACGAGGGTGTGATCACACAAAATAAAATTTGAACCACACTTCTCTAGTACATTGGCAAAAAAATTGAGAATGTAGGTAGTGCTTTTATGATTTGGTAAACAAAATTTAAAATCATGATGGCAGCCCTCGATGGATTCGGCATGGATCCGAATATCAGTGTAGTAGTTCAAACTTAGTGTCAAGACACTCCGTTCTCCACTTTCCGCCTGAAATCGAGACGTTGCGTGTTGAGGCAACGCCGCGGAGAAATGAAAATATTTTAAATATCCCCCGATTGATTGATTGAGTATCAACAACCAACCGTAAACACGTGTGTTTGCCAGACTACACCCCCATGCCCCACTACACCCCCATGCCCCACTACACCACGAAGGCCTCATATAATTTATTTATCGCAATAATAAATTTTTATCACATCCATTACAATTTTATAACTAATATTTTATCATAATGTATGGAGACTTAATTAATGAATCTTAATTAATGAATAAGTTATAATCAGCATCCAAATCTGACTAGTAGTTTGAATTTGCACATACAAATATTTATGCATCGCTAATTTTATCTGTTTTGTAGTGGGAATGGACCCCACAACCATCGCGATTACAGTCAGTCGCTGTCGCACTGCGACACTATGAGTTTGTTAATTATTTAATTATTGTGTAAAACAAAAGTTATTGATCTCTCTTTCTCTGTCTGCACTGTAAAAGACAGAAAACTAACTTTACATATTTCATTTAAAATCTATCTAACATTTAACCAATTGGCAACTTCACTATTTTTTACGTAGCCTTTAGTCACTAAAAGAAGTGACAAATCTCTATTGAACGGTATACCTATTGAAAGATTGCGCAAGAGTCAAAATTCGTCACCGGTTCCATACTACTTACCGTGCCCTAATTTGCCTAATAACCTGTCGTGTTGCAATCATATTTAGATATAGGTCGCACCGCAATACTTATTGTATACAATTGGATTACGAAATTCCGATTACCGAAGCTAATGTAAATGCGACCCAATTTATGTTGATAACACTGTGTTAATTTATGATTTCATACGAAAATTTTATATTAAAATTCAACATACAGTATTATGTAATATTTGTTTTATGAAAATAAAATAGCATGTGGTGTTTTTAACGCTTCGGTTAACGGTTTTTTCTAAATATTTGAATGGGATATGGATTTCATTGGTAACATGGAACATTGGCTATACAATAAAAGTTATAATAATGTCAATACGCTTTATTTAAAATGTTATTAAAACTAATGTTAAGAAAAAGTAAGAGAAAGAGCCTAGTACTCAGAACGTAATACGTTTTGCTTTCAGCCCGAATTCGAAACATTATCTTATGTTTAGAGGTGGGCCTTAGCTTATATTAAATTTATATTCTTATTGATTGTAGTTATACATAGTCTGTACTAAAAACAACGTGGATTTTAGCACCCCAGTCTCTGAAATGAATGAAAAGTGGAAAAGAGTGGAGATCTTTGCGTATCTTGTGGGAGAAGCAAAACCAACATATGCTTACCTCTTAATAATGTTATAAATGAGTAAAACCAAAAAGAAACATAAAAAACACTATAAATCTGACCTTCTTATTTACTTACATGCCAAATCTTCTTTATATTAATTAAATAAAGAATTATCTCCATATATACATTACATTTAAGCCAAAAGCACTTTAAAAAGCACTTGTAAGAATTTACTTTAAATTATAATATTTTTTTCAGCTTATCTCTAATCGAGAATCTAGTGCCACGTGTCACTCCGTTCTCCGTTTTCCGCCCGAATCCCAGACATTGCATGTTGGGCCGCGGACTTTATCCGCACTTTATCTAGTTACCAGAACGGAGATATAAAATAATATAAGTATAATTATTCCTCATAATTATATACCTCATAATTCTGAATATAATAATTTCAATAATCCAAAGAAAATGATTTAAATACGATATAAATACGACGTATGTATTCTCGTATTAGCCAAATGATAATAAATTAAAGCTAAATGATAAATATTCATAATATATATAATCAATTATGTTAATTTCAAATTCGCTGTAACAAACCCGCACGTATCACGTAGATTCATATACGATATTTATTTTGTACAAATTGGGCCTTAACTTAGGTTTAATAAAAGTATACAATATTTTTATAATACAGACTATAAATGAAACTAAGGAATTGTAAGACGACTTAATTGTTATTTGTTTGCGATTTTTTACACGTGAAAGCAATAGAAGCCATCGTATATCTGAATGAAAGCGTTATTGGTTATGGGTTCGATTCCCACTTGTGGGAATATTTAAACTATATTTATTTTTCCGTTTACAATGAAAATGACAAATCCGAGCAAGAGTAATATTAGTCACTTAAAACGCAATGTCTCGAATCCCGGTTAAAAGCGAAGAACAAAGAACGAAGCTGTTTTTAATTTAAAGAGAGTACTTTATTTAAAAATTGATCCGACTCTTTTATTGTGTGGATTCCAATCCTTTATCAAACAATTTAATTTAAGAAATTAACAAAGTGAGTTTTAATTCATACTTTTATACTATTGGTAACTTAAAAAGTAAATAGTTTATATACAATTTAAAGTACGAAAATGTAATATATTAGCGAAATATATTCCAATTCATGGGTAATTATAATTCATGTGTAATAAATACAGAAATATGAATGAAAATTAAAACTGTACACTCATTCGTTGCAGCAAAGCGTTCCCTGGCCCAGTTCGTATCTAAGCCGCTTGCGACACAACTTGCATAACTGATCTATTTCATTATACTATTGTATTCTGTTTAGGTAATTGTGTATGTACACTGTTACACATCTATTAATCGTCTGACATTTCTAAAATATGTACATATATATACATATATAATATATATATATATATAAAAAAGGATGAATATGACAAAGACATATTTAGAAAACGTATAAAAATTTGAACGCAGCGGGTTTTGAACCTACGCCTCTTGAAAACTGTTCAAGCTCTGACCGCTAAGCCATGCGTTCTACATCCAGCTACGTTGAAATTGTTATACACTTATTACAACTTATATTTGTTGTTAGCTGCGTTCAAATTTTTATACGTTTTCTAAATATGTCTTTTTCAATTTCCTTAGTGTGGGAATAAAAATGACAAACACTTTAGAAAATGTTAATAAAATAGGGTGAATATGATTCCCTTTTTTACTATAGCGACATATTTGAATTAAAAAAGGTGAATTTAAATAAAAACTTTTAATCAAGTTCAGCTTACAACCATTTCATTATGAAATTTTAAAAGCTAGACGTATATAGGTGGAAATTGGCAGGGAGGCAGTTCATAGCTAGTAGACGTCCGCTTCGAACGAATTTCGCGACAGGGCCGGATTAACGCGGGTGACAATTAGTCTTATCTTATTTAGTCAAAGTGTGAACTTTGACTAAAAAGTAATAAATATAATCGACACAAAAAATCGATTACACCAAAAACAAAACATATAGTATTATTTTTTTTTTATATTATTTAGTACCGATAATAAAGTAATAAAAAATACATTGTACGTTAAGTTGTCGATGTAATCTATATAGTTATAGTAATTTAAATTCGTTAAATATTTACACATAATTGTAGTTTATTACTTAAACAAATCACTTAATTACATTTGCTAGTATAATATTTACTTTAAAAAGATTTTTATTTGTTTATTTTATAACATCAAATTTACTTAGTTTAATTTTAAAAAAAGAAAACTTTATAGAGAACTGAAGAGAAACTACTATTTTCTGTATTAATTAAATTTCATTTTTTTTTTCGTATATCAGGATAAGTCACAGAAAACTTTAGCACGTTGCGTTGAAAATAGCGAAACTCAACGCCGCGCCTTGTCATAACTGAGCGAGAAACTTAATTTAAATGGAATGGAGATTCAATCCGAGAGGTGTCCAAAATTTTAACGAAAAGATTCAAATTCTTATACGCTTTATAATAATTTTTGTTTTTCAATATCCTAAGTGTGTGATTAACACTTTAAAAATGATGAAAAACCACACTTTTCTTCTTCCCACTTTTCCCTTAGTTAGAGAGAACCTACTTTCGAGACACTTTTCCTCTTTTCGCCCAAAATCGAAACATTGTGTGTTGAGTGGCGGAACTCATCGCCGCGCTTTACCAGTTAAGTACCAAAACGAGGAAATGAAATTATTTAAATATAGGGCAATCGCGTTTACATTCAGACGCTGTCCCACTGCGCCACGGTGTCCTCGTTGGCAGCATATATACGAGATTAATAGAAACACGTTAAAAATATACAGTTTTCAAACGATTAATTATTTTTATACATTTAGAACGTTAATCATTCCAATAGAACAACAAACAATAACAAAAAGTAATTTTCCTTCTATCTCACCTTGATTACATCACTGCGAGGTAAAACTTCTACTTCCGATTTTGATTGCACACGTGATATGCCTTTAGTTCCGGTTGACCTTAGAACCTTATTAAGTAATGTTGCTTAGAAAATATATAGTATTATTGCTATATATGTATCTAATATGTAATGACGCTATCATGGCTCAGTTAGGGACATAACGTGCCTTTAGTGATGGATCTGGGTGCAAATTTCTAGCAAAATAATGATTAATAATATGATTAAAATTCTGCAGTCTGTGTTTAATCTCCGTATTTGCGAGACTAGGATAGCATACAGAAAATATTACAATTGATTCAACAGAAAAAAGACACCATGTGTTAATCAAACAAACGAATTTACGTTAGTTAGATAATGCGAAGGATACTGCCGTTCTTTTCTTCGATATTCTCTATTTTGTGCCATATATATACATATATAGTATATATTTATTTTAAATATAATTAATTCACCTTTACCAAAGGTTGTCTGTAAGAGATTGCATGAAGCAATAACACCGCCTTTGCATACATCTTACATGAATATATGAAATATATGAATTTTGTTTCTATTTCACTTATGCGCAATAAAGTAAATTCTATGCTGTAATTTTATATACAGTCTTAGACATAACACAAAACAGAGAAAAGAAGAAGAAAAAGAAGGTAACGGCAAGTCCCTTCCGATTCGACATCATCTTCTAGTCAATCAACGGACTCCCAGAGAGGGCTCTTCTAACCCTCCCGGAAGCCAATGTATGATTCTTGCAAGGAATTGTGTATATTTACTAAAACACTTCAATAAAGTAACAAAATCACAAAATGTAAAAAATATTAGAGCAAAAAAGGACTCGGACGCCGCGTGCTCCGTACTCCTTCTCAAGTCTGTGACGCGTTCATTATCGTCATCATCTGTAAAACCCAGTGGAGAGAGAAAATTAACAAGTTGAACTGAAGCAGGAGCTAGAACTTAACAAAACTCCAAAGAAGGCACGGCTCGGCCGCGGAAATTCTGTGGCGCGCAAAAAACTCACACGCATAAAGTAAGGTATGAAATGTATTTGCGTTGTAAACGCGTCTTCAAGTAACCTTCGAAAATTGGGTTATCAATTTGAATATTTATTTTTATTATGTGCACTTTGTTACAAGATCATTTTGTTACAGTATTATTATTTCTAATTCAATTTAAGCCTTTCTTTTTGCATTTTTTGCTGTTTTTGATTTTACAATATTATCGAGTGTGTGAGAATTTTTGATTATTTTAAATTGATTAACATTCTCGTTAGTATTTTATTAAGATACTCACATTTTTTTAAATATATGTATGTATAATCCATACTAATATAATATTATAAACGCGAAAGTAACTCTGTCTGTGATATCATCGATTGTGATGAAATTTTATATATATATATATGATATATATACTTGAGGGTCAAGAGATGAACATAGGATACTTGTTCTTTCAGTTTTTTCATTTTTCCAGGAATTTTATTGTTTTACGAAAAGTTCGCGTAAAATGTGAAACACTTATAGTTCACACGGGTGAAGCCGCGAGCGTGTCTCTAGTTAATATTTAAAAAGCATATAATGAATATTGCTTGAGGCCGTGGTGGCACAGTGTGACAGTGCTGACTGTAGACGCAATTGGTTGTGGGTACGATCCTCACTCAGAGGAATGATTATATTAAAATATTTTTATTTCTCCCTTTTGAGGCAAAGTGTAGCGTTGATTTCCTCCACTCAACATGCAATATTTCGACACTAGGCGGACAGAACGGAGTGTTTGACATACCCTGCATGCATAAAAACATAATATTTTGTTTTTTTCGGAAATGTTCTATTGAGTAACGATTGTTTTTTTACTCTATGGAAATTGAGTATATATGTGTTATAAATAAAATGAAAATTCTATGAAAATAATATAAATGTAATGTAGAAAATAGACTTATATATATATATAACTTCTCAGTCGATTCTAGCTTTTCAATTAACAACCGCTGTCAATTTTGTTTACATCAAAAGTAACGTACAAATTCAAATCTTCAATATGTAACAGTGTCTCCTAATACTTTATTTATAGCCTGTATTGTATCGTTCTTATCTCATCTATTTTTAAATGGCATTGGTATTGACTCACTATCGGAATGGCTTGTACCGTTATTTTACACATACACTAACATACATATATAGGTTACATATGTTACAGTAAGAGCCCGAAAAACGGTAAATTCAAAGATTTCCTATAAATATTAAAATGTACCTACGTGCATAGTTAAATCCCGAACTGTTCTTTGATCATTACTAATTTCGAAATTACACCTAGTTAGTAAAACCTAAGTTTTACACTTAGGTTTTACTTCTAAGAAACATGGTAAATGGAACTATCAACTTTTAAAGTACTCCGTTATATATTTGATACTTTCGTATCCTCGTGAATTAAATATAAAAAAATATTTCAAAAACAATATTTTTACATTTCAAATAGGACCCTTAGATGTTACATTATTATTAAAATATCAACAACTTTTTAAATACTTTTTTTTTTGTATTAACGCAGGGGAACAATGTTTCGATAGAAAAACTTCGAAATACCCCCAAGGACTGTAACCGTAGATAACTATAATACAGAGTTTTCAAAATATCTGTGTAATATGAAAACATTGCAGCAAACATTAAAAACCATAAATACAAATAATTTGCCAAGTGCTAATACAGCGGCTATATTACATTATATTAATTATTAACCAAACACTCTAAGAAAATCTTTAAAAATTGACTGACCCAAATGTTAAGGTTAGGTTAGAAACAGTTCGAACTTTTACCACCAAAGTGAATATATCTTACATTTTACTTGTAAAATATTAGAATTTACCATACATACTTCCGAGTTTTACAGTAACACATAAGAGACATATTACGGTTTTTATGTTAATTGCTTAATACCAACGCTTGACTGCAACATATATTTAAGTGGATCGATTTAACAGACAAGAGAGTTGTGAGTTCAAATCCTGCTCGTTTAAAGTTTACAACATTATCAAGACGCTATGTAGATAATTTTGGTAAAATATAATAAAAAGAAACTACTTGGTATTTATTTTATTATTTGTGCCGTTCCATATTATTGTTTTTTTGCTGTAATATTACATATATAATTTTTTAGCATTTTTTACGTGTTGAGTCGCGTAACTCAACGCCATTTTAATTCTTTTTTTATTTATTTCTGTGTTTATTAAATTATTTTCATTTATCCGCTCTGGTACCTAAGTACCTATGAAATATGGACATAAATTATATATAACCGAATGGGGATCGAACCCACAAAAAATCGCGTTTGCAGTTAGATATTTACCCACTGCGCTAAGATGACCTTATAATAGTGAAAATATGTATATAATATATTAAAATATTATATCGAAAATAACTTAGAAGCAGTTAATTTAATATCGAAGCTCAAATGTGTCCTTACAAAGTGTGTCGACATACATGGATCGACAATTTGTGATGCAACACGTGCAATTGACGAGCCTCTTGCGAAACCAACCTGAGGTTCTAAGCTGTTTGAATATATATGAAAAAAAAAATACAAACTCAATTAGAATCAGTGGATCATTATATTAAATGTTTTCAAATGAAAAGAAGATACAGCGGATATCGCTATGGTTGTAGGTTTGTTTCCCATTTGCAAATTTTTAAGGAATTCAGAGCTTTTTTTTTTTAAATTGCTTACGTTACGTTAGGCTAGTAAAAAACAATATTAAATTCAAGCATTGAAATCGTTTTGCTTTCAAATATGTTTAATATTAATTTAAATTATACATTGTACATTGATGTACACAATAGTACATTGATGTAAATTATGATGGCAGTAGAGTAAATTGTGTAACTTCTCACTACTCCTTTTCAATTATATACAGTTATGATATCACAAATTAGCTTACATAGACCATACAAAGTAAAATTTCGTTTTATCTAAATATGTCGTATGTCGTATATTTATAAAGACGGACAGGTTCAGTTGTGTTAAATGTGTAATATTATTTTAACAAAATCTAACAATTTCCTCTCCAAGCCTATTAGTAGAAGTAAATAGTAGTGTAGAATAGAAAATTGATTACTACAGTAATCGAAGTACACGACACGTAATGTCATTTATCTATTGGTGTGGAGGTGAAGGTGCTCGATCGCAAGGTCCAGGCTTTAGTTCCGGACTTCCTTTAGATTTAGAGGTTATATAACTCATGGTTGTTTTTGTACTTTGTGCGTAATTAAATTTTATTAGCGAAGTATTTAATTGAAGTGAATTATGTACATATATATATAAAGAGCTGTGTGTGAGCATATAACCCAATAATTATATCAGGTTTGATTAACCTCCGCCAGGGTTCACGGAAGATGGTAGTCCCTGTGGCCCTGGCCAATAGCGGTGGAGGAGGAGCACCGTGAGGTTTTAGTGGGTAAACGGGCGGCCCACATCTGCCCGTCCGGAGTCCCACATAACCGCGTCCGAGTCCCCAATCGGGCGGGTATCCGTAATGGACTTCATCACGTTAAAAAAAAAAAAGTTTGATAAACCTCATATTCTCGCTAAACTTGGGATATATGGAGAAAACAGATATATCCCAAGCATGATCCACGAGGCTATTGTTATACAAAAACACCTTAATTTCAAAAGAGAAGACGGTTGGAAACTTTCTACCACCTGTGACCTTGATGTATCAAACCTACCACACCAGAGAGCAAGATACAGTCAGCTCATTCTGCAAGAATCCAGGGTAGTACGCGAGGCAACTAAGAAATCGTTGGCGGTAGTTTGATATAATAAATGTATCAACTGATAGACGCCACGTCAATTAACCTGTGACCACGGACTATACTGTAAAGTGTTCGAAACTTAGGATTTCTAAAATATATTTTCGAATACGAATAGTATATGCGATTCATCCGGTTAAAAATGGTTTCATTCAAAAATGTGTAAAAATCGCATAAACTAAAGAGCTTATTACGGAGTAATGAAAATAATTAAAATATAATCATTCTCCCGATTGAGAATAGAACCCACGACCATCTCATATTCAATGAAACACTGTGCCGCGACGGCCTCTTTTTTATTTTTTTTTACGGTTTTATTGGCTTGTTATTCACAAGTATAATTTAGTTTCGTCGTTATAAAATGCCTGAATACTTACATATATATTTAATAAATAATAGACTCTCTTGCTAAAATGATTGAAATCAATTTTAAGTAACAGTAATTTGTACGTCTTCCTAAAGAGATGCTTACAAGAAAATCAAGTTGCAACAAGCGTATAAAAAATTCAATGTAACATTGGATGAGAGCGCTTAGATAGATTTCAAGAGATACAGGTTAACATCCTGCTTCACTCAATTGTTTATAAATATTTGTCTTATTATATAAAGTGTTAAGGAAAAGGGAGTACTTCCAGCCAATCTGTGGAAGTGGGTGAAGGCAATACAGCGGGACTGTGCAATAAATTAACACAATTACATGTTAAGCGAACTATATTACTAATATAAAATTATATATGTCTAAGTACTAATATAGCTAAAAGTATATTATATAGTACATGTATCTACTATGTACGAAATGTTAAACTAAAAGCCTAAGTTAGATTGACCAAATTACCTAACCCTAAATGCTCACAAAAAGCGAAGTAAGTACTAACTGGCATTTGCAGGGTAGATCCCATTGCTCAAGAGTGGAAAGGAACTTAGTACCTTGACACGCCGCTCCTTTCCTAAGACATTTGGTGTTGCAAACATATCCTTGGCTTGCTTAACCAGTCTTTATACTATAAGTCCCACAGAAATCGGAAATGTATGGGAAAATTGGATTTTTTTTTTAATTTAATTATTATATTTTTTTTATAACTTGCGCTGTGGTCGTGATAATGTTGTTATAGAAATACTGGTATTTTTTGCAGTTTTACGTTTTTTTTTTTTTATAGGAGTTGTCAGCGAGCGAGATTTAGTAGACACTCGGTTCTTCACAACAATTTTCATTTGTCATACGTAAAGTATCATAACTTTACTTTATTAATGTTACAGTAAGGATGGTCAAAGATTTTTGTGTATATTTGAAATTAATGAAAATCATAAAAAAATATATATACTTCTATTTTACGTTTTTAATAGTAGTTCCATTGACTACTCCATAATTTTAGAGATATTTCTAAAAATCTGCATTGTAATTGTCTTCCGTTACAATCCTTGAGGATGTTTTTGGATGAAAATAAACATTGCTTCCGTGCGTTACTACAAAAAATTATGAAGTGTTTTAAAAGATGTTGATTGCAATGTATCATATAGGGTAGACCCCTATTTGATACATTGCCATTTTTTAATATATGTACTAAATTTAAAAAATATTCATAAATAGTATTGTTTTTCATTTTTTATTTCATGGGGTCAGGATAGGACCTATACAGTACCTATACTTTAAAACTTCATTGTCCTACGGTACTTTACATAGGGGGCATCGATCTGTCAATTTTTTAAACATATTTCATCATAATGCTATATTATATCCACCCAAGTACAAGTTTCCGAATGTAGATAATATTTTTTCATACCTTCACAACTTTCGTATATAACGAGGCTACCTAGTATAGAGATTATGGCGAAAAACATTTTTAGAAAACGGATAAGACTTTTAACGCAGCGGGATTCGAACCCGCGCCTTTTGGAAACTGTCCACCGCAGCGCGAGTTCGATTCCCGCTGCGTTCAAATTTTAATATGTTTCCTAAAAATGTTTTTCAATTTTACTTTAAAATGTTAAAAGTATTATGGCGTATCGTTCGGTTTTCAAGTTTTAGCCTATAGCTTCTAAATAATTATCTTCTATTGCATTTGAAACCATAGTTTAAGACACTGACTGACTCTATTTTATACTTATACTGTATAAAAAAAATTAAGAACTGATTATCGAATTTAAAAAAATTTATGATGCGATACAAATCAAAAACGATATGTTCCTTTTTTTTCTCTGCATTATTCAATCTGAATTTAAGCTAAAAGGGGAAATTTAATTAAATAATCTTATTTATTTATGTGATAAAATTTGTGGTAACTGTATATATTGAAAATACATACAGCTACCACAAAAAAAAAAAGAAATTCAGTAAATAACTGAAAAATGAACAATGACGAAAGCTATAGTATGGTAGCCAAATACAAAAAAATGTCAGTCAAAAATGTCTTTATGAATGATGTAATAAATATATATGAACTATATAATATTTATGAGAATTACGGATCAAAATAAACCAGATAAAATATTTAAGCTTGCACAGCTTTTCGAATATGTATGTTCTTTATTATTTTTAACATTTTTAAAGTGTAAAACTGTCTCTCTGACCGCTAAGCCGTACGCTTTAACGCTGCCTTAAAAAAATTCAAGCTTTATTTAAATATATTTAATTTTTCTTTCATATTAATTGACTTTATTAATATTATTTTTTTTTGGTTTTCGCGATTTTTACACATTTGGAAATGAAAATATTTTTAATCTGATTAATATAAACTATGTAAAACTATAGTTAACGGAATAAAAACTATATTTAAGCCTAACAAAAAAGTGAGCCAGTTCTTGAGACCAGTTAAAAGTAAAAGTCCTTTCCAGTATGCAGGTGTATACAAACTAGATTGTAACTGTGGCTTATCTTACATTGGTCAAACAAAGAGAAGCATCGGTATAAGGGTGAAGGAACACGTCTCCGATGTCAAGAATGGGCGTGTATTGAAGTCAGCTGTGTGTGAGCACACAGCAGATAAAACCAACCATTACATCAGGTTTGATATAACTCATATTCTCGCTAGGGAAAACAGATATCTACCAAGAATGATCCGCGAGGCTATTGAAGTACAAAAACACCCTAATTTCAATAGAGAAGATGGTTGGAAACTTTCTACCACCTGGGACTCAATCCTGAAAATGTTGCCTCAAACCTACCACACCAGAGAGCAAGATACAGTCAGCTCGTTCTGTAAGACTCCAGGGCAGTACGCAAGGCAACTAAGAAATCGTTGGCGGTAGTTTGATATAATAATTGTATCAACTGACAGACGAATGCCACTGCAGTCAACCCGCGAGTGACCACGGATAGTAGTCGTTACAGTAGTAAAGTGTTCGAAACGTCGGTTTCGTCGGTAGTTTCATTTCAAGATGTAAGCTAACAGATAGAAGAAAAGTAAAAGATAAAATCTATATTGATACGACTAAAACATATTATACGTTTAATAAACTAATTATTAGAATAACAGTAAAATATCTTTTATTCAAATACACTATTGCAAGCACTTTTTAATCATCGAATGAACATAAAGCTACCACCGGCTTGGAACACAGTTTTGTCCGAAAATCCAGAAAATCCGGCTAGAAGCCTCAGTTGCTCTATTCAAATATAAAAGTTACAAGTCAAAAGTTTTTTAAATTTCAAAGTTGTATAGTAAAATAACATAAATGAATGAAATATTAACTGATAGATAAAAAAAATCAAGAGCATCAGTTACTAGTGGCATGTAGCTCACTGTTCTAGCACGCGACATTGTAAAACTAGAGTAAATTAAATTTATATGGCATACACTATATCTTGTTATTTGGATCTCATACGAGTATGCCTATCTCACGCTAGTAATATAGTTTACTATGAAACTATGTTGCTTTAATCTATTGTTTCCTTTTATATCTATGTATTATGTATGAATAGAGTAATTTTGTAAGAGTTCCCATTGGAAATGTTTAAATTAAAATATTGATTCATCGAGGCGTCTGACTGTAAACGCGGTTGGTTGTGGGTTCGATTCTCAACTGAGGCAAAGATTATGTTTAAAATATTTTCATTTCTCCGATAAAAAATTAAAAATTTCTAGGATAAAATGTAGTTTTGAGTACCGCCATTCAATGTGGCGATTTCGGGCGGAAAGTGAACAATGGAGTGTCTTGACACTAGGTTCTCTCTGCTATGCAGGAAGCGGAATGCGTGGAGCGGCAATATTGATTTTAAAAAAATAAAATACTGATAAATTTATTTGTCTAAAAAAAAAATTACGGCCCAGTTGGAAGTTGGAACATATTTTTGGTTTAAATTGCGGTTGATTTAATAATCAATGTCATTGAAAATGTTAAAATATTAAACTTTTGTTTATATTAAAACTATTCAGCGATTTCTAACAAGATTAGATTGCACAATTTTCAAATGTTTTGTATAAAATTATTTTAAGTATGACGAATTGTATGATGACTCAAGGGGATAGACCCGGCCACCTCAAATCTCAGGTAATTCTAAAACGTCAATACCCATTTCAAAAAAAAAATGTTAGTCCGTGGCCAGCCCACTTGTAAAACGTTCAAAACGACAAAAATCTAAAATGTGTCTCATATTGCTGACTTTCAAAACAAACAATATAAAAAGTCTCTAAAAAAGAAAATTCGATAAAAACACTAATCATGTTTGAAATAGTATTATTTAAATACTATTTTAAACTTAACGTGTGTTTCCTTTATTGGTTTTCAGCGTCACCCTTTTTCTCACATAGCACCCTGCGAGAATCTAGTGTCAAGACGACCAATTCGATATATTGCATGTTGAGACGCGGAACTCAACACCGCACTTTATCTTACCAGAGAGGAGAAATGAAAATAGTTCAAATAACTCTTGATTCTTCTGAGAAGTATCTCGATAAGATCAAACTCTGTAATAACATATTATTAAGTTACATTTCAAACTATGCCGATAGCTCATCTCTAAGTAGAGTCCCGTTACATTGTAGTAGGTTAGCATCCGTCGAGCACATCCCTGTGCTTTGCGCTAGGGCTGTACCTGTTTAATTTATCTTTAAATAAAAGACCAGAGAAAAAAAACACTGTTTTATGGTCGCTTAGATTCTTGATTACTGGATTTAAAAAAGTTTTGTTAGCTTCGAGCTGGCCTTTTTATCTGCATAGTCAGAGAGTAAGGAGCGCTAAGCGCTACGGTCCCTGCATATCACTCTCACTATATATTCTAAGATATTATATTTGTATAATAAATAATCATATTTTAAATGAAATTGTTTTAATATAATTTATCGCATATATTTTGGTATTCAAGAATACATTTTAGGAAACCTGAAGTGTCGAGCTCTATACAGCATCGTGGTTACAGGGCTTTAATTTAGCTTCATACGCGATTAGTCTGGTTAAAATAATTTCATGTAAAAGGCCATGAAAAGTTTGTTGTTTATATTAACAAAGAGATTTAATCTATTTCTCTTGCGGCATACAAAAAAATAATTTTACACAATTTTTTTTACAGCTAAGCTTTATCCCGCATAAAAGGGTAGTCAGAGAGTAATGAAATGAGAAATGTGTAATTTAATAAATATAATAATTTCCCAGAGTGTGAATAATATTTGAATGATTCATGGCTTCAAATCTAATCGCTTTTAGAGGTCAACTCTATCCCGCTGCGCCACGAGCAAAAATTATATAAACTAAATTATTTTGTCTACCAACTATATATATATTTACAGAAATTATGGATAATATAAAAAAAGTAGATTATACCAACCCTGGTCACATCCGGCAGTTACTAGGTAAGCGGATTATGTCAGATAGCATACGCGTGTAACCGCTCTATGGGAGTTGCGCGGACATTGTTCAATTATAGTGACCATGAAATTGTATTATACAAGACTTAGTTATTAAAACATATATTTTTATTTGATGAAAACTTGTGATAACTGGTGAAACACTACTCTACCTGTTTCGCTAAGTATAGGAGAAATGTAAAAAAAATGTACATGAAGTATACACGTGTAAAAATATTGATTATATATATATATATATTGTAAATATGTGTGATGATGCGATGTAGTATATACCTAAAGTTAAAATTTTCGAAAACACCTATAATCTATTGAAAAACTACTTGAGTTTATTTTTTAGGTATTTTATGTATAATTTGCTATCGATCTTTTTTTTGTGTGAGTTATAAATATATTTTATAAAAAAAAGCAAATATAGAAATTTTAACGACAGAACTGTTATGTTTCACAACGGGTAAACAGTCCAATTATATATAATATAATATAAACTACGTATATATTTACTCTCAATTACTCTTGTCTAAATATATGTATTGTTAAATATTTTCATTATAAATAATATATAAATTGAATCATATTATATGAAATCATCGTGGCGCGGGACTGTGACTGGTTGTGAGAATTATTATATTATATTTAATTTTTATTCTCTGCTCTGGTTAACAAGACAAAGCGCGGCGTTAAATTCCGACCCGCAACACGCATGTATCGAATTCGGATGGAAAGTAGAGAGTGAAGTGTCTGGTCACTTGGTTCTCTCAGACTACCATGGCAGACGCATGGCAGATGCGGGAAAATATGTAAAGCTGAAAACTCTTAGCTATTTAGTGTGTATTGAGTGAACATATGACAATTGTATTTTTAGAAAACGTATAAAAATTTGGAAACCGTGCAAGCGCTCCGCTAAGAAATGCCATGCAAGAGGCGCGGGTTCAAATCCCGCTGTGTTCAAATTTTTATACGTTTTCTAGAAATATGTTTTCCAATTTCCTAAATGTTTTAATAATACTTTAAGAAATGTTAAAAGTATTACAATTTATATTACTTTTCTATTAAAGAATTAACTTATCAAGGGCGGATTTTCTGTTGTGTGCACAAAAAATAACTTTTGAGAGTGCCACAATTTTAATTGTGTCCGTGTTAGTACGCGAGAGCGCAGTTACCTGATTTTAAGGTGGGTTTGACCACAAACTTTTTCGAGGGCTGGATCCGCTGGACCTGCTTAGTGTATAATAAAAACAAAAATTACAAAGAAAATACTTGTACGCTATATTGCGTCTCAGTATTCCGAAAATATTCTATTTCACTTAGTCCATTAGGCGTAACTCATAATTTATGCATCTATACAAACCTATAGTTCTAATGGTCATCATTTGAGAAAGATTTAATTTATCTTTCTTAATAAGTTTTCTAAAAGCCTATCCTTATAGAAGTTTTTTGTGAATAGAAAAAATATAAAAGTTTGACAATTATGAAAATATATTGACTTTTTTATTTTTTGACGTTCGAATTGATTAGTCATAGCTAAGATATTACCAAAGTCTGTCGGGTCAGCTAGTATTCGATTAAAACAATTTTACCATAATGTTTGCTTGCAGCTGCATGCTCATTCCCGCATAGCAGGCAAGGAGCGGGGTGGGATGTAATCAGAGAGAGCCTAATGTCCGTTTTACACTTTTGAATCACTTCTGAATTCTAAAAATGACCTTTATGAACGGCATTTTAGCATAATACACTATAATATACATTAAAAATATTTATTTTCCCATCTAATCGGTGCAAGGGAAGTTGTTAATTAATCTATGCAATTTCTACAAAGCCGTTGTCACTCTACTCCTGACACAGTTCCACACGGATGGCCCACAACCACTGAGAACTGGCGCCTCGTGCCTGCGCTGTGGAACCTTGACATTGATCAAATTTTCATGGAATTGCAGCTAGTAAATACTATCACTGATTTAAATGATTAATAAAAAATATTAGGTTAATAAAAAAGTGATTTGGCTTTGTTTAGTAAAATTATTAAGTTACTTCCAGAAACATTTTTTTGTTTATTATAGTTTTTTTACTTAACAAAACAAAATGAAACCAAAAGCAAATTTAGAAAACGTTTAAAAATTTTAAACTAGCGAGATTCGAACCTGCTTCTCTTGGAAACCGTCTAAGCGCTCTGACCGCTAAGCCATGCGTTCAACACATTATTGGACGGTTTCCAAGAAGCGCAGGTTCTAATCCCGCTGGTTTCAAATTTTTAAACGTTTTGTAAGCTTTAAAAAATGTAAAAAAAAATTATAATACAATATTATATCAATGCGCAATCTTACAAACATACACATTGTATTTAAATAAGAATACTATAAGAAAATGGTTAGGTTTTGTCACACAACACGTTCTATATCGCAATTTAAAGAAGTTGTGAAAAGACGTATGTGTGTTAAAGGTTATTGCTTAACTAATGATTTTATAAATGATAACAAACACGCCTTGGAAATAAAATGACGCTCCAGTCTATTTCAAAAGTACCACTGTCACTAATAAACCTGTAAGGTAGTACTTAAAAAACCAAAAGAAGTCCCGCTGAGTTTCTAGCGCCGGTTCTTCTCAGATGCGGCATTAACTAGTGAACTGGTGGTAAATTGTGTGACGTTCGAAAAATGAGGCAAACTTATAACCTCATTAGGCTTCGCGAACTTGTTGCCGCCAGGGTTCACGGAAGATTGTAGTCCCCGAGGTCCTGAACAGTGGCGGTGGAGGAGGAGCACCGTGAGGTTTTAGTGGACGGACGGCCCATATCTGCCGGTCCGGAGTCCCACATCACCGCGTCCGAGTCCCCAATCGGGCGGGTATCCGTAAAGGATATATTCACGTTAAAAAAAAAAAGAAGGTTATTCTAAATTCTAAAAAGTATTTGATTTTGACATTAACTTACAGTATTTAGACAGAATTACAGTATTTCAGTAATCTGAGTGAGTATATACGAAAATCATCTTATATGTCAAGGTGATTGTTGTAATGTGAACGGTATACATAATTATACATTCTAAATTATGTCATACAAAAGGGAAGTAGGCACATTTATTTCTATGAATTTCAATAATTAGGCAATATGTTGCAAAGAGAGTCTTGCGTCACTCCGCGTTACCACCCAAACACTCTATGTTAATCGGAACTCTATATCCAGTGTTTTAGAAGACCAATACTACAATATTTTAATATGTTTATGTGCTATTAGCTAGTAGTACCCGCGACTTTGTCGGTGGTCGCGATAAATAATAATAGCGTAAGTTACTTCTTACTACATCAACTATTTGCCAGTGAAAATTCTGTCGAAATCGGTCCAGCCGTATCAGAGATTAGCTGTAACAAAGAGACCGACAGACAAACCATTTTTTGTGTGTAAAAAAATTTTTGGTAGATATATGTACCGTGTATAAATACATATGCATTTAGTAAAAAGGCGTTATTTTAATATTACAAACAGATCTCCAATCCAATTTTATTTATTTTTATAGATGTGTATATTTATGTAGGCTTTAACTTTAACAGTATTTATTTAGTTTTTCAGTAGATTCTATCATTTAGGTTACCTGGAAAAGATAATTCTTGACGGTGAGGCCTTATAATAAATTTAAAAACTTAAAACACTATTTTGACAATAGTTCAATGTATATATTTATAGTGTGTAATATATTACAAATACCCTAATATCTTAATAAAGAACGGATAAAAATTGTATTCTGTGACTGAGATTTGAACTCACTTCGAAAACATTGTAAATCTATTAGATATCGTAGTAAATATTTTAATTTGTTGATAAAATTACACAATAAGTTAAATTTAATGATTTCAGTTTGTCATATGTTACTAATTGAAAGTTACGACTACTCTGAATGTACTGCAATTTTATTATAAAGTTTTACTGAACACTGTGGAACATTAAATGCGAAGGTTCTAAATTCAAATACAGCTTAGAAAAATAAGTAATTAATATTAAGATAGAGAGGTCATCTTGGCGCAGTTGGTTTCTATTTCGGGGGAATGATTATATTTAAATTAATATTTTTTCTCTGCTCTGTTAACACAAAGTGTGTCGTTGGAATCCACTACTCAACACGCCATATGTCGATTTGGGGCGGGAAACGGAAAACGGAGTGTCTTGACAATAGGTTATTTCTTTACCGCATAGCAGATGCGGCAATAACCGTCAAGGTGATAAAAAAATATAAAAAAGATATTTAAAAAAAATCTCTTCACGCTTTTGACTGCAAAACAGAGAGATAGTGCCAAGCCACTCCGCTCCCCACATTCCGCTTGAATTCAAAACATTGTGTATTGAGTAATTGTATGGATATATCTTAGGAAAATATTATATATACGATATATAATCTTTTCTTAAGATAACATCTACTATATTCTCACGAACAATAAAACAACAAAAAATATATAAATATTTTTTTTTAACAAGCAACAGTTCAAATTACATGAAAATGCGATACGCCTATAAATCATACATTCTTTGGCGTTTCAAAACTGACATTCTAATATTAGCCGATGCAAATCCTAAACCAGCCAACATGAAAGACCTCTGACCTCCCTCCCCTCCCATAGAGGAAGGGCCATATCGGAGTAATTGAACCAGAGTCGAGAGCTCAACATATTTCGGTCGCTCTCACAGTAATATACAGATTATGCAACTACAGTGACCTTAAATTGTCTTACGTAACAGTAAACTAAAACGAAGGAGAAACTTTTGTTACAATTTGAACTTTATCACTAAGCATTAAAGTGTAGTTTAAAGTGTCTGAAGTTATCTTGTATCGAATTGGGTTAGTTAAGCTCACAACGGTTTAAGTATATGTGGACGAATGTATAAATCTGTAGGTAAACGGTACTATTGATGCAATGAAATTGGTAAATCATAATTATTGGTATTGAAAGCTGTTTATTTGGTAGAGAATGGACGAAAATGTATTAACCACTACTCCTTATTATAAAAAATTATTATTAACATATTTTAAACTGTTATTACTTAGGAAATTGAAAAACTAAATTTGAACGACTTCCAAGAGACGCGGGTTGGAATCCCGCTAAGTTCAAATTTTTTTATGCTTTCTAAAGATATATACAAAAATATTGTTGTTTTAAAACAAGTTTAACCACTCAAAACGCAATGTCTCGATGTCTAGCGGGAAGTGGAGTCAGAGTGTTTTGACACTAAGTTCTCACTAACTACCCAGTGGCAAAACGCGTGAAGCTGGTATTAAAAAATCAGACTAGAGAAATATAATTCCTTTCAAAAACTTTCTTCTCGTACTTATTCAGAAAAAAATATATACGTTGAATATAAAACTCAACAAACTCACAACAATCTTCCCACTAACGATAAACATATTATGTTGAAACCATTGACCATTATACAATTGTACATAAAAAAAAAACATTTAAATAATTATTACTACACATAACATAATAAACATACGCCCTTAAGACAGAAGTTGTTATGAAAAAGTTGACCTGAACTCGAAACCTTGGCTTACATGCATAACTGGACCGATTATGATGCAACTCTTTGCGTAACGTTTACAGATTAATCAAAAGATCTATGGCCTAGATTGAATTAGCTTACGTGATGCAAAACTGAATTGTTAAATAATATTTCTTTTTGTACTGGTTTTGTATTCTTTATTAACTAAGCTGTGGTAACAGGTTCGTTCTCAGTTGAAGTGAAATAATAGATTAAAATATTTTTATATGTATTTTTTTTAAATTGAGACGTTTTTTAAATTTAGGCGGAAACGAGACAATGGAGTGAGTTGACACTACGTTCTAACAATATTTTATATAATTAAAATATGAATTGTTATAAATAAAGGATTGATTAAAGTTATAAAGTAAATTGTAGGCGCAACGAAGTCATATATTATTTGATTAAAATTAACTATGAAGTGAATTTGTTCTTTCTAGCAATTAAAATTTATGAAAATCGTTACTTCTATTTTATTTATTTTTAACATTTACAAAGCGTTTATCATACACTTAGGACATTGAAAAATATATTTTTAGAAACCATATAACAATTTGTACGCAGCGGGATTCTAACCCGCGCCTCTTGGACACCGTCCATGCGCTCTGCCGCTAAGCCAACGTATGGCTACATCCAGCTGTGTCGAAATTTTTATACGCTTTCTAAATATATGTTTTTTTTACTATAATCTAAACAATAATGTATTGTCTTCAATAAGATTTACAATTCCACCCTATGAGATAAAACACACAACAGAGTTTTAAATATCCAATATCTTGATTTTTTTTCAGCTTTACGCTAGTGTCAAGACTCAGTTCTCCACTTTTCGTCCGAATTCAAATTGACGTTGATTTTTGAGTGACAGCACCGAACGCCGCTCTTTCTCTTACTTCTTAGAGTGAAGTGAATGAAAATAATTCTCTCTAGTGGCCATCTAATCTATTTTTCTTGGAAATTAAATTGGCCTTGCCATTACACATACAAATACACTTCAACTACGACTTCAAATATTAACGCCAGCTTTAAAATCTTAGTACTCAAAACTACAAACTAAGGGATATATATTTCTTCAATAAGGCTTACAAGCAAAACCTAGTTTATGTATAGTGATACATTACGCAATCAAAGATAGATCGATGAATAGAACATTTCTCTAGAAACCTTGGCATATATTGCCGTTACATCACAGATAATAGTTGATTAGCTTGCTTTAATATTGCGAAAAGCAAATAACACGAGTGGTTTACGATAATGATTCAAGGGCGGGTTGAGTGGACATAATTTGTTTTATTATTACATTTTTTTTTTAATTTACACATCACCTGCGTTTTATAGTATATAGAAATAACTTAATGTTTAGATACTGCTCTCCACTCTCCGCCCAATTTGAAATTGATATTTCTTAAAGTATGTTGCAGTTATCCAAAGTGTGTATTTTCTTCCAAAGCAAATCTAAAGCAACGCCGTATACAAAGCCTAGTCTTAAGTTCCATCTCCTACCTCTCACTATTACAAAACGAAACAAAACGATTGCACTAACAACCTTGACATCTTACATCATGAAGGTGAAGATCGGTAACCGGTCTGGTTATGTAACCATAGTAACTGTTAGTCATTGCGAAAAATAATTCGGTTAAATTAACTGTTACGATATATTTGAGGCCATTGTGGAACAGTGGGGTGGCATATATAAGCCTACTTGGTTGTGGGTTCGATAACCCACTCAAAAGAACAACTGTTGAGTTTTTCGCCATGGCAGTTTTCTCGCGGATTGACTTTTAATAAATAGCTTGATCGAACAAAGCCTCATTTCATTGAATTCGGATAAGCTTGGTAGAATTAAACTGAGAACTTGGTACCTGGTTACAGGTAGTACTGTCAATCAAATGTTTGAAATAGTGGGTTCTTTAAAATTATTCTTTTCATTTTAAATAAATAAAAATCACTGTCGAGCGTAGAATAAAAGAACCTACTGTCAAGACACTCCATTCTCCACTTTTCACCCAGCATCGAACCATCAAAAGTGAAGTGAAGTGAACCAAAGTGAAGAATTGAAAGTGTATATAAAATATTATCATTATCCCAAGTTTGAATCAAACTCGACTTCACGGAAATTCGCTTATTTTCTGCATCAAATAGCTTTTGTAGCCACGACAACTGTCAAAAACGAAAGCTTTACCTTAAGGTAAGGTAAGGTATAAAAGCAGTCTTTATTTTAAATACTGTTTAAACATTATTTATAATAAAGACTGCTTTAATACCGCTCGTATTGCATATACTCGTATATACAAATTAGCGATAGCGAGCCGCTCGCGGCTTCACCTGCTTCAACTACACGACTATAACTCAATATGTCGCTTTTCGCTCGCCCGCGTTCCCATTTAAATCATAAAATTTATTGTAATTGATAATTTAAATTGTTGTATTTTTTTTATTTATAAGCCGATTGAAATAAAATAAATGCTTAATGTTAGCCAAAGTTTAACAAAATACAATAGTGAAAACTGTATTTAAATCGCCTTAGCCATTTCTGAGATCAGCGTACACGAATGCACAGACCAACAGAAAAAAATAAAGAATCATTATTTATTGGTCTATTTAATTGATAAATGAATATATATTTTTTCGTATAACGTCCGCCTTTACACCAAAATTGTTTTATGGTGTTCAATATCAACATTGTTACTAATATCTTGGTGTAATAAAGTATTAATTAAATAAATAAATGTACAGACGGCGATCAGTTATTTTTTTATTACATATATATATATATTGAATAATCATTTCATTTAAAATCAGTTCAATCACAATAGTTTAATCTTGTAAGTATTCTCAAGTTTAATAAGAAAATTGAGATCGCAATTAGCATTTGTTAACCTTGAGCATTGAAGATTTGTAGCAAATGTATTTCTAAAGTAGTTTACGTCATTGTGGCATTTTTTACTGACTGTAATTTTGATAAAAAGTCAATTGTTTTATATTAATGTCTCTGTTAAGAAATAGGCAACATTATCTAGAGTAGGTTGTGAATTCAAATCTTAGATGGAATGGCTCAATCAAATAATGATATGGGAAATAATTGAAGACATGTGTGGATGAAAGTGATATTTGTACCACGTCACGCTTTCCCGCATAGTCAGAGAGAACCTAGTGTCTAGACACTTTATTCTCCACTTTTCAATCCAATTCAAGACATTGAGTGTTGTGTGGCGAAACTCAACGCCACATTATGTTACAACCAGAGCGGACAAATGAAATAATTTTAATATATGTTTCAAATATTCAATAAAATGTTCAAAAGTGTAGTAAAAGACTTTTAAATATTGTTACAACAGGCGTGGAAATAGATTATAGTTATGTAATTTCTATATTCTATTACTAAAAAGTCATAAAACTTTTTCTTTGTAATGAAAATTTGATGTACTTGGTAACTAATAACTGGTTGACTGGTTTACTATTGACTAATTAACTAAGTATCTAATAAAACAAACTATTTAATTTACTAACACCAGTGAAACAACAGCTTTTATAAAGTTCTAGAGCTTTTTCTTAAGTTCGAAACTTCTTGCCACGAATCTTGATTTAGCAACTTCTACTCAAATACCCATCACAACTCAGTAATAGAATTGATTATAACAAATAAATACACACGTATATATTGCGTTATTTTACACTTAACGCGTATTATTATATATTTTTTTGACCTTGTAAGAATTTTCATCTATCAATACATATCAAAGCACGTGTCGAAACTCTCGAAGCGGTTGCGCAAGCGCATACCGCGGTAATGAGGTTAGACATTTCACGCCTTAATTGTGTTTTATTCTGTACTATTGACTATTGATTGATGTATATTTTCTTTTCTTGTTCTTCTGTAAGGGTGTGTTTAGTGACACTTTGTAATAGATTGTCTGGCACTTCTTTTATTTCCACCGCTGTTAGACGTTCTGTAGCTATTTTGTAATGTTCAAAAATACTACTTTAGTATACGAAAATATTCTAACAAAATATTTCTTTATATCTTTTTTTCTTAAAGTTTCCTGCATTATATAAAAAAAGAGACTCATAGCTCAGCCAGGCAGCATGATTGACAGAACTCCACTACGAAAGCAAAGTGAAGAACAAATGCATGGAAATGATAAAATTATATGACAATACAAACAGAGAAGCAAATCCTTAGCAAACCATACCATATGTGAAAACTCCATACGTTGTCTAGAGAGGAACTCTGATCAGTGGCTGACAATCGCGACCCAAGTGTAATTTTAAATGGCGCTCGCCCTTTACTATCCGAGTCATACCTAGCTAAAGTGAAATATTTATATGAAAGTTAAATTTCATTAAATATATGCACAATCAATTACTCTGTAAGTCACCATTATTTATAAAATTGACATTTACCACTTTCTTACGGAAAGCTGTTGGAAAAATCGTTTTCTTTAAACAAAATAGTTTATTTTCTTTACTATATTCAAGAAAACTGCGTTTCAGTTTATTTTCTATCCGTTTAAATACTCAAAAAGTTTTAAAACTAAAGAAAACTCTTCAGTTTCACACAAGCTTTCAGTAAACGTCTGTAAAATATATACAAATAAGTATATCAAACTAACTAACCTATGATACTAAGAAATATAATGTATATATTCATTATTTATTTGTTTATAAATCCTTTCGTAACAAATCCTTAATGTACGTAATAATTGTATAATAGCGTTGTATTAATACTACTACACGCCGCCTACTGTAGTCTGTACGAATTGCAACAGGTCAACTAACTTTATGTCGAAATGGCTCAGAAGGTCTACAGCTCGTTCACGAGAATATGGTGGTATATTTATTTTGGTATAACGTTATATTTTAATATAGTAAACTAAATTGTAACTAATTTAAATTGGAGCATTTAAAAAAATACTTATTTGGATTTTGACATTTTGCCACCATTTAATTTCTTATTATTTATTTATTTTAGTATGTTAATTTAGTTTATTTGAGTAAATTTAATAAAAGGCTTATTACATTAGAATATTATTTTTTACAAACGTTAATTTAGAATCTATTTACAGAAGCTTTAAGTTTTTAAGAACAACGAACGAATGAAAATATGTTTCTCATAAAATAACTTTTTTTCCGCCAAATAAACTGTCAAAGTCATATTGACAACAAACGTGACAACAGCAAATGCTTAACATATCATATGTATTGATACATGTAATGTACACACTATTTAATTTATATATAATTACAAAAAGATCCGATTTAACAGAAAATTATATTTTCCTTTTTTCCCTTAGCTTCACACTTCTTCCCCCATAGTAGAGTATTTAGAGCGGACCTCACTAGGCACTTGACATTTCAAGACTGACAAGACCAGAGTCCAGTAGGATTCGAGACGTTGCGTGTTGAGGGGCGGAACTCAAAGCTGCGCTTTGTCTTGTTGACAGAGCGGGGAAATGTAAATAATAAAAATACGATCATTTCACCGAGCGGGATCAAACCAACTACCAATACCGATTACAGTCAGTCCCACTGCGCCACGTTCAAATTAATATGTCTAAAGTAAAATATATTAAATCGAATAAAGATTGAATAATGATATATATTTAAAATATAATTATTTCACCCTTATACTTCAAAAAGACTGCAAGTTTCCTTCTTGTTTCTTCAAACACTTGACATGTCTAAACTACGAGTTCTTTAGTTTATAAAATTGCATTAAACGTGTGAAGACCCATGCCCATGAAACATTCGTAATATGTGCATAGAAAGAACAAAAAAAAATTGTCTCAAATTTGCAATATATTACGTAAAAACATCATGTGAAAAACCTTCAGACCAACGCAACATCTAGGTTCACTTCGAATAATACTCGTAACTTGTAAATTATTACAAAATTGTCGTATCGCACAATATGCAACTCATTGCAAATCTCGGCAGAACTCAGCGTATCTACAATAACACTTATATATATATTTGGTAAGCGTGAGGTAATGTATGTGTTGACATATCTACGGAACTAATTTCGTCATTGGCGTTGCGAATATTTATAATTAATTAGTTTTAAGGAGTCAATGGGGAGGTTTTATATATTGAAACTAGTTATTACTGAGAACGGAGTGTCTTAGCACTAGGCGATCTGTTATGCGGGACCCGTGTTTTTTTATTATTTGAAGGAGGTATTCGTATATTAAGAGTTAGAAAGTTATTATGAAAATGTATATAAATATCCAGCTACGTTTAATTTTTTATGTATATTAAAGAATATTTGCATATTAAAAAAAATCGACCAATAATCGATGAAGTAACTTTTTTAGGACAAAAAGTACTGAAATCCATAAAATTTACAAAAATGAAAAAGAATATAAGGATGTTTTCTTTTTGGGAGATATTTCCATTCGGAAAATACTTATAACTTTAAACAAATTGCATTTAAATATAGGTTTTTTTTATTTAAAAGTTACTTAATAAGTTACATTGCCGGGCAGTCAGAGAGAACCTAGAGCCCAGACTCATCTCTCCACTTTCCTTCCAAATTCGAGACATTGCGTGTTGACGGCAAAAAACATTGCGCTTTGTCTTCTTTACCACTTCTTCAATTATGATCACTTCTCTGTATGGACTCCGAGTCGAACTTAAAACCACCCGCCTTTACAGTCAGGCACTATCCCACTGCGCCACGATG
Source organism: Podotricha telesiphe (assembly GCA_038994665.1). Taxonomy (NCBI): domain Eukaryota; kingdom Metazoa; phylum Arthropoda; class Insecta; order Lepidoptera; family Nymphalidae; genus Podotricha; species Podotricha telesiphe. The sequence continues at coordinate 618,093 of JAOYRR010000390.1, forward strand.
GTGTGAAAAATAATTATAATGTTTTTATAACTTATTTAAGTACTTTAAAAAATAAATTTAAACGAGCACGCTACAAATGATTCGCTTGTTTTAGCGCACGCTGCACGCTCTACGCTTTGCACGCTGAAAGTAATTTGGTCTCCCTGGAAAGGATATCAGGCTCATGCTATGCAAAATTTCGTATTTTCATAGAAAACGGACAGAACTTAAGCAAATTGAGTGGCAAATTGTTCTTACAGTTTAATAATATATAGATGAAATTACTTTTAATATACGAATAACTGCCTGGTAACGTTTACTTAATTTGAAACTAAACAAAGAAAAAAATCTAAAACACCCACAATAATATTGCACCATTCAAATTACCACTTATATCTGCGTAAGTTTTGACATACGTACAGTTGCTCGTAGCTGCATATTTCTTATATAGCATTTGCAATCGGCCTTCGCGATTATGAACAAAATTTCATAACATGGGTATTGAAGCGTGGTATTTTGTTACACTTTTAAAACCATTAAATTTGTCCTTGGAAGTCACTTTCCGGTGTCGTTGCAACATCGATATCGTAAATCGAGTAAAACACCGATTCAATATTTGAAACTGTACGCTGTTAAGAAGGTTATACATAATGTGGGTATTGATATTAGTGAATGTAATTGTTTTTATTGATTTTTTTAATGGGATTATATATTTGTTGTGGCGCACTGTGTAAGTGTGGGTTCGCATCCCTCACTGAGGAATGATTTTATTTAAATTATTTTCATTTTTTCGCTCTAGTACCTAAGACAAAGCACGGAGTTCCGCCACTCAACATGCAATGTTCCGATTTCGGAAGGTAATTGGAGAACGGAGTGCCTTGACACAAGGTACTCTCTGGATACCCTATTTTGCGGAAAAAGCCTGAAGCTGAAAGTATATTACATAATATCGACTCGCTCGCGGCTTCGCCTGCGTAATCTACAAGACTAAAACTATTTAACTTTTTCGCCTTCCCTTTTTTAATGAACCGATTGAAATGAAATAAACAGTAAATATTAAGGGAAGCTTAAGAAAATATAATAGTCCAATATAAACTTAAGTCGATTAAGCCCTTTCTGAGATTAGCGTGCACAAACGCACAGACCAACAGAAAAAAATTAAGAATCGTTATTTTTTGTTTTATTACATTTATAAATGTCCCCAATAATTAATTTTTCCATATATTTTCCATATACAGTGATCAGATATTTTTTTAATTATATATATATATATTAAGATATTTAGCATTGGGTTGTATTCAACTGTTATTTGTTCAAGCAATTTAATTGAAACTATTATATCGGTTATATTTATATTTTATATAATTTGTATATATATATAATTTTATACGTTTTCTAAATATGTCTTTTTCAATTTCCTTAGTGTGGGAATAACACTTTAAAAAATGTTTACAAAATATATATTTAATAAATAGCATTCTCTCTTGCCAGACGATTGTTCGTAAAATAATCTGTGGGTAGCAGAAATTTGTAAAAATCTCTCTACAGAGATGCTAACAACAAATATAAGTTGTAATAAGCGTATAAGAATTTCAACGTAGCTGGAGGTGGGACGCATGGTTTAGCGGTCAGAGTGCTTGAACGGTTTTCAAGAGTCGCGGGTTCAAATCCCGCTGCGTTCAAATTTTTATACGTTTTCTAAATATGTCTTTTTCAATTTCCTTAATGTGGAAATAACACTTTAAAAAATGTTAACAAAATAACTATTATATCATTTGTGAGGTCAATTCGGTGAATGTCGAGAACCGAGTGTCATAACATTAGGTTCTCGCTAGGGTAGGTATGTAATTAATATATGTCAATGGGTTCTCTAAGGTAGAATCCGTTGGTTTCTTAAAATTTTTTCTAATGTCTATATAGATACACGGACGTGTTTTCTTTCCGAGCCTTTTTTGTTATTTTCCTTTTTTTTTTGGTATTTTTCTCTTTCTGTATTATTAAATGTTTGAGTATGCGCAGTCGCAGGATCACTTAACGTAGAAGAGTTCTTAATATATGAGTTTACTTAGTAAATATGGAAGTTACATAAAAGCAATGTTATAAAAGATAAGCCTCAGTTGCTTAATCTTAAAATTAGTTTAAGTAAAAAATATGCAGGTATTTTTTAATATTTTTGTACAATATAATAACAGTTATATAATGTTTGTGTTGGCAAAAAAGACTCATGCATTTTAGCCATAGCTTCGCATAACATTAACTCCTTCTTAAACTTCTTCTCAGTCATACACTTCTATTTTCTAATGAGCCATCATGTGAGTTACCATTACTGGTATATGTATATATATATATATTTACATTTTTCTTTGCTCGGACAGAGGCGTATGAAGTTTGGGATAGTTAAAGTTTTTTCGGAGAAGAAATGAAGAAAGCCAATATTTTTCGCTGAAATTCATAAGACAAATATTATGTAAGCTAAGCTTCCCATATACATAAAATTAACGTGTCTGTCCGTGTAGTAGAATTTTTAATAATTATATTTTGACAATATGGTGTCAAAACTATGAGTCAAGCTCATCAAGGTCACCTATATTACAAACTAAAATGATAGTTATATAATATAAATGTACATAAATATATATAAAATTTGATAAAATCATATAAATATATATATACTTACAATGAAAATATAACTTTATAAACATGTGCTATTTGCTGTTCCGTAACAGTTTCGTGTCCAACTGAGGATATGTTTTTGTAACCGACCCAATCGTATGTTGTAATATTATAAACTAAAAATTTTGTAATAGGTATATAATTATGGGCTTTTTATATGTGATCACTTAAGTTCTTAGTTCGATTTCTGGGTTGGGACAATAATAATTTGGTATTAGGTTTTTATACTCTTTTTTGCAATGCTTAGGAGTCAGAGAAATCCTAGTGATACAACATTCCGTTCTCCACTTTCCGCCAGAAATCGAGACATTGCGTATTGAGTGGCGGTACTTATCCAATTTATATATAAGGAACTAAGACCAAATTTCAGCTTTCTATGCCCAGTAGTTTTAGCTGTGAGTTGTGAGTTAGTCTGCTAGTAATATAAGAGTTTTAAATATATCCACAGGGATATCTCTATCATATCCGTTTGCCTTTAAAAGGCGTTCATTATTATTGAGTTACTAAAAAAAATTAAATTCATATTGTTTTTTTTTTTTTACAAAAACGATATTGCCATAAAGTGTTGCGAGTTTAATTGTAGGTTACAGTAAAAATTCGCAATATAGTCGCAAGCGTACTACGTAACAACACTTCGGTCACGCTTATATGTAACTACGGGTCAAATGGGGCAATGAATTTACAAAATATCTGTATTTGTAATAAAAAACGGCCGGTTATTGTCTTTTTGAAACTTTTTGATCGCTTTAGACGAATTTCGAGTTTGTTTATTTTCTCGCTTCACGCTTTTACCCCGCATAGCATAGTGTCAAAAAGAACTTATAGCCAAGGCTCGAAATCGAGATTTTGCTTGTCAAGTGGCGGAACTGAACACCGCGCTTTATCTTATGCACCAGAGCTATATGCTCTGGTGCATAAGATGAATGAAAATATGAATATGAGAATGTGAGAATGAAAATATTTTAAATATAATCATTCGTCCAGGTGGGAATCGAACCTTCAACCTACCGCACTTGCAGTCAGACGCGCCCCACTGTGTCACGATGGCTCTCTGTTTGTATTGACACAAATGATATATGAAGTCCATTTATATATATTAAAAAAATCTATAGAAAGCGCGGCGATGACTTCGAACACTCACAATGACAAGAATTTGGGCGGCAAGTGGGGAACGGAGTGTCTTGACACTAGGTTGTCTCTAAAAACATTGCCAGACGGGTAAAAGCGTAAAGGAAAAAGGGGAAGAAGCTGTGTTATTATTAAAAAAACTATGAAAAATGTAGAAGTTGTATTGAAAACTGCCGCTTTGAACATATCTGTAATTAAACGAAGTGACAGAGTGAAATGTAACCTAATTATTTCTATGACAGACGTATCATAGTAAATATTCCCAAAAAAAATTAAAATACAAAAACAAAACACGCATCAAATTATTTTGGTTAGCCTAGCGAGGTCATCGGGTTGATAGAATGAAAATAGTTTATAATATTCTCCATTGTGTCCAAATGGACACATTTGCAAATTTAAAACCACGAGGACGTCAAAATGTAGGCCATAACAAAGTTGCAATAATTTCTTACGTATATTTTTATATAAATACTGGTGAAACTAACAAAGGCGTCGTTAGAATATTAGTGTTTTTATATCGTTTTTAAGCCCGGTTTTGTATTGGTTTAAAGATTAAAGATGCTTCATGTAAATTCTGTAGTACAATTATTTATTTTCATTGAATAATTTTTAGTAATATTGTTAAATCCTAATATTTTTTCAGTATCGAGTTGCCACAGCGGAATTTTTATTTGCAACCTCTATCATATGTTGGGTTAGTAAAAAGGTGTCCCAACTTCACATAATGCAGTAATAATATTATGAGGCTATTATTTTGCATATATGCTAATATTAAGTAACTTTTATCTTTCAAAATAATTTTATTTTACAGCGTATGGAAATATTGTACTATCATAAATCTTCGTATTTTTTTTAGTATATGAGCTCTACTAATATATGAACTTTACTAATTATATGAACTCTACTAATATGTGAACTCTACTAATATATGAATTCTACTTATATATGAACTCTACTAATATATGAACTCTACTAATATATGAACTCAACTAATATATGAGCTCAACTAATATATAAACTTTACTTAAAGATGCTTTTTTTTGTTAAGAAAGTAAATCAAATCAGCTTCACACTTTTTCTCGGGTTGTCAGACAAGGAGGATACTCTAGGAGAGTCAGAGAAAACATTCCTGTCTTCACTTTAAAATTTTGTTCTAATATAATTGTTTATATAACTATAACTATATAAAATATAAGGTATAATGGGGCCATCTTGACAGTATTTGTTTGTTAATAAATTTGATTACCACCGGTGGAATGACCATAATTCAATTATTCCCAATTCTCTGCTTTGGTGAACAGGACAAGGAGCGGCGCAGCGGTATTCAGCACGCAATGCTCGAATTCAGAGGGAAAGTGGAGAATGGAGTGTTTTGACACTAGTTTACACTGACTACATTGCTATGCAGGAAAAGGTTTAAGTCTGTAAACAAAATTATAATGAATACAATTTCGTTTATTTGTAAACCAAACAAGGTTATAAATAAATTAAATACTTTGTGTTGAGTTATTAAAATATATTATTATATTATTTATATGCAATGCTATACTATATAAAATAATAAAGTCATAGGCATTTTTTTGTAACTTTGTTGAGTTTGTAATATATTGATTAATTTTATAGTGCGCCAACTTCTCTTTCTTTTTATACCCTAATTACACGTATTTTTTTAAATAGTTTTTAAAGTGTTATTCACACACTTAGGAAATTTAAAAATACATATTTAGAAAACGTATAAAAATTTTTAACGCAGCGGGATTTAAACCCGCTGCTCTTGAACGGTTTTCAAGAGGCGCTTTAACGTTTAACGTTTGTACGCCGCTGCGTTCCAATTTTTATATATATTGAAGTTATTAATAACTTTTCAAAATATTTAAGTAATAAACACCGTCGGATGGTGTGTGCTATGCTTGTGTAAACTAGATTGTGCCCAAAACTGTCTGGTGCGAGTGATATCTTCGCACGAAGATATCTTCAATTTTACTGAATATTTAAGACTTCACTACCGATATTTTCGATTCCCAGTCGGGGGAATGTTTGTAAAAGAAAAGGTTATCAGTTTCAGTAACCTAACTCGGATTAGAACTAACTACTATTACGTTTATTTTGAAACAGAGAATGAAAATTATATAAAGAATTATATTAAAATTTTTCACGAGCCATATTTTACAATACGATGCTGCGCAAGTCCAATTTTGTCTAGTTTTTCTACAAAGTGTGAAAAAGCTAATTTACGCTGCAACTTAGTTCTGGTAAATTTTTCTGTTCAATATTGATTTTAGTAACTGTACACTGTAATAGTTGTAAGGCAATATGCTATTGCCCAATATTGTTAGATGGCTTGTGGTATATTTTTGTTTATTTAGATAATTTGAAAGAATATCTATATAATTTAAAGTAAAATTCATACCTTGCAAATTATGAAATTTGAGGCGTCGTGACGACAATTCGCTTCATGTCTTAATAATTTTCACACCTTTTCCTACGAAGACAGAACCTAGTGTCAAGACACTCCGTTTTCCACTTGCAGCTCAAATTTAGTAGATTGCGTGATAAACGGCGGCACTCAACCCCGTAATTTGGCTTGACATGGCGGAGGAATGAAAATAATGAATATATCCCTCCGAGTGATGATTGAACCATCAATCAAGTTTACTTTTAGCTGGCGCCTCTATCTAAACTCAATACTTTTTACTTCTTTTTTCTTAAATTCTTATCAAATTCTAACACCAATTATAGTTAAGTCCGGCTTTTAACATAATATGGTATTTTTTTTATTAAATATATTTTAACTATGAGTCTTTTATATTATTAAAATGTTTTTCAAGAGGCGCGGGTTCTAATCCCGCTGCGTTAAAATTTTTATACGTTTTCTAAGTATGTCTCTTTTTTATTAAAATGTTTTCTGTAAAAGTTCATATGTAATTTATAAAAACGATATAGCATGATCTCTAGTCTGGTTGAGATCTAGTGTCAAAACACTACGTTCTTAGAATGTTATTATATTTCTTACCTAAGACAAGTTAAGGGACTTATATTATATTGAAATTTGTCATATCTAATTTGAAACAACTGTTATCATGTCAAAAAGTCAGCAAGTTACGAACTCAAAACTAGTAAAAACTTATACATATATAACTTTGTTTATCTTGATTGTAGAATTTATAATAATTCTTTTATTTAAATTTTAGTTAATCTAATGTAAAGGCACCACTAAGCGCGTTAGCAAACATTTCGACAGATCAACCTTGCTGCAGCAACCTCTTAGCAAAGTGTTGGAAACCAGAGTATTTCTTTTATTCTATAGTCAAATTAAATTTCTTGTTGCTTTCAAAAATGTATGAAAAAATTTTACAACTTTTCCTTTAAACAGTTTAGACATTGTTTACTTTACATTGTCAGTTTTCGATTTAAAATCAATTCGTGGAATCAATCAACGTGGAATCCGGTTTATACGTTTTCAAAAAATATTGAATATATCAAATCAAATCTATATATCAAATTATTTCACTTTGACTTTATGGACAACATATAATAAATTTAAGCATTTAAAAATCTAAAATATCGATTTTCTCCAAATTCGCAATTGTTCATAATATCCCGCGATGGTTGTGGGTTCGATACCAATTCGGGGGATTGATTATATCTATATTATTTCCATATATGCACTGGCAAAACAAAGTGTGGCGTTAAGAACCAACGTATACAAAAACTCAATAGTTATGTAAATTATTTAGTGATACAAAATTTTAGTGTCACGTGATTTCTTTTCAATGGCAACTTTATTTACAGCAGCTGAGTAAATGCTCATATTTAAAATATGAGATCTAGGAAAAACAACATTTAAATTCTATCATCGCGTTTTATTTATACAGATGAAATATTTTAGCTATAATGGTAATAATGGTAACGAATCACGTAAAAAATATTACTGCAATCAATATAAGGAAAGGTTTATTCTGGCGTAGATACAAACAAATTCTGCTTAGTTGTAAGTTTAAGGGTACTTTTTCTTTTTTTTTTTTTTTTTTTTTTTTTTTCGAATGTTGAATTGCTGTTGGCCATAATGGCCTCTACAGCGTCACGCGGGCTTTGTGGGAGGCCGAGCTAGACGAGCTCTGACCTTGGCTTGACCACCTTGGGAGGTGCCAGCTAATGAGATCACGAAGTGGCAAGGGCGTCTCCTGTGAGACACGGTCCTCGGCTTGCGTACTTCGCTTGTAATGGAAGCTTGCTTCGCTCGAGCCGAGCTCAGCCTACTGGGTAGGGCGTTTGATGCCCTTTTGGAATGTTAGTTTTTGCGCCCTCCCGCGACTAGGCGCGCTTGGGCTGCAGTATTAAAGGGTACTGTTTCCTTTTTACCCTTGTTAATGTTAAGTATTTTTCGAACTTGACATGAAGCAAAAAGACTGATACCTGTTCCCCATTTTAGAGAGATTAACTGCTGACTGCGCTTTGCTTATTGAAACATCTAAATAAATGTATTTCCAGCTTCATACTGTATCCCACACAACAGAATAGGCAGTTAGACCTAGTGTCAAGACTGTCCGTTTTCTGCATTCAGCCCGAATTCGTCTTTGTCTTACTAAAACGAAAATGCAGAAAACATAAATAAATGTCACTAAATTTAAAAACTGTATTGCAACAATCGTATAAAACTACAGTAATGTTTAGTAATAATTATATAAATATATTTGTTTAAGAAAAATTTATGCAAATATTGACACAAACGGTAATCTTTATATTATAATACATAATACTATATGACTTAATTTGAAACTATTGAAGCACAGTCAGTACTTAACTAAGCACCAGCAGTATGTATGTATGTATTTATTTATTAAAATAAACAAAATTTCCCTGATTTAGTTAGGCGTTGAATTTCCCTAGTTCTTCACATAACGGAATTTTAATGGAAATATCTTATGGAATGCGGAATTATAAACGATAAATAGAGCTTGTGTTAAATTTGCAACTCCAGAAATTTAAAGCCGCTATAAAGACAATAAGTAAAATTAATAAGTGAAGCTTATTACACTGTAGAAGAATATTTAAAAGATAGAAATGTGTGGAAGTAATATGATTTGAGTTTGGTGCAGTTTAGCTGCCATTGTATTAAATGACAAAGTTGTAACTTTTGTATTAGAAAAGCACAACTGTTGAGTTCCTTGCCGGCTCTTCTCAGCAGAACTCCTTCCGAGTGGTAGCTTTATGTTCCTTCGACGATTCAAAAGTGCTTGTTAAAGTCTATTTGAATAAAGGATGTTTTGAATTTTAATGGAAAATGTAAGATGGAGTGACTTAACACTATGGTTTATCTGCAAGCCTATGGAAATTATTAAAGTAAGTTACAATAATTTAAAAAAAAAACTTCGATAGCTGTATCGTACGTATAATTTTATACTTACTTTAATCGCCATACGTTATTAAGGTAGGTACGATGTGATTGTCCTCTGGATATGTCAGTAATTTACAATAAGGGTTCCTACAAACATATATTAGTAATTACTAAGTTAATGATACGTGAAACTTATTATTTTCAATTTTTTATGAGAAAAATAACTAATTTATACTTTTTTCAGGTTTCACGTTTCTCTGGCATAGACGGAGAGAATTTAGCGCCACTGGAGAACAAATATAATGTATATAATTTCTTATATAAAAAAATAGAGTAGACTAATTTAATTATTTCGTAAAAATATATTTTTGGAATAAAATAAACCACGACGGGATTGGAACCCACGCCTCTTGGAAACCGTCCAAGCGCTCTAACCGCTTAGCCATGCGTTCTACATCCGGCTACGATTTAATTCTTCTTATTTTTGTTGTTAGCATCCCTGTAGAGAGGTTTTTCCAAATTTCTGCTATCCAAGGATTATTCTACGAACAATCATTTTCTCTTGCCTAACGATTTTTTAAAACGAGTTTTCTAAAAACTTGTTTTTCAATTTCCTAAGTGTGTGACTGAATAATACTCAGTATGTAGCTACCTTATTCCTACAAACCGACCTAGCCTGAGTTTAACCCCCCCACTGACGTAAGTTATCACGTGAAATGGTCACGTGCTTAGTTACGTAAGGGCAGGATTACCACGGTATATTCCATTGGCAGGAGGTATTATGACGTTACATTAGTTCAGTGGAAACGTGAAGGAATGAACGTAAGTGCTGTGGTTTTGAATACTAGTTGTAAAATTTGTTTTTTTTATAATTACAGATAAAATTAATGAATATTAGATAGGGTGAAGCTACTAGTTATTAAGTAGTTTATTGAAAATATATAATAATTTATATATATATTTTGAAATAGAATTTATTTATCAAATAAAAATAAGCTAAGCAGCAAATTTCTCATTTAGGCGAAAAATGGGAAACTAAACTTATGGCTCTGATAAAGTCTGGAACTAAATTTGGCTCAGTCACTCCTTCATAGCTAACACTAAGCCATTATTGAAGTCGGATAATGCCCACTTTGTACTCTGTTGACTAATTGGCAAGCTTCTTTAGAGCTTTTAGCATAAATATAGTTATTTCGTTTGTTAAAATATTGCTCAATTGTAAAATTTTTGTCATTCGTATACAAACATTTTGCAAATCCTAAGTCATCTTTTAAAATACGCTTCATGGTACTAGGTGCAATCTTCATCCGGACGGTCGGGTAAACGGACGGCCGCGTCTGAGTCCCGAATCGGGCGGGTATCCGTAAAGTACTTACTCACGTAAAGCAAAAGCAAAAAGAAGGTGCAATCATCTTACAAGATAAAACCTTTTGCTTTCGGATTTCTTTCCCTTACTGCTTTGATTGCCTTTTTCGCACGAATACTATGTAGGCGGCCAGATATTTTTCTGTCACAAGCAGAGGAGGGTTTCATTGTACCTATTAATAGGTGGAACACAAACATTTGACTAATACCAGCCGTATGGAGAAGCGTTTCTTGTTACAAGAGGATATACCGGTCCCAAAAATGTATAAAAGTTAATCTATTTTTATACCATATTCAAATTATTGTAGACCTAATGGAGAATCTAATTAGACGAAGTTACCCCTGAGTGTGATTCGAACCAGTAACTACGTTTAGGCACATCCCATTTGAGCCACTATAGTGTTATGACAAACTAAGATAAAACATACAAATGCTGATAATCTTTTTCTACATCAAATATTTTAATACAATTCTCTAAAATATTTCGGTCCATAAATATTTAGTTTCTTGCATAATCGCTATATCTATTCTATAGTTATAGTTGTAATAACAATTTACTTTATTAATATGCGCAATTAGCTCACGTGTCGCTTCGTGCGAATTATATATTATTATGAATGTTACAACAAAACGATATACTGTGGTACTTTTGCTTTCTGTAATCGTTCATAAATATTGATGTAATAAAATTAATTACAGGTAGTTATAATTTGAACTTGTTCTTCAAGCAAAGGTCTAACCTAGCGTCAAGAGAGTCACCACTCCACTTTCCGTCTGAATTCAAGACATATTTACCTTATGCATTTACGTGTGTGTTGCGTTTTTATTTTTTTTATTTAATTGAAGTGGCTTCATGTACAAACGCATTTAATGGTGAAACCCAAAGCTGAGCTTAATCCTGCCAGAGCGAAGAATTGAAAATGATTTAAATATAATCGTTCCCCACAGTGAATATCAAACCTACAATCAATCGAGTTTAAAGTCTGACGGAACCACTGCGCTACGATGGCACTTATAGTTAATTAATTAAGCAAATCACAGATGGTTATTTCACTGTAAGAGTCACAGTCTTCATTGGTTAATAAGCTTTTAGCCTCAAACATATTTATATTTAAATATACAAATTAGCACATTAAAATATACACATAAAATGTCACTTAATACAAAAATGTGTGTCAAACACAAGGTAGCGTGTGTAATATATATTATTAATTTAATTTATAATTTATAAGGTTTATATGATACTCAAATAAATATATACAGTTCATAGGAAGTAAATCTAAGACCAACAACCTATTAATCAAAGCCACTAACCATTGTTTCGTTAGCTCTAGTTAGTAAGCGTTTAAGATGTAGTGTCTCTAAATTGTGCAGAGAGTGGAGAAAGGAGTGTTTTAACACTAAATTATCTTCGCCTAGGATACATATAATATACGCTATACTTTTTTCACGTTTTTTCCCGCATACTAGTGTGTAGACAGAGTGAAAGAGTCACTAGAGTCACTACACTCCATTCTCCACTTTCCACCTGAATCCCAGACATTGCATCGTGAGTGGCGGGATTCAAAGCTGCACTTCTTATTCCGAGACACAGGGCGCAAGGAAATCGAACCCACAATGAATCGTGATTACAGCCAGACGCCATCTCACCTATTATATACATAATTAAATAATAATAAAAAGAGATAATAGTAACTAAACTATGAGTTATAATAAAGTAGGTAATATTCAATTGGGTTACATCACAGGCTTTTTGTTGTGTTTACGAAGACAATAGCGCAAATTAGTTTCGCTCGGCGCCCGTGAACGTGATCTGTACATAACTGGCCACGTGAGTAGTCTCAGATGGCAAAAGCACGTGAATGCCACAAACATGAGTACTAAATATATATTTTAATACAAAAAAACACTTTTTTTATTAATTTCGAGCCACTAAAGTATAGTGACTCGAAGGACCATGTAGTTTAATTTTGTATATTTTCCTTATGCATGCGTGTGTGTTGCGTTTTTATTTTTTTTATTTAATTGAAGTGGCTTCATGTACAAACGCATAGAGGTAGTAGGTTCAAATTTGATCAAATGTTATACAACTGAGTCCATAGTGTGGCTAAGTGTAGCGGCTAATTCTCTTCCAGGCTTTTTTTATCGTGCAGGTGCGTGCTCTTTTTATCCCTTTATGCGTTAACGCCCGAATTCAGGATTTGAAGGGGTTATGTAGGACTCCAAGCCAGCAGATAGAGGCCGCCTGATTACCCACGAAAACTTCACAGCACTCCTCCTCAACCGCCACAAAACGAGGCCTCGGGAACTGCGTTAATTTTTGTAGAGTAAGAACCTAAAAAGAAGAACGTGTATTTTTAACCTAGATAAACAAAATAAGCAGACATAATGTAATAAATACCCCTATTAGTTTTGTTTTAACTTCTCACGAGATAGTGTCAAGACACTCTGTTCTCCGCTTTCCGCCCAAACTCAAGGCATTGCGTGTTGAGTGGCAACAACTCAACGCACAACTTTATCTTAGTGCAGGGAAACAAAATAATAATCAAAATTTAATCATTCCCCCGATCGAACCCACAACCCTGTCCCAAGACACTGACCAATACAATGTATATATACTACATTAGAATGGGAAAATGTTGGGCGTGTTGGGCGGCGGCTCCCAACACTGAAAGTGAAGTTATCAAATAATTAAAACATAATTGAACAATTAGTGGAGCAACAAATGATGATTTATTCAATAATAGAATAAAGAATGCTTAAGCGATTTGTGTAAATGCTGTTGAAACTGACTATAAATAAACTTAGAGTTTTTATTCAATGTAATAAAGTTACACAAGTTATGAAGAAATGTTTTAATAAGTATTTATTTTAATTACATATGATAGTGTCTGTTTTTTTTATTGTTAAAGTTAAAATATTAGGTTTTTGATAAAGTAAATATAAAAATCAATACTTTTAACATTTAAAAGTGTCACACACTAAGAAAACTGAAAAACATATTTAGAAAAAGTATAAAAAATGAAAAGCAGCGGGATTTGAACCCGCGCCTCTTCGCAACCGTTTAAGTTGGAAATATGTTTTTAAGTAAAGAAATTAACTTTAGATTCGTAAAATATTATCGTAGATATTATTTATATATTAATAAGTATAGCAAAAACAGTGTTGCCCTTTTTACGAAAATTACGCGGATGGAGGAGTATGATGTGTGGCACAGTTATAGTTTAAATAGAGAAGGATTACAGAAAGCTAATATATATTTTTTTATTTATACATAACAAATACACATTGTATTAATAAAATATAAAATAAATGTATTACACACTACCATATGTGTCTGACATACATATTTATATACAGTGCCATTCATTGCTAATACAACGAGTTATTTGCGTCTCAACGCGACATCTAGTAACTCTAAACATACGAGTATGTAATCAAAGGTTTCCTTTTAAGAGAGATTTTTTAAAAATAAAATTATAGTACAATTTCAGTCTTATTAAACTGTCATATTTACATATAACCGCTCTTAAAGAATTTGTAACGCATATTTCACCTTTAATTTAAAGTTAATAGTCTAAATTCCACAACCCTCAACCGTTTTTTTTTCATAAAAGTAACTAATGTTTTACGCTTCGTAGAATTTTTCGAAACGGATCAAGCTTGAAACTGAAATGCCCGCCGGTTAAATTTGAACCGTCAGCTCGTGATACCGCTTTCAGTGTTTTATTTAGCTTCACACTTTATCCAGCATAGCAACGTAGGCTGTGTCAAATCCTGAGATCATTCTATCTATTGTGTGCTCACAGGAGTCCCATGGAGGTCGAGAAGGAGGAAGCGGTCCTCCATAGCAGTCATGTCCTTTTCCCGGTACCAAATCCTTCTTCTACTTGACACTAATCCCCCTTTTAGTTTTGTTTTAGCTTAGCTTAGCTACGATCTGCCTTCCTACATCCTTGACATCCTCAGTGGTTAGTCCATTGGTCTCATAGCCTGCTTCACGACATTCAGCCATCGCTCCCTTGGGCGTCCGGTTTCCCGGTACCAAGTCCATCACACCTAAACCTATTTGTAGATGTTGATACTTTAAATGTTGTAGAATTTTGTATGATAACTATAATAACACTAATTTTGTATAATAATTATGTAAAATTAAAATATTTTTAGATTTGTATTTTCATTAAATTAATATGTTTTAACTTAATTGTACAAATAAGTAAAACAAAAATAACTTGCTTATGTATTACTTAGATTTAGTTCTAAGTAATCATTTATAACAGTTAAAAAAACGGTTAAAATAATATCAAGTAAAGACAGGGTACAAGGACCAAGAGTCTGTAGTGTTTGTAAATTCAAATAAAGAAAGCAGTTTGCAGTAGTAAAATAAGGCAGAGGGAAACCAGTGTCATGTCATAATCATGCCCCCTAGCAGTAATCGAACCCACTACCATTGCTAATAGCTTAAAAGTACATTTCATAATTTACCCAAATAATGTTGATATGCCCACAGTAACCAACACCAACCTAACGTTAAGTAGGAAATAGATAACATTAGTTAACATTCACGAGCCGACCGGGAAATGAATGGAGGGCGCTCGAGCCTTGGGACTAAGGAAAAAAGCGTTATCAGTTACATGACTTCAATTGTAATTGTGTGATGGCTTTGACTATTATTACCTTTGCATCTTTATGGAAATTAGATTCTTTGTAATTAAAAAAAAAATAATAATATACCTTTAGCTTTTTTTTTTAGCTCCATTTATCTCGCATATAGGGTAGTCAGAGAGAGACTAATGTTAAAATAGAAGGACGTTCACATTTTACCAAATTTCAAAACAATGCACATTGCATAGCGGAACCCAAAACTGTATTTACTGTATTTCCAGAGCCGTAATCGAACCCACAACCATTGCGTGTAATCATGAGCCACGATGGCATCTGTGTACAATGCCATCACAATATACATATAAACGGACATGACAGCGGGACAGCATATTAATAATAAACTCTTACTTTATCTATAAATAAATATTTTTATTGCGATAATGCAGGAAATAACATCCATTATTATGCAAGCGCAGACCTTCGGCGCGGGCGCACGTTTTCCTCTTAATCGTAAATTATACGTAAATTAATATCGCTATTGATAAATTTCTATTTACCTTGGCCGTTTACTAGCTTTTGTCATTCGTCTTCGCTTGGAATTTAAGATGTTTTTATTATCCTTCTATTCGTCATATATTTTATTTATTTATTTATACTTTAATATACACCACAACTAGTATTAGTAATAAAACAAAAAACAATTACATATATCGTCCTTTAGCAGACTATACCGCTTAAGTCATTTTGACAAACTTTAGAGGAGAACGGAGGAGGACGTATAATATTGTTTTATGTGTTGTATCTTGATTTGACGTATCAAGTAATAACACATAAAACCTAGTTTATTTTGAATAAGTTTTTTCTGTTTCCTGTAAAGTTTGTAAAAATGACATGAGCGGTGTTGTTTGCTAAGGGACTATATATATATATATATATATATATATATATTGAGAGTCATAAAACGCGGTCTTATCGCTAAACAGCAATCTCTTCCAGATAAATTTAAGGTTAGGAAATTTGTAAACTTGTAAAACACAACCCATCTGTTAAAAAATACTGTACATATATACTATATAAATAGAATCCATAGATACCTATAAAATATACTCTTATATAATATACTAATACATATCGTAATATAATTTTTTATATAAATAATATAAATATTAAATACAATTATGATGATGAAATTAGGAATTTTACAGTTATTTAGTGTATGATCGATATCGACTTCACTTCACGCTTTTTCTTACATAAAAGAGACATTTAAGCGATATAGATTTACATTTAGACGATATATACAAGTGAAAGCTGAGAGATTTATCACTACATGATCTTGACCTACGACTCACATATTTCAGATATACGAAAATTATAAAACAAAATGGACTGGTGCAATGGACTGTATGGTATATGTATGTGGATAGACTATATATATTACTAGTACTGAGAACCAATTGTCGCTATCAATGAAACATAAGCAAACTGTAGCAGAAAAATATCTTATTTTTTTTGATACCCTCTTTTATATAAGATAAAAATGTATTCTATAAGTTTTCAATCCACAACCATTACATAGAAGTGTACTTAAGGCTAAAATCAACACATATAACTGACATATAAGAATTCTTTGGGCGGCGTTGAGTTCCACCACTCAACATACAGTGTCTCAAATTGGCACGGTAAGTAGGGAACGGAGCGTCTTGACACTAAGTTCTCTCTTACTACCGTGCTGTGCGGAAAAAAACATGAACGTATATTTAGAAATTATACACATAAGAATGTCGAATCAACAATATTTACCAAAAGTAATAATATATTTAATAAAATCGAGTTGAAATCGTAAATATAGGTTCACAATTGAATATAGAATACAATTGAATATAGAATTATTAATATTTTATAAAGATTATTTAGAAAACGTTTTGTTATTTATTTCTTATATAAGTGAAAGAGTCCTATCACACTATTAGCATTTATGTCCACAAAAACCAGTAGGTTAGGTTGGATTTAAAAAAAAAAATTGCACAGCATTTATTTATTAATAAAAAGTACTTCTAAGTGTCAAATTTATATTCAAAAACATAATAATCAATTATATGAAATTAGAAAACGTTCATTTAAGTTCTTTAATTATGGAGCTTCAAACGCGCCGGTAGACCACATCGCCAATGTCACTTGTATGGAGGACACACGAGAGAGATTGATCAGTAAAAAAGAGATACAGTTACACTATTATCGATTGCATGTTAAAATGAGATCCAGGAACAATGTGAAGACCTTCACTTATAAAAATATAAATATTTACTACAAATAATAAAAAAAACTAATTGTTAGTAATGCATAATATTATAACTATGGGGAACGATTATAATTTGACCTAATATGTTTACATAAAATACCAGTAGAGGACAAGAGGACGGGGAACTTTTTGAGGAAGGGCATCATGCATTGGATGAATTAACTTAGGACAGGAAAAAGGACGTGGGAAGGGGAACCTTCATCCAGATCACATTCGCAAAATGAGTGGTTCCTGACCCTGATCTGTGCCAGGTGCATGACCGAGGCGCAAACGACAGATTGTTGTAATAAGTCTCCGTTTAGAAAATCTAAGAATAAAACCAGGGTCGCCTTGGTATAGTACTTACCTTTGAGAGATTTAGATAAATCCAAATAGTCATTCCAAGAATTATCCATAAAAGAAGACGCAAGGGACAATAGATCGTGGGATAAATTATAAAAATGATCTAAAGTGCCACACTGGATGGCTAGTATAGCGCAAGAGTCCGCAGATTCATTCCCACGAATTCCAGAATGCCCTGGAATCCACGCTAAATAAACCTCCAAACCCTTTAAATGGCATGCGTACATTTTTTTACGAATTCTTATAATAATTGAAGATCTTATTCTGCTATAAGAATCAGAGGAACATTTTCCAGGTTTAAGGATAGAGGTAATAATCTGTGATGAATTAATGAATTAGGGAAATTGCCTGATTAAAATATATGGTTTATTAAATTTAGCAGGTACAATTTAGACTTTTCATTAAGTCTTGTAAATAAAAGAATTAGGGATTCACAAATATGAATCCAATCAAACTTTTTCATAAACCAAACCAACGTACTTCTCCACCGTCAGATTGAAAATTCAGAGCTTTTCTGATCCCACCAGGGATTGTTCTTCCTTCCAATAACATGCATCTGGTCTTGAATGGAGTTTTTCTTGGGGTTATGTAAGTCTGCTGCAGATAATACGGCAGGAACATTGCCCAATATGTAATCCACACAGTCGGCGTACTCGTTACAGTTGGTTTTTTACTACTAGGCGTGTACTGATTGGATACGGTTAGAAATTTATTTCTTAGGGAAAGCAGAATTGGGGAGTGATCACTACCATGGGTGGAAGGAACAAAATCTCACTAACACCTGTGTCAACCAAAACAAACGTAAGGAAAGTCCTAAGAAACTTTCATTTACATTGCTCTTCTATTGACAAAAAATATAATTACCCACATTACAAATTACGAAAGGCATTTAAATTATTCATAATTTGTTTAATCATAATTATTAATTAAACTAAAATACATACTAAATAAGCACGCGCCTGTCCACATGGCGTGGACACGTGGCAGAGCGTGTGCGCAAGCGCATCGATAAGGCTTGTTAAAATGATACCATATGATCATTGATCATTAGACACATAGGTCATCTATTATGTATAATGAATAGCAAGATTATAAATAACACCGTATTTTTAACTAAAACGGACATAAGTGTATAATTTTTCACATCACATCTCATACTAATGAGTGTTAAAATATAGTTGTATTTTGCAATTTCATTTCCTTGCGTTACCAACTAGCGTTTAGACACGTTTTGTGATAAAAATGCTGATGTTTAATATTATTGGAAGATTCACTTACAGAATAGGAGTATAAGATTTTCGATTTGCTATTTTATCTGTAAATAGATCAAAATACATACGATATTGAATTTAGTTGATTATTCATATATATATAATATATATAACTTTTCTCGCATAGCAGGGTACTTAGAGAGAACGTAGTGTCAAAAGAACCGCGTCGTCGATTCATGTAATAAAATAACATATACAGAATTTATGACTTTTTTTCTGATACAAAGAGAGTATTTATTATGAACGATTTATTTTATCAATTCGTCTTATATTAAGCCATTTTATATTTAACCATCAGTAGCCTCGTTGCCTTAGCAACGTGTATGTCACTTACACAAATATGTATGTGAAACACACAGTAGTGTATGTTATATTTATTTCCAAAGCATTATTATATAAAAATTTACTTTCTAGTCTTCTATTTCATATAAAAAAATATATAAAAAAAATATCATGACTTATTTTAAGACTTATTTTCCTTATTTTGATTTTACAGCGTAGATAAATATGTATAAACTTAATAACAGTCAGATATAAAGTTCACTGCTTGATTATACAATAATCAAGGAGTGAACTTCAACTACTAAATACGATATTAATTGGTTGTTAAGAGTACATACTTTTTAATAGCAGGGTAATCAAAGAGAACTAGTGTCAAAACTTTCTGCCCGAATTCGAGACGTCCCGTGTTGAGTGACATCCAATGCCACACTTTGTCCAGTTCATCAGAGCAGAGAAACGAAAATAATTAAATGATACCACCCAGCGGAATTCGAACCTACAACGAATCAAATAAAACCAGACGCTACTCCACTACGTCACGATGGCTTTTAAGCTTAATAAATATGAAAATAGAAAATCAAAGAACTGCTTCATCACAATTTAAAATGTGTGACAAAATGCCAATTCTTTTTCAAGAATTTTGTGCCCAATGTTGGAACAAACATTACAGATTCTATATTATTAATATATAAGGAGAAAGTTTACCAGAAATACGAATATTGACCTAACCAACTGGTAACGAAATAAAAATTATATATTTTAATCATAACCATTTACAATTTCAACAATATTAGGCTTAATGTTGGTAAGCCGTACATTTTTACAATGTAATTTTGTGCATACCACTGTCGCCATTCTACGGAACCTGTCAACCAGTCATAATTCGTAACACAGTAAAACCTTTTTTAAAGTGTTATTCACACACTTAGGAAATTGAAAAAGCATTATTAGAAAGCGTATAAAACGAATTGAACGCAGCGGGATTTGAACCTCGCTTATATTAATTATTATTCGTCATTCAAGTTAACCAATTATTACGTGAAAATTCTTTATTATTCAGCAATTGATTAAGAGAAAAAATATAAAAATTCAAGGCCGGTGTGGCGCAGGGGACAACGTGTAACTGAATGTGAATGTTGACAAAATGAGGAATATTGAAATAATAAGATAATTTATTTGATCATTTACCGTACTGTGTAACAATAACAAGTCAATTATTACATATTTAAAAAAAAATATTAAGTGTTATTCACACACTTATGAAATTGAAAAACGTATATTTAGATAACGTATAAAACATGTTAAGAGGCGCGTGTTCGAAGACGCTGCGTTAAAAATTTTACACGTTTTCTAAATATATGTTTTTCAATATTACTTTTAAATAACTTGCACTCCCTACCGTGCTTTTTGTAGGTGTAATAAATACATATTACTGCCTGCCATTATATTTTTAATAGCACCAGGATACACAAATAGAACCTAGTGTCAAGAACCTCCGTTCCCCGCTTTTTGACCAAATTCGAGCGAGGCATTACGTGGAAAATTGTACGGTACGGTGTGGTCATCTCTCTGCACTCAGCAGGGGAGAGAGGAAACAACATAAGGGCGCGGCCCTTTGTACGTTAATATTAACGCCACCCACGAATATCGGTGGGTTCCTGGGTTAGGCCTTATTGACCTGCAGATGGAGTTGGGAATCCGGATGGTTCCGGGGGTTGTCAGAGGAGGGATGAAAAATTGTGGAACTCACCGTCACGATTTGACTACAGCTCACACCAGATTGAGTGTAATTATTGTGAAAAATTTTACCAACATTGGCACAAAAACAACTAAAAACGTGTGGAAATTGGCAAGAACACTGTAAATAGTAAACACAGCGCGCTATGAAACCGCGTTTTCTTCCACGTGAGTTTCTATCATTTGCGTACTTGTGAATGATTACGCAATCTATTACAATATTTGGTTTATTATTGCATTTTATTATTTAACGTCCGATCATTTTAATTTGTTCGTGTAATAATGCTAATTTCACCATTTTTACGAATTAAATTTGTACATATAATAAATATCAGTTCATGTAGTGTGGTACACTATGTCGTAGTGATCCTCATACACGTCGTCGAGGCTGTGGGTGCTCTGGAAGGTACCCTGGCCCTGGAGCACCCTAAAGGTGATGGTGGCTCGCAATAAGCGGGCCGTCAACCGTGGCGTTGTAGTAGCATGCGCGAGGATTCCTGCGACCATAATGGTGGAGAAGGTTCCTGCGAGTTTTAGCGGGTTAAACCCAATAGGGTTAACTGATGAGTCTCGCAGTATCATCCACCGTTAACATATCTATATCTGTCTTGCGCGCGGGTGGTCTGTGTAAATTACATTTAGTAGCGACATAAACAAAGTGGGTACATTAGTTACCATTAATAAATAGTAAGACTCCCAATACCTTGTTTCATTGACGTTCTAGTTTCAAGTTTTACTCTGAGAAATAAGTTTTGGAAAGATACAGGAACTATGACAGAGATAATAAAAGGAATCAGGAAAGGAATCTTTTTTAGACACATCGAGCTGCAAAGCTCGGTAAAACCATGTCCTAATGATTTATCTGAACCTAGTGTCAAGGCTCTCCGTTCTCCACTTTTCGCCCGAAGCAAAACAATGCGTTTTGAAAACGCCAAGGTCAACAAATGAAAATAATTTAGAGATAATCATGCCTCCCAGTGGGAATCGACATCCCATAACCATTGGCGTGTACAGCCAGACACTATTCCACTACGCCACGATGGCCTCTATAATTTGTTTCAAGCTTTTAATTACTAATCAGATAAAACTTGTTCAATGAAATTTAAATCTATAATGATCCTTCGAAAATCGCCAGTACTCTGAAATTTGTTTCAGAATTTATTTAAAAAATTCTATATTTCAAAAACTGTATTTCAAAAACATTGGATACTAAAGAATTATGAAACTTAGAAAAAATATATTAGTGTGATGGCTTCTGAATGTATACGCGGCGGCTGTGGGTTCAATTCCCACCCGGGAGAATAAAATTAGGCGGAGAACGGAATGTGAGAAGGAATCTTCAATACGGATCAAAGTGAGGACGTCTTTTATAATAATATGATTGTACTGTGAACAAACAAACCGTACAGGCGTATACAATTAAATATTTGCGTACAATTATCACAAGGAAATGATTTATATTATAATAACAAACAATATAGCTTCTCGGTATTATATCTAAGGTGGTATTTACATTGGCCTGCATTATGTACTTAGTAAATATAATTTTCTGTTTACGATTTATATAATTATATTATGTAACCTTTGCGTAATATCTATTTGAATGGTTATCTCGGTTATAACTTATTTAGCGTAATTTAGCTTGTTTAAAGTATCTATTTCTTACTAGTAACAGCCCGCAACTTCGTTTGCGTAGACTTAATCAACTTTCCCACCGAATTACCTATCACAATTAACAAGTTTTGTTAAGGCGAAATTTTCTTTTATCTCGTATTATGAGCTTGTGTTTTATTTTCGAATTCAATTAAGCCTAAGGCCTGCTTTAGCTTTAAAATTGTAGAACAAAGAAGGTTTCATTCAAATCCGTCCAGCAGTTCCGAAGATGTGTGCGTTTAAGCATTCAGTTTTTTACGGTTTTATTATAAGTTTTATTAGATTTTGTAAACGGCTGAAAGTGGCTTTGTAAGGTAATCCATAAGTCCGTACAAAATTACTTAGATATTCTCAATATATTAATATATTCTTATCAGGTATGAGAATAATTTTGACAAATTTTAAAATACGAATTACTTTCAATGTTTTCCTTTAATTTCTGCCTTTCGTATTATTGAAAATGTCAGTCTTCTGATATTCAGCCGAAATTATTGGGCATAGAAAGCTGAAATTTAAATCCCCTAAGGAGTAACCTAGCCTTAAAAGTGTATTACCCAAATTTCTACAGACACGAGAAAAATACAGGATTTTGTCTTATACAGCTAAAGATAGTTAGAAATAGAAATAGGAATAGCCGTAAAGTTTACCTAAAGGAAGTTGTTGACGTCAACTAGTCTATACAATAGTATAGTAACTTTATAATAAAACATGATATTTATTAGAAATACATCAAACACCCAAAATAAACTTTCATATTGTGTGGGAGATCGGTATGAGTTTATTTTAAGTGCAGTAAACACTGCTACAGCCAATATTTCATAATAAATCAACTGTAGTTTTAGTTAGAGGAAATTGCATGCCGGATACAGGTTCGATTTCCATTCGTGACAGTATTTATGATAGATATTCTATGTCTATATATATCTCTATGTAAGCGGAAATTGGAAAGCGGAGTGATCTCACCTTTCACCACAGGTAAAATTAATAATTTATATATTCATTCTTCACTTGTATATATATATAAAAATACAAATATGCAAAAATATAAGTAAGTTTAAATATTTTTAATATAATCTTTCCCGATGTATATTTAGAAAACGTATAATAAATTTGGCATTTAAACCCGCGTCCCTCTTGAAGACCAGCAACAACAAATATAAGTTGAAAACAAGAAATATAAAAAAAAAATTGTAAACAACAAATATAAGTTGTATAAGTTCAGCTGCGTCGAAATACTTATACGCATAAGCGTATGTAATATCTAAATGTAGAACGCATGGCTTAGCAGTCAGAGCGCTTGAACGGTTTTCAAGAAGCGCGGGTTCAAATCCCGCTGCGTTTGAATTTTTATACGTTCTCTAAATATTTCTTTTTCAATTTCCTAAGTCTGCGAATAACACTTTAAAATATATATCTATATCTATAACATAACACCTATAGTTATTGAGAAAAAACACTACAATTTCAAGAAGTAAACTGTGAACAGCTCGTACTTTTTAACAAAAAAAATATATATATATTATTTAACTTATAATATAATTTAACATTACCTTTTATATATTAACTTACAATATAATTGCTAAAAATAATTGAAACACTATATGTCTAAGTAATTAAGCAACAAGGTCTCATATCAAATCTTGTTTTTGTAAATTGCCATTCTTATGTAACGAGCCAAATAAAGCTAGCGGCACACGTGTATGGGTCACGTGTGGTATATTACGTAATACAACAGCCTTGACTTTGAATGCTTTATTTAATGATTTCATACAAATTAACATTTTTAATATATTATGTATATATAGTGAATAGTTAAATAAATGTGACGGCACAGTGGCGTAATTAGTGAAAAGCGATGACTATACGTTCAAATTCGAAATTATATAGTGGTTATTTTTATATATAAGTACTTCTCTATTAATAAATTAAGTATAGTGTTAGACTTTGTCACTCAATATGGAACAGCTATGAAAATATACAATTTTGCAATATTTATTTAATAAACTCCATCAAAACTGTGTTTTCTTGACTCGTAAAAATTGAGGCCCACATGGCGCAGTGGTACAGCATCTGACTATAATCGGAATTAGTTGTTGGTTCAATCCCCACTCGAGGGGCGAATCATTATATTAAAACTTTTTATTTCCCCGCTTTGGTAAAACGAAGCGAGGCGTTGAGTTCCGCCACTCAGTACGTAAACTCTCGATTTCGGGCGGAAAGTGGAGAACGTAGTGTCTTGACACTAGGATATATTTGCCTTAACACATTGACAAAAGATGTGCATATAATAAACTTAGCTATTTTGATACAAAACAGCCAATTAATTCTACTCGTATAAGGATAATTAATTGCTTCTTTTTAAAATGATAACCATTATATAATTCTCAGTACAAAGTATTTAAACGGATCTAATATTAATGACTTGATAACAACTGATTTAATAGATATTGTCAAAAATAGATGATGTAAGGAAAAGAACCGGAATATATTCACATGTTATTAGGAACTAATTGGTTTTTATAGTTCGACGCTTTTTCTTTTATAACAAGGTCGTCCTACATACAGAGAACCTAGTGTCAAAACACTGTGTTCTTCATATTCCGCCCAAAATCGAGAGTTTGCTTGCTTTGTGTCACCAGAGAAGAGAAAAGAAAATGTTTTAAATAACAATTCATTCGAAGGAAAAGGGTACTTTTGGTAATATTATTTGACTTTTTATTTTATTCCTCCTATATTATTCACGACTTTTTCGCATAGATATGCTGTAGAAAAACTTCGTAATAGATTTTTATAAAAAATCATTATTTTTTTTTTAGTTCGTAGTCCCACAACCCGTCCTCCACTATCCGCACAAGACACTCGGTCTTCCACTATCCGCCCAAATTCAAGACATTTCGTATTAAGTGACACACTCAAGGCTGCGCCTTGTCTTGTACCAGAGCGAAAAAATAAAACTAATTAAAATATAATCATTCTTCCGAGTTGCGATCGAACCTACAACCAATCGCGTTTCCAGCCTATCATTGTACCACTGCGATACGGTGGTCTCAA
The DNA here is from genome assembly GCA_038994665.1 of Podotricha telesiphe. Classification (NCBI taxonomy): domain Eukaryota; kingdom Metazoa; phylum Arthropoda; class Insecta; order Lepidoptera; family Nymphalidae; genus Podotricha; species Podotricha telesiphe. Next base: position 643,819 of record JAOYRR010000390.1, read on the forward strand.
GTTAACTTCAATTCTTATAATATCTATTACGTATTCACAAAGCCAGTTTGTTACATAACGACATAAAAAGTATTATAATAAAAACAGCTCAATAACAATCCTGTCACGTGAATCGCAATTCACGTGTATTTCAAACAAATGGAAGCCAAGTTAATCCAACATCGACGCGACTTAAAATTACGCCATACTCAAGGCCTTGTGTTACTATAAAAAAATAATAAGTTATATATTAGCAAAGATTTTCCTTTTACTTTGTTACTTTAAATAATAATAGATATTCACACTTTTTACCCACATAGCCAGGTAGTCAGTCAAACTCAGGTAGGAGAACCTAGTGTCAAGACAATTTGTGTTGAGTGCTAGAGCGGAAAAATGAATAAATTTAAAATATAATCATATCTCCGAGCAGTGATTGAACCCACAACGTTATCTACTGCGCCCCGATGACCTCTAGCTAAATGGGTATTAGTTTAAGTATTACTGTAAAAGCCCGGTCCATGGAAAATTCTAAGATTTTCCAGTAACTCTTTGGATTTATCAACTTTAATAGTAAAAGTCTCAAATGTTCTTTGATCATTTTAATTCAAATTATTTACATTTCTGCTCTGGAGCTAATAAAGCGTGTTAATTCATAAAAAATATTTATATATATTTTTATATTTATATTTATATATATATATATATATATATATATATATATATATATATATATATATATATATCGGTTTTACTTGGTTGCTTGTTATTTACTTGCTTACATCCTAAACCTTAAACATTTTGAGCCCCTTCTATAATAGAACGTAATTTATATACATATATTTTTTTATAAATACCGACTGTACATATTATTGCACTCACTCATTCTCAAAAAACGTAGCGAGATTTAAACCTGCGCCTCCAGGAAGCCGTCCAAGCGTTCTGACCTCAGGAATGAACGTATGGCTTGGTGGTCGGAGCGCTCGGACGGTTTCAAACAGGCACCAGGTTTGATGATTATGACCTTGTTAAATGTGTAATAAATATATTTAAATATACGAACGTGCCACTGCCCTATTACCTACCGACCTAATTCTCTATACTATTCGATTCGAATTCAAGATACAACACGTATTATAAATGCTTTTGACGATTTCCAATAATTTTAAGCAATATTTTGTATGAACTTCATTGGTATTGAAATGCAATTAATATATAAATAATAATTTATTGGGCAATCAATCACAGTTTCAATATAATGTTTTTCTCTCTTTTAGACTAGATTTGAAGTCTTAAAAACATTAATTAAAAAAATGTTTTTATTTATCTAATATTAAGAGGTATATAAAGTTAGCCTAACCCAGTAAGCCTATAAATATTTTGATATATATCAGAGGTGGCCAACCTGCGGCTCGTGAGCTAAGTAGGGCTTTTCGAAAAATTATTTGTAGCTCTCGATAAATATACCAGAGTTCCCTTTTCATTTTTGCGTTATTACATATTAAGTTTAACAAAAAACCTTATTTAAACACTATTGTTCGTGAAATTTTAAAATTTTTAAAAACTGCTCCTTGATAATCAGCTTTTTACCCCTAAAATATATGTTTTATTGATATATAGAGAGTGACAACTACTTAGTCTTCTTTATTTTCTTGTGCTACTTACATATCAACATTTTCTAATTCGATTGTTTTTAACAACAATAGTAGATTGAGGCCATCGTGGCGCAGTGGAACGGCGTCTGATTAAAAACGCATTTGGTTGCAGATTCGATGCCAACTCAGAAGAATGAATAGATAATATTAAGTTATTTTCATTGTTACCTTCGTGCGTTCCAAATTGAAGCGTTGAGCTTAACGCGTAATATCTCGACTTCAGGCAGAACGTGGGGAATGGGCTGTATTGACATTAGGTTGAAGGTTCTCTCCGACTAAGAATGAGAATGACTTAAAAGTTATAACAACGAGAATGAGAATGACTTAAAAGTTATAACAACGATAATGAGAATGACTTCAAAGTAATAACAGCAATAAACTGAAACTGAAGAAGTCGTGATGGCATTTTTCAAGTAGCTCAGCAATGCACGAGCACCGCACAAAATTTATTTCCTTTAAATACGTGTATTAATTTGAATTGTAGACCACATCTTGTTGCAATATCGTTACATTTATGATATTATATAACACGTTCAGACGTATTTGAAATAAAATCGATAATCATTAATAAATAATAAGACTCGAATGTTATAAAAAATACGTGACTTTACGTAACAGGGTATTATGTCAGTGCGATAAAAGAAGAATTTTATCGATACGATAAATGTAAGGTGGATTTTTGAGTGATTGTCGAAGCAAACTTCGGGGGACGGGTCGACGCGTCATAAACGGAATACAGATAACATACTCGTATACATGGTATAGTAGGCTTTAATTGAAACTGCCTGTCTGTTTGTCTACATATATATATACATATCTTTTGTGGATTATACCTGTTACCGTGGGTTTACCTGAGGCCATTGTGGCGCAGTGGAACAGGTTCTGAAAGTCAATCTCATTGGCATTGGATTGTTGGGCATTCGATCTTCACTCGGGTTACATTACATTTATTTCTCTACTCTTGTACCGTTAACGCGTGGCGTTGAGTCCCCCCATTCATTTATTTAAATTAATTTCGGGTGGAAAGTGGACAAAGCAGTGCTTTGACTTTGACTGGTTTCTTTCAGCCATGCTGGAAAAAGAGTGGAGCTTAAGTTACCGTGGTAACGGTTAACGGTGTATTGATGGTAATTTTCATTTACAGTCACGACTACAGTAAAATTCTAATACAAATGTATAGCTTCTAGAATTTGTTACCAACTAAAAAGGAAAAAACTAAGGTGACTTATTAATGAAGAAGTATCCTTATAAATTTCTTATTAATATTCCCGGGAATATCCCATATGAAACCTTATCATATTACAAGCAAACACAGTACGAGTATTTAAAGTCAGTATCGTTTAACCAATATTTCTAAAATATTTCGGTTTTCTAAAAATTCTATGTTCAGTCGGACTTCGGACACAAATATTGATATTACACCGTAATAATCATCAATATTGACAACTAGCTGACCTAGCGAACTTTGTACGGCAAAGAATTAAATAATGTATCAAATTGAATGAGTTTGGAACCGTTGGAATCATCGATATACACGGGATCGAAGCATTTCTGTTAACATTTTATTGCACAATCAAAATTGATTAATATTACACTGCACGATGAAAGTTTGTCCTACTTTTAATTGTGAAATGTGGAAGTCCAGGAAACCTATTGAAATCAAAATCTCTATGGGATAGCCGCTACGTTATCCTAGATTACAACTGATAATAAAAAGAACAATCCCGTAAACTACACCATTTTCCCGATCGTTGCAGATTTGAATTTCAAAATTAATGGAATATTTGTTGTCAAATATTTATAGAGCATTCAGAAATTTTCTTAGTAACATAATTAATATTGATCTAACGATCAAATGACCGGCCAAACTATAAAAAGCATAAATTATGTATCGTTAAATCATGCGGCTAAATTTTACTTATGGTAGGTCAATAAATATTCCGTAGTGTGAGCTCTTTTCCTTTCTTAATATTCAATTTCCGAACGCGTCCTATTTCACAGATACGCACAGCTTGTATAGGAAAATGAAAAATTGAGTTTTTTTTTTACTATTTTCCGTGCGACACTTTAGGCCTTCGTTAGACCTCGATGAATATTTTGAAACCAAAATTAGCTAAATCAACATTGCAATTGACAATCGCCATTTTTATAATCATTTGTTTTATAGATCTCGGCTTATCTAGAACTACCATCAGCTCGTTTCTAGCACGTATTTTGGAAGCGAATTTTCTTGCAAATTTGGTCAGGTAGAGAAGACCTCGGATAGTTGGGTCGAACAAGAGATAGTCAAAGCATTTTAAAGACTTTAAGCCTTCACTTCGGTCGCATATCCCATTAGCTCGATCCATGGACTGATAAGAAGATTCTTCATCGTCGTACATAATATATATATTATAACTTACATATTTTCGATATTTTATATTTTTCAATTGTTTTCTAGTCAATTCACTCGCTCTCTATGCAACCATATTAATATTTTATTACACAATATCATACTAATACGTAAGCAGTACTTCAATATTTCTGTAACATGGTATTATTCTACAAATAAAACTCAATGAAAGCCTCAAAAACGTGTTTACCAAATAAAATTTAAAAACGAATATTCTAATACAATACACAGTACATTTTGAAACAACAACGTGACAGGGCATCGCGTGGCGTTAGGGCACGTGACACGTGGCTTTGTCCGTTACGTAAGTTAAACGTGAAGGGATGGAAGGGTTTTTGCAGTCCTGTATCCCGAAAAGTAAATATATCGATAAGTTTTTATTGTGTTTGCAGTCATATGCCGTCTAGAAGATGACCTGTATTTATAAATCATAGTTATGCATATTTTTATTAATTTTAATAATTTTCATCGGATTTATCATGTATATGTTTGTTTTTGAAAAAGGATTTTAGTCACAGTGTACATACAGAGATCTTAGACTACGAAAAAAAACGTCCGATTCCAACGAATACCAAAATATAAGCGATTGAAACGGTTAAAATAGTTTAATTTAAAATGTGTAAAAATTACAAAAGCCAAAATCCTTTTAAAGATTATTTTTTTATTTATAAATCCATATACATTCCATATTTGACTCTTATTTCTCTTCATATATGATCAAAATAAAACATTTGTAATACAAAACTAAATACCATTAAAGTAAATAATGAACGACGACAGTATGATATGGCACTTAATCCACCAATAAAAAAAAAAATAACAGAAAACTGTTAGGTAATATTTACTAAAGCAAAATCAGATTAAATACTTATCTTTACACCCAATTTATCAAAAAGAGGTCAATCTCGGCGTTTATCGATATCCAATGAAAATAATATAATATATTATTTTAGGGCATATAAAGCGATTGCTTCATACATATCGCTATTGTGTAACTTAACATATGTCAGAACATGATGTAATTCTAGGTTAAATACATAAGATAGCACCTATATTGTGATATGGCAGGGAATTAGGTTACGTTTTGAGGTTACGAAAAGATTGCAATTTAGAATAGTTAAATAAAAAAACTAAAGGCCATCGTAGATAAGTCTGACTGTTAATGTGATTGGTTGTGGGTACGATTCCTACTAGGGGGAATGATTATATTTAAATTCTTTTCATTTTTTCGCTCTGGTGACAAGGCAAAGGGCACCGTTGAGTTCCGCCGAGTGTCCTGATTTGTGTGTGGGTGGAAAGAAGAAAATGAAGTGCTCGAGGCACTCCGATTTTATCTAAGCTCTCACTGACTGACGAGAAAAGGCTTGAAGCTGAAGAAAAAAAAGTAAATTTAAGTTTAAGAAAAGTCTGAAATATCTGAAATTCTCTTCGAATCGATGGAATAAATAATAGAAATATCCAACACCGTAATGCAATATATATATATATATATGGGTGTGTGTGTATGTGTATTTAAAATAGGATATTGCGTGTGAGTGTCTATAATTATGTTTACCCCGAGTCGGACTCTAACCCACAACCAATCGCGCTTACAATCAGGCGCTGTCACACCGATTCTTATGTAAATTTAATATAATATCGACATATAAAAAAAACAATGAACCCCAATCTCCCATCCCTACATTTACATATCAATGTTACACAAATACAAAGCGTAAAATAATATTTTTCAAAATTTATTTTGAGACTCTTTTCAAATAACAGCCTTACTAAAGATTCTTTACTTGCTCTGGCATGTGATCGAGTCATCACGTGGCGATTTACTTGCTTTTGTCCCCTAATTTTCTCTAAAGAAAACTTTTTAAATACCAAAATGGACTTTGAAAGCTTTCGTAATCGTGACCGGTTCTTTAATAGAACGAAAGCGCGAGTTTTACGTCAATTGTAAGTTCATAAAGCTTAATATGTAATTTAGTTTTAACTTTAGGTTCCGCCACTCAAGACGCAGCGACTCGAATTTATGCGGAAAACGGTGAACGGAGTGTCTGAACACTAATTTCTCTCTGCCTAAATATCCTAGTAAACTAAATCAAACATACACTTCCGTTTAACATAGCGATTTATCTAGAAAAATAAAAATATTTTTTTTTCTGTAAGAGAAAACGTTGATGATTCTAAAGGTACCTATTACTCTAGTAACCTAATACCTTAGCGACGTGTGTGTCACACAGGTGTAATTAGAAAAAATATTGACAATTTAAATTCAAAACGTCCTTTATTCAAATAGACTTTTGCAAGCACTTTTGAATCGTCGAACTTTTGTGTTCAACAAAGCTAATACCGGCTCGGAAGGCAGTTCTGCTGAGAATAGTCGGTGAGAAACTCAACAGTTACTCTTTTCAAATATATAAGTTACAATTTTATTATTTAATACAGCGGTAGCTAACCTGCACCAAACTCCAATGATATTAGTTCCACACATTTTTATCCTTTAAATATTCTTCTACATATTCTTCTCATAGTCTTCTACTAGTTTTTATAACAAAGATTTTTGATTTTATAACACAACAGAGGTTGTGGAATTGTATTATATACGCGTATTCTCAGACCCATAAAAGACTTGCACTTACTTTTGACTACTACTAAAAGACTTACTTTTTGAAGGTGATTACTTGGTGTTACAAGCTTATCTTCATTTCTTGTCCTTATCGTATGTCTGTAACTATTTTTAGTATAACACTGGATATATTATTTTACAAACAAAATATTATAATATATATACTGCGAAGCAACAATTATCACTATATGATATGTATATATGAAATTTGAACCTATATACTTGAGGGGCAAATTGCAGCTCGCGAGCCATATACGACATCTTCTTTCTAGGATCATTTGTGTAGAATTATTGTTAAAAATGCCTTAGACTATCAAGGAACTTCGCCTACACTGCTATAGGTATACCTTATATCTACACATATACTTCTATAGTTAGCAATTTACACTATACCGCGCAATTATTATAGATGTACTTACTTGTATTGTAAAATTAAAAGTAATTTTCGTTCTTCATGTATTCCTCTTTATATTTTATATGCAACATAAGCATATAAAGAATTTACGTAAAATTAAATAAAACTTCGGTCTAATAACACTATACTTCGGTCAAAAGTCCAAGGCAAGGCTCCAAGTTCCTTTTTCTGCAGTGCGATGGACGGGCACAGTAAATATATGGAATGCTAAAGAGTTCTTAGTTAAAAAAAAAATAGGGAAGCTTTAATAGATTTATTTGTTATTTATCATCCTGGCAAGAAGGTTTATGCTGTGAAAATATTGTATTCAAGCAATGTCATCTAAAACTGCAAGAAAATGGTTAAAATTTATATATTAACATACTAATATTAGTATAATATCATAAATGCTAAAGTTACTCTGTCTGTCTGTCTGTGATGTCACCACAACTAAGCCGCTGAACCGATTGTGATGAATTTGTATATACAGATACTTGAGGATCTTGGAATGAACACAGGCTTTGTTTTACAAAATTTTGTTCGGACATTGTTTTGCGAAGCCAGCTATTTCTCGCAGGCGAAGCCGCGAGCGGGTGGCTAGTAAATAATAAAAGCGTGTTTGAAATTACTATAACTATTTAAATCTAAATGTAGGTAGAATAAGATTTAATACGTAATATTTACTAGAGAATGGATGACACATCAGTGTATTACGCAACAACCTTGGCTTATGCAATTCACGTGCGCGCTTCACGGGGCTGGTACACCTGGCAGTAATACTAGGTTCAACTATTGTAGTATACAGTTGTATACATTACTAGGTACTAATATTGTATATGTAAAAAATAACTTTGAGCTTGTTACCATAGTGTGAGTTGATTGGCGGAATTTGACCCTGCGCTATGAGTTACCAAATCAAGGATAGGTAAAGATTCGCCTTTTTGTTATAAATGAAAATAATAAGACATTGTTTTTTGAAATCAATATTTTTATACTATTTTGAGTCAGAAAAAAACTCTACTGTGGGCGAAAGACTACACAATGATTGTAAGTTGAATATTGTCATATTCTTTAAATATATAAAATATGCGGTTGGGGGTCAAGAAGGATTATATCTGACCGTCACTGCCACGAGATGGTAGTGGGTTCGATCACCTATGTAATCTATTATACAATTGAATGTATCCAGCTTTATTCTGTAGATAAGTAAAAAACATGATTAAGCTGAACGTCAGCTTAATCATGTTTTATATTATCATCATTTTTTCATTTAATGAATTTGCATATAATTACCAAAAAGACATAATGTCGATTGCAATCTGAACAGGAAATATTTTTTTTCAGTAACCTGTCTTGTGGATTTATCATATTACTAATAAATATTCAAATCTCGTCTTAAATAATCTTTAATTAACTATGATTCAAGTGTAAATTAATATGATTGTTTCATACAGACTATATATACGGACGCTCTGTTGCCTTGTAATAGTACTTGTATAATATATTTTTTATGTAACATGTATGTATATTGTATAGGTATTATTCGATACTGTACTAGGTGTAGTTATAAAAGTTGTCTATAGACGCTGCTTTCTTATTTTTCTTTAAAATGTTTTGAATATAATCTTATTGTAATTTATCTTTCTTAATATATTTATTTTAGAGCTCCACGCTTTAGTGTTGCCAGTGAGAAGTAAATGTCAAGACATTTCGTTCTCCACTTTTCTCATGAATTTGAGACATAGCGTGTTGTCTGGGGAAATTCAATGCCACGCTTTTTCTTGTTCATCAGAGCGGACAAGTGAAAATAATTAAGTTATGCTCATTTCACCGAGTGGGAATCGAACCCACTACGCTACTCCACTGCACCACAATGACCTTTATGTCTAAATAAATGTATATGTGCTTTTGTTTCCTGATTTGTCATTTTATTAGCGGAAAAACACGTCAATTTAACAAAACACATTATATATATAATTATTTATTGTCATAAATGAGGTATAATTTGGGCCGCCTTAATCCTTAAAATGTATGGTCACAGTTGTAGTAAAATTGACATGATTCTAAGTAAACGATGATTGTGGGTTCAAAATTCACTCGAGGGGAACTTATACGTGTACAATAATTGTTACCTTCGTTATGAGATTGACGATAAGTTCGATCACTGTGCATACTATATCTTTAAGTGAGGCAAAAGCGGAAAATGGAGTCTTTTACAGTACGTTTACGTATATCGACAAAGGCTTGATTGAATACAATCTTAAATTTTCATAGTGAAATTCGTTTACTTGGGATATGAAACGGTTTCCAAGGGATGCGGGTTTGAATTTAATACGTTAAATATTTAATACGTTTTCCAAAATGTGTTGCTGAAAAAATATCTCACAAATTTTAAAAGCATATATTATTCAACAGAAAAGAAAATAATAACTCATTGTTTTGGCTTGGCATATCTATTACATTGGTAAATGCCCCAAATAATATTTTTTCTCATGTATTTTCCATGTACAGACAGCGATCAGTTACATTATTATTATATGTATAGAATAGATAATTAAACACTGTGTGTCTGTGTGTGTTATCACTAGAAAAAGCAATAAAAATCCCACAATATTACCGTACTCTACTAAGAAATATTATATAAAATGTACGCAGGTATATATGTATATCTAAAACCGGCTACAATATGCGTTAACAAAATTCTAATGATTTCGCCAAACTCAATATAAATAAAAGGGGAAATAACAAAACACGTTTCTCGTGACGTATAGTAATCGACTTTACTTATAAGAGGTGGCTTCATAGAAATCATTAACTGTATGACGAGCTTCCGTGACGTAGTATTACGACACTCAAATATAACAGTGACGTATTTAAATCCGGGTAAATGTTGTTATCCGATGGTTCACTTTGGGAAATATCTATGTGAGTCAAATAATTTTTATAGAACTAAAAAAAACTCATATAGGTGTAATTTGGGGTGCATTTTTTTTATTTTTCCATCTGAGATGTGTTGAGAGTTTCCGCTTATCAATTTCCGCCCTTTTTATAAATAGTACGTGATGGCAGTCACAGTGTTTCGTCTTATCGTGGACCGGAAATGGCAAGAATTCCAATTAATCAAACCTATAACCATTGCGATGACAGCCATACTGTTACACTGTACCATGACAGCCTTAGTATAAACAAGTGTTAGTAGATTCTACTTGCAAGTAGTTGTAACTACGTAAATAGTTGTAACCAGTTCGATCTCATTAAAATAAAATACATTTTTAAACCTATATTTATGTAAACCAGACGTTATCCATTTCAAAAATGCATTTTAATAATATTTTTAATTTATTATTTGTTTTATTTTATACAAAAATATTTTAATCGACAAACATAGATTTTTACAAATTAATGAGCAACTTACTCCTAAATAATTATGGGCTTCGTTTTAGGATTTAGTTTATATTACCTAATAACTTATATACTTTAAATATTTAACTTATTACGTAATGTAACCAGCACAAAGTGTTTTCAGAATAAGAAATCGTAATAAAACAAATTATACGAACGCTTGCTTTGGTAACAATTTTTTATATAGAATATATAAAGTGTTTTGTATACTGTTGAGTTTTTTCATCAATTTGTCAAGTTATGCAGGTGTTACAAAATTTACGTAGCCAAGGCCAAAATATTCCTATATATTCCTCTTTTTATATAAGTACATGTGTATTACATATTTAAAGGTTATGCATTGTGAGCCTCGGCCGTTCGTCAGGGAATAAATATATGAAAAGTGTTTTCATTTTTCCCTAAGACTATGGTAAAGCGCTACAATAAGTTCCGTCACTTAACATGCAATATCTCCATTTCAGACGGAAACTGGACAGAGTGTCTTGACACCAGGTTCTCTCTGAAAATATACCAACACAAATACAAATATACTTTATTGCACACACATACAATATTGTCCACAAAGAAATAAAACAAAATGTACAATAAGGCGGCCTTTATTGTTTAAAGCGATCTCTTCCAAGCTACCTTTGGATATAGGAGTTGTATAAAGTGACAGTAGCCGCCTACTGTCTACTTTATACTTTATATGTGTAAGTGTCCTATTGTGCATACCAATAGGACAGTATACAAATAATTACTATTAATAATTTATAAGCACATAAATATAATCATAAAATAATAAATATAGTCAATGTGGCTTTTGAATGAACGTGATTATTTTGAGTTTAATTTAATTTAGGGACAAAGATTTATGGTCTTTGTCTCTTTTTTTAGAATTTATCAACATACTTAGTTTTCGTCAACTTCATGCTTGCTTGGAAATATAAACGTTACGCCAAGATAAAGCCAGATAAATCTATAAAATAATATTATTTTAAAAATATACACTTATTATGAAAGTGACAATTTGTGTTTAAGATTTTGTTAATTCATCTTACACAGCTTGGCAGACGCCCAAATGGAGCAACATCTGACCCTGCTATTATATATATATATAATAAATATAATTAATCATTCTCACGATTAAGTATCGACCTCACAACCAATTACGTTTAGTCTTTATTAATAAGGATTTAAATTTTTACACAAAATTTCACAATAGTGTACATAGTTATGCAATATACTCATAATTATAATATATTTTGTATCTTTCAATAAGATTATATTTTTAACTAACGCGTCGACCAGGACATATCGTATAAATAATCAGTTGCAGCCAACAAGTAGTAATTTTGTATGTATTGTACAATTCCTGTTCTCGAATGAATTTTGAGAAATCCTCTCATAGAGCTCTAAGGTCTTTCCAAGGGACCTGCATTATATATTTAAGCGTTATTCGCCCAGTAATCATTATTCAAACATCTTAAAAAATGAACTTACTTACTAAGTGCTATTAGAAAAACATTTTTGGAGAACGTATAAAAATTTAAAATTATCTGGGCCTGAACCTGCATCTCTTGGAAACCGCCCAAGCACTCTGACTGCTAAGCTATGCGTTCAACGTTACTATTAGAACCTCGAGTACCTACCTTGCAGTAGACAAAAAAAGAAATACTTGCAGTCAAAAGCATTAGTAGATGAAAGGAGGCAAAGGGCGATACAGGTAGAACAGCCAGCCAGCTTTTATTTTTATTAAAATTTTCCATTTTCCATTCGATTTATCTTAAAAATCTATAATTAACTAATCGACGCCAAAAACGAAGGGGTTCTCAATTCGACACATATACATATTTTATGTTAGACCATTTTTTTTTCTCTGGTAAATGAAACCCAATGAAAACTCTCTCCACCTCTAGGAGACGTCGCAGGAACGCTCACGCATGTTAGACTATGCATAACTTTTTAAAGAGTACAATTTTTTTTATTATTCTGTGGTTAAAAATGTATTATTCTAATTCTATTTCTAATCTATTATTCAATAAGCAATTTCTGGCTCATATTAAGTTCCAACTAGTCTATACCAGTAAATATAATGTCACTGGCTCTCTCTGTATACGAGTACATGACACATAAGTGCGAATTATGACTCATAGGAAGTTACGTTAATTAGTACATATAATATTATATATAATATAAATTTTAAATAATCTAATTATACAATTTATACCCGTCGTAGTACTGAAGTTAATACTTTACAAGGTACAACTGAAATATATCTTCTTTTTTTATTATAACAAACAAACTTGCTAACCATCTAAATTGAAGAGCTTATTCAATTCTTTTTCAAAGTGTTTTTAAATATGTAAAATACACAAATTTAAATAAAATTTATGCCCAGTCTTATAAAGATAACCTTTTTTTTAACGTGAGGAAATCCTTTACAGATACCAGCCCGATTGGGGACTCGGACACAGTTATGTGGGACTCCGGACCCGCAGATATAGGCCGTCCGTTTAGCCACTAAAACCTCACGGTGCTCCTCCTCCACCGCCACTGGCCAGGGCCACGGGGACTACAATCTTCCGTAAAGCCTGGCGGTTATAAAGATAACCTGTCCCTATTTTGAAATTAGGACTGCCCATTTCAAAATAAAGGGTAATAATTGAATCTACTTGTTACCACGAACTACTGTTAAGTGTTTGAAAGGTTCTCTACATCAAACATACTTTCAAAAACCAAAATATACGCGATTTATGTAGTTAAAATAGCTTCATTTATAATTCAATATAATAAATTTGAGGTGAACTTAACATCTATTGGTAAGTGGCAACTGCCTGAGGGATAGAAAGGCTATGACTTAGATTATATAAGCTGCAGTACTAAAATATAAAATATGTGTTGTCATCGGCCACTTCGGAGAAGGAACACCCTCATTCCTATGCTGACATACTTTTAGTAGATTATGCAGAAATTTGGCTATTATACTTCTCGCTACGACTTCTACGACTACCGAATTATTATTATCGACTAACGACCAGCTCGCAGCTTCACCTGCGTAAACTACATGACTAAACTTTAAATTTAGTTTTTTCCCCCCGCCTCGCATTCTTACTAAAATCAGAAATTTATAATTTAAATGGTTGTAACATATTTGTTTATAAACCGATTGAAATAAAATATAAACTAAATGTTAAGGGAAGCTTACCACAATACAATAGTTAAAATTGCAATTGAATCGGTTAAGCCCTTTTTGAGATTAGCGAGCACAAAGAAACAGACAAACAGAAAAGACATTTAAAAATCATTATTTTGGGTTCTATTACATTGCCCCAAATAATATTTTTTTCATATATATTCCATGTACAGACAGCGATCAGTTACATTTTTACTATATGTATAGCTGGCGATAACACGTGGCGTTTATTTTTAGTTCTTTTCTGTTTCTACTACGCAGTTCTATTTAAATTCAATTTTGAGCTTTAAATCCAATGTATTAAGTTCAATTTACTATACATGTAGATAATAATTATTATGAAACAATTTTCAGTACAATATTAGAACTACTTTTTGTGTTGAAGTTCTTTTAACATATTTCTCAATAATTACCGCCATTTTTAATAAAATCCCTTAAATTAATAATTGTACAAGATGTACATATCTCTATTCTATATTTATATATATATAAGTACATCTTACGAATAATTTAATGATTTTGTTGTTTGTTCACACTATCCCATAATTAATGTGCTATATCCTGTGCCTTAAGGTTGCCTGGAAGAAGTCACTACTTTAGCGATAAGGTCGCCTGTTTGTTTTTCATTTCGCATATTTTTTTTATTTATTTTACTTATTTTCGGTTTTTTATTTCTATTTGTGGATGTACAATAAATATTTTTTATTATTATTATTATTATCTCTGTCTCTGGTACAACAAAGCCCGGCATTGAGTCTCGCCACCCAACACACCCACAACATTGCGTGTTGAGTGGCGTAGCTAGCGGAGTAATTTAAAAATAACCATCAAAGGGAAATGGAACCCACGACCATTCTCGTTGACAGTCAGACCATGTCCCACTGCGCCACGATTGCCTCGACTGCGGCACAATGTATTTTCCTAAATATATATATATAATGTATATATGAAAATAAACTGCATGTAATAATTAAGACGCAATACCTACTAGCTGCAAAACAATCTGAATCATAGCTATTATCAAATGTTTGTAACATTTACAAGTTTTCAAGGAAATCTGAGAGATAATTTTCAGTATATTGTTTCTAGAAAATTGAAATGGACTTTGTATTATTGTTGTAAAATTTCAGAGGTAAACAGCTTCTGGTTAGTTCTAAACTTCATTTATATGGGTAACGATAATATTGAGGTCATCGTGGTGCATTGGAAAAGCGTCTGACTAAAAGCGAGATGGTGGTTTTTGACCATAGTTTAATATTGTTATTCACAAGTGTTAATTACAAGTGTTATTCACAAGTGTTATTCACAAGTGTTATTCACAAGTGTTAATCACACAATCACAAAAAAACATTTTTAGAAAACGTGTATAAATTTAAACGCAGCGAGATTCGAACTCGCGCTTCTTACAAACCGTCCAAGCGCTATGACCGCTAAGCCATGCGTTCTACATCCGGCTGCGACGAAATTCTTATACGCTTATTACTACTTATTATTGTTTTTAGTATCTCTGTTGCGAGATTTTAACAAATTTCTGCTACACAATGATTGTTTCTACAAACAATCATTTGGCAACAGGAAACGCTATTCATCTAAATATTTTAAAATTTTCATAGTACTATTCACTTACTTAGCATTATGTAAAACGTTTTTCAAATTTGAACGCATGGCTTAACGGTCACAGCGCTTGGACGGTTTCCAAGAAGCTCGGGTACGAATCCTGCTGTGTTGAAAATTTTATACGTTTTCTGAAAATCATTTTGGCACAACACGCAATGAATTCGGTCGGGGCGTAGAGAACAGAGTGTCTTGACACTAGGTTCTTCCTGCCTACTATGCTCTCCTTTAATCGATATTTAATATTTAACAAATATTGAATATCGATTACTTAACCTGGAATTATAACTATTTTGTAATAAAAGTTTTACTTAATGCTCTTAGAAATAAAGTCTGTCAGTCTGTATATATAATAGGCATGGCATGACATTCTTTTAAATAAATATTTTATATGTTTACCAAAAGAAAAAACTATCTAGCCAAATTCTATATATGCTATATTTGATAAATAACAAATTACGTAATCGACCTTTAAATGCAGATAACAAAATATAATCTAAATATTTTGAACAATCGAATTAAACACCTTTCATTAGTTCTGCCCATCTCCCACATGAAGAAGCGAAAGCAGAAAATCTAGTGTAAAGTCACTATAATCTCCATTTTCCTTACATTCTTAGAAATATAAAATGGCGGAACTGAACGCCGCGTTTTGTCTCATTCGGAGATATGAAAGTAATTAAATATAATCTTATACCCTCATTGCTAATGAACCTACTACCTTCGTGTATAAGTCACATGCGGTCCCACTGCGCCGTGTTAATAATAAAAACATATATATATATATTTTAATATTACACAATGCAGTCTTGTTTAGTTATGAAATTGTTTATCAAGCTACGTCCGCGTGACCGTGACGTGCACAGATTATGCAATAAGTCAAAGTTAATATTTCTATTTCTATTTTTATTTATTATATTTATATCGTTTTTCATGTAATATCACTATCAGCCTGTCAGCTTAGTGATGCCTATTTTACGTTGCCAACAAAGTACGTCGATCGTGTTCGATTCTTGTCTGAGAGGACGTACAGTTCAGTCCAGTTATTTAATTATGGCGCTTTAAACGCGACATTTTAACACAAATCATTTCTCCACTTTCTGCGAAATAATAATTAGCGTCCAATACGCAGGAAAATCCCTATTGATATAGCTTATTCATATTAATAAAAATAGAAATAATATAAATGAATAAATTTGGACGAATTAATTAAATATTATTTTTTACAATAGCGATCCGCTTGCGGCCGCTTGGCGTCGCCTGCGTAAACTACTTGACTAAACTGTTTAGGTGTTTCGCTCGCCCTCGTTTATCGTTGTAATTTTTTTGTTTATGAACCGATTAAAATGAAAATTTTAAGGGAACGTTACCACAATACGATAGTTATAACTGCATTTAAATCGGTGAAGCCGTTTTTGAGATTAGCCTGCACGAACAAACAGAAAAAAAATCAATAAAATCATTGTTTCGAGTTCTATTATAAATGCCCCTTATAATAATTAATGTTCATATATCATCCATGTACAGACAGCGATCAGTTACATTTTTATATAGATTTATAATCAAAATAAATTCACTTTCATAGTATTATTTGTATTAAATTACACGAAGCTGTAAATATTAGGATCTTTGTTAGTCATAGAAAGACTAATACAAAAAAACTATATCAAGTTCGGCGCCAACTAGCCGTGAGTCATTGTAATAGGAAGTCGTCCTGTTTCAAGTGTGGAATGTGTGTATACAAAGTACGTATATCCATTACTATAAATTAATAAATAATAGATTAAGACATATTTGGAAAACGTATAAAAATTTGAACGCAGCGGTATTTGAAACCGCGCCTCTTGAAAACCGTTGAAAATCTTGAACAGTTCCGTCGCTTACTCTTTAGTGTGCGAATAACACTTATATTAAAAATATATATTTAAATAAAAAACAAAATTTAAAAAATAAATAAATAATAGATTTAATTTAATATTTAATATTAAAGTATTATGATACGCCGATGGCCTCATTTTTGCAAAGTAGAGACAACCTAACCTGTAAATACCAACTAAGCATTGTAGAGGTCGCAGAAATGCCTATATTTAAAATAATAATACAGTTGAATTTGGACTCGTGACCTTTGTTTTATATGAAACGTATATAAACTTAAAAAACTTGAAATTGTTCTTTTTACCACTGTTCTGGTAGCAAATGCGATCGAAGTCTTAACTTTAGGTTATCCCTGCCATTCCTGCTATTTACGGTGCAAAACCGAAAGTAAATTTAATTCGTTACTGCAAATTGCACAATATTTTCTTCATCCTCATTATACATATAAGTATGTGTTTTTATTACACACATACAATATATTTACAATTATATAGGGGAAATTTTACTGTTTGATAAGAAACAGCCTAACGATATGTATTTGAGTCATCAATTTTCCAATGTTGATAGCGTGACGTCATGACTATATAATTGCATTATACAATGATAATAATGAAAGGTCAACAAATACCACATTTTGAATATTTTTTTATAAACTGCTATAGTCGTAGAAAAACAGTGATGCGACACTCCGCTCTCCACTCTCCCACAGGAACGGTTTTCTAAAGTCACCTGTATCTATCTATATACCAGTACCAGAAAATCTTGCAATGCTATTTTGATTTGGGTTTGCTGTGAGATTAAAAATATGCCTATGTGTCCGGTTCCGATGACATTACAATATTTCAATATGTCCATTAAAAGACGACCAAGAGAATGAAACAATAATATAAAAAATACACTTTTGTAAGCGTTTTCGAGATGGATTTTTTTATTTTTGTATTATCAATGTATGTATTCCATTTGACATTTTGTCGTCAAACATTTGGTGAGGCGCAGTGTGACAGGGTTTGGCTGATAACGCCGTGGTTGTGGGTTTGATTCTCACTCGGGGAATATTTAAATTATTTTCATTTTACCGCTCTGGTGCCAAAATAAAGCGCGTCGTTGAGTTCCGCAACTCAATATGCAATGTCTCGGATTCGGGCGGAAAGTGGGGAACGGTGCGTACTCTGCAATGCGGGAACAAGAAGTTGAAAAACAAAATTTGGTTAGACAAAAAATAGTCTTGTTTTACAACGGCCTGCTTTTAATATCTGAAAGCTAAGAAAATTCTAGACTTACGGTCCAGATGAGCTAGATTGTCTTTGTCTACTTAGTCAAGGAAATAAATAAAGAATGTTGAAGCACAGATATACATATATTATAAAATATCTACAGTTATAATTATGGTAAAACGTTTTTTGTACTACAATAATTTTACCTATACTAAAATATAACAATGGTAGTAATTCATATGATTATAAAAACAAGAGCGTAATTAATAAATATTTTAGAATAAAGTAAAAAATAACAACTAAAAAGACAATAAAGGACAACAGGTATTTTTTTTTATTTTAGATTTGAACCCTGTATCTTCGCAAAAACGATAAAAAGAAATTTCATAAAATAAAAACGGCGCAATAGGTGGAATATCGTGGCGATTATTAACTCTACGAAAGTGAATATAAACATTGTCGTTCAAAGGATTTATCACACTGATAAGGACGACCATTTCGTAATAATATTGTGAAATTTCTCTTTGTTCGAGCAGGACGTGAGGAATTCCTGATAAATGACTGATAACGGTGTAAAAACAAAAATAGCATCATAATATTTACGTTAGTGCGATTCATTAATTTAAAAGTACCTAACAGGCTAAATTATAATACTTATTTAGTTTGTTTATTTGTCAATATAATTAAAGCGGAAGCCATCTTAACACAGTGGGACAGTTTCTGAATGCAAACGCAATTGGTCGTGTAACTAAGACAGAAGGCGGCGTTGAGTTCCGTCAATGGACACGCAGTATCTCGATTTCGGGTGGGTGGGACATTAGATTCCCTGCTAAGTGGAAAAAAGTAAAGTTGGTATAAAAATTAAACCGTTTCCGTTACTCAGCATGTGACTTGATACGCAAGGAAAGGTTTCCAGACATTTCCATTGGTTAAAAGCGGGACTTATTTACAGTCAGGTGAAAAAGGTCATACTAGATTGCAAGCGACACCTATTTATTAAATAATAAGCAATCAGACTAATGTGATGCAATAGCTTAACATCCACTTATTCTAATATTCAATACTGTCCTGTCCGGTCCTGTTGAGGCGTCAAATATACATTGCCTTGACAACGTGTATGTCATTTTATAAAAAAGTGTATGTCAAACACATAGTGTTTATTTATTTCATTGAGCAGAGCACAAATATTTCATGCTATATATGTATAGTGCATTTACTCGTATACATACAAATAAAAATAAATAAATAATTTAAAAATAAACAAAATATTACATTGGAATTTGGAATCTGTCATTTTTATATCATTTGTTCATTGTGTTTACTTCTTGTAATCGCGTGATTATATTGTAAAATGGAGTGGGTGATAAAGAGTACCGATCGCTGTAATTGCATTCACAATAAAGTAGGTACGTTAAATACAATTTTTAAAATCCTCCATACGCTTGGTATTAAATGTTTGTATACCCGGCTATTGATAATTACAATAAAACCTCCTCTGTTTGGGACAAAAACAGATCTGGCCGTCCACGAAGTATTCAAACGAAAGGCGATCAAAGCAGCGAGGGAAATAATTCGAATAAATCCTGTCTGGAAGCAAAAGATTTTATCTCCCGAGATGAAGTTAGCACTCTGCAGAACCATGTCCCATTTTGTTTATTTTTATAACAATATTTATGGCAAACACAAAAAGTACAGGCTTCTGTACTGCTTTTCAATATATAAAACAAGGCAATATCGCAGTTTTATTACAAAAATAAATTTATAGTTTAACTTTCACATATTAATATATGGATTATAATAATACAAGAGCAAAGAACAATAATATGAGTTTAAGATAATGTTAAATTTTGTATGTTAACATACAAACAGGTAAACCTATCAAAAGATATAATAGACTCAATCACGTGATTGTTATTTCAAAGTCACGTCACTTTTTGAAATCGATTCTGAATGTCATCGTGACATTCAAAATTGTTATTACATCATACAGATTCGACCGAAGTAAAAAAAATATATTTGTAATTAACTTTAGATCAAATACTTGTCTAGATCTAGATAGCCCAATGTTGACAGGCGTGACGCAATTTTTATTTATTTTTTTATCGATATTTAGTCAGAGCGTAAGCTACGATTTATATGTAAACAAAAGAAGTAATTAAAACAACTTTGTATCATATAATTTGCATTTTTTTTTATAACGCTACCAAGTTCATCGGGACATCCATAACTATATTTAAAGTAATCGTTTGTTTTCTCTGGTTCTTCTTATTTTATATTACTAATATTACAAAAACAACTGCTTTATTGTATTAGTGGAGAACGGACTGTCCTGACACTAGTTTCTCTCTGAGTACCCAACTATATAGGTAAACTAGCGTGAAACTTTATTGTACTAATATTAAAAAAGCTAAGAGAAGCTCTTTTATGAGAAAGTTTAAGCTCTAAATATTATTTACAGGCAATAAGCCATAGGAATAAATAATATTTAAAAATTATATATTTCACAATCATTAACTAAAACGCAACAGATGCTCGCCTTATTTATTATAATAATAGTAAATAGATTCAAAACAAAATTAAATTGTATTATTGTGCTAAGAAAATTCAAACTTATGATTTATACAATACAGATCGATGTTGTTTGAAACGTTTTAAATTTGAGGAAAATATAAAATCATCGGCATTTCCGCCGCGAACCAAATAATTATAATATTACATCATAGAAACTGTTTTTTTAATAATAAGTAAAGTCGTTGGGAGCTGTGTCAGGTTATTACTTTGCTTCCGGATTTGATAAGAGAAAACGCGGCGTTGAGTTCCGCCACTTAACAGTCAAGTTGAAAACGGAGGGTTTATAGGGTATGTCTATATCGTTTGATATGTAAATTGTTAAAAAATAAAAATTATTTAGATGTATAGAGTTTCATTTCTCCGCTCTGGTAACTAAGACAAAGCGAGACATTGAATTTCGTCACACGTCGTATTAATACTGAATATGTTTTTTTACTTTAGATATAGGTACTTAACCTGCAAACGATATTTGATAAGACTGTTTTCTAAAAACCAAATAATACCAGTTTATCTATTATTGTATCTGCTTATTTTATCTTTTATAACAAATTTTGTTTAAATTTAGTATATATATGGAAACGTTTCAAGGAATTGTTTTTTAAACTAAATGTTGACGACCGTTATAACACAGTGTGGGTTGTCTGATAAATTTATAGGGATTATAGGTTCAAAATTTCAAAATTAAATATTCAAAATATAGCGTAACGTTTGGAGCGGTAGTTAGAAAACGGTTTTCTCTGCCTATCCCGCTAGAGATAAAGCGAAAAAAAAATTAGTTCTCATCCAATGTAATATCATAATATTTTTTCCTTTAAAATAAAAGCGACTTTAGTCATATAACGGAAACATATTTAAAAAAATGCACATTTATGACCTTGACTTTGCCAAGAATTTAGCTTTCGAACTGCGCTACGTCGTAGCATATTATTGAGTACACCGGAAATATGATGTTAGTCATAAATAATTAGCCTGTTGCTTTAGTGCTAAGATAGCTAAAAAACAGCTATTGGGTTCGATTCCAAACAATTATAAATATACAACTAAAGAAAATGTTAAACTGGAACAAATATAAATATATATATTAAAAGGTTTTTAGATTCTAAACTATATTATTAACATACTTTTAGAAAGCGTATAAAAATTGGAACGCAGCGTGATTCGAACCCGCCTCATGGAAACCGTCCAAGCGCTCTGACCGCTATGCCATGCGTTTTCTTAAAATATGTTTTTCAATTTCGTAAGTGTGTGATTAACACTTTAAAAAAATAATAAAATCTATATTATTTTTGTTTACCACAATATGACAAATAACATATTTGAAGATGTTCTAGGTATGAGTTTTTGGGGCTTGAGTCACCGCTTACACAACTAGTAACGAGAAATACTGTAGGTACATAAAATGTTATAATTTAAGCCATTGTAGTGGAGATGGAAAGAGCTTGAATGTATGCGATGGTTATTGCTTCGATTAATATACCTGCTCTTGTTAGAAATATCGTGGCGTTAGGTTACGCCAATCTTAAAACTAGGTTCTTTCTGTTTTTTTTTATTATATATAAGAGAAATATGCATACTATAAAAAATCTATATAATGCTATTTCACGTTTGGATTGACCTTGGTTCAGACAAAGTATAAACAAGTAGATAATAAAAGTATTGATGATGTAATGCCAGTACGTTGCCCAAACACAGACGTTTCTAATAAAAGGACGAAAGGACAAATGAATTGTAAACAAGCAGCCTTATTGGATACATTCAATACTATTATATAGAATACTATACAAGCTTCAGTAAAAATTAAGAATCTGATATACTAAGATATGATATACTTCCTATGTAAAATTATAGCAAAAAATATTTTGCAAGTAGACTTTGATAATAAAAGACTGACAAAACTCCGTTCTCCACTTCCAACACGCATTGTGTAACCTGTCATAAAATAATTATATTTGTATTACATATAATCATTCCCCAAGTGAGTATCGAACTCATTACTATTGTCTATACAGGCTAACATACTGCGCCTAGATGGTCTCAAAACAAATGGCCTTTAGTGGAAAAATGACTCATGACACAACCACACTATGCCTCTTTAGCAAATTAGGTGAAAAACATGGAGGAAAATGAGAAACCATTATATTTTATGGTATTTTTACCTAAAAGTGTGTGAATTTGCATATTTTATTAAATAAAATACAAAATTACGTAATTTATTATGTTTCTAATTATACTCCATGATTCATTTCCAATAGCCTTTTATCAAAAGATAAGCAGCTTGAAACAAACACTTAAGTTATTATAATTAAATATCGACGATACTATAGAATACTGTACGATATATTACATAATATGGTGTAAGTCGAACTTTATCTACATATCGACATATTGTTTTATATTTAGTTTCCTCGTATGTGGATTGGATCAAAAAGATGTATACTAAAAGGTTATTGGTATAATTTTAACTGAGGTAGGTTTGGAAGTCAAAATCCTTGCCGTCCAAAAATGAATTTGAAAATCAGAACAGTAAAGTGAGTGAGCGAGTGTGTTTAAATTTTAAATTGACCGAATTCTAAACTGAGAATATTAATTATGACATAGCTTTGACTGTAATGGCGATTGGTTGTGGGTTCGATTCCCGCTCGGATAAATAATAATTATTTAGTTGTTTTCATTACACCGCTCTGGTCAATAAGACAAAGCGTGGCGTTTAGGTCCACCACTCAACAGGCAAGTTTTCCAATTCGGGCGGTGCTTGGAGAACGGAGTGTTTTGACACTAGGTTCTCTCTGCCTACACTGCTATGCGGCAAAAAGCTTGAATTACACAGCAGTTTACCAAAATATTGGTGTACACAACAAAATTTCATGCATTTCCACCATATAACTAGCTGTCGCCCACAACTTCGCTTATATAATCCCGTTTTTCTTGTTCCCATGGGAATTTCTAGATCTCAGTGCGCCCGTATACTCATTACGGATACCTACATGCCCATTTTCAGCTTTCTACGGCCAGTAGTTTCGGCTATGTATTGTCTGTCAATTACGTAGCGCAACGCGTTTTATATGAAGAAAGAAGAAAAAAATTGTTTCAAACTAAATATTATTAATTGCATCATACAAAATATGTATGTAAATATAAAATATGTATGTTTACGTGATGTAATAAGCGTACAGTATTTGGAAAGGCTCGTAGGTTATTTTTACCGCAAAAATTCATTGTATCAATTTTTAAGGAAACATCGTGAACTGTATAGGATAAAATACAAGCATTTTGTTAATGCCATTTGTGAGAGATAAAAATACCGAAACGAGGGTATTCTATGAGGAAATGTCAAAGTTTAGTTTACTAACTGTTCAGACTCTCGCATTATCCCGCATAGCAGGGTAACTAGAGAGAACCGAGTGTCAAGTCACTCCATCGGTCACTTTCTGCCCGAATCAGTGACATTGTGTCTTGAGCAAAAAAGATGGAAGTCGAAAAACATATTTAGAAAACGTATAACAATTTGAACGCAGCGGGATTTCAACCCGCGCCTCTTGAAAACCACCCAAGCGCTCTGACGGCTAAGCCATTCTACATCCAGCTGCTTCGAAATTCTTATACGCTTATTACAACTTATATTTAATGTTAGCATCTCTGTAGAGAGATTTTTACAAATTTCTGCTACCCAAAGATTATTCTATGAACAATAGTTTGGCAAGAGAGAATGCTATTTATTAAATATTTTTTAACATTTTAATTTCCTAAGTATGTGAATAACACTTTAAAAAATCATTTCAAATTCTATAGTTTGCAAGGAAAGTGGAGAACGGAGTGTAAGGACACTAGTTTCTCTCTGCGTAACCTGCTATACGTGATAAAGTGTGAAGCTAAAAAAAATAAGTCTTTCACAAATTCCGACGCGAATAGTATTATGACGATAAACAAACACACATTGTCAAGCCGATTCAATGGACAAAGAAACTTCGTAAATATATACAAAATATGTTTACATAATTTATATTGTATTTCATAGTAATTGTCGACTTTGTAATAATATAAAATCTGATTCAAGTTATTATTTAAATTTAATATTATAAATTTGTCTTTTGTTTTACTTTATAGTATTTAATCAACAAATCCACAATTCTATGATTGATTTAACATTTTTCTGAAATTGAAAATATTTGTAAAGGACACGCACTTCTGAGGTCGTGGTGGCGCAATGGGAAAGCATCTGACTGTAAACGCGACTGGTTGTGTCTTTGATACCCACTCGGGGGAATTATTACATTGAAATTATTTCCATTGCTCCGCTCTGGTAAGAAGACAGAAGACTTTTTTTTTGTTTTATAGACATGGCAAACGAGCGTTCAGGTCACCTGATAGTTAGTGATAGCCGCCGCCCACGACCCCGTGTAACACCAGAACAGCTACCGGGATATTCCCGGCTTTTAAGGTCTTCACGTTCTCTCTGACTACCATGCTTTGCGGGAAAGAGCGTGATGATGTAAAGTTAAAAATAGGTATTTCTATTTCGTGGTACGTTGTGAAAATGGTGAACGTTTTTTGGAATTTTTTTTTCATGAAAAATTTTCGCAATCAATTTTCATTCAGTCCAGAGTTATTAAACTATTACTACATAATAAACACTAGTGTATTATTAAAAATTGTTTATTATTATTCATAGAATAACACAAGGTACGACAGACTTGAACACACACAGTTACTAGTGCTAGCTCACTTTCATCTCCACATTCCACCTATTGAAAGGCATTATGTAAAAAAATTTGCCTTTAGTTTTGCCTAATTTGTAACATACTGTATATATGACGTGTTTGAAATAACTTTTCAATAACATTATCCATACTAATATCATAAATGCGAAAGTAACTCGTCTGTCTGTCTTGACGGCCAAACCACTAAACTGATTGTGATCAAATTTTATATAGAAATACTTGAACTATTTTTTTCGTCCACTTTTTCATCTATTCCAAAAAAATTATTTGTTTTACAAGAAAACCGCCGAAAATACATAACAGCTATAGTTCACACGGGTGAAGCCGCGAGCGAGTCGCTAGTATACATTAAAGAGGCTCAAACAGAAATATTATCTATTAGGAAGTTGTTATTTAAGCTGATAACCGTCAAGGGTCTTCTTTTTAATTATTTTATGTTTTATTGATGTGAATTTATAAAGAAGGTTATATGTCCGTATTGCCAGAAATGTATTAAACAACGAGCTATTTTAATGTGAAAATGCTATTTTACACAAGTATCTTTTTTTCGATTTTTGTCTGTCTGTCTGTTCCGATTAATCTTTGGAATGGCTGGACCATTTTTGAAGGTATTTCCACTGTCAGATAGCTGATGTAATAAAGAATAACTTAGGGTACTTCTATTTTTGAGGCCCCGCGGACGAAGTCGCGGACACAGCTAGTACTATACAAAACAGCGCCCACACTTACGATATTGAAGTTAACGAAACAACGCTACTAAGTCTTATGTATATAGGCTTGCTTGTGGTAAGTTTAGGTTCATATTCCGATAGAAATTTGTGGTATATGTAGAAACAATAAATAATTGATTATATTTATAACACGCAGCTTTACCCGTATCTGTCTATATATGTTAGTGACTAAGTGTGAAATGTTTGTAGAGGTAAATAAATATTAAAAATCTAGGTTCGCCCTACGATAATATTAAGATTCCGTTTAATTAAAATATTAATTAAACAGCCTTTTATAGTGTTTATGTTAGATTACTAAATAATAATATTTTTATATAATTTATTTATTTATTATTATTTACAAAAGATATGTCGGTGGGAATCGTGTTTTATGGACACTTCGCCACTGATGTATGTCAATCAATGATGGGTTGTAAGAAAACCCCACATGTGACCCACTTGCCATCTAATTTGCTTAAAAAATGCAAATTGCACGCGTGTCCGAATCCTATGCCAATATATTATTTTCATAGAATGAAAATTATATAGTTGCCAGAACGACCACGAAGCGGCTTTTCTTTTTTTTAATTGATCGTTTATTATTAATGACATATAAAAGTTTTTTTCTGTCACCCACAAAGTAAATAATGTCAAATGAAATATAAATATATAACATTTACGCCCACACATTTTCATTTAAACGACAAATTAATACTACAATACGATTTGATTTATTAAATGTTATTTTGCTATATATTAATAAAACTCTTATCGTGTTCTTGACCGCGTTTTTCTAAGATATAAAAAGACGGATAGTGTACATTATGTATTGAAAAATATTTTTTATCAAATATATCAATTTTTGTATATAATATTTGTAATTTGTTTTATTTTCTTTTTTTTTTTTTTTTTGGATTGTCAAATCGCCATACGGGTGTTTATAACCATTTTAGGCTAAGCTGCGCCTGCGCCTTTATTATGGGTATCGGATAATTGATATACATACTTAGTTTAATTTAAATCTAAATTGATTTTATATTTCGAATAGCAATCTTTAGAAAAATAAAATAAATAGAAAAAATAAATAATGTTGAATGGCATTTAAAAATGCATATATAAAAAAAATATTATGTACATACAAAATTTACTCATTAACAGTAACTCATACAAATATTTGTGGATCTGCGAATCAAACCCTAACTGACAAACGGGTTAGCCTTCTTATAATAGCAAAGTATTGAAAAACACAAATGAAAAAGAAAAACAATAAAAATAAATAAATCGAAATAAATTATGAAACAAAAATGCTTTAATTTCTTTTCGAAACCAAGAACAACAGCAGCTTCACGTTCCCGCATAACACTGTAGGCAGAGAGTACCAAGAAGAAGTGCCAAGGCACTCCGTTCTCCAAATTGCAACCAAATTTATGATAGTGGTGCTTCGTGGCGTTACTGAACAGTGTTTTACCGCGTTTTATTTTAATTCAATATAATCTTTAACCTGAGAGGGAATCTCATCTACAACCATTTGCGTTTACACTTAGACGAGGTCCCACTGCATTACAATGGCCTGTTGATGGATGACAATATTGTATTGTCATTAAATCCGGACAAGTGTGCAAATTTTCATGCAAATTTAAGACAAACCGCGACGTTGAGTTTCGCCACTCTGTGTAAAGATTGTGAATCGAAAGATTTGAATTGCATTTTTATTGCATTGAAGTTGCTTATCTAATAGGAACAATATCGAAGTGGCCTCAAACAAAGTACACGATAACAAGTGTAGTATATATCATGAAAAGGCCATCGTGGCGCAATGGAACAGTGGGTCTTTATAATGGTTGCGGGTTCGATGTCCACTCGGTAAAAGAGGCAAAACGCGGCGTTAAGTTTCGCCAAATGTAATGACACTAGCTGCTCTTTGCCTACCTTGCTATGTGGCAGAGTGAAGCTGTAACATAAAGTATAGGTATAATATTATGAATAGATCTACTTACAGTCAAAACAAAGCAATGTAGGCCGCATGTTAAAAATTTAGGTTTTTTTTTATATCATTTGAATTTCATGATTCGCGTATAAAATTCTCGGAAATAAAATAGATTCTATGTTTTATTCATTATCTGCAACACATACCTGAATAATGTGATGTAAGTAGAAATATGAAGGAGACCTTTTTGTTTTAAAAACATATCTGATATTAGTTTTTTTACATGTTTTTCTTTTAGAATAAAGAAAAATGTATTTGACATAGATACGATAGTATACAAGATGCGGCGCTATATGGAAATCACTAATAGTGATCGCAACACGACTCAAGATTCCGGGCGCTGGTGGAGAACGGAGTGTCTTGACACTAGGTCCTCCCCGACTATGCGGGAGAAAAGCATGAAACTATACATATAAATATAAAATGAAATACTATATAAATATTTATTTGAACAAATAATGTATCCATCTATATATATAATCTATCTAAATAATTTATCTTACATATTAACTGCTCTTTTTTGTGTTGACAGAAATTCATATTTTTTAATAATATAATAATAAAATATAATAAGTTCTTTGATTTTCGCGATTATTACACATTTTCAAATGATACTATTTTAGACGGATTAATCTCGTATAATTTCGGTTATCGAAAATACATTTTCTTATATATATTTTCGATACAAAAATGAATCCGATTAATCCGTTTAAAATAGTTTCATTTGAAAAAAATATACTAAAAATTTTCAAGAAATTCTCTTTTTGTTAGTCTAAACTCTAAAAAAGTCTAAAGTCTACAAACTACGGCTATTCCATGGCATTATTAGACGAAGGGTGGTGCTATCTACAAGACTATATAGCCTACAGTATCTGTAAATGCTAGAAAAATAGAGAAAATAATAAAATACTAGCTTCACAAAGACTTTAGACAAAGCCCCGTAAAATATAAAAGGTAGAAAACTATAGAAATTTTATTTATCATACATATTGTACAAATTTTATTAGTTCCTTAAGCGATTGCATTTAATTTCTTACAATTATTAATTATTACTTCTGGTTCAGAGAAAAATTAAGAAAAATTACAATGTATATATATTTATTTCACTTAATATTAAACAATTACGACTTACTTTGAATACTCAAGAACTCATTAGTTTCAAAATAGGTATTTTTGTCTATTTTTCAGTTTCGAATTTTCCCTGAAAATTGTCTTGAGATTTAAACTCACACGCTCTATTAAATCTTATTCACCCATGCTCCAATACTAAAATAAATTATATATATTTTTAAACTTTTTAATTATTTCCTGTACTTCATAAAACGATGTAAAGCCCACTTTAGTTACGTAACATAATATCAAATACATACAATACAAGTCACAAGACTTATAAATCCAAGGTTATGATATATTCTAGTAAATTCATATCCTGTAAAAATATATTTCTATATAAAAAAATGAGTTATTCAAGCCACGAGGCTTACATAACGTGTTTTTTTTCCCTTACAGCGATGTCGGACGAACTCGAAGGTTTGAAAAAAAATCAAAAAGTGCGCTATGTGAGCATATATATACATATATATATATATATATATATATATATGCTTATTCTTATTTCAAATGCAGGTTTCGGTAATCAAAAGTCAAGTGTGTGTGTGGTTTGTGACTAAAGAAAATGAAAATTTGCACATTATAGTTTTGGTACTTTACTTTTATATAACTTAAGCCTAAGTTAAACCTGTCGTTCAATGACGGCTCTAGGTTCAAATCAATATATATATATACAAAGTATTTATTTATAATACACAATATTTCTTAAAATTCCACCAAGACCACAACAGCCAAAGAGCGGCGTTGAGTACCCGCCAGTCAACTTAAAAGTAGAGAACGGAGTGTCTTGTCTCTAGGTCCTCTCCGACTAGCCTGCTATGCGGAAAAGCGTGAAGCTGAAAAAGAATATATCTATAAATAATAAACAAATTCTCCATAAGGAAGAATATAAAATGGAGACGCTAACAAGTAAAGGTATTCTTCCTAAGGTTCTCCAATTTTTTGTTGCTTTATCTGTAATACTACAGAATTAAAGATTGGAACGAGTGATATCCAGAGGCACGTACGTATGACAACATATTTACATGTTTTTGCATACATTTTTATGCTTTCTTTATTTAGAAAGCAACTACAGTATGGAATAATGTTATTTTTCTAAAACTATAAGATATTATAATAAATATTGTCTGTTTTTGTATACGTTTTGATTTTTGTTTAAAATATTGCAGTAATCAACAAAAAATAAAATATAACATATTTTTATATTATGGTATTGTTAAGATGGCGCACTTAAGTTCGAGCCTGTAAAGAGAATAATTATATTTTTATAATTTTTTTCCTATAAATTTCACCTAGCTTGTCTCCGATTAAGCAAAAAATATAAACTAGAAGTCATCACAGACAGTTTTTACTTAATAGTTGGAGCACCGCTAGTGGAAAATTTAAGCTTTTCTTCCATATGTGAGTAACAATTCCAAAACAAACTTTGTGTGTTCTGTATGATACGCGCCATAATAAATAATGTATGAATGATTTTTCATATAAGCACACATTAAAGTCTAGGTCTTTCCTATATAAATAAATGTATATGTCAAAGGTTACCTTTAAGAGATCACTAATAGTGATCGGTTTTGCATGCTGCAATTGTAAGTGTGTTCTGAACTGAACTTTTTATTGTATGCGATAAAAAATGTTTTCTCTATAAAGTATATGTTACACAATATGGAAAAAAAAACAGAATTCAAATTCAATTTTACACAATTCATATTTATCAAAATTCATAACTAGGCTACCGAGAACGTTTAAGTACAGCGCAATCCGAGAGGAGCACAAGTTCAGAACACGCTATATAAATTATATAAATATTTCATTTGAATTTTTTTTAATTAGCATTTTTTTTTATCTATCAATGGATTTTCATAAATAAAAGCTATTATTCTTTCAGGTCATCGAGGCACAGTGGGACTGTAAACACAATGATTGTGAGTTCGATTCCCAGTCGGGGAAAAGATTTTATTTGAAACACTTTCATTTCTTCGCTCTGATACCAAAGACAAAGTGCAGCATTGAGTTCCGCTACTCAACACGCAATGTCTAGATGTCAGGAGGAAAGTGGAAAACGTAGTGTCTTGACACTAGATTCTCTCTAACTATCCAGCTATGCGAAACATAGCGTGGAACTGTAAAAACAATGTAGGTTTAGTGTAATTCAATTTTCCTTAAATATTTTGTTATGTTAAATTTAATATAAGTTGCGTATAACTTACATAAGTTGCGTAATTTATATGATGAAATGGGTACTATACGCTTTTTTGTAATAACAATACTGAAACCTTATAAGGAATATCCAAAAATATATGTTCTTTCACACATATTATAATTAAGTTTAAATACTGTTGCAGTAATTATGACAACCGTAGAACTTGTAGCTTTTTTTTTAATTAAGGCATATTATTATATTTATACTGCCTGTTTCTCAATATGTTTGGATTAATTGCGATGTTATATTCCGCCATTTCTTTGACTAGACTACTCGTTCGTAATGCAAAAAAAACCTATAAAAAAATGGTATATTAAACAATTTAAAAACAAAATCTAATAATCGTTGTATTAGTCGAAAAACAAACAAACAATTATTCAATTCAGCTTTTTATACATATAGAGAAATTTTTTACCTAACAATTTCCATTGTAAGTTTGGCTCACTGCTTCGCTGCTTCACTCAGATATTCAACACGTGATTGTCCCGACCTTGACATTCGCGGAAAACTTGTAACTTATCATGTAATCTAAATATAAGTAAATTCGTAATATTTAGTTGTTTTTTTCTCTTTGTTACTAAGAGAGAGAGAGATAAATATTTAAAAAAAAATCTGCTAAGCGAGTTACTTGTTTTTTTTATTTTATTATATATCATGCATTTATAGGCATTGTTTACTAAGAGTCAGCGAATAAAGTCGAATTTTATCAAATAAAATGAGTTAAATGTTTTAAATACAAATATTGTATTTCATTTGTACCGGTAACTAAAGCGAAAAGTCTATCGAGTTAAAGTTGAGTTACTACGGTATTTATTTTACTTACAAAGAAATTTATATAAATAATCTGGTTGTTAACGTTATGGTTGTGGGTTCGATTTTCGGATGTGACGAGTTATATTTAAATTGTTTTCAATTCCCTGCTCTGTAAAACAAATGCGGCCTTGAGTACCGCCATTCAACACGGTCAGTCTTTAATTTGTACGGAAAGCAGAGAATGCTACTACGGTCTTTTTTCTATTTATTTATTTAACTTAAAAAGTATAACTTAAAATATTATGTAAATTATTTTGATCGTAAACACAATGGTTGTGGGTGCGAGTCCCACATGGGAAGAATTATATTTAAATTGTTTTCAATTCCCGCTCTTTTAGATAGTAATAAATCAGTGTCAAAAATATAAACAAACAATATATTAATAAACTGCACATAAATATAGCTGAACAGTGGCGCCCTCTAATTTCACTGTACCAAAACCTATTGCACCTTAAGAAGCAAGTATTGTCCAAGCTCTTGTTTAGATCTAGAAATATATATAAATAATAAAAATGTAAAGTAAAATATTTCAAATTAACAATAAAATAACGATTACGAATGCAAAGAGCAAGGATTGCAACATTTATACTAAAAATATAAAAATATTATTAAGAAATTGTATAATTAGTAACAAAATTCACTGTTAGTTCAATAAATTGGCAAACCGGTTCTCGTGAGAATTTTAACGCGTACACCTAAAAGATGGTAAACATATCTAAATTATAACACAGAAATACTTTACGCCATACGTAATAAGTCATTTTCCGCATATTCCAATACATTCCTAAGAAATAAGGCACGCAATTCCTACTTTGCAATGGAAAGTTTAAATTGCTTTAAGAATCGCTAAAAAAAAAATTACAAAACAGCGTTTCCTTTCAAAAAAATTACAATTCAAAATTATTTACGGGCATCACTGTTCTAGTTATTACAGATAATTCGCTGAAACAAGTTACCACCAGTTAGTTAGCAGTTAACACACAAATTTAACTTTTTACGTCAACCGATTACAAACTAGCGCAAAATTGGCCATAAATTGGATTGGAGTTGTCAAAAATTTGGTCACATTCAAATTAATTACGGCATTGTTGCCAAAAACGAACGGTTATCAATAGATTAAAGTTTGACTTCGTAGAAGCGAAACGATACAAATATATGACTCAATAACGTCGGGCTAAAAAATCGTACACTAAATTGACTCAATAGCGCCGACTGAAGTGATTACACACTGTCGGGTTACGTAAATACCACACAGACGCAAACACGCACACAAGCGCAGCGGACGCACACTCGCGCGCGTTGTGCTAGTGTGCGTGCCAGACCGTGAGTCGGTCGACCCCACTACAAAATTTAGTCGCACTCTAGACTTCGCAGAGGATAGACGAGCCCAAGTGAACTGGAGTACTACGCCATTCGTTCATAATATTGTGATAGTGGCTAATTCATTTGGACGCGCAAGTGAATTTTTGTAACATTTTCAACTTAACAAAGCCGAAGACGTTTTTGTGTTTTGCTGTTCAGTGATATTATGACATTTTCGTTATTTGGATAATTCCGGATAAGGAGTGCAATATTGCCGCAAATATTTTTGTAAGTATTTATTTTCTTTTTAATGTTAATAATTATTATTTTATTTATTTTTTTCATTATATTACCAATTTTATTTAGTTAATTTTGGTGTATTTTTTTATAAATGATTCTTATAAGATTTTTATAAAATAATTTCTTTAGTAAATAATATGTTTAGATTAATTTAAAAATTAATTTTAAATCAAAAATATAATTTAAACAAAATTAATAAATAAAAAATTGTGAACCAAAATTATTTACTTGAAATGCGCTATTCAAATTGAATTTAAACTAAACTGAATTACTGAAAAATTTAAATTTCCTTTCTACTATATTTTAATATATATACCAATGACTAACGAATTGTTTGAGTCAGTAAACTCATCATTGACTTCACCGTTTCATAGAAACATTTGTACAGTGTCATTGACTTCGATCTTAAAAAAAATCTTTACTCATCTCTTGTCTCGTGCCAAAAAATTTTTGAATTAATCATTCAAAATAACTTTACTTCCGAAATATATCTTGCTATTATTATTTATTTATTTATATTAATTTGTGAACATCCTGTCTCTACTGTTTTCGTTTTTATCTTTGTTTACACCTTTTATAATCTTTAGTAATTTCATTGTTATCTTGTGAAATTATATAATTATTATATTCCTTTGTCTCTTTGATACTTTCTATTTTCTTTGTTAAATTTTTTATTGTAATTAATAATGTAAAAAAAAAACTATCTACTCTCAATAATAGTAATTTTTTTTTACTATTTTATTATATATTTCAAAGTAAATATATTTCTGCCAAATAACTAGTAACTTAATTAAATCTACAAAGGGTTGCGATTGTTTGCAAGTACTTAGTAGTGTCGTAAGCGGCGCTTGGCACGACTGCTCTGTCGTAAGCCATTGTGACTGCTTACACAACTGGTTCAAGGTTGTAATCCGGCGTGCACTCGCTACGGATGTACGGAACTAGAGTACACCTTGTTCATTCGATGTTTTATTATTCCAAAACGTTTTATCGTTAGAAATTACTTAATTACTTAACAAGATTCTTATTAGACTTAACTAAAAGTATCAGCGGCAATTGTTAAAATTAAAACGTATTAGTCACACCTATTTCTTGATGTATTTTAGTTAATATTAAGGTTTATTAAAACAATTCAAACAAATCGTTAAATAAATATGAAACATGAATCGATCGTCTAAAGGTCAGTTAGCTATCTACGTATGACGCAACGTCCCTAGGGCGGCGTTGCGCGCAATCTGCAACACTGCACAGTAGACTACTTGAGAAGGATCGTTAAAACGATAGTAAACTAGAACTAGACTAGACTTAGTAATGCTAACTTGTTTTCCGTACTCTAATAATAGTCGGACAAAGAAGTGTTCAAGAAGAATAAAGTGCATTATTAGTACGCAAGTGATGTAATATAGGAAGTGTAGAGCAAGGTCGTCCGGAAGGTATTACAAGACTCGTAAGGTCGCCCGTATGCATTTATTCGTGCACCATGACTAGTTTACACACATTACCAATCATTTATTAAAACCATTACTTAGCTTATATGTATGTATTTACATTTTTTGGAATCAATGAATCTTGTTTTTTCATGTAATACAGCGATGAAATCATCTATGATATTATTTGTATTGGCTACAATGTTGTCAATTTTTTTTTTAATTCAGATTGATATTGAATTGAAATTTCTAGCTGAAAATTGCACTGTTTAATTAATCTATTAAAATAATTATAATCACAATTTATTATTATTATTATATATAATACAAAAATAAAAAAATGAGCAGCAAAAATAAACACATGTACGTACATCACCGTCCATAATAAATTGCATATTACGTAAGCTGAATTTTTTTCACGCGCAATAACAACGGCCGACGATAATTTCATCGGTACGAGGACAAGCAAAGATAACTTGACCTATTTTTTTATCTCGCTCGCTCGCATAACTGTAACCTACTTACTGTTGTACACGTGAGTAAACGACCAATTGCGACTAAGTAGTCCAATATGTGACGGATCTCGTATAGGTCCCAAATATCCAGCTAATAGTAAAACTGGAGCAATAATATGGTGCAATACCAAGAGAGAAGCCGACGCAAACATGTAAAAACATAACAGTGCTGCAGAAGTCGTGAGCCGTGACCTTACGTTTGAAAACGCACGTTATTTCCTTATTTATCCTGACAAAATTTTCGTATTAATTTCACGGAAGTAGGACGACGTAAATATTAACGGGAATTCCCAGTGAGTCATAGCGAAACTGGTTCGCCGATATGAGCGCCAAACATTAGCGTATGTAGATAACACAGTACAATAATATAATGAGCTGCAAAGGAAACTCTAAGCCATTAAGATCTTGGCTCCGCTTACAATACTACCTAGAAGCAAAACTATCACGTTACGTAAGGAACTGAGGTGAGGAGCTAAATTCGTAGTATCTAGTACATGGAAATAGGTTAAGTGTTTCTTAATAATGTAGCAATTAACTGTGTAGAGCAAGGTCGGCGCGAAGTAGGTTTTATCTTTGTCTCGCCCAAACATTATGTATTTGTTAAAGGATTACTTTTATCAGATAGGGAAATCCGCTGCCGGAACATTTAGGGAGAGGACCTTGGCACATTTAGTATCGCCGATAACGCCCGAGAAGTCACGAGAGGCAACCTTGACACCAAACTATTATCGGGAGACCGAGAGGCCATCCCCGAAATAGCGTGTTCTTTAATTAGGCCTTCACTGAATGCGAATACGAATATCGGTCAAGTATACGCAGTTTTTCAGCAGAAAAATAAATGTTTGATACTCATCCAAAAATGCGACCTTTTTGTAATACTCGACATAAGGCTGAATACAATTATGACCGCAAGGATTCTTAGTACACAAGTAGACAATACGATAGTAAAACAATATATTATATCATAATTTTAACCTTTTTTCACCTTAAAAATTCATAAAAATTATTATTTATTTACTATATGCTATAATAGCATAGATCGTTGACCGTGAACTCGTCCATTACCAAGATTAAAATATTATTAAGATTGATGTAAATTTGAAAGAAGACTGTTAGTAGTAATAATTTTCATTGTTTTAAAAGTAAATAGCTTTGTTAGACAGTGAATGCCAAATGAAAGATGGCGGCCGGCCTACTTTTCTCATGCAATAGCGGCAAACGTGTGGAAAGTTACCACTGTACTACTTTCTCTACTTTTTCCAAGATGGCTGATATTGTCTATGAACATTTATGTGAGTTAGTAAATGTCTTGAGTAGGTCAAGAGCAAGAATAATGCGCGCATTGAAACATAAGTGAAATACAGCGATTATATTTAAATTAATATGTTTTAAAACAATGATAAAACTTTAAATCCAATAATATACGAGTATGAGTACTACAGATAGTATAAAAATCGTAATATCCTAATGTCAGATTGATCAAGTACGATAATTAGTAGCTACCGCTGACCACGTTGTTTTATATAACGGTCTGGAGAAGAACGTGCGATCTTACGCAAGCAACGTGAGTTCAAGTGCACGTGTCATGGGCCGCGTGACCGCCGCACGGACACGTGCAGGATACTGAATTATCCGCAGATCGACTATCCGCATACTTATTGTACTCCACTGACATCTTAATTTCAATCTTTCATTATCTGCAACTTGTATATATATTATCTGTAATTTATACACACTGTCAAACTTTGCAATCTTCAATCAACAATACAAGGAAAAATCGTTTCGGAGCAGTTTTGATCAAATTATTCTATAAACGAGTTATATCGTTCAAACGAATGAAGCTGACGACGCCGTGACGTATGCGTTTGTTGTATTATTTTTAAACTCCTCATAATTTGTTGTTCGTATATCAATATAGCTTAACTTATTCTCTAGATTAACCAAGTCAAGGAATGCTAAAGCCATCTTCACCTTGTCGTAATAAATGTAAATTATACAATTAAATTAAATAACCCATTTTTACCACAAAGAGTATATCAGTTACAAAACTGCATTCACAATTGTTTGATTACAATAAAAAATGACACTCTAAATTAGCTTACAAAAAGAAATATTTGCATATAAACAATTTTGTCTATAATGCGACCTCTACGACAATGTTATTGTGATATATGTATATTTTTATAAATTTTAAACAAACAGCTCATTTTTATGGATTATTTACGCATTAGACAGTTAGCATTTAGGCTTAAAATAATCTTACATTATACCATTATCTTGGCGCAGAGTTGCGTAATTACAGAATAAAAATCGGATGGATCATAGTATGTGTCTGTTGGTACTAATTTAACCATTACGCAAGAAGTTAACAATGTCTTGAGCTTTATCAGTGAGTCAGAAATACATTAAGAATTACGTGGTTATTTATATTAATTAAAGAGTGATATCATTTTTTTTTTACTAAACATACTTAGGTACGATATAAAAAGTTAAAGGTTACCTATTTTTACATTTGTCATATTTATATTTAGTCTGAATTAGTTTTTTTTTTTTCTAAATATATATGAAGTATTATAGCCTTTTTGTATTTCACCTTTGTTCAATAATGCTCCCCGCACACGTGACCGGTTCTTGAGCGAGCAACGTGAGCCGTCCGCGTGTGTATGTACTTACTGCAGTTCATTGCGAAGGTCGCTAGAACATAACCTAGCTCAATTGGATTGCTGGAAACAAGTTAAAGATTACAGAAATTAACTAGACTTATGGTTAACTTCGTCAAACGCTTGATTTTTTTTTTTAAACAAAAAAAACTTCAATTTGCATCGAATAAATGCATAGAGATAATTCTGACATAGCAAAGTTTGTAACAGTTGTCCAACCCAACCTTGGCACCGGTGACGAAACACTAAATTTCATAACGAGTTTTAGACGAGATGAGCATAAAAAACGTGGTACCGTATAGTGCCAGTTTTTGGGTAACGGTTTACCGAAAGTACATGATTAGCTATAACTGTCCAATCGCCGATTGTTATACAAGACCGTTAGTCGATACCAATGTCGAATACAGCATATTCGATAACTCGTGTTAGTAATTAGTTTCGTAATTTTGTTGTCTTATGTTTTTTGTTACATTTTAGCATTAATTATTTTTTATATATTATCTTTAAATTGTTTATGGAATGTATGGAATTCATCTATAATAGTGACAAGTCCATATCAATTATAATGAAAATGGCGGCAATTCATTTCAGTATAGCAGAAAACTAATAGTAATTGTCTTATATAATAATAATTTAATCAATACTCTTTTTGTACTGTCCGTTACTCATTAAGGCAGTGTTTAACCGTTTGTGCTTTCAACCGTCACCTAACGGACAATTTTTTAAGTTTTAATAGAGCAGTTATTTTGAGTACCCTGAGCGTATCAAAGTCAATGTGTGATAACAGTTAAAAAATGACTGTTAGTGATATATGGTACATTTAAATACATAATTAGGTATTAAATACAGCATTTAAATCACTTTGTGGCATCAAACTATATTATATCTATAACACTGATTACAAAAGCAGCATTTAAATATGATAATTAAAAACACATTTCATATTAGACACGGATTCACTGTTACATCATAGTTATTGATTGGTATTATAACGGCATACATTTTGTAGAATTTTTATTTATTTTATATTTTAAGTCTTGCAATAGAACCTCAAAAGCTGTTTGCTCTACGTAACTGTAATTTGTAAAGAGTTATAAAACTAAAACAACTGTTTTTCATTTTTATTAACATTGGACAAAGTGCAAAAAAAGTTACATCATGCTGTAGGAGATATAAAAAACACAAAATTTAAAACGAGAACCATGCAAAAGCCCCACTGACATCGACCAATTAGAGCTGGTTTAATCGAACAGTTAGCCGTAACGGGTGCGCGCGCGCATCTAGAGCGGCCTACTGACACCGAACCGCAACAATCCGTTGGAAACCTGAGTTACTTTGCAACTCCGAACAAAGTATCATTACATGTAAAGAATTGTCCAATGTGAATATTTTGATAAAAGTCATAAGTAAGGCCATGCAATGTTTTTCTATATTTAATTAATAATTTTCACCAAATAACAATAATAAGATCTAATAGTAACTATAGATTGTTATATTGAAATGGCATTTAACGAGATTTATCTATATTTTATATTATTAGGACTTGAACAAAAAAATAATTCAACTGACAAATATGTTAAAACAACTTGTTTAAATAAACGAAGAATTAGGAAATGGTTATATAAAGCTTTCCGAATGCAAAGAGGTCTTTCAAAAACATCTTAAAATTCTCCGATGGCTGTCTAATGATCATTTTCGAATTTCATAAGGAGTAAATTGTGAATAATTTCGTATAAACATGCGAAAGTACGTGTTTGGAGCTGTGGAACAGTTAAAATCACATGGAAATTTCGCCGGAAACGCATAATTTCAGATTTAGAAAGAACTCTCACGTTGCCCGGGAGTCCACCGCGTGCCAGATAACGTGACCGCGTATTTTTCGTATTTTAGACAAGTAGAAAAAAAGTTAACTAGTTTTATGACTCTACCACAATAGGTACTTAGGATTCATTCTTTCATTGTTATCCTCGCTTGATAAACAATACTTTAAGACGTTTTTTGCCAAACTTCCTGCCGTTGTTTATTTTATCCGTAATCGATAGGAGACTCAGTAAGCTAAATTTAGGAGGCTTTTACGCATCGGTACAAAGGTCATCGACATTGTACCGATGAGGCACCGATAAAATAATATATACTATTTAATGCTGATGTATACTTTCTCGTCCCACGTCGTTGCCAACGTGATTATTGTGAAAACTAAATATTATTGTTCAGAAACGCGATAATTACCTCTAGTTAAGGATTTTGTAAACTCTCGTCACATGTACGCGGGCATGGCTCTTCGCTTCACTTCGCTCTAAATAGTTTATGTATGCATTTGAAATCCTAGTTTGCCTTTTAAATTGATTGAATATTACATTTTTATACAAAAGTTTAAAGAGATAGCAACCGTATCATTGAACCCTGTCGCACTTGTTAACGGTTTATGTACATGTGGTTAGGAAAAATGACTTATTAATGTGATTTAATGTAAAGGATTAAAAAAAAACTTAATGTGGCAATGTGGTTACACAAAGGTGTTCCACGTGCTAAGTGGCGCAGGAACTTGCGACAGCACTTTTGCAAGCATATTTTGTAAGGCTATTTAGAAAATTGCAACGTTATACTAACGTAATGTTTTATTTGTTACAGAACCACGTTGAAGATCCGTGCGGACAAGGCGTCGTCCGCCGAAACATGGTCGCCGAGTTCATACTGAGTCAGCAACAACTGATGAGCGTGGGCGCAGGCACAGCCCTCGGCCCGTCGCCAACACCATCTCGGATGTCTCACCCACCACGCCCGAGAATGTCAGTCTCGCCACATTTCCCCATGGACCAACCACCCAGCTGCCCGTCTAACGAAAGTCCTGAAGACCCTAATGATTATGGCAACTTTGATTTCTCTAAAAGGAAGGAGTTCTTTGGACAACGCAAGCAAAGGGAATTTATTCCCGATAGCAAAAAGGACGACGGATACTGGGACCGCAGGCGGCGCAACAATGAAGCCGCTAAGCGTTCCCGCGAAAAACGCCGCTTCAACGACATGGTTTTGGAACAACGTGTTGTTGAACTTTCAAAGGAGAACCATGTGTTGAAGGCACAGTTGGATGCAATTAAAGAGAAATATGGCATTTGTGGGGAAAACCTTATTAGCATCGATCAAGTACTGGCAACCCTGCCTACATGCGACCAAGTTTTGTGTGTAACTAAGAGAAGTAAACTAACAGGTGGTGCAATCTTCCCACCTGCACCACCACCACCGCCGCCGGCGCCACCAGCGTCACCACCATCCCCTCCACCACAGCGTGCTCCAGAACCTTATCAAGAAAGACTTCCAGCACCAGAAGCTTACTATCCTCATCCTGCCCATTATGAACCACCTGGTTCCGTTCTCAACCTCTCCAGATCTCGCCGAGCCCCTTCGCCATATGAATTATCATCCCTCTCCGGCTCCGGAGATGAAACAACCGAGCAGTATGCCCCAGAAAATAATTGCCTGCCCCTTAAACTGCGTCACAAATCACACCTCGGTGACAAAGACGTTGCCAGCGCACTCCTGTCTCTGCAACACATCAAACAAGAGCCCGGACCTCGTTCCTCGCCTTCCTGGGACGGAGAGGGTTCAAGTGACGAGAGAGATTCTGGAATTTCCCTCGGAGCAGAGTACAGGCCCCCGAGATCTGAAGCGGAGGAGGAGGATGCCCACTTGAAGGCGGAACTCGCCCGGCTTGCTACTGAGGTAGCGACGTTAAAGAACATGATGCACCAAAACAAGGCGCGCGGTCTCGAGCACTGAGCCCGCTCCCACGGAGGGAACGCCCGCGCCTGCGCCTGCGCCTGCGCCTGGACCGTGCAGTACCGCTTAAGCTGGGTTAACACCAAGCGAATGCTCTAGCTATTTCTGTTGACGTGTTTTAATGTTTCTCACTTCCCAAGAGCAGTGTGTTGTATCGTTTGGTGTCTGCTCAGTCGCGGCTGGTCCCGCGATCACGTGTCGAAATGTTCGTACAAACTGTCTCGCCCCTCCCTAGAAGTTACCACGTTTGTAAAGATATGATATATGTATTGTATAATAATGTGCAGCTGTACGCGGCTAAGTCGCAACGCCTAATTAATGAATCCTTCCTAGTAGTTTACTCTTGGTGTATTAAAGGGTCGAGACCGGACCGCATCGGTCGACGCGCGCGTGGACCCGGTATAAGACTAATGTTCGGTTTGCAGACTTTTCGAGCAGATAAAACTTATCTACTCAGTGATAGATTTAAAAAAAATGCATTTTTAGTGGTGAGCTACCTATGTATTATGTGTAATAATAAGCGCAGTAGATCTGTTTCATCTATTCGAAGACTCGATAGTGAAAATCGATGGCTAAAGACTATTTTTCTTGTAAGTTAGTTCTAAGTCGTAATTTTAAGTCCAACTTAGATGTTTATTTATGTTAGTGTATAGTCTTTCTCGATCGGAATGCCTGTTATGTTCCAAACCAAAAAAAACAATGTTTGATTACTCTAGCTGTCAAGAAACCGCAAACTATTTTTAAGATAATAATTAATCCTATCGTGCAGAGTATTGATCAGGATAAAAATACCAGTGCCTTTGACAATACATACCTACCTTAAAGCTACATTAAAATAATATTTTTGTACATTTGTTAGAGAAAAGTGATTTGTATCACCTGGCCCTTGCCATGAGCGCGATTCGCTGCGATTGAATCGCTGTATTTTAAGTGTTTTCGATGGAATGAAACGCATGGCGTTCTCACTCATATATTTCAGTCGTAACATTGTCGAGAAGCGCCCATGGTTAGGGATTATTGTATCAATCCTTTGAAGGCTAGATCGAAAGTATTCGATGTTTTGTAAGCTATACTCCTAATATTGCCCATAGGGCATATGACAGGACTGATGGAGTTATACTAAGTATTTATTTATTGGATCGTGAAAGAGGATTTTACAATTTATTATCTTTGTATAAGAAACGCTATACGATATGAATAAATTGTGTACATTAAAATTAAACATGAATTTTATTTTATTATCCTTATTATCAAAGTCGTTATATAAAAAACTTGACAATACATGTATAAAAACTACAAAAAAGAAAGCAAAAAAATATATATAGAAAAACACTTTATAACAAAATATTGAATTAATTAATTCAAAGACAAGTTTAATTACATAATATGCCACAGAATAGAGCTATATTATTTTAAAGTAAGAAAATTAAATAGAGGTAGTTGTGGCTTAGTGGGATAGTATTTTACTGTAAGCACGATGGTTGTGGGTTCGATTTCCGTTCGATACTAGATTCTTCATGATTACTTTGCTTTGCTAAGATCCTATAACTATTTCACACATTGGCATTTCTATATACAAATATATAATAAAGGTCATCGTGGTGCAGTTGGAGAGCGCGTCTAACTGTAAACATGATTGGTTGTGGGTTCGATTCCCACTTCGGGTAACTAATATATTCAAAATATTTTAAATTTTCCGCCACTCAACACGCAATGTCTCGATTTCAAGCAGAAAATGGAGACACTAGGTTCTCTCTGACGACCCTGCTATGCGGGAATAAGCATAAAGCTGATATATCATAGATATATTTATATAAAAATATATTTTTACAAACATAGTTGTTTACCTAAATTATCATTTTAAATAAATTGGCTACGATGACGCGGAACGTGTTTACGTAACCAGGTTACAAAGTATACGAACATTTTGCCAATTAAAAGCGTGTTTCATTATATTAATATTTTATTTTATTTTGTTATTGCAATGACAAAAAGCATTGGGAAAATATGGACACGCACCTTGAGGCCGTCGTGGCGCAGTGCGACAGCATCTGACTGTAATCGCGATTGGTTAAGGGTTCGAATACTTCGATTATAACCGATTATATTGGTTCGATACTAGTCTTTAGTGATAAAAAATGAGTTTTAAACATATTTCAATATATATATATATATATAATACTTCGTCCCAGGACTATCAACGCCATGCCGACTAAGAACACACCTCTGTTTATTGCTTTCCTAAAAAATGCATTGGATCATGTACCGCGTCCAACAATCTGGTGGAGTCTCCGAGAAAAGAATCCAAGAGAAAAATATCTCAAAGAAGTATAGAGATTTTTCTGCTGCTGCTGTCCTAGATAATTTCAAATTTGAGCTTTCCACACGTAATAATTTTGACTGTGCGATGTCTGTCAGTCACAAATGAGTAGCGAAACAGTTTTATATATATTAAAATTTTTTTTTTTACAGCTTCACTCCCGCTTAGCATTGTAGTCATAGAGAACCTAGTGTCAAGACAGTCTATTCTCCTCTTTCCACCTGACATT
Source organism: Podotricha telesiphe (assembly GCA_038994665.1). Taxonomy (NCBI): domain Eukaryota; kingdom Metazoa; phylum Arthropoda; class Insecta; order Lepidoptera; family Nymphalidae; genus Podotricha; species Podotricha telesiphe. Next base: position 688,772 of record JAOYRR010000390.1, read on the forward strand.
CTGCTATTGTGAGTCGAGTGGCGGAACTCAACGCCGTGCTTTGTGTTCTTGTCAGAGCGGAGCATTGAAAATAAATTTAAATATAATTACTACTTCGATTGAGGCTTGAACCAATCAAGTTTACAGTTAAACGCCGGCCAATCAAATATCCAACATAACCAAGTAGAATAAAAACCCACAACCATCACGCTAGATACGCTGCAACTGAACTATAGCGATATTTTTTCAACGTATTATTTATAAGGAAACGTATATAAACAAAGTCGATATGGACATTAAATTAAAACATATTGTCATTTTATACTTTATTTATATATATAAGTTGTTACATTATAATGATTTTCTTTACATAGAACGACAATACCTTTCAGGACTATTAGCTGAGCTAATTTCTTATATTTTACTTACATATAAATCCAAACACAATTACAATGTACACAAGTCTAATGTAAGGATATTAAAGCACCATATATACGTTTTACTTTAATATCGTTTCAATGAATATAATAAATTAACACAATCATTGAACTATAATAGAAAAGCTAATTTTTAATTACAGATAAACAATTAAAAGAAATGAAATGATTCATCATAGGTTTTATATTATAATTAATAAGCCACATAACTTTAAACTCACAAGAGCAATATTTATATATATCAATAGTATAGAACTGACTACAATATTATGAATCTATTAAATTTGTTATTTTTTATATACAGGCTAAATCATACTAGTACATGTACTTTTTTATATGAAAAATTTGGAAAAAGTATAAAAAACATATAAGGTATATTTTTGTATATCCTATATCTCCAATTGATCTAAGCTTTCGTATATTTCCACAGGTTGATATAAAAATACTGGCCCTTCAAGAAAATATGTGTTAGACATCTCCATTTTTTTAAAGATTTCAACTTGTTCGAAACATATTTTTACATCAATATTTTTCAAGCTAGCTGAAAAGCAATCAAGAAATTTCTAGCTCATCTTGACAATGCAATATCCACTTGTACATATATAGATTATTATAAGGTTCGAGAGTTTATTGAAATTATTAGGCAATTTAAAGCAAAAACCAAAATTCGCCGTAGTGAAAAGTCGAACGACAATGTTCTAAAACTTTGCATCATTTATAAATTTCAAAAGGACCACTTTAAAACTGACTGCTGCTCATACTTAATTATCCGAAATTCTATTTACAATTAGTCATCGCTATACGTTGACCTCTGATTTATCCGCAGTTTTTTTTAATTAATGAATACATAAAACATTTGATGTACTTCCGGTGGCATCTTTTAAGAGAGAGACCTTTTAAATTCACGATCAGTTTTTTTATTGTTTTATAGAATATAAATATAGGTAAATACTTTTACCTTATTTTTCATAATTTTGAACTCATGGCGTGGCGTGGAAAGGCCATTATATTTTAAACTTCCTCGATCAATATTTTCCTCTGTGATTATTGTTGATTCACAATTACTCACTATACGAGGCTTGAAGTTGAATTCAGCTGACTAGCCGTTCCAAAAATCACATATGCCCAAGGGCCCTGGAATGTCCTAAGATGGCACTGCCACCAGCCTGTTGTCTCTAAATAGGCGAAAATTGGAGTACAGAGGGACTATCACAAAGTATTCTTCATACAACTTGCAAAATATAAAAAATAAAGAAATATTTCTTACTTACTGGAATTTTACATTGAAATAATGTTTTGTTGATCCATTTTACTGTTTATATAAAATCACTTTTTAATGTCATATAGTTATATATACCGGTGACGCAGTTCGTATATATAAAAATAAATGTGACATTCAAAACGGTATCAAGTTCATTTACTTTTATATAACACCTGACTGAAAAAAAAATTATATATATATATATATATATATATATATATACATCAGGATCATATAGCAATATAAACACTAAGCTTATTAAGTTTTAAAAGAAGATGCTGCAAATAAAAAAATTAAAATAAAGGTCAATGGTACATTGAAAAATTCATTATTTTGAATAAATCTAACCATAACCAAACATAAAGCTTCTTTCATAGTGGTCTAATTCCAAGCTGATGTAATTCTTTAAATATTATTCGATTTATGTAATGACTAGTTGCAAATAAATTAAGTTTATTTTAATTATACAAATCAAAAAAATAGAAGAAAAGAAATCTTTCTGCACAAAAAGAAATAAAAATTGTTACTAAAATAAACTTTACTTGTGCGTAATCGCATGAATCACAAATATAATAACAATATCAAGTTAATTATAAAACTGTTCATACTTTAGTAAATTAACGTAGATTTATAGCTCCTTCTTTTCAGTAGGTATTTTTGTTGAGTTTTAAATATATAGATTCAAAAACTCCTTTAGAATTATTACATTAAGAACAAAGATAAATTAAAAAGTGAGCACATAATTCTTATGTTTGTTTTTTAAATACTTCAAAAAAACTTTTATAATTACCATATAACAGGAAGTAAAAAATTATATAAATTTATAAATCGAAAAACCAAGCTGTCTCATCAATGGCATTATTATGTAATAAACACTATATCGATATAACATGTATATCGATAATATAAACAATTACATTAAATGCGTTCTAATTAATAAACAGACAATAGTATATAAAAGTATAAACGCATAACTACAGTCATAAATTAAATAATAAAACTATGACATAATTCGAAATAATAATTTACTTAAGCAATATTCAATACAGTATTTTATTATTTAAATTCATTTAATATAGAGTTTATAATATGTTACACGTTTGAATTAATTATTTACATTTTGCATACAACAGCCTGCAGTCGCAGCCTATTCGTATAATTCATATAATTAAAAAATAAAAATAGAAAATTTATTTATGTATAGTTACAATATTCGAAGCAATAATGATATATCTTGTTATAATCTAGCACAATTTTTAATAATAAACATATATGTCATCTGTTATTTTGACATTGACATCTGTCAGTAATAACCCGAACGAAATCTCCAATTTCTTTTTTCAAAAAATTTTACACTTTACCATACAATATCCGTGAGAAAACAATAAACCATCGTATGGTTTATTACTTTGACAGTTTATTAAAACTGTTTAATTAATGAACATTAGATACAAAATTATGCACACCTTATTTCGTAAACTCATTTTAACATATATCATATGTAGTATACTCTATATCAGATAATTCATTAGAATAGAGAAAAATATTGGTTCTAAATAATTTAATTATTAAGGAAACAAAATCTTTTATTAACTACAAAATACGCCAATTAATAATTTATTGCTTGAATATGTTGAACACCTAAATGTGCGGTTTTCATACACAATTTTTTATTTTTATCAAGTTATGATTTGCCTGTTAAAAAATCCATTTTTTACATGCAACCGTAATTATTATTTATAATAATTTGTAGATTAGAAGCTTAGTGCTTGGTAACTGTTAGGCCTACAGTTGTAAATTCAATCCACACTCAGAGCAAATATCTGAGCAAGTGTTTTACACTCATTATATATATATATATAATGAATATTAGCTTCACACTTTTTTAAACATAGCAAAGGTAGGCAAAGAGAGAGTGTCACGAAGACACTCCGTTCTCCACTTTCCGCCCGAATTCAAGAGATTGTGTTGTGTGGCACAACTGAACAATGCGTTGACTAGAGCGAATAAATGGAAATTATTTATATATAATTCTTCCAAATGGGAATAGAACCCACAACCAATCACATTTACAGTCGAACGCTGTCACATGGCCTCATTTGTTTATTAATTTGTATATATGTATATTTTTTGTCCGCTGTCTGTTCACAATAACACAAACACTGGTTTAATTTGTGATCGAATAGAAGTATGTGTGTCATCTAATTATAAAGACGCCGCTAAACATTAAAAAAAGTTTTAAAATTACTGAAATATATGTTTTTTATAATACCTAAGGCATAAATAATTCTCTTAAATATTGTAAAAATGTAGCATATATATTTCGATAATAACTAGTTACAACTTACTTGACAAATTGTGTATCTAATGATCATTGTATTGAATAATTCAAACCTACACTTGTTTCTTCGACCGCAGCTCGTTCGGGCTTAGCTGGCTTCACTCCGCCGCTTTCGGGATGATTTCGCCGCAGCTTAAAGGGTGGGCTTCTAGGGGCAAGGGCGCGAGTGGCCTGAGCTTTGCAGAGCTCACTTCATTACTTTGTACCCAGAGCTCTAGCTGTAATTGAAGTGGATATTCAATATAATTACTGTTTGTATGACGAAATAGTACGAAATTAGTAAATTTTTAATTGATCATGTTAAATCTAGATGTAAATTGTGTAGAAAATGAGACCACCTGATTATAAGTGTTCTTCTAATAATTTTATACAGACATTCGATTTAACAAACTTACCAAAATTTAAAGTTGTATATGCTTGTAATTATTAAAATAACCGCTTTATACTAAATGTATATGTATATAAACACAGTATCTATATACCAAAATATTTTCTTTTGCAATTTTTGTCTGTCTGTCAGTTTGTTCCGTCTTATCTCTGGAACGGGTGGACCGATTATCATGGATCTTTTACTGGTAGATAGCTGTTGTAATAAGAAGTAACTTTAGCTTCAATTATTTTTATTTTAGATTTCCACGTTGACGAAGTATGGGCACATCTAGTATATAAGTAAATATATATTTTCCTAAGTATGGATAAATATAAATATTACCTCCGAAGGCATTTTCTCCGGTGGAGATTTACATGTTCCAGAACAGTGAAGCTGCAGCAGCAATTCAGCGATAGCTGCTACCGACGTGTCTATGATGCGCTGTCGGCAAAGCGCCACCGCGTGGACGAACCCACCAGGACCTATGAACTCGTGCTCCATGAAGAACGTCTTCTCGTCCCAGTAGATAGCCTAGAAAATAGAAAAGTAATAAATTGTGTTTGAAACATCCAGTTCGTGCTATGGAAATATTTTATTGTAATCGAGGATAGTCAATTAATGAAAATTACTAGCAAAGGGCCAATACATACTCGTACAATATATATACATCTAATAACAAGCACACATTTCTGTTTTTCTGAAAAAAAATCTCAAGAATTTATAATTTTAATATTCTTAACTAAGCCGTAAAACAAAGTAGTCAAGTGTGTCGTTATAATACTTATTAGTTGAAATCCCGTTACGACCGCAATTTTCTACTTATAATAACGTATAAATTTCGCATTATATATCAAAACGAAACCATTTCTACGCCTTCCATATCTAAAAAGCAAGTTATTTTTAGAGGAACATCCAATTATATTATGTGCTAACAAGATTTCCATGCGGGAATCAAATGGTCAGTGTCTAAGTCAATGACCAATAAATCAATATGTCAGTTACTCGGTTTATTTGTGACGTCACGTTTTCGTTTCACTTGTGGCGCAGTTAGAACCTATTTACGTTATAGGTTACGGGTTCAAATAAGATCCAGGTGTGTTTTTGTGTTCATATAACTACATTACTACTACTACTTACTACACTACTTATTAGTGCATTTGTATCTATTGTAATTTTGAGTGTAAAAGTAAAATCTAAGTTCTTTTAACTTCTCGTATATAAATGTCGGGACATATTTTTTTTATTGCTCCCCTACACTTCTTAAGAAAACTATACAATATTTCATTTTAAAACTTAAATTTCAGTAGCATGCCCAGTAGTTATAGTAAGTTACTTAGTAAATAACGGAACAGATTTTATATATGAATATATAAGCGATAATATAGGCATTTCCTCGGTCTAACCAACGTCGTTATCTAGATTTGTCATATCTAGTTATCTAAACATTAGAAAATAGACAACTGAGAGGCGTTTTATCTAGTTTTTCTCTTTAGTTTTCAAATTAGGTACCTTAGAAGTAATAGTAAATTTGGTGAACGGTTTCAAATATCGCCTATATCTGATGGTAGTGGCCGCCTGTAGTACAGAACCACCGGCAGCCTTGATATTAGCGTAGAGCCCGCTCCTCTCGTAAAAGTCAGCTCGCGCAAAGTCCAGTTCTCGGAGGTAGCGCGCGTTGTTCATGTGATATAGTAGAGTGTCTATGTCGGTTAGGAGACACCACGCTGGAATTTATAGATCACTATTTAATATTATGAAGTAATAAGTTATTACTCTATTAGACTACAAGCTGCGCCCGCGACTTCATTCGCGTGGAATCCTGAATAAAAATCAGCTATCTCCCAGCGAAAGTCTAAATAAGTCCAGCCGCTCCAGGGATTAGCCGGAACCAACAGACAGATAGAGAGACAGACACAAATGATAAAAAAAATATTATGGTATATGTACCGTGCATACATACGCATATGTGCATTTAGTACATAGTGGTTTTTTTAATTTACAAACAGACACTCCAATTTTAAATTTAATTTGTATAGATTTTATAAGATTTTTATTAATTTTCAATGTATGTTACACGTTTGTTCCTGTGGAATCTTTTGAATCATATATGTTTAAGCATTTGAGATGACAATGCATGGTTAGCTGTGTGACGTCATTCGAACCCAACATGGCGGAACATCTAAGATGGCGGACTAGTTATTTTAAATGCAGACCTACAATATGGATATTAAACTTACTTTTAATCTTACATCACTTCAGTTATCAACTGAAATTATGCATAGATGAAGGTGATATGCGACATTTCAGTTTCTTGCAGTTCTATGCGTAAATTATAATTTTAATTGTATATAATAATTTGTATTTTAAACGATTACAAACCTTAAAATTTTCATTTTTCATTATTTTGTTAAGAAGTTTTCTCATTAAGCTTATGTAGGAATAAAATTATATATTTATATAAAATTATATTTTTTAATGTGAAAGATTATATTCATTTAATTTATATATAGTTTGTCTGACTTTTTAATTAGTATTTCAGAATATATAATTTTAAACTAATTTCTGTTATAACCATAATTAATAGTATATATCTTTTAACGCTCCTTTTTAAATTTTGCCGCAAAAACCCAAGCACGTCTTCAACTCTATTGCCATTTTTATGTCAAACATAATATAAACGTAAAATGCCTTATAGTATATAGTACAAAATAAATATCTCCTCCATTAGATGTTAGCACGATAGCCCTATGTACCACATAATCTAAGGTTATTTTACAATTGTTTTTAAATCTTACATAAAACTGGACTCTTTTACTATATTTAGAAAAACTAAGCTCTCTATGACTGGTATAAGCCTAGCGTTAAGTGTTAAACATTTAAAAAAAATAGTCATATAAAAAATAGTAATATTTAAGCCATTACTGTCTATGTATGGTCTAATGGACCATATGTCTGTAGTGGGTTCATAAAATATAATTAAAAACAATCTTACATTGAACCTCTGTAGAATCCAAAATGCAAATCTTCTTTCTGAAGTACCTAGCCTTCGCCACGGTGTACATCATTCGTGCAAAGTAAGCGACGTCCAGAGTTCCGTAAAGGAGGAGCGACCCCGCCACCACCACGGCACCCCAACCAGGCACACACACCGTCCACATGTTCGATTCTATTCGTTTTATGCCTAAAAAATAATGAAAAAAATTTAAAAGTATATTTTTTTCTATATACTGCTCGTCCTAGCAACTATATGAGGCTTGCTATGCATGCTTGAATGTCGGTTGAAGCAATCCGATCCGATCCAGTCGTGTGCAATTTTTCAGGCAAATTTTCAAATTTAATAAGAGTTTATCTGAACCTGTAAAATTTAATAACACAGGTATAAAATGTCATATTTAAAAATAGTTTAAAAGTTCTAATGTACCTACTTATATTTGACTACGATCTGCCTATACTTTCAGATGTGCAGTTTTTGATTTAAATCCAAAGAGAATAAATCTAAATCGATAACCAGTTGGTAATCTCCTGGTTGGTAATTTTCTATAATAGTTCAAAAGTGTTGTATGCGCTAAATATTATTCAAATTACAATTCAACTTTTTTATATATTTTTTAAAGTGTTATTCAACACTTATTAAATTGAAAAAACGTATAAAAATTTAAAAATCGTTCAAATCCCGCTGCGTTCAAATTTTTATACGTTTTCTAAATATATGTTTTTCTTGTGTGATTGACTAAAATAGGTAAGCAAATAGTTGAAGAACAAGTTCTTTGTAAATAACTATCAGTGGCTAGTGGCTGCTTTTAGACAAGACCTGCGCGAACGGGTGATATAGATTTTCATAGAATTTGAATAATTTAATTTTTTAATTGCGTCGAATGCACAAAACCATGTAATATAGCATTTACTTTTCACACACACCAGAATAAGCAAAACGAACTCAGTGTCATGACACTCCGTTCTCCGCTTTCCACCCCGAATTCGGGACATTGCGTCTGAAGTGGCGGAACTCAACACCTCGCTTTGTCTTACCAGAGTACATTGACAGTATATTTTAGTATTGCTGTATTTGATTATATCTAAATTAAACTCCCAAGTATTAACATCGTCATTGCCGAATCGATACTTATCTAACTAATATCTAATATAATTGAGGAGTAAAATCTTATTTAGCTTATGGTTTTATAACTTGATTTAAAAAAAAATAAGTTATATATTGCAATTTTCTCGTTACTCGAAACGGTAATCTTAAACTCTAATTCTCTATCTAATGTAATAGAAAAACTAGACGGTACTTATCATCTAAAACTCATTCATATTATACTTATGTATACATATAATTTTATATTTTTATAAAAGTATAAGGCAACGTTGAATTATTTGACATTTGCTCACTTCCTTTTTTAAGGAACATCCAATGATAAATTACGTTAAAAATTGAAACACGAGCAAGAAAATAATAGCGAAATAGATTATAGTATATAAATATAAAACAAAAACTTAATAGTTTAAAACCTTTAAGCCTTAGAGCACAATAGTATAATACTAATTGTACGAAAGGTATATTTAATGGGCTCAGTCACCTCGATCTTGGCATCTTTATCTAAGTATTGGTCTAAGCTGCCATGTCCTAGGTTTTAGGTTCGATTCCCTTGTTATACATTACAAGCAAGTGCCAATTTTATATACGTATGTATGCATTTAAGTAGGCAGATAAATTTTGTATAGTTGTTCGTCGGTTATCAATGAACAGTATTTTGTAATTAATTAAGTATACAGTTATAAAATCATAAATAAATTCTACTTATTATCTAAAACTAACTATTAATATTTAATTTAATAATCTATCATAAATCTTCCAATTACATTTTACACACAACAATAAATTTATAAATAATTAAATGAAACTCACCAAGATGTTACTTGAAGCCGGCGATGTGAAATTAAAACATAATAATGTCGAGACCTGATCTTAACAAATTTACCAAAACTAAACGAACACTAGTAAAATATATTTAAACTGTTATTATAATAAGAATTAGACTTTTCTTTTAAAATAACCTCTGAAGCGGTGTCATGAGTTTTCGTGTAGAAAATAGTGACAGTCGTTCTAGGCAATGCGCGCGCAGGTCGATCGATAGTCAGTACATGTGCGGCATTGTTTCACAAATTTAAGTCTTATGAGTAAGGTTGTGTAAAGCATTGAATTAGGCTGATTCGAACCTGCAGCAGATTTATATTATAAACGAAATAAAAACGGGCTTTTAATGATATATTTCTCGTTAATCTGGTCGTCCCAGTTGAAACGTGAAATGCACGGTACAAAAATATTGTCTACGACATATACAACAACACAACACTTTCATTAGAACCCGATACATATGCAAATTTTCAGAGAAATTGTATTTCTAGAATTACGTTAAAGTTTTCTACCATTGATTGATAAATATATACAATTAAAAGTTAAAAAAGCGTTTATAAAATAAGCTAAAAAATAATGTCTAATATTTGAACCCAGTACTGGTATTATTTTTTCTTTTTTGTTGGTCATGACAGTGACACCGGCGGTGTGAGGACCACAACGTGGCTGCTTGATGGTGTCGTCGGTCGCAAGGTTGTCCCCTGCGGGACTCGAGCCTCGCCTTGCGACCGTCGAACGAGTGCGTTCTCGCGCATATCAAGCACTATAGGCACGAGAAAAAAATATAGCTTTTGATAGCCTCTGGTACTTGTAAAAATATGTCAATAAGTCTGCCTATCCTTTGCCCTTTGACCTAGCCTACTCCTAAAGGATAATGTATGAAGAAAAGGTTAAGTCATATTCAAGGTCTCTTGAGATGTATATATTAAAGTGTTGAATTTTGTAGATACTGTTATCATTTTTAATAACATATACTAAAATATAATAACACTTCTATTGATTATTGTTTGTCTATAGAATATTTTAATGAAAGAGCGTAAGATATTATATAATTGATATTTCCCAAAAATATGTTATTCAGACGCTAAATACAATGATTGTAATGTATATGTTTGTATTTAGTTTTTTTTCATTTCATGCTGTATATAAGTTAGGAATAGGCCTTAAGTCTAGTGTCTCTCACCGAATAACAAATCTGAGATCAAAGGAAAATTTCTGCGAGAAAGAAATCTTATCACATAGGAAATTTTTTGCAATAACTTAAATTAAAAGGAAATATAGTAATTGCCAGCGTTTAATTCTGCTCGACTCGCAAAGGATTGAGGCGGAATGTGGAGAACGGAGCTTTTTGACACTTGGTTTTCTCAGTAATGAATGGGCCCATTCATAGTAAAATATACTTATGATTTTTTTATTGCTTTCTTAATCCGCTTTTATTAGCTTCACCAATACCTATTTATGTATCTATGTAAGAAAATTGTATAACCCTTTTTTACCTAGTTCTAATACTTCGATTTATTTAAAAATTTACACACGTGTGTCTGTCAGTTCGCTTAAAATACAATACCCACGAACCTGATGTCTTTACCGAGATATTCCAGGATAAAAAAAAAACATTTTAATAGTGTAGCTTAAGTTTCTTTTTTAAGCTTTTCTTTTTAAAATGATTAATTAGGCAGTAACTCTAAAAAAAATTAACGAAAATTTGTTAATTTTTTTTAGAGTGTTATTTAATTTTTTTTAGGTCGGTGTGCAGTTTGGTATATTTGGCAAAATTGGGTCTTAATAATATTATATTGTAGTGTTTAAATAAGTATCTTATTCAAATATAGTTGAGTAGAGAGAGGAGCTCGGGCAGTGGAGGCGAACGTTAATGCGCCTTAAAAGGATCTAGTGCCTAGGTACTTGCGACGACAAATATAGCCTACATTCCTGTCGCAAGTCCCAGGCACTGGTCCGAGCTCCTCTTCTTGCAATGCGATGGGCCTGCACAGTTAATAAATTTAATACTATGAAGATTATCTGTATTATTAATGCAGAAATATAATTTAATGTCAATAAAGCAATTTAACATAGAGAAAAGCGTCTGATTATATTTTATATTAAATTCGCTATCAAAATCAACACTTATATTATAAATGCGAAAGTAACTGTGTTTGTATGCCTGTGACGTCATCAGGGACAAACCGCTGAATTAATTTTGATGAAATTTTTTATAAAGATACTTTTTACTGCCGTTTTTTTTAGTTTTTCCAGGTATTTAATTGTTTAACTAAATGTCGCCGAGCATACAAATTAGTTATAGTAAACGCGGGCGAAGCCGCGGGCGTAATTTTACAGATCTCTTCTGTTACTGACAGACAACGCACAGCCGAAATTCTTGGTCGAAGAAAGGCATTTGGCAAGTAGGTCCTCGACGACTATAGGGATGATCAAAAATCTAGTTATCTCGAAAATCAAACAATATGGAGAATATGTTCTACAGTCGTGTCTAAGGAAAATAAACAATGAGTATAAAAATATAGGGAACTGTATGGCTTGTTTCGTTAAGTCTACAGTAACGAAATGGCGGGCGATAACTTATGTAATATATTTATTAGCTTGAATATTTTATTTTGTTTATATTTTTTTACTATAAAAGGTCTTATTAATATAAGTAAAATATGTTTTTCTTTTAGAACTCTTTTAGAACTTGTAGACTATCTGTTTTTGTTGTACTATGTTGTATTAATGTATTTACAGCTGTAAAAAATAATAAATTTAATTGTGATATTCATAATAACTGGAAATTAAATTTCAATTCATATTAGACAAAAATGAAACGTCTTTTTTCGTAAAATCCACCGTCACGACTATGGACACAGAGACCATTTTATAAGAACTCTCAATCAAAACGTATACCTCGTAATAGAAGGTCTACTAAAATGGTTGACCACTACGCTATTGACGGGCGTACCCATTCGGAGTCGTTGCCCGGTGACCTCGGTTGTGTTTATCCATCTCTTTTCATTACATATTGTTAGAAAGAGACAGAAACAGACGATCCGACATTTTGACGCACAGTGACACTGAGTACTGACTTATTTCAGAGAGTGGTGTGATATAAAATATATATATTTTTGATTAAAAATGCGCGAATTTAAATATAGTGTGGTACATTTAATACAAGCGGTTAAAGAGAGACCTTGTTTGTGGGATAAGACATTAGAAATTTATAAGGACAGGGTGGAAAAACGGCTCGCTTGGGACGAAGTGTATTCACTGTTAGAAGAGCGTTACGAGTTCATGACGCCAGAAGAGAAAAGAGTTACAAGTAAGTACTAATTAATCAAAATATTTATATACATTTTTAATCTTAAATTTGTATATAAATCGTTTTGAGTAACATTGCAGTTGTATTTTTTAATTGGTTCTATAATAAAAATGGTAACTACAACGTTTTAATTTGGCACGTCAGTTTTCACGTGACGTTCGTTTTGACGCAGATAAATTTAATTGAGCGATTATTTTTTGAGTTTTTCATTTTAAAATAAAGCTCCACATTACTTAGAGAAAAACCACGAACTTCAAAATCTAAAACCTTGTCAATAAATAATCACTATATCTTTTTCGTTGAAATTCCCCATATTATAGAATGTTTTCCAACTTCTCGCTTGTTTTCGCATTGTAGAATTGTATTGATTTGAAGGATCGTTCTCTTCAGTTCAGTTCTTTAATTATGGCGCTTCGAACTTGCCAGTAGTGCACAAGTCACTAATGTCCAAGTATGGAGAACACTCGAAAAAAAATAAAATAAAGTCACACTATGATATCCAGTCTCGGTTCTCAAAATCGAAACATTGTATGTTGAGTGGCTGAAAACCGGGCTTTGTGTATTGTATATCAATTTGTGTATTGTATAGTGTACTATATAGAAGAAACGAAAATAATGTAAATGTTTATTAAATTTCTGATAATTATTTTCTATTCATAAACATATTTAGAGTTTCTAATAATACCGGAGATCACATCAGCTGAACACTGGCGTGTGTTTTCCACAATTTAAGAAAATATATTGGGTCACGGTGAAAACTCGATGGTTATAGGTTCCTTCTTCTTGCAAGAGAATGATATATTCAAATTATTTTCATTTCCCTGCTCTCTAATAAGCCAAAGTGCGGTGTTGAGTTCCGCCACTAAACATGCAATATCTTGGATTTCGGACAGAAATCAAAAGAAAAAAAAATACAGTGAATAATCTGAAAATAATGTTACATTACAGGTGAAACAATACAATCAAAATGGACAAACACACGCGACACGTTTGTTAAGACGTTAAAATCTAAAATGGGGAAGCCAAAACGCAAATACATTTTACACGAACAACTTGCATTTCTCCTCAAAGTAGCATCAATTGGCGATGACTTTTCCATAGACTACAGTACCGAAGAGAGCGTCGTATTCAAAACTGAACGAGAAAGCCCTAAAGAAACCTCTGGTAATATAAACCTTCGAAAAAGATCAAAAATCAGATTATATTGAAGAAGAACCCAAAAAAAATTCTTATTATGACAAATCTGAGCCAGATTATATAGAAGTAGATGAATGTAATGATCCAAGAATAATGAACGAAGACGAGGCTTTCTTTGCATCACTCTTGCCAACTGTAGTCAAATATTCGGAGGACGAGAGACTGGAATTCAGATGAGGTCTACGCTGAAGAAGTTGAAGAAAGGAAATTGTCTCTGTGATATATGAGCTGTCTGTGTGTATGTAAAGGTCATATGAGGTCAATGTGTAAACGCGACGGTTGTGGGTTCAATCCCCACTCGGGGAAACGAAAAAGCGCGGAGTTTAGTTCCGCCACTTAACATGGTAAACTAGGTTATTTGCCTTCCCTGCAATGCGGGACAAAAGCGTTAAGCTGTTTGTATAAATATGTGAGAACTGGTGGCTTTATTGGCAGTGCATTTTTTTTTAGTTCGATGGGATTGACGATTATGCCTGATATTATTTTATCCTATTTTTCTAATGTATTTAACATGCATGGTGAAAAGTAATATGTGGCGAAAAAGAATTTGAAGAAAAATGAGTTTAAAATTTCATACCAAACTTATAAAACAGAATTAAATGAACTTTTAAATTGTTGAATGATGTTTTAACATGAAGGAATTCAATTATCATATTATATTTGTATTATTTAATTACACTGAATACAACTTGTTTCTTCGCAGGGAACATTTTAAATATTTTTTTAGAAAAAAACAATAAGGAACTGTGGTAACAGAATAGTAAATATACACACACATATATATGTATACATAATATATATACATATAGAGCTGCAAAAAATGAGAAATGATACATATCGTCTTTATCCATATGCCGTCAATTATTTTTATTATATGAAATAAGAAACATCACTATCTTAGATTTAGCTACCTATATATTATTGTTTGAAATGTAATATAATAATTGAAAAGAACTGGTCCTTGATATAAACCTACAAATATAAGCAAGTGCAGTTCAGTTATTTAATTATGGCGCTTCGAACGTTCCATTACGTAGAGCACAAGTCATTTGGTCTCCATACAATTCACGTTGTATCGAGAACACATGAAGGAGACTGAACGGTAAGAAAGAGATACAGTTACACTATAATAAATTGCATATTAAAAGGATATCCAGCAACAATAGCGACCTACACTCTATTACAAAATAAATATTTACAATATTTACAAAATATATTACTTAATGGTTTATAATTTGATTTAGTTTTTTATACCCCTGTACTTATAATAAAAATGTAACTGATCGGTGTCTGTACATGATAGGTAATATATGAAAGGAAAAACATAACATTAGGGGCGTTTATCAATGTAATAGAAATCAAAACAATGTTTTTTTTTCTGCTCGTTACAGTCTGTCAGTCTGAAACAGCTTAACCAATTTTAATGCAGTTTTGACTACTGTATTTAAATCGGTAAACCTCCCTTATTAGTGTTTAATTCATTTCAATCAGTTCATAAATAAAAATATTACATCAAATCAAATTATAATCCAAGCAAAGTTTGTGATTTAAGTGAGAACGCGGGTGGGTAAAAATACTAAGTTTAGTCGTGTAGTTTATGCAGCCGAAGCCGTGAGCGGTTCGCTATTAACCAATATATTTACCATAAAGGACTTAACAACAAACATTAAGGAGATGGGGCATTTTCAAATATAAGGGCCATAAATATAATACAAGTCGTAAATAGGCAGTCTTATAGGACAGCAGTTGCAAATCCAAGTGCCAGTGGCAGTGACGTATATGTATATATATGTATATACTCTTGTATTTTATTTATAGCCCTAATATTTGAATCTTCATAAGCAATTTTCATATTAAATTATGTAAACAAATGTAGCCCTTTAGCAGAAGCCCTTGAATGTGAGAACGAGGTGAGGTTGAGGTGAACATAAGTGATTCGGGTACATTACTTAAACTGTATTGTATTTTGTACAAATATATAATAAACCTACACACAAGTATACTTAAAATCAATAAAAAGCATATATATATATATAAGTTGGGAATACATCCGCGCTGAACAGTAGAAGATTTTTCATAGAGTGAGGTGTTAAATATAGGGAATTCAAGCTTTCTTAGAGTTGCACAAGTGCGTACAGGGTACAATATCACGCTCTCTTAAATAAGGAGGATGATTTTAAAATATTGAACCTGGTTATGAGGGTGTGCATATTACGGGGCTAGTGAACCGGAAGCCAATTTCGCACTTCTATGCACAATCTTAAGTGCATTTATGTCAATACACATACACATTAAAACATACAGTTTTGCTATTTGTTAATATTTTTTCCGACCACTCCCAGTATTAGTAGTTTTCTTACCAGCAGTACTACTGAGAACATCCTTGCCAATTGATTTACTAGAAATATTACGGCGAATTTTGATCTCAATAGACTTACAATTGAAACAAAACAATATTAACATGTAGACCTAATAATTTCATTAATATGATTTTTAATAAGCGAAGGAAATTCCAAATAATAATACTCGGAATAGGTGAATTTTTCAGATTCATATTAAACTATTAGTACTACTGGGAATTATCCTCTAATAACAGTTTAAGTAGTTTACTGTGCGGTGTCGAGTTCCGGCACTCAAACACTCAAACACGCAATGTCTTGATTTGCGCTCTTGACACTAGGTTCTCTCAGACTACTGCTATGCGGGAAAAAGCGTGAAGCTGCTTTATATCACTTGTTTTACGCAAACATACTAAAAACTATCAGAAAACGTATATAAATTTGAAGTTCAAATTTTTATATATTTTCTAAATATGTCTTTTTCAATTTCCTTAGTGGGAATAACACTTTAAAAAATGTTCAAAAAAATTATACCAAATATAAAAAATAAAGGGCGCAAATAAAACAAACCTTAATAGATAAGATTTAATGATCATTTTCTGTAGCATTTTAAAAATAATGTTTACAATAATCCAATAATCACAAAAACACATTTTGGACAAATAAAAAATAATGAGGGGTACCGCCGAAACATTTTCGACTGGTTTACATCTAATAAATTTTAAATTCTAACTGGAGACCAACAAAACATCAATACCGCAGCCAGTGTAATATCGAAACGTCTACAATATCGAATAACAACATACTCACTCAGCTATATAAAGAAAAATCGACACTTACAGTTTTAATAAATGGCAGAAAAATAATAGTCTCAAAAAACATACGGAATACGTCCCCGGGTTGTGGACGTTTGCCTTTACACTGAAGTCATTACCTAAAACGATATCCATTCAAAAATGCCCACCCATCCTATTTGCAGGCTAAAGGCATATACACAGAACTTTACCTAACAACGCTATCTTACACTACTAGAAGTAACATGAACTATGGGTACGGCCCTGTGTCGAGCGCAAACCGTTACAATTCACTAGAAGACCGTCAAAGAACGAGCTTGCTAAATTTACTAATATATTTTATATACAAGTTCCAAATCGCGATATTAGCATCAGAAGGGCGTCCGCCCACAGTTTGTATATACAAAAGCTTTAAAATACTGAATGAAACAAGGCTTAGAGCCGTCAACCGGAGTAACCGATACCGCCATACTAAATCTAAAACGGCAAGTGACTAGACCCCTAGAACGTTGGGGACGAAAATTATTTACACCCTTACGACGGACTAAAGTAAGTTCAATTCACACTAACTTAATAATAATACTTCTAATAAAAGTTAAATATATAAATATAACGCGTCAAACCCTTATGCAAATGAAACAAGCGCCCCAACAAACTGAACGTAGAAAAATAAGCCAAAGTTAAAGCTCGTCACAAATTTGTGCATTTCCCATGGAAGTTGCCTTTTAATTAAATCTAATATAGTACAATATAGATTATTAAAAAAAAAAACAAAAAAAAACATATAATGCGGCAAATTTAAGAAGTACCATGTCAGTCTAGATATAGAAGGGTGATAATTAGAATATTATTCGTTTACACTACGACAAATTCACATTTGAGTATGGCTTCACTATATGCTTAACCTAAACAGTTTATACATATACATCAATTATATTATATTATATATGGATATATTACATGAAATAACAATTAAATTATGACGGAGAAATTAATGAAAAATTATAATAATTTGAACTAATAGGTGACAGTGAAACTCAAACCGCTATAACACTAACAAAATAAAAGTGTCCACGTGTTACATACGTACATACGAACATAAGCTCGTTATTATATACAAAACAATAATTAACAACATACATTATATAATACATTAAGAAACCTCGTTACGAAGAGATCGCGATCAGTCTGGCGCGACGCCTAGTCTTAATACTGGAAGAATCCATAATTTTAACACTTGTCTAATATATAATTTAATCGCCATTTAAGAAACGCTTGAATAATTATTATACTAGTATGTATTGATATTTAGACAGTCACAAATCTAGATATAGTATGTCATGTCCAGAGTTAGTCTTAATCAGTGTTTCGTTCAATCCTTGATTATAAACTTACGTCAAAATTACTTTCTTTAAAAATCTAATGTTACATGTAATCATTAGATGAATAATGTTACATAATTTAATTAGTAAAATCAATAGTAGGTTTTTTCTTAGGTTTCTTTGGCCTGGGTGGTACTGGAGACCCGTTGCAGCAGTGACAGCCTCGTTTCACCACCCCTCTGACAGACGAGCGCCGCCTTACTGCCAAAGTCTCCGCTCTATAATCTCTCTCTTCCTGGAAACCAGCCCTCGTCTTCCCGGAGATACTCCTCTCTACATCATCAGGATGATGGTACATCCGCTTGGCCGGATATGTCCTTAAAGGTGGATGATCATCCGAAGACCCACTACCGGCTCTTTCGACCAATCTGGCTTCTTTTATTACCGAGTCCAATCTCATATGAGTACCAACACCGCTAGAATCTGTTGAGTTAGTTTCATCAAAAGGACTTTTACAGCATTTCTCACTGTCACTGCTGTAATTGTATTCAACATGGCGTCCTCTTTCCGAGCGTTCTGATGCGGAATTGGATTCCCAGAACAGTTCAGTGTGTCTTTCCGGTGAGGAGTTGTCCTCATCTCCATCAGCCATCGACTCCAGGGTGGCGTCTCTGGAACTGTCTTCGGCAATCATCTTGGCGTCATCGCCAGCTATGAGTCCATCAGATTCGTCCATCAAATACCTAGCGTCTCGCCTATCGTCTTCGTAGCATACTCTTCGGATGACCTGAGTGGCGTTTCCCGTGGAATGTACTATAGCAGATGCTGTATGGGATAGATGAATTTCCCTGGAGTCAGTCAATATATTGTCAAACTTGGTGAGATTCAAGTTTCCATGTGAGGAGTTTATAATATGATCAATATTCGTATATTTCACACTGTGATGTATGTTTTCTTGCGTGGCCTGAGATATGACAGTGGTTTGAGGAGCAGTGACGAGTACCGTGGCTGGAGCTCGGCCCGCGTGGAAGATCGTCGAAGTTATGTGACGCCCCTTTAGCCCAGTTATTGTGAATGGCTGGATCTGGTAAAAAAAAATGTAATAATTAAAAACTGGCGACAATAAAACAAAAATGAGGGTAAAACATAAGTTAATATTTCTATTTTAACAACAGTTATTCGTGCGTATATGCAATGCGGTAATTGCCGAAGTAAATAAAAAATTGTAACTCTTGCAATTTTTTCGATATATGTAAACAATTTAATTAAGCTATTATATACTAGGGGCCATCGTGGTGCAGTAGACGTTTCTAACTGTAAAAGAGATTTGTTATGAGATCGGCGGTTTCCACTCGAGCAAAATATTTGATATATTTTCATTTTTTCTGCTCTGGTGAATAAGACAAAGCGTGGCGATGAGTTCCGCCACCTAACACCCAATCTAATTAGGAAAGTGGAGAACGGAGTTTCTTGACACTAGGTTCTCCTGTCTACCCTGTTTTATGATGTGTCTGTGTGTGTGTATGTGATACGTAAAAAAAAAATATAGATAAATCAAAAACATATTTTTGATAAAATTAAAAAACAATACAATAAACAATTTACCACATGTAAACAGTTATTAATTGAAATCCTCCACAATTAAAAGTTTGCTATAACACTGAATTCTGTCGCTTCATACGGTAATCAGATATGCATAAAGCCTACCTCAGTTTCCTCAGGTGGCTCACTGTGGAAGGTAGTATTAGGGTGAGACCTAGCGAACTCCTCCTGGTCCAACGCAATGGTGGCTTGCATGCCATCCTCGCTGACTGTCACGATGCCCTCATCTAGCCCAAGGGTCACGCCCAAATCCTGCTGGTCATCTATATCGCTGTGGAGGATGTGGTCAGTTGCTATTTGATCATCTATGTCCGGTTGTGGTATTCCGCTTTGGTTGAGTACAGTCGGTTGTGCTGTAAAGGTTATTGATTAAATTGAGTAATATGTTTTTTTTTTGTTTTTGGTATACATTAGAAGATAACGAATATGTCAGTACCACGAGGCCGTTAGGCGGAAATGACATATTGTATGCGTGACTGGACACAATCATGCTCAATGCAAAAACATATATTTGTTGCGCCATTCCCAGCAAATAAAGCTTGCCGTTGGATACAACACTCAGCGCACACAACAGTTGGGTAATATTGACTAACCAAGGGTAAACTATTATTACTAAAAAAATAAAGAAAAAATTATGAAGTGTTATGGAAGTGCGGGGCCTCCTGACACAAGTACTAGTATTATACTAGTAACTTACTAGGCAGGTACCCTTACTTCGTATGTAACTAAAAAAAAAATATAAAATTGAAATAAATATTTTATTTGTATATATTTTTTTATTGTGTTAATATTACTAGTAAACGACTCCCCAAGTGTATCCTAAGCATTATAGATATGTCTGTTCAGTTGGAATATTAAATAAGAAATTATGAGTTAATATTGTTATAATAAATGTATTTTATATGTGTCAGATCAGCTTATTAATAATTATACAATTACTTAACAAAGTATCAAATACAGCTAACTTTATAATTACACAACACGCATCTCCAATTCGTACGAAACTTGGTGAACTTAGGGGTCTTGACACTAGTTTATTTTTAGAAAAATGTTTTTATATATGTAACAGTTTACCGTTCTACAAGTACTTACGCGTGTGTGAATGTTGTTGCTGAGCATCATGTGCAGGTGATGAGCTAAAAAGAAGTTCTGCTTCCGGGAACAGTTCTGATGCAGATGGAGAGTCCACGCCGAGGTCCTCGCACTCTTCTGAGAGAGATTTCTGCAAAAAACCAGTACCCTGGAGCCAAAGGGTTCGTTTGAATATGATCGTTAAAATAAAATATAGATGTGTTTAACTACTACAGAATTGAAATAATATATGAGTTAAAAGTATAAATTTATGAAAGGCTATAATTAAAGAATAAAAAACATATAAAAAATACATGAACGTTTAATTGGTAAATTTATAAAATAAAATTATATTAAGAAGAATTTGCTTTTGTTTTTGATTGAAGTAAACGAATTTTTATTTAAAAACAATATTTAAAAGATCGCTGTTCAGATCAATAATAACGTAAAAATAATTGGTTTAATTGAAAAGAAAGATGGCGTAAGAAGGCAATGACTGTAATGTAAAAATATAAAGAATTACATGCTGAGATTTTTTAGCTAAGGTAAGAAAAAAAGGGATGAACGGATTAATAATATGTGAAAAAAAGAGACAGAAAGAAATAGAATGAAGTGTAATTTAAGTTTTCTTTTGCCTCTTCCAGAACATCTTTTTCTTCTGTTCGTTTACAGTTGTGCGGAATACCTACTTGTAAGCGTAGTTCGTGTTCCAATATGGCATATTTGTGTCTGAGGGCCGCTACGTGCGCCAGCCGGTGCTGGCGGTGACCATCCCTTTTGTGAACCACCTGTATAATACATTTGCATTCTCATCAAGAAGGCAATTATAGACGTAAACGACTAAGCATCATGTATTCATAATGTATACACTTTTACAAAACATTTATACGATTACGCGGTTTTTTATGACATAAGCAGTAAAAGCTACGGAGACGCATTTAGATATGAAGTTTTATAGTTTATTTAGTTTATAATTTTATAACTAACACCTATTTAATCTAGAAGAAAGGAAATATTAGAACTAAATTAGTGTTATGTAGGATTTTTATGTGTTAAATATAATTGTTTTAATAAACGCTTACAGATTATTGTCTAATAGAGTCTGATCTACAACACATATACGTAACAAAGGGTCTAGTACTGCCGTCCAAATGAAGATGAGTTTCATGCACGATGATGCGATTGCCACTGGACTATGTACGGAACGGAACCGAGGAACTGTTACATGCAAAATTAAACACATCTCATATCCAAATTCGATTATACAAAAGACGTAAAAGATTCGAAAACAAGCGATACGATAACGTATAAAAACATTGTTCCGAACAAACAGAATAAAATATAGAAATAAAAATACAAATACCATTACAATGATTGGGTAGACATTTATGAGACTTACACTATGGGTTTTTTCTTTGATTCGAGTGTAGATTGCCATATATATCTTATAGAAGCGACATATTCATATGTAAATAATTTTATGACAATTATGTACACAGCTGTTTTTAGTTCGGAAAAAGCAGGTTAAGCATTGCTTGAAAGCTTGATCGTTTATAGCTTGTAGTTTATGTTGAAATTGTTAATACACTCATATTCGTTTATTTAGAAATTTAAATTGGTTATGTTATTTCGTTATATGTTCCAGATAAAGCACTTGTCGCGTCTATTTCTATATGTCCTTACGGCAAACCAACACCGAAAGAAAGAAAAGCGGTTAAAAGAAATTGAGGCGTGCATGTCTACTAAGAGGCTTTCTAAATTTGAGGGGGTCGGCGTCAGTTCTACGATAACGTGTCCTTCATAAAACAAAGTCACATCTGAAACCAACTTCATTAGAAGAGATCCAGCTTTAATATTATGTAAAAATTGAATTCTAGCGCACGTTTGCGTCAGTAGTAATTATGGTGGAAATAAATTGAATTAAGTAGATCTCTTCGGAGTCGGTTTTAAGCGGCGACTTTTCCTAGCAAGGACACGGTATTATCACCTGGTGGTAGGCCTTATCGTCGCAATCTGACGCGTCAATATCGTATGCGCAACGAGACGTCTCATCTTGAGAATCTACGATGTACGACCTTTTCGAGTCAACGTCGAACATCTTATCAAATATCCTTTGCGCCTCCATATCAGGACTGTATCGATCTGGGATCGTATCCTGAAGTTTCAAAATGTTTGTCAACTCGCCATATCCTCTAATTTGTGCGAAACCATGTCACATGTGGTCGTACAAAATGATTTCAACTGTTTCAAAAAGACTTCGAAATTACCAATATTTATACTGAAAGTTATACACAATAACGGTTATACTTACGAGTACAGTCCTGTCCATATTTTCAGTGCGAACTGTTTCTTCATATGAATAGTCATTGGGATCGGCAGTTAAATGCCACGGCTCTGAACCTTCTGGACTCGAAGCTCGTTCTGGTTTAACGTCTTGTGGTTCACGGTCCGCCCACGGTGAGCTGCTCGCTCTGCTGTCTATCAAGTCAGGCGGTGTTTGTGCGGGTGCCGGTGATGGCGCATTTTCAGGCGGATGAGCGGTGGCAGTTGCTGCTAAATTAAATGCTTGAAGGTTATGTAGAGCCGCTGTAGGCAGACGAACGTGACGTACTCCGGGACGCGTTAATACTGGTTTTAAACCAGCGGGGCCGATCAGCCTTTGTAATAAAAGTGCATTACCAGTCTCTCCGCCAACAGTAAGCAACTTGGGACCACGGTTTGTCACTATAGCTATCTGTTGACCTCCTTTAACCATGGAAACGGGTAAGATGTAATTAGCCGGCATTAAAACAGCAGTTGTAGGTTTGCCAGCAGTTCCTCTGGAAACAGTTATAGTTTGACCATCGGCAACAATCACATTACGCTGTGGCTGTTGTTTCGGTTGTGTAGGAGCCAGAGTTTCATTTTCAAAACTAAGCTTTCTAACTACTTTACGTGGACTATCTTGAGGAGAATTTGGTTCTAAGCAATTTTCTGTACAGTCGCCTTGTGAAGTACCGCAACTACTATCTTCTGACCCCATAGTTCGACACGTATCATCCCCTTGAACGGGACTAATGTCGCGGGGCCCTGATCGTCGAGAGCTACTGGAAGAACTCTTTTTACGCTTTGACGACCCTGGTGGGTTCGATGGCGGGTTTGTTCGCCTTCGTGGTGCCGGCTTGTCCTTATCAGGAGAATTTTCCACCTGCTCTTTATATTCAGCAAGTATATAAAGTATCCTTTGAGTTGTTTGTTCGTCTTCAAGAGGCTTTTGAGTCGAGGTTTTTGGAGGCACTGTATTTATTTTCAATGAATTTGGTGGATGTGATGATGACTTGGACCTAGACTTGGATTTGGAACCAATTTTGGCCGCTTTTGGTTGATTTTGTTGCGGAGACACTTCACTTGAATTTGATTCACTTGTCGCAGTTTGAGGAATTTGAGAATGCGTTGAGGAAGATGGTGAGTCGATCGTATTCGATGAATCCGGTGATCTAACGTAAGCTGTGGCTGTTGTTGGTTTTCTATTGACATAAGCTACGTTTAGTGATTGATTTGTTCCGATTGAATATAAAATTTGCTGTGTAGATTCGGTGACAGTCGACGTTACAGAAGTACTATCTGTAGTATCCGATGAAGATGTATGAAGTTTGCAAAAGTTGTTATTAATGTTGGGTTGAACTGTACTTCTTTCTTTAACTTGTTCTAATACCATGTCGAACTCTCGTAATTGTTCAAGTGTAGAAGAGCTCATCTGAGACTCGGAGGAGGATTGACTTTCACTAGTTACTTTTATTTGCCTTGCATGTGTTTGTGGTAAGCGAATTGTGTGTTGCCCAAGCGGCGGAGCTGCGGTCAAAACTAATTGCTGATAGACAGGTTGATTAGCACCGCCAATTACATTACGTTGTATTTGAAAGAATGAAGGTCTTACTACTCTGGCACCAGACACCATTTGGGGAGCTTTACTTAGCATTGGTAACTTAATACGCATTTGAGTTAAAACCGGCTGGTGTTGAGTTGGTAGATTATGAGTGTTTTCATTAGTAGCGTTCGTATGATTGTTGTTACTTTCATCTGAAGTCATTTCATTATTTTGACTATTTTGATTTTGAGATATAATTTTAATGACTGGAGATTCCATTTCGTGTTGATTCACAAATTTTATATCTCCTTGCTGTTTCTGATTAGAGTCGTCTACAAGTTCCGTATTTGGAACAGTTATCAAGTTAATAGTTTGTCCGCCTCCTATATTAACGGGTATTTGACGAGTATAAATAACGCCACCGTGCATCATAGGTGCAATAGTCTGTTTGAGCTGTTGCACTATATTAGATTGCGCTTGCGTTGATGGCGCAGGTGACTTTCGTAATAATAATGGAGGGCTGTTTATTTGACTTATGTGTTCCAGATTCAGATTATTTTCGTTAGACTGACAATCTGAATTTTCCGGATCATTATTCATGGAAGATAAGTGAGAATTGTTTGTATTGACTTCACTATTTTTCTGATTGCTATCTTGAAAAACTTGCTTGCCAAACGCTTGATTAAATTTAGGTAGGCTAGTAGACTTTTCAGACCCTGGCTTAGAACTTGAGTTTTGAATAAATTTTGCATAGTTTTCTTCATATACAGAACGAGACTTAATCTCGTGTGATTCTTTGTTTGCCGTAGTACTATTATTAGTAGACGTAGGACTTAAATCTTGACCGTCTGGTGTCTTTGAAATATTTTGAACGTTTGGAGATTCAAAAGGTTGCAATCTCAATACCATACTTCTTTGATGCGGGGCATTTAGCTGGATAGATTTACCATCTGCAGATTTACAAACAAATTGAACCATTTTTTGTTCTGTAGTTCCTTGGACATTAGCTAAATTTGTTAAAAGGTTTACTCTTTTTAGTATTTGCCCTGTATTGTTACTTTTTTGGGTACCAGTGTTAACAATATGTAAAAGTTGGTTATTTCCTTGTTGTAAACCTGTGTCTACTAAAGAAAGTCCACTGTAATTTGTATGTTGGACGGTGTTTGTGTTAGATGATGTATTATTATTAGATACTTTATTTTGGACGATATGTAAAACAGGAGTGGTAGAATTGCTAATCACGGAATTTTGGGTATTATCTACAACAGTTATTTGGTTTCCGTTTGCATTTTTTCCCTGAACTATATGTAAAATTTGCGAGCCTACCGAAGAACTTGAGGCCACTTGGTTATTTTCTTGAGAATTTGTGTGATTCAGAGGTGGTGGTAATATTTGAGCCAATGCTTGTTGAAGCATCATTGCATTAATAGAAGTCTTTGTAAAATTATTTGGCGTTGGTGTTGTATCCGGACATATTTTTGGGGAAAACATATCAACTAAAGGTTGTGCTCCAGAATCAATGACAGGTTCTGGTGAAGGTGTTATACCAGCGGCGCTCATAGCATGAGCAATTTGGTCAGTTTTGGCAACAGTGCCATTTTGTTGCTTTTGTTGAGTTGTTTCAGACTCATTTTTATCTTTATTATCATAGGTAATTTCAGACTCGGATTGAACTTCTTCAGATGTGTTGTCATCATTAGAGTCACAGGAATATTTAATATGTTCGTTGACTAAAACTTGCAAATTGTTAGTTTCATTACCATCTTGATCGTTCTCCGTTTGGGATAATTGTTCATGTATATTGCTCGTCACTTCAGAAGATATTTCTATTTCCACAGTAATGTTTTCGTCATGGGTCGGTACCTTTGATGACTCTTGCAATTCTGTTTGCCCTTCGTATTCTTGTGGTAACGGTATACTGATATCTGCAGTAGTTAACTCAGTATATTCAGTTTTGACCGGTGATTGTGAATCTTCGTGAGGACTATTTTCTGCTGAACACTGTGGACTTGCATCTGTAACCTGCGTTACTCTGGGATCACAGAGCACAGGATTTTGTGCTGCTGCACTGACAGGTAGCTGTTGCCCCACTTGTACAACATTAACAATAGTTTCAAAGGGAGCAGGCTCAATGAAATCTGTACTAAAAATGTCGTACAAATATAAATTATTATTATCAACGTCCAAAGTATTTTTTTTATTTGTATTTTCTAAAAACTCATTGTTACGTAACTCTAAGGCAGATTTTTTAAAAAATGATCGTACTTTATCTTTTAAATGAATGTAAGAAAAAAAACGATGACATATTTCCATTTGCTTCATTTTCGTTTCATGTTCGTTACATGATTCATAGCATTTGTCATAGTTGTCGGACAATAAAAACGGCTGACATTGTTTTACGTCCGACAGAGTCGCAGCCGAAAATTTTGAAAATTTATCTCCATCTTCTGAATTTTGAATGACTCTGTCGGACCCTTCACCAAAACCCATACTAAAATTGGTTTCTTTAGTTTGGTCGCTGGTGATTTGAGGTTCAACATATTTTGACGATATTTCTTCAGCTAGTGTTTGTCGTAATGGATCGAATGGTTGCTTTTTTTCAGCATCATCGTCTATAAACAATAAATTTTTATATCCATTTCTAGGTTCCTTATCAATATGAACTTTCAACATAGGCCAACATTTTAATGTGTCGAAGACGTCTATACATTCCTTGTGAAACGGTCGTGAGAAAGAAAACTTTATCGAATTCCAATAATTAAAAAGATTTGTATACTCTTTACCATATGCAGTCTCCGCTATAGTACATACATTTAATTTTGGATTATCAATATTTTTACCCTTCCGATATTTTTTCTTAATTGACTTATTATCATGGTCTATTATCTTACGTTTTAAATTTGCTCTACTGGTTCGCGTGCGTACAGTCACAGATAATGCTTTTTTTTTTTGCTTAAAATAGGTATTTTTTGGTACATTGACGCTGAGTTCAAGTTCTTCGGTATCGACTTTCTTATGAGTGTCAAAAATTTTATTCATTTCAGCTTTTACATTAACCGTAGCATGTATATCAACATCTGTTATCGTCACTTTATTTAATATTGGAAATACATAACAGGTGCCAATGACGGGATCTTCATAAATAGAACCATTAAATACAACCCTAGCATCACCTTTATAAACGAGTGTAACATTTGTTTGCTTATTGCTGTTGCGAGTTATTAGTTGAGAATTATTTTGCCTGTCTACATTACTAATATTTGCAATGTTATCTTTGTCACATAGTTTATCTTTAGCTCCAATTACTGTGGTATTTGATTTAAGAATATGAACATTTTGCTTAACCGTCGACAATTCTTTACTATTTTCCTCTTCATGATCATTTCTATAATGCGATTTCTTTAATTCATTTATCTCTGTTTTCTCAAAATGTTTACTTTCCATAGTATTTCGATCTTTGTCATTAGTAAAGCTATTATCCGTTAAATAAATTTGATTTAAAGATATATTACTAAAATTAGACCAAGGACCCCTATCGTTCATTGAAACACTTGTATTATTAATGTCCTCTTTAGGCAGAATTACATCACTTTTGTCAGAAACATTTGTATTATTATCACTGCTAGCATTAGAGAAGTGATTATTCTTATCAGGAATCAATACCTTGGTTTTGTTTTCTGGAGCTGGTTCTTCTTCGGTAGACGCAACTTGATCGATTAATGTTGATATAGAATCGGTTTTTGGAGAACTTAACTGAATTTTTGAAACATTTTCACATGCTTCATTTTGTGTAGATCCAAATAAGATAGGTGATTCAGATGGATGATTATTACTGTCCACCTTGATTTTATCTAAATAACCATCAGTTGCTGATTTTATTTTGTCTTCAAAACCATATCCTACCTTAACAGTGTCTTCAATTTCGTAATGTGTACAGGATGTGCCGTACTTTTCTACTGATTCTAAATGTTGGGACGTCAGGTCGAGGTTTGACAATTTTTCTTGTTCCTGATCTTTGACCTGCACTGAGATTTTATCGAAGGATGTTATTTCGGCGTAATGTTTTGTTTTTAACATTTCTGAACTATTACTTAGCCCAGTTATAGAACAATCAGTACGAGCAAGATTTTTGTGGACATATAATTCATTATTTAATAGTGTTTGTGGTTCAACTGCATCAACATCGTTCAATAATGCTGTATTATTTATTTGAATCTGGCTTTGTATGCAAGAATTAAGCACGTCGGGACTCTTTTCTACTTTCGAAAATTTATAACAATGTCTATCTAACGTTTCCACAATCTTTCTTTTCAAAGGAGAAGAGTTGCATTTTGTTTTAGCATCTTTCTTAATAGCCATTAGTTTGTCAATTACTTCCGCATTGGTTGCAAAATACATAAAAACTATTTTACTGAGCCTAGGTACTTGTAATTTTTGACATCGCTCTTCATTTTCTTCAAAAGGTACAACATCTGTAGACATATTACTTTCAATGTCGCTTTCACAATCCGTCGACTTGTCATCAAACTTTGATCTATCACTAAGGTCTCTTGTCGTTAATCCACAAGATTCATCATCAATATATTTTTTATCTGTAATGATTGATTTTGTCATAAGCCATTCCGCACAACATTTGAAGTGTGGCATCGAATGCTGTTTCAACGAATTACAATTCGATTCATTGTACAAGATAACAGGTATATTAAAGTTTTCTATAAGCGAAGGAGCGGATTTATGTTCCTCAATAGTAAAAAAGTCATTTAAAATTGAAAGAGATTCAGATCGCTGCAACGATACTATTTCAAATGATGTTTCTTCTAAAGATATTTCTTGTACAGATGCTTCTTGTAAAGATACTTCTAGTACAGCTGCTTCTCGCAAAACTGTTTCTTGTAAAGGTGCATCCTGTAAAGGTGTTTCTTGTACAGGTGTTTGTTGCACAAATGCTTCTTGTAAAAAAGATGTTTCTTCTTCAGCTGCATCTTGTACAAGTGTTTTTTGGAAAGATTTTTCCTGTAAAGATGTTTCCTGCAAAAATGTTTTGGGTAAGATTTTTTGTTGTAAAGATGTATTTTGTTCAGATGATTCATGTAAATGGGTTTCTTGCAAAGATGTGACTTCTTGAGCTTTTTGCGCAGAGGCTTCTTGTGAAGATGTTCCTCTCGTTTCTTGTTTATCATTAATTTCTACACGTAATTGTGGCTTCGAATGATTAACATCCAATAGATTTTTGAAAACACTATCGCATCTAACTAAATTAACAAAACATTGATTTTTCTGAACCTTTAATTTTTCCATAAGATTATCACATCTATCGATTCTCAGAACACAACGTTTATTTAATAATTGATGGGCTGTAGGCGTTCCACAAGTGATGGCGTTGTTCTGTATTAAATCATTTGATTGGTTGATCTCGATTCCCGTATCTATAGATTTATTGATGTTATCTTTTATAACTTTTTCAATAAGATCACTTTCAAGTTCATCTACCAAAACTTCTTCATTTTCAATAAATATAATGTTTTCCTTGTTTTTAACATTCACATCTTTACAAAGATCATTTTTGTCAGCAATATCACCAGAGGAGTCGTCTACGACTGAACAATATTCATTATACTTTTGTGACACTTGTTCTGGGGATAAGATATCTTGAAGTAAATTTGAGATAGCTATTTTTTGTAAAATTTTGCAATCAACTAATTTTACCACACATTTCTGTGATAGCTTTTCTTGATGTTTTAAAAATATATTTTTATCGATGCAAGCACAGTTATATATTCCAAATTCTGTTTGAAATGTTTTATGATTATTTTCTTCATCATCACTCACTAGATCAATAGTTTCTGTTTCATTTTCTGAATGTTTCAGATGAGACACGTCTTGAACATGAGTAGTAATCGTAGAAGGTTTTGCCAGAGACTTTACCTTGACTTGTTTAACATTTAAGGTGCATTTTTTATTATTATTTATATTTTTCAAAATCATGGCTTTAATAGTGGGCTCTTCAAATATTTCATCCATGTCGACATTTAATTTTCCAGAGATTGTAACCTTAAAACTATTTCCATTTGGAAGCTTGACTCGGACACACTTTGTGAGCGGATCATTACTGTTATTCGGTAATTCATCGAAAATTATTTTATCCTCGAATTTCAGATAATTAGATTTTTTTGCTTGTTCTAAGTCTTTTATCGATGGAATTTGTTTTACAATTGTATCTTTGGCAATTTGTGGGCTCGGAACGATTGCATCAAAATCATCACTTGTCTCTGTTAAAGTAGCATGAGGGTTTCTTATAGAATTTAAGGTATTATCAATAATATTTGATTTTTCTATAGACTCATCGGTATTTTTATCGCTACATTTGTTAACATTATCTTTTGGTTCATACGTTGAAGGAGATTCCATATTTTTATGATTAGTACTGGTTTTGAAAAAGGCATTGGGTGTTGGATTATCGCTTTGATTTTGGTTTTCCAATGTATTATTATTGATAAGAGGTTTTTCAACTATTTCCTTGTTAGAATTTTGGATAACAGATGGGGGTATTTGATCTTCTATGTCTACAAAAGATATGTCTTGGTTGTTGCTTTTAGCATCTTCGTCTTTCAGAGGACACACTGGAGGTAACTGTAAGAAGTTTTGAGATTTAATATTCTTAATTTTTAAATTTTTCTTAGCCATAGCTTTTATGGTCTCTGTTCGCTCAGCTTTCCTATTAAGTTTAACCTTTTTTAATACTTTTGACTTTTTTAAATTTGAGGCAGTAATACCGGATTCTAAGTTAGACGCCGTCATTAAATTATTTGAAGATCGTAAAAGGATACGCCGACATGTTGATTTATTATCATTGCTATAGTTATTATTATGTATTGTGTTTCCACTCTCTTCAAATAAATTTTCTATACTTTTTTCATTGGGCATTATATTACCACAAGTTTTATGTGCATCCTCCTCGTTCATTTGTAGCATTTTGCCAGTCTTTTTAGATTTTGCTAATTTATCTTCAACGTTTACATTTTCACAGTTGATTGAACTTTGTGATTCTTTATTTGGTATTTTTATTGGTTCGTACGTTAGAGCAATTGCATTATTGTTACAAGGATTAGTAACTTTTCTGTTTATTATTTGCATACGTTTCAGAAACAATCTCTTCTCATCTGAAGATGTTATACACTTCTTAATATGTTGTTCATTATTTGATAATACATTATGGTAAATTTCCTCACTTTCTTGAATACTCGAAGTTGCTATATTTTCTGTTTTATTTGAAACCGTGTTGTTCGTTTCAGATGTACTCTGCAACGAACTATGTGTATTTATGTTACTAATATCCTCGTTTGACTTCATTGATGCTGACAGTGGTTGATTAGCTTTTAAAAATGTGGTAGATTTTATGGCCAGGACTTTTTCTAAATGGTCCTCAATGCTTTGACTTCTATGTAATTTTTTAGATGAATATTCTTCAACATCGGCATTTTCAGGGGTTGATATTTCTGGTATAATTTGATGCTCAGTCTTTATATCAAGTATTTCATTGTTTACATAGGTCGAACTTTCTAACTCGTCACATTTAACATAACAAGGCTCATCCGGATTTGTATCAATAGGTGTAGAAATTGTATTCAAGGTAATGCTGGGGACCACGGTTATATTGGTCGGCACGCTTTGTATAATAGGGACTGAGACAGCACCATCGAAGATGACAGGATAGGTTGGACTTCCAAACAATGTTACATTTGATGGACTTTGATTAAGAGTTAAATATGAATTATTTTCATAGCCAGTACAACTTTGATTAACTGTATGTTGTATCGTATACGGATTATAAATCATTTCATTGCTTATTAACATTACATTTGGCCCAGTTTGCGGTACTGTTAACACGACTTGCGTAGGATCAAACACGTTCATATTAGCCATTTCAACTTTAGGTATTTCAGCGTTTCCAGCTGTAGAAGCGACATCTGAAGGAATTTCAAAATTGACGCCGTCATGCTCACTCATTAGCTCAACAGGGTCGTTATTCATATTCATGACAATTGAGTTATTAACATTTTCATTTTTATCTATTGCAATATTGATCGAACTTATATTGCTGTAGACTTTTGAATTGGAGGTTTTAGCTAGCATAGGCGAAGTTACTAATTCATTTGAAATTATTCGTAGCTTCGAGTTCTGACTGGAAACATTAGCACATGTCGTTTTATTTGGTATTGTATTATTTGATTTAATCTGCAAATCTTCCTTTTGAGTCGATAGGCATGACGAAATTATCGAGCTACGCTGGTATTTGATTTGGCGTCCGTCGATAATTAACTGCGGTTTCCGAGTAGATGTCGTATTCGTTTTATTAACATTGAAGTATAAGTCACTAGACATGGCTTTCATCTTGGTAGGTACTGTAGGCATTCCGTAAGCCTCGTCATCTGCTAACAGCTCCCCAATCTCCTGACGCAAATCATCATCCATTAAATCTCCTAACAAATCGAAGTCAGAATTCAGTACGCCTGATATGAATGGATCATTGTCATTCGGAACAACATTCGGTGTACGTTTATCTTTCGTTTTTGTTGCACTTCTTTCCTTAGTGTTAGTCAATTTGATATTTTTTTCTGACCGTGGTTTAAAATCTTGAGCATTTTGTTTTTTCGGTAACGAACTAGAGTTAGACGTAGATGATTTTGTACCCGAAGGCTTTGACAGGTTTCGATTAGTCTTGGTGCTTGAGGCAGAGCATTGGTTAGAACTCACTGTTTTAGAGTCATTTGATACTCTTCTTTCAAACGAATCTTTTTTAAGAGCCACGTCTAGCGCATTCGGACCTCTGCTAGGTGTCTTATGAGCTAACAGTGCATTCATGACGCTCTCCCAATCTGACTTGGTTTCATCAGTATTGGAACTTTTCGAATTTTGTTTGGAATTTTTGCTATTTCCTTTGACATTGCGAGATTTTTTCGGTTCGAAAGCGGTAATGGATGAATTGTCACTTGCGTTAATAACTGTTGAGGGTTTGGTAGGACGAGAGACCTCTTGTTGGTTTGATAAATTGGTGTTTAGATTTTGACAGCCTTTTGATAGATTAGTGTTATTGAAATACGTATTTGTACATATACTTCTACTTTCTGTTTCAGTCTTTGATGTGGGTTTGGCGTTCATTTTAGATTGTTGCCGTAGTAATAACAATAAATCATTTTGGTCTCTTTCTGATAAATGGCTATTAGATACGGTTTGCCTTTGCGTAGTGTTTTTGGTTTCGTTGTTTGACAATATATGTGACATAATGAGATGTTGCTTGTTAAGCAGTGACTGCGAAGATTTTTGTTGCAACAAGCTATTAGAGTGGTCCATCTTATTCAAAACGGACTTGGCACATTCGTTACTCCCTTTTCCCTTTGCGTCAAGTCTTGCTATTACTATTTCACCTTTTGTTTGTAAACTTGATACTTTATTATAATCAACGTCCAGATAGTGCACACCTTCCATAGAAACACTTAATCCTTGTTTCTTTTGCTTTAAACTATGTTTAATCTTATTGTCATTTTTAGTTTTATGTAGGTAATTGCGACGAGAGAAGGTATTTGGTGCGTTATCAACTTTCTTGGATTTATTGAGCGATTGTTGAGATTTTGTTTCTAATATATCTCCAGTCGTGCCTGCGTTAGCTGATTCTCGTAACTCTTTAAGAAAATTCTGATGATGAACTTGGCTTAGAGGCGTGTTACTACTTGAAGGAGTTTGTCGGGAACCAATTTGTGTATTTTTCGTTTGGGAATGCCTCGCTGTGCCTTGGAACCTCTCTACACTGTTCGTTTGAGTTGCAGATTGTTCTCTAAGAAACTCTTGAAACTGTATCTGGTTTAGGGTATCAGAACAGCTTTTGGTTGGTTGCTTTTTTATCACGACTGCACTTCGTTGTTTTAAAAATTCCTTATATTGATTTTGACTTGATGATTCTGTGTTAAGTATATTCGGTTTGAATGTTCTGGGACTAGAATGATTAATATCACTTGCAGTACTTTGTTTCGTTGTTGGTTGATGCACCTTTTTGATAGTGTAAGGAGCGTATTGTATAGACTTTTTCCCTTCTGAAACATTATAGTTAGGTTTTTGACAAGTGTTAGAGGTGGCTGGTAACAACACTTCAACTGGTTCAGCTACAATCTTCTTATGATCAGGCACTATACCATAAAGACTATAGCTTTTAACAAAGTCATTTTGAGTGTCTGTTGGAGCATTGGTCAATTTCAATTTGTCATTGGCATCAATTTTTTGCATATTTGATAATAGAGGACTAGGTTTTAAATTATTTTGACAAGAGGTTAAAGGTGTATAATTTTTACTAGCTGTATTGATACTTAAATCTTTATTTCTCCTGAACTCAAGAAGTTTCTTGATGCTTTTCTTAACTAGACTGTTTGCTTGATACGGTGCAGTGGGTGTACTATGTATTTTATTTAGACCCACATTATTTGCTTCACTAACTCCAAGCAAATGTGTAGGCTGTTGTATATTACTTGATATATTTTTTTCTGGTGATTTCATTTCGTCCATCGAAAATAAGCCATCAAATAATACATTGGGATCGTTACCCTCCGAATTTATCGATGACTTACCCTGGCTGTCGTAATCACTGTCAGACATACACAAGTTTATGAATGGAGTTTCAGCTGTTTCTGTCAAGTTTATTACATTATCTTGCCTTGTTATTTTCATACCAATGAGCCTCGAGAGACCACCTTGTGTATTCTGAGCACTGCCTCCCTGTCCTGGGGCTGACATTTTCTGTTTCTTTTTGTGCTCTTTCTTTACTTTGTTCTTTTCCTTCTTCCGAATCTCCTTAGTCTTTTCCTGGCTCTGTTCTTTACTTTCATGTGTATGCATATCCATTTTGTATGTATCTTCTTTGAGCTTATGTTTTTCTTTTCTTCTCTCCTTGCTATGAGGCCTTTCTTGTTTTTCTGACCTCTTCATATTTTCAAGACTCAACGGATCAACTTCCTCATCAGATGAATATTGCAGTGGTTTAGATTTTTTCTTTCTCTTTGGTACATCAATAACTGACTCTCCAGTGCTATGCGAGACATCAGTTTGTTCTGCCTCATACATCGATTCATGATCCCATTCCTCTGCTCTTTCCACTAGATGTTCGTAGCCTGTTGTACAATTTTGTTAGTATCAGAAATTATTTTTTTCTAAATGATTAGCAAGCAATATATTGAGACGATTGTAGCGCTGTGCAACTGCGTCTAACTGTGAACGCGATATGTTGTGGGTGGTGGATTCCCACATAGTGGAATAATCAATTTTAATTATTTTCATTCATCTTTGCTCTGGTTAGAAAAAAAATGGCTTGAAATTCCACCACTCAACACAACATGTCCCGAATTCAAAGCTGGAAAATAATATAGTTTCGTTCTATTTACCTTTTTCAATTCCATAAAATGCATCGTTCTCTTCGTCATCTTCCTCAGGCAAGTGTTGGAAGGAGCGCGGGTCGAGGTTCAAATACTTGAGCTCGGTGGTGAGGGCGCGAGTGCCGCTGTGCGTCCGCTCCATATATGTACGACAGGTCTCTAGTAAAGATTCCCTGAAATATACAAAATAAAATGTATAAATATTAATGACAAAGGTTATATAGATAAATAAAATTCTTTATCGCACACATACACAATGCAAAAGAAAATATAACAGAAAAAAAAATAACACAAACCTAACTTATTGTGGTATGAATTATTATATAATTAATATATTATAATATTAATTATTATATTGCATTAATTAGTGATTTATTATAGGTAGTAGTAATAGTGCATAAAAAGTATGAAATAATCTAGAAAAATATAATAAATACATTATAATATACATTTTGAAATCAAAATTTTTTTTTAACCAGATTAATCGCGTATATTTTTGGTATTCGAAAATACATTTTAGAAATCCGACGTTTCGAACACTTTACAGTAGTCCGTGGTCACAGGTAGACTATTTGGTGTAGTAATCGTGAAAATCAAAGATCTTATTAGATAATAATATATACTAAATAAATTTCGCTACACATAATATAAATGGGTATCTATATAATAGTACACACCAAATACTTTATATTTGGTATTTACTATTATCACAGATAATTAGGATTGTTTTTTTGTAATACTTAGAAACTGTTTAAACTGATTTCTTCATTATTTTATTATCAAAAATGTAGAAACGTTATTATTTATTTCACCTCCAATCACTCTCTTCTCTATTTTCAGATCAATTATCAATATAGTCATACCTTTCCATATCCCACGTCAACGTCTTCACCCTAGGTCCAGATATCAAAACGGCTAGATCCTGACACAAGTCCGCTTCCAGCCCTAGGGCTTCGCCCTCCGCAAATATGGCCGTCGAGAGCACATTCGCTTGCTTGTGGGTCTTCATGTTTAGTGTTTCAGATGTTTTAACGAGGTTGGTTTGCGTGCGACTGTCATTCGCCCAACTGCCAAACTCCGAATTTGTGTCTGGGTTGGGTTCTTGAGT
This sequence comes from Podotricha telesiphe, assembly GCA_038994665.1. Lineage (NCBI taxonomy): Eukaryota > Metazoa > Arthropoda > Insecta > Lepidoptera > Nymphalidae > Podotricha > Podotricha telesiphe. The sequence continues at coordinate 726,088 of JAOYRR010000390.1, forward strand.
ATCCTGAAATGAGTATAAAAATAATCTATATATTTTTAACCTATAATGTTCTTTAATGCCAATATATATTTTGTGGGGTATACGCGATTGGTTGTGGGTTCGGTCCCCACTAGGAGGAAAATATTTAAATTATTTTCATTTCTCCGCACTGGCATGACAGAGAGCGAAGTTTCGCCACTTAATAAGCAATCTCTCATGTTTAGTATTATCGTCATTAAGAAGTATTTGGGTGACATGTGTCATATATAATCCAATGTTTTTAAAAAATATATAAATACCTTGTGCAATGGTTCCAATTTAGGTGCATTTCTAACTTGTTCATACATTTCCTGTGACGGATGAACGGAGAAGGCTGTGAGGACGCACTCACAGCTGAGTCTCGCACTAGCTGATAGCAATAATCCTAGTTGAGAAAACCATTTTGATAGTGTTTGTTCAGTGTATCGAGCTTCAGGTTCCTGTAAAATATATAAAATGCATCAAATATAATGTCAAAAAATATATCTAATTACATTTTTATATGCATTAACCATTTATTTATAGTTTATAACTAATGAGTTACAAAAATGTAAGTGATCACTACCATACATGGAAGATATATAAAAACAAATATTACGGACGAATGAAATATAGAACCCTAAATTTATTTTCTCCTTGTCTATGCGTTTGTGCATGCTAATCTAAGAAATGGCTTACTTTATTTAAATTCAGTTTTCACTATCATATTTTGGTTTCTTAACATTTAGTGTTTATTTTTTTTCAATCATTTCATAAATAAAAAAGTTAAAAAAGGGCGAAAGTAATAAATATTTCATTTTAGACGTGTACCCTGTCGTATGTTTGCTAGTGGACCTGATTTCTATAATTTCGAATAAAAAGAGAAGTAAGTAAAACCAACCTTCTCAGTCTTGAGTTTGAGTCTTTCCAGTTCATTCATACCAGCTGTGATTGCGCGTACATACAGCTCACATACAAACGATTTGCGTTCATCTTTGCACTGCAATTCATAAAATTTAAATTCAAGCAATCAAAGCCATTGATTAAAACATATATAATAAATGAATATTTAAAAGGTTTCCCTTATTTAAAGGTTTCTGGGTTGTTTTCAAAGATAGCATAACAAATTGCAATTCTTCTATCCTTAATTTATTAGACCATAAGGTGCTTGATAGATTTTAAGAAAATATCACAAATTATCCATTATATATCCATAAAAAAAATATAAGATTGATTATATGTATAATAGTATTGATCGGGCTGTGTCACCTGTCGGTGCACGGCGGCGGCCAGCATGTGCAGGTGCGCGGCGGAGCGCGCGGGCGCGGCCAGCGCGGCGGCGGCGGCGGGCAGCTGCGCCGGCGGCAGCAGCCGCACCAGCGCCGCCGCGTTGCGGTACAGTGCCAGCGCCGCCGCGCCCGCGCACGACGGCACCACCATGCAGCGGGCTACCACCACCTGTCACGCCCAATCATTTGTTACAACTAATATGACATTATGACTACTAGCTGGGTAGGCAGTTCTGCCAAGTAGAGCTGGCGAGAAACTCTGCAATTGTTCCTTTCAATTATCAATTTTCAATTAATTTATAGCACTCTGTTCGGTTGCCCGAGTGAGCACCAATTGCAATACATTACTAATAGTTTGTTACCACTAGTATTTTAATTTAATAAAAATGAAAAACACATACTGGTTTGACGGATAAAATATACTTAAAAACGTTATTAAATTAGAAAACCAAAACTATTGCAATTGTCTTAGATTTATTAGAGGTTTATGATAAATTCCAACCTGAGCAATAAGAGTAGCAACTTCTTTAGCATTCTTCCAAATCTTCTTCTCCCGCGGCGAGGTCTCCAGCCGACTCTGCAGTCGATCCACGAGGTTGTAACAACTGTGTAAGGGTGTTTGTTTTGCCTGCGTATTCATAGTTTAATTGTTAGTTATTTTATACAATCACTATTACTAATATAAAGATATAATAAAAAATTGTAATCGTAAATCGTCGTATTACAATGAAATGTAATAATTAAATTAATAACATATATATTTACAGTTTCAATTGTCAAGACACTCCGTTCTCAAAGAATTGGAGATATTGGGTGTTGAGCGGCGGAACTCAACATCGCGCTCCATCTTATCATAGTGGGGAAATGAAAATAATTTAAATCTACTCATTATCAGTGGAGTGTATGGAACCCACAACCAATCGCTTTTAGAATTTGTCCAATGAACCACAATAGCCTATTTTAGGATGTAAATTAATATATAAGTTAAGGCATCTTATATAACAGTAAGTAAAGTTATACAAACACTTATAATCATAAGAACACTCCTCCATCACTGCTTTTTAACAACACGTAGCATGTAATGACAATGTGTATGAAGAAAATTAATCAGGATTTGAACTAGTTATCCCTAAATCCACTTTTTTTAAGACACTTATATTATTAAGACATATACGAAATTTATACATTAAAATTAGACAAAGACCAGTAAAGTGCAGAGTTTTCACACTAGGTTCCCTCCTACTAACAGCAGGCTGGCTTTATGAGGGTGGTGCGTAAAACTAAAAAAGTGTTTACTCACCAATTCAATACATCGCGATTGAGACTCGCTGTGTAATAACACAAATTCTATGTCAGTTATCAAATTCCACACTTCCCCTTTGAAGCCAGCTTCCCTTTGTAAGGTGATCATGAAAGACGACTCGGTTTTGGGTAAGTTTTGCATGTCTGTGGGAAAGTAATTTAATATGTACCATGTATTTTTTTATTGTAATAGTGAAAAGAATTTATTATATAGAACTTCTTCATATAGTTTAAAAAATATAAGTATACAATATAAATTGTAGACAGTGATGCAATGTCTTATATCATAAATATAATACTATAGTTTTAACTAGATAATTTAGGCTGGTAACTTGGGAAAAATCTCTTTTTGTTACTCAATCCACTCTTTAAGGCACCAATTTAAATATACACAATAATGTGAGTATAAATGTATATTAATGATACAATGATATTATTGCAAAATGGCCAAAAAGAGACATATAAAAAAAATATTATTTCCAAATTACCAACAAGCCACTAGTTACATGTACAAACACTACACTCAATAATATATATTTGAACCCATTACACCTCCAACTAAGTAAAACTCTGCATTTTAATCAACCAGCCTTTATATTCACAAAGAACAACAAAAGATATCTCCCACATAAAACTTACCTAATAAAGGTACCAGTAGTATTTTACACAAAAGCTACAAATAAATTTAAATTTAAATTAATCGCGTCTGGTTGCACTACTCAACAATGTTGTTGTCAATGTTCCGATTTCGTACATTAAGAAAGTGGAGAAGAAAGCGTCTTGAAACTAGATTACTAACTAAAGCTGAAAACTGTAAAGCCCTACTATAGCATTGGTTACATTATGTGGGTATCGACATGTACTCTTACCCGTAGCCTGATCAGCATCAGGTAAAACGGGCATGGAAGCTCTGAGCCGGCCCATCACAGCTGCAGCAAGCCGGAGCGCCAGCTCGCGACAGCGCCGCGACGCCGCCAACTGCCGCAGCCGCGTCACGAACGTCACCCCTCTTTCTTCTTTCAACCATTCTAGAACTGAAAATTATTGTTGGTTATATATCTATACGTCTATAATATATAAAAACCAAAAGGTCACTTCATCACCGAATATTGAAAATCGTTTAGTTTACAGTTAGTAGACAATGTTTTTGAGATAGAGCTGTATTAGGGAGAAATTTAGGCACAAATTGAAAATTCTACATTTTTGTTATCTTGTGACACTTGTTCTATCTTCCTAACTTTGATATGCGGAGAAAGTGAAAGATAAGGTAGCTCTTTTTTACCTATCAATTTCCATTGTGTGTTCTCTATTCAACCTGATTTAGGCGAAGTGACTTGTACTCTACTATATTTAAAGAACTAAACTAGTTTAGCTTATTATCAATAGCAATATCACATTTATATAACTAAACTGGAATATATAAAACTATTATTAACAAATATTTTATATAAACTTGTAATCTTACCATCCTCATCAGTCAACAGATTCTCTTGTGATTTCAGCAAAGTCCGAAGAACTGGGTGTCCCCAGGGGTCAGGAAGTGTAGACCTAAACCAAATAGCCCGTTGTAGAAGCTGGCTCTCCCACCCTGGACTGACCCCATCTCGTTTGTCTTTGGCCTCTCTACACTCCAAGATGAATGCATCAATCGCCTCTTCTAGCCATTTGTGTTGTTCTTTTGACTTTGAAGTGTCTGTGGCTTTTGGCCAATCACTCTGAAATGTCAATAAATAATAAATTAAACTCCATGATCTTATAACAGCAATCTAGTATAACTGTAAAGTGGGTGTGTTTGATTTCAATTTGGAGAAATGATTATGTTTAAATTATTTTTATTATGTGAAGTGTGTGAATGAGTTTTTCTACCCAACACGCAATGTCAGCATGAATTATAATAAAGCAATATTACTCGCCTGTAATATTGTATAGGACGTATGCCTCTGCAGCCATGCCAGTAGGTGAGGGTGTGTGTTGGGCGCCGAGTGCTGGCAGAGACTGTGCACGCGGCGCCATGCCTCACACACCGCTAGAGTACGCTCCTCGCCCGAGATGTCAGCACTGAGGCGGCTGTCTAATGACTGGAAATATTTATATTAAATATTAATGTATATTCTATAACATTGTGGTGTGTGAAGTGTTGTAATGAAAATTCCTAAATAAGTATAAGTACATCCGTCCATTCTCCAGATTCTGCCCGAAATAGAGACATTGCATGAGGAGTGGTGCAACTCAACAGCGCGCACTGTCAGGTACCCGAGTGGAGATAGATGAATGGTAATAATTGAGATGGAATATAATCAAATGGGAATCAAACCCACAACAATTTGTGATTCCAGTCAGATGCTATCCCACTGTACCAGTGCTGCAAGTAATTCATACATGATCTGGATGAAATGTCTCAAAATTATAAACCATTTTTGAAAATTTTGTCTGGCTAGCAGCCAATGGGCAATGACTAACACCTCAATATTTAATAAATAAAAATTGACAAAAATGCATGTGAGAATTAAATATTACCATATAAAACAACTGAAAGCTTTAACAGAATTAAACTTTATTTTTTAAATCAAACTGATGAGACAGTTTAAGGTGATGTGCAAATGTAGGCACATTTTGTTAGCGAGGAAATTAAGTTAATTAACATTATATATACTCTTTATATTACTTGAATGAACATAAGTACAAAGTATTACAGGAACATGATGCCTAAGTCTGTTTAACACATAAGTCAATTAAAGATATTTTAGGCTTTCTTTTTTTTTATAAGCAGTATGTAATTCATTATGTGACAAAAATCTTTGAACATACTCTTGGATGTAACCTAACAACACATTTAAATTTTATGAGTAACAACTATTTATTATTCTTTGTGACAATATTTGTCTTTGAATTTTGTTAATAATTTATAATATTTTCAAAAAGAGCAATTATTCGAACATATCATTTTGATTGTGTATATAAAAAAAAACTAATATAAACTTTAATATAATACATATTACTTATTCATAATATTATAATTGGAAAAGTTATTTATCAAACATAGTATTTAATATACAATTAATATAACCACAATGGCAACCTTGTGGCATATATCATGTATTTTTATTAGATTCTTACTCCTTTCTATAGTTATGACCACTTTATAAAATATGTTTTTTAAAACTTTAATATTTTGTATTGCTAAATTTTATATAGCAAAATTTAACTTCCAATAGATATTTTTCATATGTTAATTTACAATAAAACATTATATCTATATCTGCAAGTATTTCTGGCTTTAACAAAAAAAAATATTTAAAAAGACTTCATATCTTTCCCATTCCCATGTAAATAAATAATCATAGATTTGTATAATATAAAACTTTGATTATAGCATTTCAACAAATTCCTTCATTGTAGTACTGCTTATAAAGTAATTCACAAAGTGTTACTGATTGTTTGTGATTGTATGGAACTTTTGTTAATTTTAGTCTGCCATATCTAAAATAAACAATAGCAGGTAACATATGATGTCATCTTGGCAAATGTAATGGATAATCTATATTCCTATTATTTTTTAGGTATGTAATATACGGAGTACGTGACTGTTGCAGAAGTATGATGGCTGTCAAACAAATCATCAAAAATACGTTCATATGTAATTTCGTCTTTTATATGAACGTTGTGCATGAAAATTATTCAAGTGTATTTAAATGACACTTATTTTAGGATTAGCTTCGCTTTTAATAAAAGTATTATCCCTACTAATAATTTAGTAAATAATATGGAGCCCTATTAATGATCTGACACAATACCATGTAAAGTGGAATAAGACGTTAAGTAATCTAGTATGGGATTACCATATAATTATTTTTTTTCACTTTTTATCTCAATATGTGTACTGAAATTATCAATATATTCATGAAAATATAGAAAAACAAGACTTCATAGGAGACAAATATGGCGGACGTAAAGTGAACTTTACGGTCACAACGGCGTCCCATTATTTCGGCCTATCTTTGTAAATACAAGAATGACACTTACCTTATAAAGTTCAATATAATATGTTTTGCCTTTCTGGCCACTTTTTTGATTACTTTTCACGTCTTTTCCATCATTTGTAGAAGTCATTTCTCAAGAAAATATCGCGGAGAGACATTTATGCGCTTGTGTTTTCGTAATGGTGCTGTCAAAGTTATGTACGGTGTTGACTGATGACATAAATTGATACAATATACAGTGTACCTTATTAGAATAAAAATAATTAAATGATTTAAGAAAGTGAAATAATATGAAGTATGATAAAACAGTAATTAGTTGAAGAATATATTATGTGTAATTTCACAAATGTATATAAGGTCGTCTATGGTGGAATGACGAAAATAACGAATTATGTATAATTTTTACAAGTAAAAATATTGTAATATTTTAAGAGTACTAAAAATTTTTTACACTTCATATTCTTCGTTTACTAAATTATTTGTTATTAAAGATTGAAAATGTTTTACACTAAATATACATCAAATCTATTTATATTGTCTGTTATATTATATTTATAAAAAAACGTGTATAAATCAAACGTAGACTACGTTTGTTATATAAATCCATCCTAATATTATAAATGTGGAAGTAACTGTCTGTCTGTCTGTCTGTCTGACTGTGACGTCATCACGGGGAAACCGCATAACTGATTGTGATAAAATGTTATATAGCTATAGTTCACGTGGGTGAAGCCGCGACCGGATCGTTAGTACTTCATATTTTAATAAAATAAAATAAGTTATTTTGTTTAATTTTCGTTAGCAAACGATATAAAAGTTTTATTTAATTTCAAAATTACTGTTTAAGAATTAATATAAAATAATAAAAATAAATTTCCTGTAATCTAGCTTTTTTATATAATCTATTATTACTATACATTGTATAGGATAATTAAATACAAAATTGCATGCTATAAAATTTTTATATGTGGTTTAATAATTATTTTATAGTGCTTCAGTTATAAAATATTAGAAATATGTGGTAATTATAACAATTTAAACACATATTGACATTATTTTACTTTATTTGGCTGTATAAAAATATAATTCAAATGATACAACAGATCAACAACAAGATTTACTTATAAAATTTATTAATAATCACTCCCTGTCCTGTGGACATGAACATGAACTGAAAAGAAAGTATTTTTTAAGTTGGCTACTCTGACTCGTACAAAGCAACGCGAGTTGTGTCAGTGGTGGATTATTGCGTTTTCGTGTTAAATTTATAAGATTACAATTAAAAAATGTAAATTTATGGTTTATACTTCGACAAATATGTACGTGGTCACTTTTGCTATATTTATATCATTTTTTTTGTTCACTAAAGAACCTGCAATTTGATTCAATGTGTCAAAGTATAGGGCTTTAAGGAGAACACAATAAATTGTCTTTACGGTTTCTGTTCCGAAGGGTGTCTCAATATCAATGAAATATTTGTCGTTCTAATTGAATCTGTAGCTTATTTTGCGCAATTTGTTTGTCCAATTTAAGCGCTGTTGCTAAATAGCAGCACATCTGGAAGTCATTACGTTCAGACGATAATTTCTTTCCGTTTTCACTAATTGGCGAGAAAAATTATTGGTAGCGCTTAATTTAAGTGGAATAAAAACTTTTTAAACATTTATTTCTAGTTATAATTCCACTTGATGTATATTAAAGATTGTAAATTGACGTTATAAAACCTAATTTCATATATTTATTGTGTTTTCAAAATATATTTATCAATTATGTTTATTTAGTGTAGTGATTTTGTGTTGTGATGTGTGAATTAAGTGATATTTTTATGTTACATATTATTCCATTAGAGTGATAGATCATAAAATGGCTAAAAAGTCTGAGAACACTGGGGGGAAGCTGGTGACTATATCAGTTGTAGGATTGTCTGGTAAGTTGATGAAGGTTGAAATATTGTTTCTCATGATTAAAAACAAGTTCCCCAATAAAAAAATGTATAAAGAATTATAAACTATTGTTATTTATTAACTTCATAATTTATATTTATGTATTAATTTGTATAATTGTATTAATTTATTGGATTACTTTACAAATATATTTGTATTTATTAGAAAGAAAGCTTCATTTACCATATTGTATCTGTATTCTAAAAGTAGAAGAATGATTCAGGTTTCAAGGTTGGCACTATGTTTAATAAATCAATAAATAAAAATAAATATGAATTCTATATTTAAAAGGTAAAAAATAAATAAATAATCTGTAATGGTAATTATATTTTATGTAATACATTTCAAAATTATTATATATAATATATAAATAATTATACTCTAAGCATCAAAAGTTAAATATTATAATTTAAGCATGTGACTAAGATATATGTATTATAAAGGAATGATGTTACTCCTATGAGTAATGTTTTTAATATGTGGCCGGCACAAATTGTACATGTCTATTGTAATGTTATCACATCTTGTTTTGAACATCCTCTTGTACTTCATGCTCTTTAAATCATTTTACTTATCAATAAACAAAGAGAAGTGATAGTTCTTATTTTAACATGATTTATTTATTATTTACTTATTGAATATGTTTATGTAACAATAAATAGAAATAATTATTTAAGTATGTAACTTTTTTTTCGTTTTACTTCAATTTATAACATTCTACATTAGTTATTTTTAACAACAATAAAAGTTGTAGCTGTTGTCAATATATATATATATATTTTGGGTCTATTTCTATCACATTAATGTCACAGAAGGTACAAGATTGTTAAAAAAGAGTTGCTTATGTGAAACACCATTTAGTTTCATGTACTTAGTCTCCCATAAATATTGTTACAAAGAAAAACTATTATTTTTCATTGTATGTAACATTTATTACTATTACAGTGTGTTAGTTTAATACATTTATATAAAACCATTAAAAATATATAAAGCTCATTTGAAGTTGTCTCCATTGGTTGCAATACATGCCATTAATGTATTGTCATTCCATTAAATGTTGAGTCCAGTTATCAATAGCAGCATGTCATCTTTCTATGGGAAAATTCTTCACTACCAATCTTATGGATTGTCCTAGGAACTCCAAGTTATCATGGAGTTCAAGCCTTAGTCTCTAAAACTGACCATAAATCATATTCCAGTGGATTAAAATCAGGACTATATGACGGCCAGACTTCAGCTCTGATGACCTCTCCTGGACAGTTGTTTCTAACTAAGATTGGGTGGTTAACCAAGCTTAAGCTTTATATACTGTGTCTTGCTGAAAGGACCAGTCATGGTTATTGATCATGGGCTGTTGTTAAGGGGCTTAACTACTTTCTCAAAAATGATATCTTGAAACACAGCCAATGGTTTGATACCTTTTTCATAAATAAATGGCTCAGTTCCTCCTTCATAACACACAACCAAACCATCACTGAAATTGGATAATGCCCACATTGTACTCTGTTGAATAATTAGGAAGCTTCTTTAGAGATTTCAATATAAATATGGTCATTTTGTTGGTAAAATATTGTTAAATTGTAAAAAAAATCCTTTGCATACCACTTTTTAAGTTGTTATTTTGATTGTACCAACCTATTCTTTTTTAAAGTAAGTCTAAGTTCTAGTCGTAATCTTCATCTCTTTCTTTCCCTTACTGCTTTGATCGCCTTTTTCGTATGATTTCTACGTCGACGGCCAGATCTTTTTTTTTGTCACAAATAGAGGAGGTTTTATTGTACTTACCATGTATAAGAAGGATTTTAAATATTGTATTTGGTGCCATACCTACTTTATATAATGCAATCACTGTGATTCAGTTCTCTGTATCACCCCACTCTATTTTAATATGTCAAAATATTTTACAATATATTGGCACGAAAAAAAGAAAATACAATTAACAATCATATAAAAATTCCAGATTCCAAATTCAAAAGTAATATTTATATAATATAATGTAAGTATAGTATAGTATAAATATATAATCCTTAACATGAATTTATGAAATGTAAATGTTATTTAAATTAAATGAATAATATAATAAGTGAAAAATTACGATAAATATATTTAAAAATTTGTAATATGTTAAACTTATACATTTCAATAATTTATATATTACTAGTTAAAGCATACAAAATAATAAAAAGGACAATGTCACACTTGTCCGTGCATAGCAGACTGTTCTCCACTTTCCGCCCGAATTCGAGACATTTCGTGTTGGATGGCGGAACTCAACATCGCGCTTTGTCATGATTACCAGAGTATGGAAATGAAAATACTAAAATTATGTCTTGTACCTAGTCCGAATCGAACTAACAACAGAGATACCACCCAGACAGCCATAAAAGTTACAATGTATCAATTACCAAAAGATTTTATTTTTTTGACATTCTTGTATATAAAACTCTTCTGTTTATCTGTGTGTGACTGACACATAATCCATATCCAATCCATAGACGAAAATAATAAGCCTAGGAAGCTGAAATTTATCACATAAACATAAATTTAAAATATTAACCCGGGGGCCACTAAGAGAGAATATATCGAAATTTCTAGTGGAAAATATTTACAATTACAGTCATAATTGAGAAACATTTAGATTTTTCTTAGTTTTTTAAAACGTAAAATCCTTTCCAATTTAAGAATAAAAAAAAGGAATTTCAGGAAATCCTCTATAAGTGCTGTATGGAAATAGTATGAGTATGCTCATAGTTTCCATTGGAACAAAAATGCAGGCAACAACTACGGGACTTAAAGAAAACTTATTTCCATTACATTTCTCTACAGCTACATAAGAGATTGCTCTATGCTATATTTCTACATTCGAGTACATCAATGTTTAAGTGGTGTAGTGACAAAAGGTCACCATATAAGTGACACTCATAGGTTTTTATTATAACCCTTCCAGCTAATATTACGCTTCTATGTATTCAAATTAGCAATTTGCATTTTACAGAGGCCATTGTGGCTCAGTGGGAAACATTTTGACGGAAAACGCGATGGTTGTGGGCTCGATTTCCACTGAGGGACATGATTACATTTACAGTATTTTCATCAACTCGTTCGGGTAGGACAAAGAGCGTCAAATTCCGGCACTTGAACGCAAATTTTGTCTACGTTGAAACAAACTAGTTTCTCTCTGACTACTCACCAAGCTATACATACGGGAGAAAGGTCGAAGTTATTTATAAATAGATACCAAGGGAAGAATAAAAATAAATAAGTGTAATAATAATTAACGCTTTTTGTTATTTCAGGTACTGAAAAAGAAAAAGGGCAGCTAGGTGTCGGCAAATCTTGCCTTTGTAATCGTTTCGTTCGTACAGACGCTGACGATTACAATGTCGATCATATATCTGTTTTAAGTCAAGTAAGTGTTTTTCATATTTTTAAGTGTTTCACACATTTCGTATAGCGGTCGTATAAGAGTTTCCACATAGCTAAATAGAACGTATGGGTTAGTGGTCAGAGCATATAGACGGTTTCCAGGAGGCGCGGATTCGACTCCCGCTACGTTCAAATTTTTTTAAGTGTTCTAAAAAATGTGTTTGTTTTTTCAAGTACTTGTTTTCTACACGTTATAGACAAATGTAAAGCAAGGAGTGACTTTTGTTTCTCAATTATTACTTTTTTTACTTATTATTATAGGTATGTAATTATCTAACCTAACCTAACTCAATTAACATTTATCGTGTTGGTAATTTTTTTGTTTTACTTCAAAATTTTATGATTCACCGTAGTACGAGCATTTACTGTGACATATGTAATGTGTGTGTATATATATATAATAATAAGCTCCGTAAGGAGAATTTTCATACAGTCTACTTGTACAATTGAGTTCTAAACTTTGTCTAAGTAAACCAAACTTGCTAACTTTGAATGTATTATTAGCTCTACAAATTGGCCTATTAGTATACAAACAACTTTCTGTGAAACATTAATAAGCTGACTACATAACTGTCTGAATTATCATTGTGTATGTTCATATTAATAACTGCGTATAGATAATATATAGTTCGATAATAATATATAATTCCATACTTGTGAAATTTTACAATTTCACTGGTTAAATGTTCAAATCAGTGTTTTAACATCTTTACAATAATTACACAGATTATTTTGTTAATTGAAATATGTAATGTTTTTATTTTTTATATGAACATCACTAATACTTTAATCTCTATCTGAATTCAGAATCTACAGCTCATACATATTTTAAAATAAACACTTCAGAATGTTGACTAGAAAACGTATAAAAATTTGAACACAGCGGGATTCGAACTCGCGCCTCTTGGAAACCGTCCAAGCGCTCTGACCGCTATGCCACGCGTTCTACATCCAGCTGCGTCCAAATTCTTTTTTTTTATGTAATTTTTTTTAACGGACGCCGTCATGGCGGCGATTGGTTGTGGGTTCGATCCCCACTCGGATGAAAGACTATTTAAATTGTTTTCATTTATCCCGCTCTGGTAAGGCCAAAGGCGGTCTCGGTTCTCTGACTATCCTGCTAAGTGGAAAGCGTGAAGTTGATAAAAAATCATATTTAACAACATATTTTAACTAGTAGTTAAGCTTTTTATGGCATTATTGCATGTCGTATCTGCGATATTATTGTTTATTTTCCTTGTATTTATTAAGATATATTTTATTATAATTATCTTATATTAATGCAACACAATATATTTATTATGAACACACAAAATTATAAATATTTATATATTATAATGAGAAATAAATTAATTTTAATTGATAAGGAAATTTAATTTCTTTACATATTATATATTATAATACTTATGCATATACTACGTACTCAAGTATGAAATATTGCGTGTTTTTAAAATTACTTCTTTGTTATTAACTTTAAATAAACATAAAATATATAAACATTTCGGACGTTATGATTCTTTATATCCAAGCTTTATGTTGAATTTGGTTATAATAATTAAAATCTGTAGTATCGTTTGTCTTATCTGAAAAAAGCTGTGAATAATTATTTATTGTATTCGCTTTGTTAATAATGTTTTGCCACAACAACTATATATAATAATAGATTATATAATTTAATCGATTTTATTATATGAATGTATATTTTTAGTCGGACTTCAGTGGACGTGTAGTTAACAACGATCACTTTTTATACTGGGGGAGTGTTCAGAAAGAGCAAGATGAGCAGGAGTACAGGTTCGAAGTCGTCGAACAAACCGAGTTCGTGGACGATGCGTGCTTCCAGCCGTTTAAAGGTTTGTTTAATTGTAAAACTCTTATTTCTGTTTAAAATATTCGCAGTAAGTTATTTGAATTTAGTCTTAGTAATAACAATAGCTGGTGAATATAATATAGAATATAGAAACAAGGTGTTATTTATTATTATAAAAGTGGAGAACAGCCTAACGTCTTTTTCATAGATTTTTTTATTTTTATCATTTTGTTGATCTTATGCAGCTGCGTGCTATTTCATAGGTACTAGTGGTAAGATACTCCGTTCTCCATATTCCGTCCAAATTCGAGACGTTATGTGTTAAGTGACGAAACACAACCGTCTTGACAGAGGGTTAAAATGGAAATAATTTAAATATTTCTGGGTAGAATTTAACATACAACCATTGCGTTACTGTCCATACACTGACATGACATAAGTAGAACTTTTTAAATAGTTTTCCATATTTGCACCAAATTTTAAAGTAACCTTCTAATATATTTTTTTAGCAGTGGGCAAAACGGAGACTTATGTGAAGAGATGTGTAGCAACAAAGCTGCAGTCCGCTGAAAAGCTCATGTACGTTTGTAAGAACCAGTTGGGCATCGAGAAGGAATATGAGCAGAAGTTAATGCCAGATGGCAAGTTGAGTGTGGACGGGTTCCTCTGCGTGTACGATGTGAGCCTTGTACCTGGACGCAGTTGGGAGAAACAGGTGATTGCTTGGCCGTTTTCTGACTTTATGGATAGGAGGATAGTTTCGTTATTTATTTTGATTTTCTATTTTGTGTGTTTGTTGATGTAACATGATTTGGGTTCTTATTATTTTATATTACAGTCATGTTTCAAATTAAATTAGCATGAAAGAGATAAATAATAATACGCACCAGAAGCCTCATTTACGCATGTAATATGCATTGCTCTAGTCATTTAATTTTATTAATGTATATGTCAAGCGTAGGTAGTTCTTGTAATATTTATTTAGTCATTTCATATATTTCTAATATGTACTTAGGAAAAATATTGGCCTTCTGCGCTTCTCTTCCATTTAAAATTATACTGTGCCAAATTTCATACTCCTCAATCCGCATAATTTCCGTAAAAAGGGGTACAAAGTTTTTGTTTAATATAATTAGTTGACTATATATAATACCTTATCTAATAATTTAAAAAACCATATTATTTTTCGTAGAATCGAATCACTTCAGCAGCAATACTCCCAAAATATGCTCAAATTGAAGAAACCAGTTGTACTAGTTACGTCCAAAAACGACGAGGCGTGCGAGCAAGGGGTAAGAGAAGCTTGAGAGATTAGTCCAAAGAGTATGAGCTCCTGTAAAGGCTGGTCCATTCCCCCATAGTGGAGACATCAAGTCACGACAATGTTAACGTCGACCAGGGCCTTCTTCCTAATAACAGTGGACAAGTCCAAAGCTAGGGATTAAGGCATGTTTTTTATTTTTAATATATTTTAAATTAAATTATCTTGATTATCTTAGTTACATTTTTTTAGTTATTTAAATTAAGATAAACGTAAAATGTTTTGGTGTACGTGTATGCCGCTTTTTTCCAAAGTGTAAATAAAACACCCATGTGTTACAAGTGTAATATTTATTTTTATTAATATTATATAAATATTGGCCCTCTGTTCATCTTTATTACCCCTCCCCCGCACGTCGAGGGCGCAAGCCGAGGCCCGAACCCCGCAGGGGGCGCCCTTGCGTTTGTCGACCTCCTCTCAAGCAGCCATATAGTGCATCTTACAGAGACTGACTACCCTCTTCCCTCACCCCCCCGGTGTCGCTGCAAATACCAACAGCTCAACAGCAATAATTCAATATCGAAAAAAAAAATCTTCGTATAAACTGTAACTAAAATAAACCAGCGAGCCCCTTGTTACTCAAACATTTTCATCATATATTATACTAGCGACACGCTCGCGGCTTCGCCTGTTTTCTCACTTAAATAACATACTGCTTAAATTTATAATTTAAATGGTTGTTTATGAACCGATTGAAACGAAATTAAGGAAGTTTACCACAAAACAAACAGTCAATATTACGGTTAAGCCGTCCAAACAGACACGACAAACAGAAAAAATAAAAGAAAATAAAATTTTTTTTTTTGGGTTCTATTATATTGATAAAAATCACCCTAATAATAATTTTTTTCATATATTGTCCATGTACAGACAGCGATCAGTCACATTTTTATTATATGTATAGATTAATATAATTATTATTACAATTTAAAAAAAAAGTGGTTTTTATTAAAAAATGTAAACGGAAACTCGGAAATGTATATTAACATGAATCACTTTAATCGGCTCATTCCTTACATTTCTATATATAATGATGATACCAGTTAATGCTTGAATTCAAAATTTAACTAACCTTAGAGCTTCACGGTTTTTTACGCGTAGCATGCAGAGACAACTAAGTCTCTACTTTCGTCCTAATCCGATACATTGCGGGCTGAGTGGTGTAACTTAACGCCGCCTTTCTGTTGTCTTGTCCACCAGAGCGGAGAAATGACAATAATAACAATATAATCATTCCCTCGAATGGGAATCGAACTTACAACCAGACGTCGCGTACACAGTCAGATGGCCTCGAATAGAAAAGGCCTTGTACGCTATTGTCGCAGTATTAGCAGTTAGTACTAAGTCAACAAAGCGTAGCGTCAAGAAGCAACTAGGTAGGTATGTTAGGTCATTATCATTATATCGCGTTTCAGTAAACATCGTCTTCCTGTTGACTTTTATGATTCGTTTGATACTTGCTTTTGGTTTGTATAATGGAAATTAGTGGTTCTTTTTTTTTTTTTTATTTTCACCAATTTTTTTTTTTACGCTTTTTTTAGGCAGAGAGAAGCTATATTGATATATTAACATTTCCATGGGTACAGGGCGATGGTTGTACGTTGGTCTTGTACTCGGAGGAATGATACAAATAAATATATTATTAAAACATTACATACATTTAAATATTTAATATGTAAATATCACTTCAACTGGGATTTGAACGTACGACCATAAAAGTCTTGAGTAGATATAGTTTTATAAGGCATGACCAACACCCGTTTTGCAAGTATACTATAGAGATATACTTATATAGTACATATATGCCTATGTATGTACTTCATCTTTATAAATGTACGAGTACGAGTAAAGCGACATCCTCTTAATCTAATTAATTTCTTGATAATTTACTTTAACTGGTTAACGATAGTGCAAAAAATTTATTTTATTTAAAAATGTAGTTTCAAATGCATTTGATATTGGATTGATGTTTTATATGTATTTGATTCAATCCGCACTTTTATTTCTTTTTTAATTACAAGATTAAACAGGAAATAAAAAAGCGGATTAAATTCTCTATATTTATTTTACTACTTGCTACCTGCTCGCGGCTTCGCCCGCGTGAACTTACTAGTATTTTCCTATTTTATTGTAGAACAATGAAATTCCTGGAAAAATTAAAAAAAATGGGAGAAAAAAGTAGCCGCCTATGTTCGTCCCTAGACCGACAAGTATCTCTATATAAAATTTTATCACAATCGGTTCAGCGGTTTGGTCGTGATGAGGTCACAAACAGACAGAGTTCTGTATGGATTTTTTTTTAACAGTTGCATTTATCTCTCTGCATGGTTAACGTTATATTGAAAATTGGAAAGAAAAATTTTATTCTTTTTATGAGAATACGAGGACTTTAAAATGTTCCCCATTTCAGAGATCATCGTGACACTGACTGTATAACGCGATTGGTTGTGGATTTGATTCCCAATCGAATGAGTAATTATATTTCAAATATTTTCATTCCTCCGCTGTGGTGCCTAAGACAAAGGGTGGCGTAGAGATCCGCCATTCAACCACGCAATGTATCGGATTCAGGCAGAGAACGAAGTGTCTAGACACTAGATTCTCTCTGTCCACCCTGCCTACTATGCGATAAAAAGCTTAATAACGAAGAATAATATCACACACATACAACATACACATGTTTTTGTTAATATACTTTTATTTAAAGAGACTTATACGTTTCTAAGGCAACAGGTTTAAATGTTTCATATTTGTTAAAAGAAACTCAAAAGTGAACCGAGTATTATTATTTATTTGCGTATGTGCCCATTATTGCATTTGATTCGAATACCATCAACATACTAGTACATACAAAAGGTGGGCTTTAAAGATTAAGAAGAATTCTCTAAAAGCCAACATTGTCATGTTGGTAATGAATTTATAGGTATGTTATTTTACTAGATTTATACTTATAAAACAATATCAGTTCATAAGTCTTTCTTCTTAGTAATCTTAGTTCTTTATTTGTTTTGCGCGTAGCTCCCGCATTATGATGAGTTTTAACGTAAGTAGATTCGTAATAAAACAACAAGTGGATTATGTTAAGTTGTCTGGAACTTCATTAAAGGTGTAAGAAGTATATATTCTGTTGGATTGCTGTAAAGCCAGTGAATCATTTGATTTGTTTTCGACTATATCTTAATAATATATTTTTTCTATATTTTATTTTGTTTTTTTTTATTAATTATCGCAATTGTATTTTTATATAGAAGAATATATTAAACATGTCCATCAATTTATGTATAAAAGCGGCTTCACGCTTTGTTTCGTATAGCAGGGTAGTCAGAGAGAACGTAGTGTCAAGACTTTCCGGCCGAAATCAAGGCATTGCGTGCTGAGTGGCTCAACGCTGCGCTTTGTGTTAACTGGCCAGGAAATAAAAATGAATTCGTTACATATTTCTATCATATAATACATATTTCTTGGTCACGGTTAAGTAATTGTACGTTTCACGTTTCGAACTTCAAATTCTTCAAACAACAACAAGATTTTAGATACAAATATCACTATAATAACACTAAGAGACGCATATTTCTTTCATAAACATGGTTTATGAAAGAAATATTTTTAAATAATTTTAAGAAGGATTTTTGCGTGTTGAGGGGTTAAAGACCCTACATCTGCACTTTGTGTTTATAGTACACAAATTCACATTTTCATTACATTTTTTCATACAAAATTTTGTGCTACTTCATTATTATGTTTTATTTTTCCGTCTTTACTATAAGGGCAGATAGAATAAACGGGACCCCCGAAAAGCCTGTAAAAATATTTGTATATGTAAAAATATTTTTATTATTTTTAAAGTTTTTTTCATACATTTATGATGTGAAAAGGGTATGGATTATAAAAAGTAAACATGTTTTTATAAAAAATTAACGAAGGGAGACTTCAACCTTGAGCCTCTTAGAAACAGTCCAACAGGCGCGGGTTGGAGTCTCGCTACGTTCAAATTTTTTTATACGTTTTCTCAAATGTTACTATTACCCTTTTTTTTAACGTGAGGAAATCCTTTACGGATAACCCGCCCGATTGGGGACTCGGACGCGGTTATGTGGGACTCCGGACCGGCAGATATGGGCCGTCCGTTTACCCACTAAAACCTCACTGTGCTCCTCCTCCACCGCCACTGGCCAGGGCCACGGGAACTACAATCTTCCGTGAACCCTGGCGGATGTCACTATTACCTTGAGCGTGTGACACTTGAATTAATAAATTTTTTACATATACAAATAATACACATTTTTTTCATAAGGTGGCCAATTATGCGGAAGCGTTGCGAATAAGAAGGGAGACGTTAGATTTCGTGACTGAAGCGTTCACCCAGCTCATCAGAATACACGTGCAGGATCACAAGTACCACTTTTTTTTTTATTTATCCATTTAGTAATAAAAAACGCCAAATTAACCATACATTTCTGAGGAGTATTTATTACAAAGATGTATTTATTAGAAATATGCTAATTTTATTTTGTAACTAAATTAACCTAACTTGTAAACTTTTGTATCTCAATAATGTTATTAGTATGAAATGTGATCTAATTTAAAGTTCATTTTGCTTTATTTAAATTTTAAATGTGTTTATTTATTATATAATATATTTTACAGAGAAATGTGGTCGGCTGTTAGTAAGCGATTGTGTCATCATCCGGAATGGATCAAATTTGTCCAGCAGTTTGGAAATGATGGGACCCAGGCATGTATATCTTTTGTTTTTTTTTTATCTTAAATTATAATGATATATTTGGATATCTACAGATGATAGGGTGATAATTGAAAATAAAAGCGGTAGTAATCGTGAAGAAATTTAATCACACAGGAATTTATGTAAAGCTTAATCGATTAGAGCTTAGAGCTCTTCAACAAGAATATTACTTAAGAAGGGCTTAAGGTTCATATCCCCATATAAGGTTATATTTGAATTACTTTATAGATTTTCAATGAGTCAATAACTTATTGAAACATCCTAAAAACTTTTAAGTATTTCAATAACATTTTAAAATTTGATTTTAAATATTGTTTGATGTTAAACAGGTTGTGTTTCGACGTCATATAAAGAGATTAAAAGAGGAGCGCTCGGCCAAGAAGCTCCGCAAGCAGTTAGCTAAGCTGCCGCAAGTACTGGCGAGGATGCAATTACCTACTGATGAATTACAAGAGAAGTATGACTATTTTTGTCAACTTTAATATATTTTTTGTTATATTGGTTAGAAAAACGCTTTTGTTTATAATACATTTAAATCTGTACGAGCAGCGACTGGTGCGCGGTGGTGCTGCAGCTGCGCGCGCACCGCGACTTCGGCGTGTACTTCTCTGCGCGCGCGCCCTCCCCGCCCTCGCCGCCCTCCCCGCCCTCGCCCTCCGCCTCCGAGCCCGACAGCCCGCGCCCCGACGACGCCACGCTGCGCGTCGGCGACCGCCAGCGCTACCAGGTCCGCCTCCCTCTACTCTATCTATATGTTTTCACGCAAATATTCGTATTCTTTGTTAATAATTCGTTTGTTTTATGTATTTCCTATGCCTTAAAGAAATCGCTACTTTAGTGATAAGGACGTCCATTGTACACAATACGAGTATTCTTGTACTTTGTATATTCTTTAGTTTTTTTGTTTTCGCATGTTTTTATTTATTTTACTTATTATGCAACGAATGGGAATTAAACACATAATCTTGGCGTCCCAACAGACAACTATCCCGCTGTGCCACTAGGGCGTAATTTTTCATATTGTTATTAATTTTGTATTTGTTTAACAATCCTGCAGACGTTGGGTCAATCACAGAAGATACCATATGAAATCCAGAAACCAACGCAAAGCGTGCAGCTATTTTCAAGACTTATCTCCGCGATGCACAAGAGAAACAACGAAATTACGAGTAAGTGACACTTATATAATGTTATTACAATTCATCTTTTAATTCGTCTTATTTTAATATATTTTACTATAATTATAACCATTAGTCTATCAGTTGTGCTTCAAAATTTGTCCGAAGTAACTTCACAAGTGTCCGTATCCGAAGACAACATAGGGAGAAAATACTTTTAAATATAATCTGTTTTGTTTCTTTTAGTAATTTGTTTTTTGAATAACATATTTAAGAAAAACGTATAAAAATTTCCACGTATTTTTTAAATGTGATTTTTAATTTCTTAAGTGTACAGTTAACACTAAAAAATGTGAAAAAATTGTTACGTAGGCGCAGTGCGACAGCGTCTGACTACGCGATGGTTGTGGGTATAATTCCTACTCGGTGGAATGATTTTATGTGAATTATTTTAATTTCTACGCTTTGATGGTCAGACAAAGCGCGGGTTAGAGTTCCGCCACTTCGTTCCGTCGCCATTCCTGGCGGAATGGTGAATAATAGAGAGTCTCGACACTAGATTCTCTCCCTCTCTCTCTGACAGTATTAATATGCGAAAATCCCATGAAGCTGTCTTAATTTACAGATGGTGTCAACAATTCAAACGCCTGCTAGAAGAGACAGGTTATGTGACACCTGGAAAGCAGCTCTCCGAAGTGAGGGTCCTCCTCATGGGCAGGGAGTGCTATGAGGCCCTCACGGACGAACAGCAGCAGAGAGTGTATGATGAGCATCAGAGAGAAATACAGAGACGTGCTAAGCATAATTTGCAAGTGAGTAATTTCACTTTGGAACTTTGAAACGAATATAAAGCTTCCGCTTTTTTGTAAACTTTTATTCTTCTTTTCTTTTTTTTTTATTTACCTGAACAATATAAGTTGTACCAAAGTTAAATCTGAAATGAAATATCTATTAGTAAGCTTCTTGATCAGGTT
Organism: Podotricha telesiphe; assembly: GCA_038994665.1. Taxonomy (NCBI): domain Eukaryota; kingdom Metazoa; phylum Arthropoda; class Insecta; order Lepidoptera; family Nymphalidae; genus Podotricha; species Podotricha telesiphe. The sequence continues at coordinate 747,992 of JAOYRR010000390.1, forward strand.
TTCCACTCATTAAAATCAATACTAGCCTAAGTCCTGCCTTATATAAAGCTTAAGCTTATAAAAGCTTGTATAAAGTTTACATAAATGGTGTTTAAATACAACAAAAAAAAAGTTTCATTCAAATCCGTCCAAGTACTTCCGAAAATGTGTTCTTATTAGGTAATTGACATCAAACTAAAAATATACTTAAAATAATAATGTGTGTGTAATATAAGTTTGATTATGAGTACATGTTAAGTAATAAAGAGGCCGTCATGGCCCAGTGGGATAACGTCTGACTGTGGGTTCAATTCCTATTCGGAGGAATAGTTATAATTATATTATTGTAATTTCTCCGCTCTGGTACCTAAGACAAACCGGGGCTTTGAGTTCCGCAATTCTTCAGGCAATGTCTCGACTTCGGGGGGGCGTGAAAGTGGACATCGAAGTGACTAGATACCACTAGGTTCTCTCTCTCTCTTTTCTCTACCCGGCTAAGCGATAAAAGGTAGAAAGGTTTTCAACAAATTGCCTTATTATTATATTAAGAAATAGTTAATTAAGAATTTAATTTTTATTTATTATTAATATTATTACCATTGTGTTGCTTGTTAATTTGTTCAACAATTATGTTTTTTTTTCTTAGGAATTATTATTAGAACATGCGGATTTATTCTATCACTTCAAGAGGATATCGCCCACTGGAACTATCACTCAAGAAGATATTAAGGAGATTACGGATGTGTTGCAAGATGATTTTAGGTAAAGTTTTTTTTATATAATAATGAACTTGTATCCGCATGTTATATTCAATAGACGGGCCGTTCACCGAAGCGTCGTAGTAGCTTGCGCCAGCGGAACTGTGACTTCTCAGTTGGTAAAGAGGGCTTCCGCTGGATTTAATTTTAATTAATTTATTACATTGAAAATCAAAATATTTTTACTCAAATAGCCTTTTGCTGGCAGACTAATAAGCTTTACTTGTTAATATTGTTTTTAATAGTGGCTTTAAGTGTGTAGAATCGGGCTCACCGAAGAGTGCCTGCCGTGCTTGTTCGTGCTCGTGGGGTTTGCGTGGAATGCATTTTCCATCGACAAAAAAAAGGATAAGGCCTAGCACAGTAGTCAGAGAGCACCAAGTATAGTCAAGACAAGGCACTCCGCTCGCTCAATATTTTCGCTCAATATTTTTGAATATAATCGTTCCACCGAGTGGTAATCGAACTCACAACCAATCGCGTGCACGGTCAGACGCCACGATGGCTTGTTATTGTCTTATTTAATTGGAATAATCTGTATTTTATTGTTTTATTATTCTTGATAGATACAAAATGCTGGATCGTATGGAGCAAGACAGGAAGCTGATGCTGTTCCAGCACCTGGGCTTCGTGCACTGTCCGATGCGCGAGCACTGCCCCGCCGCCGCGCTCTGCCTGGACGCCACCTTGCCCGTCATTCTCAACACCAGAGTGGGGTATGTGTTTTTACAATATGTACTTTTTACAATTTATATGTAATATGTATCTTGTAAGCTGTAAAGTGTAAGTTTTTTTTTAATGGTAATGTTGTAGTACAATTTATCTTACTTATTACACAAATTTATACATATGTTAAAGAGGAAACGATACGAAAATAATAATAATAAAATTTGGCTTGTATTTTCCTTGGGAAGTGTAGCGAGAAAAGCATTTTTAGATAACGTATAATTTTTTTAGCGTAGCGGTACTCGAACCCGCGCCTCTTTAATACGGTTCAAGCGCTATTATTAGCGTATGTTTTACCTTTTGTACGTTTTCTAAAAATGTTTAAAATGTCCCAAGTGTGTAAATAACACTATGAAAATGTTAAAATATGAGTTTAGTTCAGTTTCTTTGAGTTCCTACATCTCGTCTTATAAAAATTTATTGTTTGTTATGTTAAATTAATCTAATAAAATTGTAGGTCGCTGACGTCCTCCAATGAGTCCCAGTGCCAGGCAGGTCCTCCGGCGGCGCCGTGGGCGCTCACTACTGACTCTTCACTGATAAATCTTATTATACTTGGGGTTTGCTTATTTATTTATTTTCATATAATATATATATATTAATAATTTATGTTTCCCTTTTTGAATTTTATTTTAATTGAATTTTTTAATAAATTCAATTGTTGATCAAGTTTTTAAATCATGAGTAGCACAGTTTTATTTGTCGTTATTATATCATAATATTATTTCTTTAAACTAGATAATTGTAATTGTTACTAAACGACGCGATTCACTTGGCTTACCAAAATACGCCGAAATGACCTACAACTCTTATAACAAGCACCCACAAAACTTACCGACAACGCGTAATGTGTCGGTAAAACAGCCTGTCTCAAATATTTCCTCCCCCACTAGGTGGAAGGCGTAGCCGGGGAATTCGGCAAGCGTCTCACAGCCGGTTGCGACAGCGAGCGGCGTGTCTCAGTTGGCGGCACGGCGTGGCGCGTGGAGCACAGGTTGAGGACCGATGACTTTGCAGCTGACCCGCCGAGGGATTTTGCCCCTAATGGTTTGTTCTTCTTTTCTGTATTTTATTGTATTATATTAGGTATAGAATTTAGTTTAGGGACTTTTTTATTTCGTTTTTTAATTGACCCAGATTATTGTGGTTTAGTGCCTTTGGTTGTCAGCTTACGTTTTGTGGACTGATTGTATTTAAGTTATTTTAATTTTATTTTTTTGTTAGAGCAAAATGCGGCGTTAAGTTTTGACACGCAGCAATAATGTAATATATATTTTTTTTATTTAATTAAAAACGTTTGTTGAGTATATAAGCAAAACAAAGGAGATGTAATTTATGTGATTGGTTATTTACCGTGAAATTGTATTGTATTGTTCATGTGAATAATTTACTTTGTAATCAAATGAGATATTAGTTTGATTGATTATTACTTTTACATTTACTTATTAAATAACGCTAATAATTGTTAAGTTTTTTTTAACATTTTATAAAGTGTTAATCGCACACTTAGGAAGTTGAAAATGACATATTTAGAAAACGTATAAAAAATTGAACGCGGCGGGATTAAAACCTGCGCCTCTTGAAAATTAGAAAACCTCTTGAACAGTTTGCAAGAGGCACAGGTTTAAATCCCGCCGCGTTCAAATTTTTATACATTTTTTAAATATGTCTAATTGCTAAGTTTGTCTATTTAAAAAAAGAAGTCAAATGTTTTATTAAATTATTTTAATATTATTTTTTTAGGTTATTTCTGTGTGTATCAAGATCAAGAGTCCTTCGAGTATATACGAGGTTGTGCCGAGAAAACTCTGCTGTCTAGTCTAGAGCAAGAGGATAAGCTTCCGTTCCAGGTATTTATTTGTTAAATACTCTTTTATATGCGGACATTTGTAATTTGTATTATGATTTAGTGAAACCGCTAGTGCATCGTTAGCAAATTCGGAACAAAATCAACTATGGCGGTGTGTGACTGCGTCTGACTGTATACGCAGTGATGTCGGAAACTTTAGCCACTCCCCTCCGCCGCCCGCAATTTCTCCGCTCAGGGGAGTTTCTTTTGACGTCATTGTTTATGCTAATCTAATACGTAAGTTTTCAATATAATTGTTAAAATGACACATATTCGTTAATAATCTTAACGATCTAATCATAGCGTCGTTCCAATTTTCCAGTAGTACTTGTTATCGATAAATCGGTGGCAAGAAAGAAATCACTCTTTAATCCATCCATAAACGTTATTTATATATCAATTGTTACAAAATAAATCATATATGATATTAAATATCGATTTAGCTAAAATACAAGTAAATGTTTTTGAATTGTGCTCAAAGTTCACATATTTTATCTGTATACATATATAATTCTTTCATTTCAACAGACTTTGTTGACATTTGGCACCATTATATTTTAATATTTATTATAATGTTTCGCAATCTACGTAAGATAGAATATCTCTTCAAGAATTAATATTTTTGTTTAAAAGTATATTATTTATTCAATTCGAGACTATTACTAAGACGGTAATGTCGTATACGTTTACGTAAGTATTACATTTGTTGCCGGCTTTTCTCAACAAGGCTTGCGGGCGAAGAAGGCGAGAGAGAAGAGAGGCCGAAGAGATATTACTACATTTTTGTATTAATCGACAATTGAAATGGGCTAAAACAAAATACTTTAACAAACATTTTTTTTTTATTTTTAAACCCCATGACCTAATTAAACCAAGTCCAAAATTACAATTTATTTTATCTTGTCAATTATGCGAGTTACTAAGTAATATTATCAATTAGGTAAGTACTAAATATTAAAACAATGAAAGAAAGTATGTTGGCACTTAGCTATATAACAAAATTTTATGGCACTTTGTTTTACAAGAAAATTTTGTAATAAATTTATAAATTATAAAATACTTGATAAGTATGTCAAAAACTCCAAACCACAAAAGTCTTTAATTTCACGACTGAGAAAAATCAATTTTTAAAATTGATTTAATAAAAACGTAATTAAATAATATAGGGAATATATTGACATTGAAAGCCAATAATATTTAAAAACACATTAAAATAATAGATTTTATTCAATATTAAATAACAATATTAGTTTAATATAGATGCTTTTTAAATAAAGTAATATGAATTTTACAATCATAGATTACAGAATTACTAGGTAATTTTATTGTGCAGTTAATTGTTTATTAAATAAATCTTATATAAAAATACATTTTAAACAGAAAAATAAAAATATATATTATTATATAGTATTGCTCAGTCGTGTTTAATTTTAAAAACATATTTTTTTTTTAATATAGAAATACAGCATGTATATGTATGTATGTTTTATACCACTCACTGCCTCATTTTTTTTTTACTACTCCGAAAGTCTGAACCCGAAGGTTGTCAGAAGAAATAGCTAAATAGGGATAAGACCACCTTATTGCGAATTTATTATTACTGGAATTTTATTAAAAAAAACTATATATATCTTTCCTTTCTTTTGCTCATTTGATGTGATCAATAGTAAGGGTGGTTTAACTAAATATATAACGAAATATCTAAACTGGGTGCATAATACTTTTGACCAAGTCTGTATATGAAATAATAAGCTATTTTATTATATCCATTTTGTTATTCCAGGGTCTACCTCTAGTGGTAATGTTTGTCCAAGACGAGGTTATGGATAAGAAGGAGCTGGCTCGACTCCAAGAGGAAGGACAAAATCTCGCTGATAAGTATGTGTTAAAACTATTTTTGCAGCTTTATGTTCAATGAGAATTATGAGAAATAGATCTCACAGGACTACTCAGTCAGAGTGAACCACTATGTTCTAGTTAAGTGTCTGCTTTTCGCTCGAAATCGGGACATAGCTTGTTGAGTGAGTACTTTGTCTTAGGTACCAGCACCAGGACCATATTTTAAATATAATAATTGGGAATCGAACCCACAACTAACCAAGCAAAACAAGCAAGCAGCAAACAAAGCAATCTGTAAAGTCGGACGCTGCTCACGATAGCCTTTGAGGTTTTATAAAAACAACAGGAACTTTGTTTACATTTTATTATTTTTTTATTATACTCATATGATTCTATAGACATGACCTGCTTTATGTCCTTAAAAATAATCTCATAATATTAAGTGTTCTACTTAACTTTTATAGCTTAAATAAATTATTTTAAAAGTATATCACTTCTATAGGGCTGTATATATTACAGTATTTCTCTAGTATACACAGAAGTTAGAGTTTCAATGGTACTTTCAGTCTACACTGTTCGTACATGGAGGCGACAGTGAACGAACTCGGCACGGAAGCCTTGACTGCGGACGCCATCCAGGAGCTGATTCGCGCGAACCGGGAGAAGGCCAGCTACGCTCATCTGTATAAAGATTTAATTGTATGCTTCGATGCGGATATACGGTGAGTTTTTGTTGATATCGCGTCTATATTCAAGAATGGTTATATATATATTATTAGTATTTCAGTAAATAAAGTTTACCTAACTGGCTATTATGCTGCCAGTAGTTTTATTATTTTTTTATTATTATATAAGTTTAATATTATTATAAAGTTTAAATGTGTGCAAAAAATGCACCCTTTTTTGCCATTTATAGATACTTATATGATTTTCTTCAGGTGAATAGGTGTGGTGTGTAAAAAATAAACTAGGTTATACTTAGGTTGTTACTTGTATCAATAAATAAACAGTTTCTTCTGTCTCCTGTAAAATTAGTTTGCTAAGAACGATATGTTGGATGACCAGAACCTACCTATTAATTCATGTCTTCGATTATCTCAATACTAGAAAGATAGTAATAGAAATATGTTTTGTCCCCAGTATAATGGTGTGTATGTTCTGCGACGACCCGTACTCTCCCGAGCGCGTGTTGTCGCCGCTGCTGCTGCACCGCGCCTGCTTCCTTACCGGGGACCGCTCCATACTCATTGAGACCTTCTTGGGAGACTCTAAGCGGAAAGTTGAGGTCAGTGTACTCGTTCACTCTCATCAGAACGGGGAATTATAATTATTTATATATTGTCATTCCCCCGAGTGGGAATTAACCCATAACCATACTGGCTCAATATATGTAACTATTCTGATATAAAACGATTCAAAAAGGTTAGTTCTTCATAACACAACTGAACTACTTCTAACGCGCACACACACTGAGTACTCAACGACAGACAAAAATGTTATAATTCATTATTCTATTACTGTTTTTACGTCGCACTAAATTGTTATTACATAAATACATTCAATGTACAGACACAACTTTTATACTGTTTTATTACAGTATTTATTATATGAGTTAATTTCTGAATTAAAAATGTTACTCCACTTTAATTGTAATTGAGCTTTAATATTATTATTATTATTATTTGTTTTTAACAATATTTAAAGTGTTATTCGCACACTTAGGAAATAAAAAAATCATATTTAGAAAATTTGACGCGGGTCTTGAAAACCGTTGAAGGCACGCACGCAAGGAGCGCATGGCTTAGCGGTTCATATTTTTATATATAGAATTTGTTCTTGTTAGTATGATGCGTTAATTTTCATTATTATTATATTTATATTGATTTATGAGTTTGTTTTAGGTAATAATTTCAAGTTTCCACGGCGCTAGTCAGTTCAGAGAAGAGCTTATACATGGTTTCATTCTCATATACTCCGCCAAACGGAAAGCGAGTTTGGCGACACTGAAGTAAGTACTTGAACATATTTTTGATACCTGTGAAATATTTTATTATATATTATAACTTAAAAGAAAAACTTTAGACTTCTGTTTGAGAAAATTATGTAGACGGAGGTGTATTTAATTTGACATATTTAAAGTTTATATGTAAAAGGAGAGCGTAACCCAAATTTTTTTTATAAAAATTTCTCCTTTTTTATAAAATGACATACATTTTGCTAAAGCAGCGCGTAGTTTAACGCTTTTAAACGCATATTTCACGGTAATACTAGTGTAGAGTAAAAAAAAATAATGAAATATTTTCGTTAATTCTATTTAAATACTACCTTATATATAGATATATGAATAATAAAACTATGTAAATAATGAATTTCAAATAACTATGTTTATATCATGGCGGTAGCAACGAAGACGTTGATAAAATTATCTCGAAGCATATTTTTGCCGTCGTGGCGCAGTGGTACAGCGTCTGATTGTAAACGCGTTCGGTTGTGGGTTTGTTGACCACTGGGAGTAATGATTATAATAAGTTCTTTGATTTTCGCGATTATTACACATTATGAAATGATATTATTTTAACCGGATTAATCGCACATAATTTTGGTATTCGAAAATACATTTTACTAGACTCTACAGAGAGTCTACCTGTGACCACGGACTACTGTAAAGTGTTCGAAACGTCGAGTTCTAAAAATGTATTTTCAAATACCAAAATTATACGCGATTAATCAGGTTAAAATAGTTTCATTTCAGTAATGATTATATTTAAATTATTTTCATTGGTTCGCTTTGGTAAGACTGAATATTTCAAAATCAGTCGGAAAGTGTCTTGAAAGTAATTTCTCTCAGACCATCCGTGCTGTACGTGAAAATGAATGTATTTTATGTAATTCCAGTGCGTTCTCAATGAACATTCCCAACCTGCCCATACAAATGGTGGCGGTGTCCGAGGGCGGCGGTTCCGCGGCCAACGCGTTCTTTGGCACGGACGTCGGACACGCGCTCATCACGGAGGGCAACGCCACCGCCGACCGGCTGGGGGCGCACTTCACCACCTACACCTGCAGCGCGGAGAACAAATGTGAGTCAATACTCACAGTCTCCATACTACATTTGCTCTGACTGCTGCCCAGCCTGAGGGCGTATATATATATAGCGTGAAGCGTGAAAAGAAACTTATTGGAGATAGATGGAGAACACACAGACAACGTGTGTGTCCTACTCTTGTCTCTTTCATTGTGTGATGTGAAATTATAATGTCACTTTGTTAAGTGTTTGACAGCAAACTTTGATCTAAATGTCTTTTGCTTTTTTTTCAATTGATACCGAAGCTGTAAAGAGTTATTCACCTCTTAATGTACATGCCTTTAATTTTTAAGTTAAAAAGTATACAATATGTTTATAAACATTTTGTTTATCATCGAGGCGTTGCAAAAAAATGCACTATACTAAACAAATTTGAATAAATTGTCCATTAAATGTAAACAGTGTGTGTTGTTTGTTAGTTTGATTTTACTAAGAGTATGCGTAATATATAATATGTACTTTTGTTGAACAGCGGCGTTCTACACGCCATTCTTCAAAGAGGTGTGGGAGCGGAAGGGCGAGATTGAGCGCGCTTTCCGCTTGGAAGCACCCCCCCGGCACAACCTTAACCCCCACAACCCCTTGAACCCCCACAACTTGCCTGACGTGGCTGCTGCCAGACCAGCTCCTCCGCCTCGTCTGCACTCGTATCATTTGGACCATAAGTGAGTAATAGTTAGTTCTAAAACATATTTGAAAACTAATATTCAAAAATTATGATATAAAATTAGTAAAACAAAATAGACTAAGTATTTGTAGTGTCGTAGTAGTAGTAAAGTATGGTATTCATTGTTTTTGATAATCTATATGTATATTAAAAATGTCACTGAATGATATCTATTCATGGAAGATATATGAGAAAAAATTATTATTAGATGCATTTATACTGATAAAGTATAAATATATGACAATATAAAGTGATTCCTTTTTTAAATGTAGAATGGAGCACAAGCTCACCAACTCGCTGGACCTGCTCATCGGGCCGGACTCGCGCGCCGACATCGACTCGGAGTACAGCGATACTATGAACAATTCTAAGAATAGAAGTTTCTTGAAAGGTATCTTTATTTTATACAATATAAATTGAATTTAAATGGATTTTCTAGCAGAACACATACATTTCTTTTTAAAAATTGTTTAAAATTTTTACTTACATTTTCCATTATCAGAGTTCGATATATACAGATCTGTCTTTTGAATAATTAAAACATCAATTGCATTACATTTTTTCATTCTACTTTGATATATACCTAATATAAAAATGAACATGAAATAATCATAATCATATATAAAGTTTATGAAATATAAATTTGACAATTAAAAAAATAATCATATAAAAATATATATATTTAATATATTATAATATATCAATGTAACAAACCCCAAAACAATAATTTCTAATTTTCCATTCTGTATGTTATGTGCGTTTGTGCACGCTAATCTCAGAAACAGCTAAACCGATTTAAATACAATTTAAGACTGAATGAAGAAGTATTTTGGTAAACTTCTCTTAACATGTAGTGTTTGTTTCATTTGGTTCATAAATAAAAAAGTTACAAAAACTCTTAAAACACATCGATGAATTATCTACATATATAAATTATATCAATCCTTTCAGTTTTAGTTTCAGCGCTGTTGACGTACGATAAGACAAAGAGTTAGACATAGAGACTAATTAATCCTTTCCAATAAATTCAATTATATTACATACTACGTATATCAGTAATCGAAAGTAACATTTGTCAGTCGTGTTCGTTAATTAGTGTCAAGGTAATTTTTAAGCATGTGCTAATCTGTTTGAATGTTCTCTGTTTGAATCTGTTTGATATGGATAATCTTAAGCCTGGGGAAGGACATAGGCTAATATATAGGCTAATATTAATACACAATACAAGCCAAGTTTATATAAATCTGTTAATAAAACCTGATTGACTAACACACTCAGTGTCTTGAAATTTGCAGAAAGGTTATTTTTACCCCTTGGGTTCAAAGATTGAATGGATTCTGTCAGTTTTGATGTTAGACATTAATTTTTGTAGACGTACTGTAACATATGGTCAAAAGAATTTAATTACTTATTTAAAATGTATTGTCACGAAATTTAACGTGGCAGACCAAATTTAACGCGAGCGAAGCCACGGGCGAAAGCTAGTGATTTATACACAAATGCATGTTTAATTTTAGGTTTCAGCGTATATCCGCCCCCAAGCACTCCACCGGAACCCGCACCGCCCGACCACCGGATGCATGCGGACTTGTCACGTAAGAACGTTTTCTTATTAATTTCTAACGAACAACATTGAATATAATGTATAATTCAGTAATGTTATAATAAAATTTTAGAACCTAATTAATTATACTCATATTCAATAAGTACTAAAAGTGAATTTGATGTACTTGATATTGAGCTACAGTTTGTTTTATTATAAGATTTTTTTCAAGGACTACTATATTTTAAGGCAGTTTTATGATTTGTCACATGGGTGAGCAACCCGGGGCCCGCTTATTAATTTTATGCGACCCACCAAGCGCTTATTTATTACAGATATTCTCCCGCTAACATATTAAGTTATATCAAGTTAATGCGACTTGTTTCTACGTCCAATATGATACTTAGTACATACTGGTATTTTATTCTTTTCTTAATTATTATATGTAATCTGTTTTCTTTTTCACATATCGTGGTGTTTTTGTAATCTAATGTTTATAATATGAATACAATTTTAAATACAATTAAGATGTGTGATTTTGGCTAGCTAAAAGTTTTCATGATTTATATACCCTTTGCCAAAAAAGTCGCTTAGTCCTATTTCATTTATTTAAGAATATACCTATTATAAATTGTATCATATTAAAATTAGGATATATTTATGAGAAATTAGCACCATATATTGATTAATGTATTTACAATATATATAAAAAGTGAAGACAAATAAAAAGAAACCAATTTGAACGCAGCGGATCTGAACTGCTCGGAGGACTCGCTGAGCACGCACGAGTCAGGTGACTGCATGCGTTCCTTACGACTATGGACTATATGCGTTATGTGACTGTAGATGTTATAGAGGTATCAGTGGCGAGGAGACAAGCGGCGTTCAGTCTACCAACTTTACTTGTTATAGCAAAAGATTCAACTTTCCGTTGCAATTGTCTTGTTTCGATTAAATAAGATTTTTCTACTGATTTTGTTAGATTTGTTAATAGTTTATTTTTATATTATAATTCTCAAAAGTTATGTGGACACTTCGCCGCTGATAGGTATACAGATTGGGGATGTTACGGATTTAAATACGGATAGGAATATAGGAAGAACACCTTTTCGTTTTCGTTTAGGGATATAAAATCTATTCGTATTATCCGTTCGTTTCGAATAATTGCGTTTACGGATATTAAAATTTTCAGGAATGTAAGTACATTTCGGCATCCTTATTTATCAAACTCAAAATCTGTTATAAAATCTGGAATTATTCGAAACTGTTGCGTAGTTTCGGTTACGGAGCTCCATAACATCCCTGATACAGATATATAGATATTTTGTTATGTAAACATATATAGATATATGTTAGTCTGTCCGTCCGAATGCATTGTTTTGATTATTTTAGTATTGTTTATAATCAGGTCAGCTACCCACATATTGTGCTTAACTTTGATAAAATTTTGTCAATTTTTTATTTTATGCCAATAGATAATGCTCATAAAATATTAAAGTTATATATGATAATAATAATAATTAGATAATTTTAGTTTTTAAGTAATAATTAACAAATTTTATCTATTATAATTTAATATAGGTTAATAGTAGAAGTATTAAGTGAATCGTCGTTACATTAATATGTAAAGGAAAAGTCTTTCTGTCCCTTTTTAGGCAATTATGCGGATGGAGAAGTATTAAATAGCCATACTTAAAGTTTATATGAAAAAGAGTACAAAATATAATATATATCAAACACTACTATATATTTGACATAAAATTTTATATAAAGTGACATATAAGTTTCTCAGGCAACTCTTATACACACATGTCAACGGGGGCAGTATATAAATATACTATGGGAAATTACTCTTATTAAATAAAAAAAAACATATTATTCATATCATCCTGTACATATTTTGTTATAAGTACTTTTGTTTCATATTATCAAGGGAGTCTTAAAATATTTCTGCAAACAAAATATGTGGGTAGTTGTATTTTAAATGTTTTTTTTTGCATGACTTATGTATTTAATATGTAGACTAGTTTAGGAACTAATGTGGTGTTAGTGTTATATGCGATATATATACAAATTATTTTTATTTATATAATACATTATAATATTTAAAAATGACTAGCTTATTAAGAAATAAAATAGGTACTAAAAGTTAGCCAGTAGTTTTAATTATAAGCAAATAATTGCTTTTTTATATTTTAAAAGTTGAATTAAATAAAAAATATAAAGGTTTTATTCTTGTTTCCAATATATATTCTAAAAATTTATCAAATATCTAAACAGGTAAAATTTCCTGATAATGCTAGTCATTTTCTATATAGAAAAAATAATAATATTTTCTCCAATATTCTTTATAGGGATATACATTTTTAAAAATATATTTTATATTATGAAACACTTTACGTAGTATGTATATTTAAGCAATATTTTTTATAACTATTTTAAGTTTCGTAGATTATTTTATATAAATTAAAGTCAAGTAAAAAATTAAGCATGTTTATTTTCTAATAGTATAGAATAAGATAGATTTAGTGTTTAGTTTATTAATGTGCCAAAGGATGATTTTGTGGTTTTTTTTATTTTTATTTATGTATTTTAAAGTATGTAATATAATTGAAATACTTTAGACGGCGGGGGGCTATGGCAGCCGGCGGGTTACGGCCAGAGAGCGTTTACAACGGGACGCGCGAGGGCTCCGCCCCCTCATCATCAGAGATTGAGACATTCACAAACTCTTAAGGTATGGCTATATATATATTTTATAATAGATTGCTGTTCATATTACAAATATTGTGTTATAATAAAGCTATCCTGTCACAGTGGGACAGAAAAGAGAGAATCTAGTGTCGAGCCACTCTATTCTCTACTACGTTCGTCGGTCTTTGTCTTCAGTACCAGAGAAGATAAATGAAAATATTTCAAATATAATCCATGCCACAGAGTGAGGAATCCAATCGGCTGTTATTTGGTATATGAAAAAAAAAACTTTTGAGAGGATTATATGTATATATGTAGTATTATGTATTATTTTGTTAGTTTCTAGAAATTAAAAATTAGTAACATTAAATATTTTTTTATTATTTTTATGTTGTAGCAACCTGGTAAATTGGATATGACCAATTATACAATGGTGAGCGATGCCCTCCAACATATCACCATTGGACCACCGCAACACAGAGACAGAAAGGTAATCACTATATCTATTATAATATTATCATAATTAAAGAAATATAATTTAATAAATTATAATATAGTAAAAGACTTAAACATGTTCATTAAATATTTTTTAATTTTTTTAAAGCGTTATTCGCACAATTAGGAAATTAAAAAAGATATATTTTAAAAACGTATAAAAATTTGAACGGTTTTCAAGAGGCGCGGGTTCAAATCCCGCTGCGTTGCGTGCTATTTTCATTAAATATAATTAAAGCTATCAATTACTTTGTCGATGCCAACATCAGATTAGTTCTCCATATGCTGAATGATTCTTGTTAAATTATGTTAACTTTCTCGCTTTGGTGAGAAAGAAGATTTTTACAATAGTAACATTGATTTTTTAAATTATTTTTGTCTTTCTAGTATGATAATAGCGTGGTTTTTAGTTTATGATAGTATAATTTATTAAGACTCAATATGTACAAATGTAAAATAATACTCAATGGTATCCAGTCGCAGCGCTCGGGCTGGGCGCACGCGAGCCAGCAGGGCCACCACCACCACCCCTCCGGCGTCAGCTCCGAGACCGAGCTGGACGCGCAGTACGCGCAGGTGCTTGGCTTACACTCCGAATAGCTTCTTTATTTCTTATACCTTAGCTGGACCATTATGGCTCTTCACGAAGCGTTTCAGTCTTCGAAATCATGTTTAAAACCTATACAACAAAAAAGGTTTTATTCAAATCCGTTCAGTACTTTTTAAGATGTGCTGTTTTATTACAGTATAAATTAATTAAGTCCTTAAAATATTATATTACTTTATTATATTAATCCAAACCTGCAAAACGCCACAGTGTTGAGTTCCGCCACTCATCAAGCAAATTACACGACAACGAGTAAAAGAGTGAAGCTGGAAGTTTGTAAAAAAAACCTATTAAGACTCTGCCTTGTACAACTTTACTGTCTTGCTAATTTATTTATAAGATTGTAAAATATTATTGCTTGTAATAAATAAGATTGTGAAATAATTTGTTATATTTACAGATCAAAGAAACTAATGAATACATGGAAGCGCCATCTATGACACGTTTGAGGAGACATAGAAGACATGAAAAAACACCATTACATCAGCCCTGTAAGTTATTAAATTATAGATATATTTTAAATAAAAAGAATGTATCGTTTCTTTGCAAAATTAGTATTTTTATTTGTATATTTTTCCAGATGTTAAAGCTTACCTAGGTATGTAAAGGATGATGAGAATAATTTCATTACACTCTTATAGCGCATATTATATATAATTCCTTTTTTTAATATTTTGGTTTTTTGTTTTAGGAATTTTAAAAAGCCTAATTTTGTAAAGGAATTACAGATGGTTAAGAAAAGATGTAATTTACTTAATTTTACTTTAAAATGTATTCTAATAATAATTGTTTACAGCGTTCTCCGAAACGGACAGCTCGGGCTCCAGCGAGGCGTCGGGCGGAGCGCGCGCGCACGTGCGGCGTCGCCACGCGCACCACGCGCACCACGCGCCTCGCCATTACAAGAAAAGGTATCACTTAGGGATTTATTTTCTATTTCAAAATGTATATTTTGCAAATGTGGCAGAGAGAAAAAGACAGTCAGAGAGTTAAGATAATCCAATCTTGATAATTATTACATATTCATTTACTTTAAATAAAAAGTGTTACACAACAAACAACAATTTTGTCAATTATTTATTTATTATCAATGAACAGTTTTTTTTTATTTTGTATTATTATTTTGTATCAAGTATACATTTGCGTTAGTTATGTTAATATAAAATTATATAGGTATTGTATTATTTGTTTATTTGCAGGTCGTTAGGTAACCTAGTAGCAGTACAAAGTCCTCGGGTACCGAAGCTGGGCATGTTCGTGGGGCCGCCGGAACTGCCCACCGGCTACAGAGCGCGGACGCAAGAAGACAAAGGTAATGACATTCATCTTTTTCAAATGGCCATAGTGGCGTCTGACCGTAAACGCGATTGGTTGTGGGTAAGGTTCCCACTCGGGGGAATGTTTATATTTAAATGATTTTCGAAAAGTGGAAAACAAACCGTCTTAACACTAGGTTTTTATATGCAATTTTAAAGCTTTTTTTGAAATATTTTTTATATACTATTAAAAAAAAACATACCTCTTAGTTGTGCTACGCTTAAAGTTATTATCTTATATGAAATCTGTATTGTGTACAGTATAAAAAAATGGATTCTTGTGAAAAATCTTTTTTTTATTTAATTATATTCTTGTGTCTATAATAACCAAGGACGTATTATCCTCCGTGCCCTTTTTCCTTACTTATTTTCTTTCTTTCTTTATTTTTAACTGTTTAAACTTGATCTTGTTTAAACAATGAAGTATTTTTTTTTAATATAATTTGCTATTTCTGCTATCTTCTATTCATACTGTATTTAATACTAAGGGAAATACATAATAAAGAATAAAACAATTACTTCGGTAATTAGACAAGAGCCAAGTACAACAAATTTTAAAAATTATTAATATTATTTTTTCAACAGCCGCAAGTGACTCGAGTGAAGGCAGTTCTGACGGAGAGACGCGGAGACCTCGACCTCTGCCGCCGCCTCCTCATCATGAACCTACTCATAAGGTACGGGTTTGTATAATAAAATCGATACCAGCCGTAATAATAAATAGGTGGATAAGTCGAATTGCATACACATTTTTTAAACATTAATAAGATGAATTAATTATTTATTAATGAAAAAAATATAGCAAATAAAATATCGTAAAATATTTTTAAAATACGTACAAAAATTTGAACGGTCCGAGATTCGAACCCGCGCCTTTCGGAAACCGTCCACGCTCTCTCTGACCGCAATGCCATACCGTCTTCATCCGGCTCCGTCGAAATTGTTATACGCTTTTTACAACTTATTTTTTTTGTTAGCATCTCTGCAGAGAGATTTATACAAATTTCTGCCTCCCTGAGTGGTAGTCCACTGACACTATGTTAGATGGCGTTAAACTAAGTATAAATGAATACTAAAACCTATGCGGTAACATGTATATATAATTTAACAGTAACTTATTACACAAGACTAAATATTTTATAATACTATACTAGTGGTTGCCAGCAACTACCATTTTGTATATATATTTTTTATGACTCTTGCCATACTATTTCATAAAACCTATATCCTCGTATAGCCATAGAAACTTTGAAACACATTATTATACTAATAAAGATGTAATTGAATATTTTAGTATTGTCTACAACAGATGCTGTCAGGGGAGTACGCGTCGTCAGCGCAAGACAACTCGTCGTCGTCGGCGGCGGACTCGCGGCGGCGGCAGGCCTTCGGGAAGCACGACAGGAGGCATAAGGTCAGTTCAGTTCAGGCCACTCAACGGGCAATGTCGCAAAGCCAACAATAATATAACTTCTTCTTCGGGGTTTCTTGACGATCAAGTAAAGTTTTTTGTTACTGTTACTATTTTTACAATTACAATAGGTGTATGAAGTGTATGTATTGTGTTTATATCCATGCTAATATTATGAATGCGAATTGTCTGTCTGTGAGTCATCACGGTTAAACCGCTGAACTGATTGTGATGAAATTTTATATAGAGATATTTGAGAGTTTTCGACCAACATAGGCATATGCGAACATAGGTGAACAACATATGTTATATAGGTTTCTCATATTTTTTTTATTCCGAAATTGCTTTACGAAATCGCCGCCGAAAGTACGAAACAATTATAGTTCACGCAGGAGAGAAGCCGCGTCGCTAGTATACATTATATACGTGTAGTGTATATATGTGTAGTGTAGTATAGTGTGATTTTTTCGAATAGTGTGACTTGATTCATGAATTAGGCGTGTACAAAATAGTTTAAGATAAGTTCATTGAGATTAAAAGATTATTATAAAAAATAGTGTATTTTTTATTGTAAAGTCGCTTTATCTTTTCAGGAATTCTCAAAGAGTAAAGACAAGAAGAACTCATCGCAAATGCAAAATGCGAATGCGATACAAAATTGGGGACCTCAGGTAATATAAAATATAACTTTATATAATATAGGTTTCTATTTATATAATAGTGTTTCTATTTCGGGATTTCGCCCGGTGCGTTCTCACTTAAATCAACAAACTTTGCTTAAATTTATAGTTAAAATGGTTGTAACTTTTTAATTTATAAACCGATTGAAATGTAATAAACTACTAACACTAAATGTTAAGGGAAGTTTACCAAAATACAATGCCGTTTTTGAGATTAGCGTGCACAAACAAACAGAAAAGAAGATAAAAATTATTGTTTTGAGTTCTATTACATTGATAAATGGACACTTATCAAGAATATATTTTTTTTTCATATATCTTCCATGTACAGGGCGATCAGATACGTTTTTACTATATATTATTTTAAATTTATGTGTGAAATAAATTTAAATTTATGTATTTTGAAATTTTCAAGTATTATTATGCACCTAAAAATCCGCTATTTTGCTATTTCGTCAAGATTATGAGGACTTAATTCATTTAATGAATTCAGAGCTGGAGAATTATAATAATTTAAATATCATTATATTTAGTCATTATTAAATTATTTTCTTGTCTCCGAGTGGGTATACTCCCACAACTCCCACAACCAATAGCGTTTACAGTCTGGCCGATGGCCTCAATGTTAAAATGAAATTGAGAATGAGAATTTAAAGTATTTTTATTTTCCCTACAGAGATCCTAATAACAAAAATAAATTGCAACAATCGTATAAGCTATTCGATGTAGTTCGATAAGAACGTATAGCCTAATAGGCTAGAACGCTTAGAATTGTTCCTAAGAGTTGAGAATTGTGCCCATGTTCGAATCCTGCTACGTTAAAAAATATATATATAATATGTATATAATGTGCTTAAATGTTTTCCTGGCACTAACTTATGAAGTTCTTTATTGCCCAATATAAATGATTTATTTTTTATCACAGGGTCCTCACGGCGTGCCTCTCTTCGTTGAGAAGTGTATAGAGTTCATAGAGCGGGAGGGCCTCGCGTCGGAGGGACTCTACCGCGTGCCCGGCAACAGGGCGCACGTGGACATGCTGTTCAGCAAGTTCTATGAAGGTGCGGTTCTTTGGAATTTACAATGTTAGGTTTATTATTTCGCATATTTGGCCTGGTGTTCCGCGGAGTAAATATAAAATATAAAATTATTTATTAAAATTTAAAGTATTAGGTCTACATGTGTTAGTATTGTTTTGTTTTACGTGTAAGTCTATTGAGAAGAAAATTCTCAGTAAGTCTGGTAAGACTACACGGTAGCGCTACTGGGAATAGGCGTATTATTTATTAGTATATGTTAAAAGAAAAAAGAACTAAAATAGAAATTGTATTATTTACATATTTTTTCACTTTGTTTATATTTATAGTGTAGTGTAAGTTAGTTAGTACACAAAGACAAATTGTAAATGATTCTTTGTTTTTTCGAGATTGGCTCTCAGTTTATGTGAAATGTTATACGATTAATATTTTCATTCTAAGATAGAAACAAATTTTTGAATATGACTAATGTATTTATTTTAAAATTTCCAGATCCCAACATAGATTTAGAATCTCTGGACATCCCGGTGAACGCAGTAGCGACCGCGCTCAAAGACTTCTTCTCCAAGAAACTACCTCCGTTGTTGGACGAGGCCAGTATGGCGCAGCTGGAAGACATTGCTGGTATATATTTATTTTATCTTGTCTGGAAATTAATTTTAAAGTTGAAAACGTGCGTGGAAAGTGAGTGATGTGTTGATATAGAGGCTTACAATTTGGGTGCAAATTTATAAATGAGATGATAAACGATTTACATTGTTAAATTTACATTGAACAATTTACATTGGATTGTAGTTGTGTATTTTTACTTATTAGTAGTTTATAACAAGAAAACTTAATATATATAGCTATTACTTCGGTTTTCGTAATAAACATTTAAATCAAATTTTCTTGTTTTTTATGAAAAAAAAAAACCAAATACAAAATAGAATATTCTTGACTAAATACATTTTTTTTTCATTTTTAGGTTCATAACAATTATCATTATTTTTAATATCATTTCAATATCAATATAATATAATTATAATTTATGGATAAAAAGTCCGAAAACGTGACATGCCACTTTTATACATAATTACATATATTAATTTGTCAATTAAATGAAACATAATTTAGTCTCTCAAAACAAACCAACTATTGCTGTATCGATACGCCCACAGCAATGCGCGGGTGCATCGCCGGCGGCGTGGAGCTGAAGGACCGCAGCTGGCGCCTGCTGGCGTTGCGCGCGCTGCTCGCGTCCGCGCTCACGCCGCCCGCGCGCGCCACGCTCGACTACCTGCTGCACCACTTCGCCAGGTGCGCCTTTGTCCTAGCTGATATGTATTGGAGCATGCATTCCTTTACTCGCTTGTGTATATGTTTTTAAACAATTGGAGATTGATTGGATTGATTGTATTTAAATATTTTTTTCTGTGGTGTTGAGTTTTCCCAACTCATATATCGCAATGTCTCGATTTTGGGCAGAAAGTTAATAAGAGTCTCGACGCTAGGTTCTTTCTGATTACCCGGCTTTGCGGGGAAAAGCGTGAAGCTGTTTTTTTTTAATTTTTAAACTATAAGATACCTTCATTACCCAGGGTGGCGGACAACTCCAAGCTGAACTCGATGGACAGCAAGAACCTGGCCATCTGCTGGTGGCCGACGCTGCTGCCGGTGCAGTTCTCGGACATGGGCCGCTTCGAGATGACGCGCCCCTACCTGGAGGACATCGTGCAGACCATGATAGACCAGCACCCCTTCCTGTTCCGGGGGCAGGAGGCATTTGTCATGGTGTGAGGGCAATTGGTGCGTATTATCTTATATGGTTTATTTAGTGTATGATAGTATGTTCGTTTTTTATAGAATGTTCGTAAATATCGGCCACTTGTACATATATTTTTTTGTTAGATATTACTCGAAAGTAATACCTAACAAAAAAATATAAGGTCGAACTTATTATGTGTTTTAATTTTTTTGTAGGCTTTATTGTTGGTATATCTCATTTAGACTCTTCCTCGAAATTATACTGAACTTTTATATCGAATTCGGTCAAAGAAAGTTTTTTATTTCGGCCATCCGATTGTTTGGGTTTCGGTTACGGAGCTCTGTAACATCAGGCAATAATTACAACAGACATTACAGTGTTTTAAAAATAAGTTCCATTTGGTTCCTCATATTAAACTAAATATGGAAAAACGTAAAGATATCATAATAATATTTTTATGTTTTTCCATAATATAATAATAATATTATTTGTAAGTATCAAGTTTAGAATTATTTCTAGTTCAAAGTTCCAGTCCATGAAATTTCTAAATTTTGCTTATCAAACGGAGATTACCTTCTCGGTTTCTTGCTTCTCTTACTTCTAATATATCATAAATAAATGTTTCCGAAATGGGCATTTGTACAACAATTTCATAAATATTTTTTTGAAAAAAAGGGCTGATCTATGAATTCCACACAAAAACCGTATTTAATTTCAGAATCAGCTCTCTGATTGGACTCTCACGATGGACATAATATATTATGAGATATAGTAAAAAGGCCATGAGGATATGTTGGTATCTCGTCATCCAGACCGGACAATTTTCTACTACTATAGCGTCACTACAACCTTGCACTAGAGCGAAGAAATGAAAATAATTTAAATATAATCACTGTGTGCAATCGAACCCACAACAAATCGCGTTTGCAATCTGCCACTGGCACACTGCGCCACGATGGTCTCAGTGAAATCCTAAAACTTATAATACTGGTATAACTTCCGGTTCAAACAAATATTTTTAAAAGTCATTATATTTAAAGTACTCCGAATGAGAACAGTAACTGACTAAGTATAAAATATTTATATTCTATACATATAAGAAAAATGTAACTGATCGCTGTCTGTGCTGTCTGTATACAAAATAAAGAATAATAATTTATTTATAAATGCCCCTTATTAATAATAGTAATATGAAATAATTTTGTTCCAGGAACCCACAATGCGTGTAGTATTTGTGATGGACGACGTGTGACACGTCGTGGACTATAAGGTTATACCGTTCCAGTGATAGTGCGTCACGAAACCGTACCGACTTCCCAAAGGATTAAATGTACACCGACTAATATGCCAGTCGCATCTTTCATACAATAAAAATATGCTTGTAAACAAAATGGCCGAATTGTTAAGACGTTGCCATTACGTTTTTTATTATATGGTAGATTTGTACTATAACAAATGTTATGTTACATTTGTTATATCTAATCCTTTTTTTATATATACATATTATAACAATAGTTAGCAGTTCGTGTATTAAAAGTGACTGTTGACAGAAGTCGGTTGTATTTATTTTTTAACGGCAACAGTTTGGAAAAGTCATATCATATTATGCTTAGACCGCGTCGCTTCCGTATTTAACGCTTTTTTTTTTATATGAATGGACTAAATTTGGGGATATTGACTAAATTTGGATCAGTATTTTAAAACGTAGTCGCTATTTAGATAAGAAATGCACAAATATTTATCTGGAGGAGAATTTTTTAATGTAAGTCGGTATGTATGAAACACCGTGCACATTCCGTCAGCCGATGTATTCGGACTATTTATAATGTAACATAGTGGATACGCATATATATTATTGACATTTGTGTATTAAAGTATTTTTAATTTTATGTGAAAAACTAAATCAATATAACGAATTGCTGTTTAAAAAAAAAAAAAAGAAATCTTGCCAAAAACGCTTATTTTTTGGCCCATCGGTCTTGCCCGTTGTTTTTTAAATATGAATTGTAATAATAATTACACAATTTATTTTTTATTCTGTCCAATTAAATGCAGCTCAAATGTATCTCAATTTTAAACGAGACTGATATTATTTTTATCTGTAGATCGCAAGTTCAATTTTTAATTAATCAATTATTGTATTTGTAAACGGCCAATGTTTTGGTTATTTTCTTTTTATATTTATCAAAAAGATTGCCTTTGAATGATCAATTTATATCTCGATTAATATATGTCTCGATGTATGAGTTTTTGTAACAAAATGATATATTATGGACAATGATAATTATTTACTACTTACTATACATACATACATATGCTTAAAGGAAATCGATCTCAGTTTATTTTTTTGTTATTTGCTTATAACTAACGTTAACAAGATTGAATTATATTTTTTTATTATTAATTTTTGCACATCACATTTATTATATTTAGTTTTAAGAGTTTCGAAATATTTAGGCAACACGTTTAGGTCCGTTTATGAAGCGGATGGCCTATTAAGTGGGTTTTAATAGACTGATCATAGACGTTATGTTCTTGTATACAAAAAAAATATAATATATATAACATATTTTTATATGTACATTTATTTCTAATGTTTCTTCGATTGTTTTGAGCGTTGGCAAAAAATTTAGTCACTATTTTCCTTTTTAATTAAAAATCTTTTTGGGGCCATCGTTTTGAGGCGCAGTGGTAGTGGTTGTGGGTTCGCTTCCGACTCGGGGGAATGAGTAAATTTAAATTATTTTGATTTCTTCTCTCTGGTGGCAAGATAAAACGCTGCGTCTCGGTCTCGACACTAGGTTCTCTGATAGCCTGCTGTGCGGGAAGAGCCTGAAGCTGTTTTTGTCAAGTTGTTCTTCAATTATTTGTTTTGAATAAATCAGAAATTACATAATCGATCGACGGAAGTTGTTTTTTATTTATTTATTTATTTATGGTTTTGTGTTGCTTATAGTGACTAAATTGTTTACAATTTAACAATGTATGTACTCAATTTGTGTATGATATATCATTTATACTCTGATCTTCCTTTTCATTTAATAATTATTGTTAAGTTAAAATTTATAAATTTTAATTCAAGTGCAATGTTTAAAAAAAAGTATCTATTTCGGTTTAAACTCGCATAATGCAAAATATATCCTACTTGAAGCTTATATATAGAAAGAAATGCAATTTCTATAATTGTTTGCGTTTAAAATGTGAAATCGATGTAACTATCCTTAAGTATTTAATATATTAGATGTCTCGATTTAAGTATATTGGTAAGGCGTTGCGTAAGTTTTTATCATTATAACAATATCTCCGTCTCTATCACGCGTGATGCTCCCGTACCGCGCGGGAAAGAGACGCACGATCCTGTCCAATAGGGGAATGATGCGGGATTTTTTATATTTTACTATATAAATCGGAGGAAAAATATAACGGAACCTACTTTTTACATTGTAGTCGTTAAGTAGACGAGTTATTGAATGAGTTTTTATAATTAATAAAGTATTACGTATATTAAACAGTTGTCATTTTGAAAAAGATTCTTTAATGCGCGAAGAGATTCTTAAATGCGTGAAGAGATTCTTTAATGCGTGAAAAGATTGCTTGATGCGTGAAGAGATGTTTTAATGCGTGAAGAGATTCTTTAATGAATGAAGAGATTCTTAAATGCGCGAAGAGATTGTTCGATGCGTGAAGACATTTTTTAATGCGTGAAGACGATCTTTGATGCGTGAAGAGATTGTTTGATGCTTGAAGAGATTTTTTAATGCGTGAAGAGATTCTTTAATGCGTGAATTCTTTAATAATTCTTTAATGCGTGAATGATGCGTGAGGAGATGTTTTAATGCGTTAAGAGATTCTCTAATGCGTGTTATATAAATGTATAAATTAATAAGTGAATTTTGTTTGTTTATTTAGAAAATGATAACAAGTAATCAAAGCTGTTTTTAACGATTTAAAAAGAAATTTCAATAAACTCGTCTACTTAATACGTACATCCTCTTCTAAACATTTCCGCTTCTCAGTACAACTCTACGTCGTCTAAATTTTTGTTTTAAATATATTTCCTATAAATATTCGATGTAAATATTGTACATTGATTGATTTCGAGTTATTTATTTATTTTGTTTTATAATTTTCGAAGCCATATATTTGTTGTTTAATGCAATTTTTAAAGGCTTTTTTTTTGTACTTTTAAACAGTTTTTTTTAATGAAATGTGCCATTTTTTGGAACGTATTTGATATACAATGTGATTTTAAGTTTGTTTTCGCGTCCCTCGTTCGTTTTTGTAGGTTCTCGAATGTTCTAAAGTAGAATCAATGTACGCTTCGTTTGCTGACACTTCAATTACTATTTAAAAAGAGAAAAGTAAAAAAAAATCGCTTCTGCAGTATTATGTTATATTTTTTTAAAAGTTTAAAGTTTTTTCAAATTTGTATTTATTTTCATTTTAAGTGTGTTAGTGGAATGGTAATTGAAGGTTCAGTGTAAACAATTTTGCTATGTGCGTCTCAAATAACTGTAAAGCACAGTTCAAAAGAATGTGTCATATTTTATAATAAATAACCATCTATGTAATAATGTATTGTTTTTATTTCCTTGTTTTATATATACTTCAATAATTCTTATAAAAAAATTACCAATTATGAGGCCATTGTGGCGCAGCGGGACAGCGTCTGACTGTAAACGCGATTAGTGTGGTTTCCATTCCCATTCGGAGGAATAACTATATTTTTAATTATGTTTATTTCTGCTCTGGTAGCTAAGACAGAGAGTTCCGCTATTAAATGCCAAGATTTCAGGCGTAATGTGGAAATGGAAATGGAACTTGACATCAGCTTCTTTCTGACTGCCCTGCTATACGGGAAAAAGCGTGAAGCTGAAATGATGCATAATTCTGTATAGAATTTAAGTATTTTTCTTATTCACAGTCTATATATCAATAAATTAATGCAATAAAAATTATATTTTCTAAATTTAAAGGATCACTGAATAAAGAATTTAAATATTTAAAAGACCTTCGACCAGTGATCCTTTTAATTTCTTATTAACCTTATGTTATTTAACTTATGTGAGAATGAAAAGTAGCTGTCAGTTTTAGTTTTACCTACAAAAACTTTTTGGGGAAATTAAATAAATATAATGGAAAATTAAATTAGGTCATCGTGGCGCAGTGTGACAGTCTGTGTCAGTGCGTATGCGATGGTTGTGGGTACCAGTCGGGGAAATGATTATATTTAAAAAAAACTTTCTCCGCTCTGGTAACTAAGACAAAGCGCGGTGTTGAGTTTCGCCACTTAACATGCAATGTCGCTCGAAAAGTGGAGAACGTAGTGTCTTGACACAGGTCCCTCTAACTAAGTAGTTATGTGGGAAAAAAAATAATAAATTAAGTATTCCATGAATTGGATTAAATCATTTATTTTCATTCAGCATTCTAAAATTCACTGTATTACATTATTTACATATAAACCTTACATAGCTTTATAAAACCTATGAATTGATATACACAGGGCCTGACAGTGACATTCTAATTGCTCTTCGAACGACTTCATACTATTTTCACATACATTTGAACTTATTTCATATTTCAATACGAACTTTTATTTACTATGATAAGTACAACATTAATGGAATCGAAATGCTCGCATTAAAACGAGAGAAACTAATAATTTCTTAAATATTTCTTTCTTTGGCTAAC
This sequence comes from Podotricha telesiphe, assembly GCA_038994665.1. Lineage (NCBI taxonomy): Eukaryota > Metazoa > Arthropoda > Insecta > Lepidoptera > Nymphalidae > Podotricha > Podotricha telesiphe. Next base: position 774,119 of record JAOYRR010000390.1, read on the forward strand.
TTTAATATTATGCGTTTTTCTTCGTAGAAGAAACTATTACAAAGTTGGCAGCTATACATTCTCAAACTATATATTAGGCATATAAAATAAATACCTTACCGAGTGAAATGTCACAATAAATAAAGTGATTAGATTATAAATTTTATTACACTTTCGTAATTTTCAAAATATCATATTTAAAAAAAATCAAATAAAATCACCTGTTATAGCCACAGATAATTGATACATACAACAAAATGTCATGAAATTGTCATTTTGACAAGTACGTTAAAGTCACTATTTCCTTAGCGCTAAAACTGTTCATTTTATAAATAATTAGTCTATTTTTATTTCCACTATTATTATTTTTTCACTTTAAGTTACACGCAGCCCGCGCCCCAACACCCGCACCAGGGTATAGAGCCGTCTTGGGGTGCAACTGAGAGTTTCCGACTTTTGTGAGTACACGCGGACCCTATGGAGTTGACAGACGAACACATACTGTTGGTCCTCTCGTGTTCTGAGTGCGATGTTGTCATCTCCTGTAAAATATAATTAATTATTTTAAAAAGTATACAGATATTCAAAAAGCAGTTTTAGAAGCTATCATGGCACAGTGGACGGCTTCGATTGTAAACGGTGTTTTTTGATTGAGGGTTCGATGCCCACTCTGTTACTAAGACGAAGTTCCCTCGACTTATACTACTTGGTTCTGTTCTAACTATCTTGCTATGCGGAAAAAGCGTGAAGCTAAATAAGTATTTAGTCGGATTACATAAGACTACCATTTGTTTTACTATTAAAAATTGGGTATAAAACATATTTACTATTGAATTTTTGACTATTTTCTTAATTTAATTTAATTATAGAGATCTAAAAATTAAATGAATATTTTTTTAGCTTAACGTTTGTTTAAAGCTGGCGTTCCTAGAACTGCGGTTGATAAACATTTTAGAATAACGTTCGTTTTTGTAACATTATTGGAAACTGTCTAAGCGCTCTGTCCGCTAAGCCATACGTTACAACGTACCACCCAAGTGCGTGTGTGTTAATCTAAGTATTATGCATTAAAATTTCAAAGTAAACTATTCAAAGTTTCGATAATTTTTAAATAGTAAATTTTAAGTATTAAATTTTTAAAGTAAACTATACATGTAAATGGCAAATATACGCGATGTATTTACCTATAAAATAGTCTAAGTAGCCTAAAAAGCGTTTTATTATTTATATTATATATATTATTTATTATTTATATTATACATATATAAGAATATTAGTAATTTTCTTTTTTTTTGTATTATAACTGGTTTATCTGTTATTTTTTGTGTCGCCCGCTTAAGTACTGTGCCATTCGGTTTACATGAATTTACGATACTGTCTATTTGTATAAAACTTTAAATTAGTATAGCTTATACTACTTTAAAGTTATAAATGAACCGTTGCAAATAATTCTAATGGCTACTAATAAAAAATTAAAGGGAAATTAAGGGGCAATCACACGCGCCCCAAGATGTAATATGAGAGGATGTGGTGATGAATAATACAAACGATGTGTATATATAATATAATATACTTATATAATTAAATTACAATACAACTGAGTCTATAAGAGTCTAATACATTAAGCAACTAATAAAGCGTGTGATTACCCCAATGAAGGCGAACATTTTAAGCCAATTGGGTAAAGAACTCATTTTACTATATAAAAACGATAAGTTACACTCACAGAGGTCAATTAATATTTAATTAAAGCTTATATTAAAGTGTGAGGGTAGCTGCAAGTAAAAGAATATTTAAGGCTTATAGAAAAGCAATTTTGATCTGCAAATGAATCATATAGCTTTCTTTAACATCTAATGCGTAAGAAACTAATAATAAGTAAATAGTGCAAATTTTGTTTGGACAAATTATCAAAAAAAAATGAGTTCCATAATACTACGTTCTATTCTTACAAGGTTTCAAGTCATACAATGTGTTTTAACAAGTAACTAATTGGTAAAAAGACCAGCCGTCACTTGAGGCTCGTCGTACCTGGTAGCTGTCGCGGCGAGCGCGCGCGCGCGGACTTGCGGCGGCGCGGTGGCGCGCGCAGGGCCGGCGCCGCGCCTCCGCCTCCTCTAGCAGGCGCTCGTTGTCGCTCTCCACCGGTGGAGGCGCGGCCGCGGACCCCTTGACGCCATTCTTATCCTTCTTCTCCCGCCGCTTCCGCTCGCGCTTTTTGAATGTCAGCGAAAACCTCTTCCGCTTTTTCGCTTTCGGTGATTCCTGTCTCAGCACCGTTGACTTCTCCCGCTCTGACCGACTCGTGTCGTCGTCTGGCGGTGGAGCCTGAGAGTCGGTGTCCGTTTTTAACGTTATTTCGGTTCGTGAAGACGAATCTATTTCGCCGTTTTTGTACGCTACTTCCTTTTCTAAGTTCGCAAGTTCCATTCTTCTTAATTTTTTGGGCAATTTGTTGACGGTAGCGTATATGGGCTCCTCGTTTTCTCCGACTGGTGCGGATCGTGATCGAAAGAAGAAATCAAATTTCTTCGGTTTGGTGGGCATCTTCTTCTCTACAAACACAACAGTGCTCGCAACCTCAGTGGTGGTAGATTGTATTTCCTCAGACTTTTGGCTGGTATTACTTGGAATGGGTCTCGTTCTAGGATAATCATAGGTTAGTTCAATATTTTTTTCTGTTACATAACATTTCGGCGTTTGCTCCTGACAAATTTCAGTCTTTGCGTTCGAATCGCGGTTCTGGCAGCAGCACTTGTTTTGAACGATATTTCTGGTGTTGCACATGAATATGGAGTTTTGTTGAATGTATGTGGTTTGTATGGTGGCCGTGGACTGTACGTCACCGAGCAGGTCCTCAACGTTGCCCCCCGTGGGAAAGGACGAGGGGGGATAGGGGGCGGGGAACGATGATGTCACGCACTGGAAGAACCTCGGCACGTGGGGGGCGTGCGGGGCATCGTGTACGAGCACGTCGACGGTTCTATCCGACCCATTGTCTACCTTATTAGGCTTCATTTGCGTATTGTTCTGTGCTTGTGTCATATCTTTATGTGTTATCGCTTCCTTCTTATTCGCTTGGTTATTCTCGTCCGCTCGTTTTGCATCTTTTTGACATTCATCGCAAGTGCAAGGAGTGGTGGCACCGCTCTGCAATAATATAAGATTATAGATTAAACAGCAATTCTAAAATATTATTAATGCTCTCACCCACGTGCGTTTATTATTAAATTAATAAATATTAAGTTATTATTCTTTCAAATGCAAGCAGTAAACATATTAGACATTTACAATACATATTTACAATTATGTGTTTTTTTTTAATAAAAATAATATAAAATTTTTTGATCTTTTCTATTATAAAGTAAATAAATAATCTTCATTCCTTGATTTGAAACCAAAAATATAAATTAATTGACATTATAAAATGAGGTTTATAGGCAACTCAACGACAGCGACACACCGGTGCGGTTCCAACTGTTCTTTGATCGTTTCAGATTTAGGAACGCCGTCACCTCGACAGATTTGTCACTTTATGAGTTGAGAACGCGACGTGCGTCATACTTCCGCAGGTCGACTATTGATTGAATTATCATCGAAGTCTTAGAGATCACATTAGTATAGTGAATTAAATATGTAAAAACATCGTTCGAAATGCTATGGTAGCTTGGTTAATTATTCTCGATAAGCTTCGGCACTTAGTAGAAGTAAAGCTGTTTAATAATTAACATTTTTAAGATTAGATAAACTTTGCTTTTGAGTGTAATTGTCAATGTTTTGTACATAAATGAAATGGCGTTAGAAGGATATTATAAAGTTTATTAAATGAAAATTAGCTGTCAATATAATTAGATATAAATAGACTATTCAGGTCATATTTTCATGCTATTAATGATATTTGAAATACAAAAGTACTCACGACATCGCAACTAAAACAAACATTATGGCAGTTTTTCAAATAAAAAAAAAATACTCAAGATTTTGGAAGAGCACATAAAAAAACACATTTAGGTAACTATTATGATATGGACAAACCATCTCTGCGGGCACATTACGGGAATTCAGAATCACTGTGCGATTCAAACGACCGGCCGGACTCGACTGAGGTTTATTTATAATTTCTATACATTAGGTACCACAATATTTTCAAACCGTACAACGTGGCCGCCCTTGACTCAGATTACTTCAGTTCAATTTTTAATATGATACACTCTTCGACCAATAGAACGTATACATTCTGTTTTCAGCAGTTTAGCGTCTAATGTATCTATTTGTAGTCACATGCTTGGTGGAGATTAATACGTCACTAGTACCTATGGAAATGTTTTGCCGGTATCATAGCGATTGCTTCCGAACGATTTTGGTAAAATATTAGATTTATTCCCACTTAAATTTCAAGCTGTTGGAAAATTCGTTGAACAGGACTGGCGTTTTCTATAATTATTTAGCTTCTATATTTATTTATCTTGTGTCGTGATAAATGTAAATACACTACGACTTTTAAGCCACTATATATACTACCAAGGCGATAACAACGTGAAGTATTCAACCGCAAATATGAATAGGATGACAGGTATAATGGGCAAGAGGAGTTTGAAAATTTACTAGAATAAAAAATAACGAAGCCCTTTTTGATGTATAAAATTTAAATATCACAGTACAATCTGTAAAAACCATTTTTTTTACATTTACGTGTTTCATGCGCTGTTAGACACTGTTTTTAACAGTATATCATAAATAAGAATAGCTCATCTATTTCTAGTCCATTTAAATATATTATATTGTAATAAATGATGGAAACTAACACTGAACTTCATATAATATATGATGTGAATCATAGTATCTATATTTTCAATGTAATTTCATCGACATTCATATAATCCGAACCCATACTATAATATGGGACTTATGAATTAAAACTAACATACTATATTAAGTAATAGTAGAGTATTTTATATTAATGTACTCTATGTAGGGTACAATCACCGTCATTAGAATAAAGGTCAAAAATATAAAATTTATGAACAATCACCATAAAATAAGCTTATAACCATCAGTTTTCAACTTAATTAAAGTCAAAAAGTACAGAAATTCTGTTACATAATATAACACTTATATATTGCAAACTAAGCTATCACTTACCTTTCTATAACCTATTATGAAATTCTCTACGGACACTTTTACCTAATTGTCGCTATTTATTACAATACAATGTATAAAAAGACACGCTTAAGAAAACGTATAAAAATTTGAACCCGCACCTCTTGAAAACCATTCAAGCGCTTTAACCGCTAAGAAAATTTTTATACATTTTTTAAAACATGTATTTTTCAATTACCTAAGTGTGCCAATAACACTTTAAAAAATGTAAAAAAAATAATACAATGTATATTTTTGTGATTTTTGTTCAAATTCAAGCTTTATCCCTAGCGGGGTAATGCGAGAGAACGGACCGCGAAAGCCTTGCCTTGTCCACTGTCATCAACCTCTTCAACATCTCCCTCCCTCCTTAAAGGGTATCTATACCGATACCGTATTTTCGAAGATCAATGAGGTCACCCCCTATCTCTTTTACCGATCATCTTTCTTTATATATTCCTCAATATTTGAAACCGACGAAAAACGGAAGAGGTTCTTAATTCGACACGTACATATTTTTAATGTTACCACGCATAACTGTTTACAGAGCTCTAGGTTACACTCCGAAGTTGGTCTCATACAACATTTTGAACAAAATTTATCAGCTCATTCTTTTGTTAAAATAAATAAATCATAAATATTTTTATTCCAGCTCACCTTACTTTCCTCTCCCTCCTCGGGCACGACGCTGAGGTCATGAAAGGCAACAGCGCGGACAGAGCCGTCTGCGCTCGCGCACTCGGGGCACGCGCTGCACACCGACGCGCTGTCCTGCCACACGATACTGTGCTTTAACCACCTTTGTTTTGACATGTTTTACTATAACCCCTATGAGTGAAACCTCATGCCCTATATATATATTAGGAAATTGCTTTTTTTGTGTGTAAATTATTATTGTATGTATATATACAGATTGGTTAATTATTTAAATGATTTTTAAATTTTGTTAATGACACATTTTAATATAGACGCTCATTTGTTGTTTGTATATAGTTGTTATTAATTTTTTACATTATGTACCGGAATAAATTAAAAAATCTTTTAAATTTGACACTAATAACAAGTACATTATGTTAATAATATTTTAAATGTGTATAATTAATTTAATAAAGACGCCTCCGTGGCGCAGTGCGATAACATATGTCTGTAATTGTGATTGGTCGTGGGCTCGTATCTCTCTAGGTGGAAAGATCGTAATTGAATTATTTTCATTTTGTCGCTCTGATGAAATACATAAAGCGCGGCTTTGAATTCCGCAACTCAACATACAATGTCTCGAATTCGGTGTCTTGACACAAGGTTCTCTCTGACTACCTGCTATGTAGAAAAAAGCGTGAAGCTGTGATATTTTAAAAATGAATTTGTGACAGTTAGATTTTAAACTAACTACCTTACTATATAACAGTATTAAAAGAAATGTTCAACGTTTTATAACATCTAAAACACAATGGATAAATTGCCAATCAAATTAAAATTATAGAAATCATACTGTACGCGCGATGGTTGTGGATTCGATTCCTACTAGGGTGAACGATTATATTTAAATTACTTTTATTTCTCCGCTATAGTAAAATAATATTAAGCGTTGAACTCGCAATGTCTCGAATTTGAGCGGAAAGTGGAGAGCGGAGTGTCTTGACATTAAGTTCTCTTTACCTACCGGAAAAAGCGTGAAGCTGCTAACACTAAAAATGAGTTATAAATCTATCTAAGCTAGATTCTAGAGTTAATGTCTAGATATGAAATAGCTATTTTTTAATACTAAGGTTAGTTACTCAACTAGCATTATTTAAAGAAATATTTTAATATATGTTTTCTATACTACAAGAAATGGTGAATAATTAAAGCGTACAAGAGTGTCTGTACTAATGAAGTAGACTAATCTACATATAGAGCCACTTACGCTATGGTCGGCCGGTTCGTAATTTTCAGGTTCACACTACACATGCAAAATAAAAAATAAAGATTATATTAATCACCTAAAAAAATTGATTTGGTCTTATTAGACCATGGCATGGCATGGCATGGCATGGCATGGCATATTTGCCATTTATTGTATTTTTTTTAACATTTAAAATAATAATAATGTTTCAAAAGACTTTTTAGAATGTTAACAATTTCAAAATAATAATTGTATATTTTCTTGCCGTAAAATGCCAGTTTTATAATTTTTTTAAACATATTTATTACTTTACAATCCTATGAAGTCGAGTTTATCAGTTTTATGTCTTCATACTCACATTGGGATATTCAGAATCGTAAGGGTCCTGTTGAGATTGAGACTGTCGCGTGTACAACATAAAATAAATTAAACGACATTTAAAATTAAATTAGCAATAAAAATGAAATAAATTTAAAGATTATTTGAAAAATGATTTTCATGAAAAATTCTTATAATATGTATTGTTAAACTATTGGTAACAAAAACAAAATATTACTAAGGTAAAATATAAAAGTTTACTAATAGATATATTTATGTACTAAAGTAAATAAAACAACAAGTTATTATAGCGCAGTGGACGTGACAAGTGCAGGTTTAAATTCCAAAAGTATTAAATATTTTAGTATAACCGCTGTATTTATACGACATAAAATAACGCCTATTTAGAGACTGACATTTGTGAGTGAAGTGACATTTTTTGAATACTGCGAAATAAGCTGACAATTCGTCAAAATATATGTGGAGATAAAAGAATATATAAATAAATTATTATTATTATCTATTTATATATATATTAACTATATATTCAGGATGAGTCTTTAACATGTCATTTCATTTAAAACCACATTAACAAGTATAAAGTCTATATAAAACTAGGTGAACCTATTCTTGAACTAGATCTAAGGTGTAAGTGGCGTGCATTGTCCCAAGGCAACGGCTTCTATATTACGTATAGGTATTTAAAAAATTCTGAAGGTCATGTAATCTAAAATAATATATTTATTAAATTTAAATAAAAAAATCTTTTATTTATTAGTGTTAATAATTAATTAAATGTGAAGTAATATGCTATTGAATATATATTATTGTATTGAGTTCAAATCCCAACTGTTTGAATATGAAATTAACTGTCAAATGCTTATAACGTCTCAAATGCTTATAATGTCTCATGATATAACGTTAAATATTTTTGAAACGGCGTTAAATGGCAAATACCCGCCATTAGTTTTATAATTTACGTTTTAAATTTTCCTTAATTGTGTTTAGATTTTATTAATTAATAATTAAATTTTATTTTCATTAGTTCTTACTTAAATATAAATAAGTATGTATATATATAATAAACGACGTACGTCCGAGTGTTCCGGAGAAGATCTTCTCTCCCGCAGCATCCTGTCGAGTCTATCATACTCGTAGCGTAAAGCTGATATCTCCCGTTTCAGCTGCTCATTTTCACGTTTTAATTTTTTAATATCTGATTGTCCTGTAAATTTATAACGTACAATTATTAAAATATATATCTATCTTATTATTTATTATTACATTATTACATTGTATTATGATGAAGTTGTGTTAAATCCCGTTCACAAAAATATTTATATGAATATAATATATTAAGGTTTCGTTTTAGGATATATTCACTACGGAATTATGGTCCGTACATTTTGCCATTAAAAAACTTTTATTTAGGTTAAAACTCTTTCGTTACTCATCGAGTGATTGACACACAACGTATAATCGAGACTAGAGCCTAGCAAGTAGAACCGTGTCGCGTATTTTCAAATATGACTTAGTACTTGCAGCCTATAAGAGAGGCACTGGTAAAGTTTTTACTGATAATTTAAAAAATAATAGTTTAGTAAAATTAAAACATCTACTTAAGCGGTACGCAAAGGGAGATCACACAAAAATTTTGTTGAGGAATATTTTAAGAAACAAAATGCTGAAAGCTCTAAAGAAGCTTCCCAATTAGTCAACAGAGTACGACATTATTCAACTACAGTGATAGTTTGGTATGGTGTTAGCTATATAGGAGTGATTGATCCAAATTTTTGTGAAAAAGGTGTCAAACATCGGCACAAGTGTATCAAGATACCATTCTTGAGAAGGCAGTTAAGCCCCTTAACAACACCATGTTCAGTAACTCCTCTTGCCTCTTGGACACCGTCCAAGCGCTCTGACCGCTAAGCCACGCGATCAAGAACAAGCTTTACTTGAATTTATAATTTAAATATTAATGGAAGTTACCAAAATATAATAGTCAAAACTGCATTTAAACCGGTCTAGCCATTACTGAGACTAGCGTGCACGAACCCGCAGACGCTCTGTCTGTGACAGACAAACAGGAAAAATAAATAATTAATATTGTTTTGGGTTCTATTACATTTATAAATGGCCCCAATTACAATAATAGTTTTTCTTATATATTTTAATAATATGAAATATTAAATGAACCTCTTTCAACTTCTGCATTTATATTGATAGTGCGCAGCCGTAACTCCTCGTTCTCGTACAGCATTCCCCGGGATGATTTTCTGTCCAACCTGGTAATAACAATTTTATATACAGAATAATTTTTTTTTAGTTTTATACATATCCCACATAGAGAAAGAAGAATATAACTTTAAGAAATTGTAGTATCTACTTTTCTCAATTTGCTCAATTTCGAACACAAAGTGGCAAGGCAAAAAGTGAAAAGGTAATAATTTAAACATAACGGTTACTGCGAGTTGGAATCGAACCTATAACCATGGCTTGCATCGTCAAACTCTATAGGCAATAAATTATGAGTAATTAATTCTAATTCACGTCACCGTGGTGTAGTCGACAAGTACCTGACTACATGCGAAGGTTGTAGGGCTCCATCTATACCTATACCTGTCTTGAGAAAAATGTTAATATATGAAGTTGATTGTTGTTAAATGTTTTCATTTAGAATGTCGGGTTAGGCTGCCCTTACTGCTGAATCTACACACATATAAAAAAAAAATTTACACTTTTTTCCACATAACAGGGTAGTCAGAAAAAAGTGCCCTCACAAAAAATATTATATAAAAAATATTACAAAAATAATATTGTTCATATTTCCAAGAAAATAAATAAATAATGTGCAGAAAATGAGCAATGTTAAAAATAGAATCTATAGTTAAATAGTTCTTATTTACTTACTTTCGATTTGGTTTGACGTTGACATCTTTCCTGCGCGTGCGCAGCATGCTCGCTCCCGTCACGCTCGACATGATGCCTCCCCTCCATACGTCTATTAGCACCTGAAAAAATACCTAATTTAATATGTAAAGGAAGAACTTCCCCCCTTTTTACAAAATTAATGTTATCATACTCTTCCGGTATGAAATTTGACATAGTTAAAATTTATATGGAACATATATATTTTTTAAATTATACATTAGAATTACATTTAATTATTACAGCAAGTATTACACACGTCACACACTACTATGTGTTTGACCCACACTTCTGTAAAAGTGACGTATTGTTAAGCCGTTTATTATTTTTTATTTTATTAAAGAACTGAAATTAACTGATTTTTTATTTACGTTCTTTTTAGCTACCCGCATTTTCCGCATAGGAGTCATAGGAGGAGGAGTCAGAGAAAAATGAAATCGAGCGGCGAAACTCAACGCCGCGCTGAGTCTTAGATATTCTAAATATCAATTATATATAAAGTTTTTCTAAATTATCAATTAAATGTGTACCTATATAAATGTGTACCTATACTATTTATATATAGTTTATCAACTGGTATTAAAAATGTAATTATTCCTTATTTTAAGGGTCAGTTATAGACGATTTTATAGGAGTTCTCTAAGTTAATTGGAACAAAAATACTAAACCGTCATCCAAGAGAATACATCTGTGTATGTACTATTTTCAATCAAACATATCACGTATCTATTGGACATCCATGACAGGCTCAATTTTAAGCGTAGTTTCCATTAATGCATTAGTATCGTATGCTCTCGCGGCTTCGCTCGCGTGAACTAAAAAAATTTATAGAAAAAACTAGTCAAACCACCGTTCGGGTGAACCTGGGCCCGAACCTGGCGGATATATTTCCGAGCGATTTACGGCACTCGTTGACGTTTTCCACAGAAATACTTTTTTTTTTACCTTAAGGAAATCCGCTACGGATTGGGGACTCGGACGTGGTTATGTGGGACTCCGGACTGGCAGATGTAGGCCAACCGTTTACCCACTAAAACCTGCTCTCCACCGCCACTGGCCAGGGCCACAGGGACTACAATCTTTCGCTGGTGGCTCCCGAGAAATACCTACGCGGCCAGTGTCTACGACGTCTATCATCTGCATAGCAATGAATGCTGGGATCCTCTAACATGTCATTAATATTTAGAAGAAGCAGTGTGAAAGCAGGCGACTAGATTCTCGGCCTAGAAGCCTATAAGATGGTAGCTTAGCCAAGCGCTCCATGCCACACTTGATCGAGGGCCTTCGCCATGTCCAGACTAACTGCCAGACCCTCTCCCATACTTTCTAAAGCAGCAGCCCAGCGGCGGGTTAGGTAAACTAGAAAATCACGAGTTGAGCGACCATGGCGGAAGCCATATTGACGGTCGTTGATCAACCGGTGATCCTCCAGATAAACCAGGAGCTGGCTGTTTATTATGCTCTCTATAACTTTGGAGATCAGGGAGGTGATAGGCCTGTAGTAAGTCGGGTCGGAAAAAATTTCGAGATCGGGATAAGAGCGCTCTTCCATGACTCTGGGACTAGGCTGAATAGGTAACTGTGCCAAAATAAATGCGTTGGTACCGGTGTCAACTCAGGAGAAGATGTTTGGAGCACTAGAAGGGAGATGACATTGTGACTTGACTTGTGGAAGTCCAAAGAAGACAGAGTTCACCGACCAGCTTTTTGGCTAAACTTAACATCAAGCATTGACCTCTGGCACCACAGGATGGTTGGTGGAGTGACTTCTTGATCATCCAAAGTCGACTTCGAGGCAAAGAGAGAGCTGAAGAGATCGGCTTTCTCTATCGCCGTATGGACTACGATGTCACTCTCTGAGAGTAACGATGGATGGACCTTGCCCTGGTAGTTTATATAATAGCAGCTTCTTTGCAAAACGTACCAAACCAAGATTGTGATTTGCCACCGATTGGCACTACTAAGCTACACAAAGTTCTAATTTTTGGAGTATGGCGGTGATGACTTCACAGACAGACAGTTATTTTGGCATTGAAAATATTAGCATGGATTACGAGTATTTGCACAATTATCGTAATTTAATTCAATATATTCTTAATTCTATACGTTTTGAATTTCAATTTTTATTAATTTCATTTCAATTCTCTTGAACAAAATTAAATAAATTTGAAAATCATAAGAATAAATAAGAGGCCATAGTGACGCAGTGTAACAGCATCTGACTGTCTACTAGATAGTTGTGAGTTTAATTCCTACTCGGAGGAATAATTGTCATATATCCGCTCTCTACACATAATGTCTCGAATTCTGGTGAAAACTAGAGAACGGAGAGTCTTGCCACTCTATCACTTGACATCCTCTGTCTATCGAGCAATGCGAAAAAAAGCCTAAAGCTCAAAAAACGAGCAAAATTAGGGCTTATAAGAGCGTTTTTTAATAGAAGTATTTATAACGTGTAAAAAAATTAAATTGAATTTCAAATAATTGAATTTGATGAATATAATAATGAATTTGGTTTTGAGAAGCTATATATGTACATTCACAGCGTTAATTAATATAACATCTGACAACAAAATTATCCCATAGTTAGAAGCACATAATTATGAAACACATGGTGTTTCGATTGTACTTGTAGTGAGACGACACGCCTTGATCCTTGGAGATGATAGTTTTTATAGAGGCGTTGTCCTATATAAGCCCATGCAATTATATTTCCATGCTCCAAATATGTCAGTCATAACGCGGGTAAGGTTTTCTCATTAAATCTAACGACGTGTTCGTTGAAATTAGAAACGTGTGTAAATTATTACTCTCTCGACTACAATTTAAATATTTTTTGTTTTTATGTGCTAAAGTCGATATATTATGTTAAATATTCATATAATATCGTTATATTTACGTGTAATTATAACAAGTGAAATTACACAATTTATACAATGTAAATTAAAAACAGCTTGTAATGTAATTTAAAACAGCTTAAAATGAAGCTTAAAGAGAATTGTAACTATAATATACAATCATATCATTTCGATCTATACGTAGTGATTGTTAAAATTCGTTATAAACTTTTAAACAAGACATATTTAGAAAACGTCTAAAAATTTGAACGCAGCGGGAATTGAACCCGCGCCTCTTGAAAACCGTTCGAGCGATCTGACCGCTAATCATGCGTTCTACATCCAGGTACGTCAAAATTATTATTTTTCAATTTGGTAAGTGTGCAATTAAAAAAATGTTAAAAATCTTTAGTATTTGTGTATATGTTCTCTAGAACAAATATAAAATTAGATAAAACATACTCTAATTACGATACAAGTTAATAATTTAGAACTGAATTTATAAATAATTTGAACTCTCTTTACTATTTTTTTTAAAACAAACACAAAAATATATGCAAAATAAAAGTTCACAGAGGGCATGTGCGCGTAAATCCCATACAAATAGACCGCGCCGCCTGGGACACGACTACTTAGGTAACCAGGCCGTAATCCTAGCAGCACATGAACTCTACATAATACACGATACAGCAAAAAGTGCCTACACGTGATTAGCGGTTATTTCATTAAAATATAATGTATTTATAGACATTTATAGCTATTTATAATAATAGTGATTGATTTGTTAAAATACCTTTTAAATAGTTAGAATATTAAACTCAGGAACTCGATACAATATAGAAAAAATATGAATGCACGATATTTACAGCGGTTGTTTTATTAAAATGTGAAGTACTCATGGATGTTTATTTATTGATATATATTTATTTATTATTTTAAACATATATATAAAAAATCAATAAATAGCCATAAACATCCATAAATAATTTTTATTTTTATAAGCTGATTTATTAAGAGATAGTTAAAGTTGATAGGTAAAAAGCCATAGTTGTAAACTCGGGAACTCTATATGTTTATGAACCAATTTACAAAAACGTATGTTGGTTATTTAATAGTTTATCATATATAAATATATTTTTTATAATTAAATATATGTTGGACAATTTACATGCGAGAGTATTGTGTATTTAACATTGTAACTTTTTAGTATAGAGAATGAAAGTGTGTGTTCAAGCAATACCGAATTCGCAGAAAGAAAATGATACATGCAATTTTAACATAGTAAAGCTTAGTATAAGGTTACAAGGGAATATCTCTCTTTAATTTTAATTATCGTCTAATACATTCCAATGGCGGTTGACTGAACTCGATGGTCGTAGGTTAAGCTCCCGCGTGGCTACAATTTATATTGATAGTGTTGATATTTCTCGGGCCAAGTTAGATTAAATCTGGCATTAAGTACTGCTATCAAGCAGAAAGTAGAGAACGGAATGACTAATTAGGTTTTTATTATATCACAATATAACAGCAGGATGATAAAAATATGTATAAAAATTATAATTACTATTGGGAAAACGGAGATTTCTAAGAGTAGTTGTTGATGAATTGACAATTATTTTATCTCTTCTCACGTTAGAAAGTAATGTTTAATCAAAGAACAATACGTGCTGGCACGTGAATACAAGTAAAGATTTTGTAACACTTATATATCAGTTTTTTGGTCAGTATAGAATATTTTTAGAGGAATTAGTGGATTAATTGATAAAGCTTGAAGCCTTTTCCACTATTGAAGGGTAGGCAAAACCTGGTGTCAATACACTATGTTCTCAACTTTCTGAATAAATTCTAGGCATTGCGTGTTGCAGTGGCGCAAGTGGCTTTAATTTAATAGAGCGGGAAAATAATTTAAATAATTATGCCCCCGAGTGGAGTTGAACCTACAACCGTCATGTGTTCCACGATGTCACGATGGTCTTAAAATGTTCATTACCATGCATATAAATATAATATAATTTAATACATAACAAAATCGAATTTGAAACCTTTATTCAATATTTTTTACGGATATCAAGCATACTGGCACTCTATTATAAAAATGACTTAGCTATGAGTTGCAAAATATTACTAAATAAGACCTACATATGTCAATATTGTGGTTAGTTTGTGGTTTGTTTTTCGTTACAATTATTCAATTGATTACTGACTATCACATATTAGTTGGTGAATTATTATTTTTAAATAAGTATTAAATTGAAAAATAATTTCATAAAAACATTATAAAATAAAGCTTTTTAAGTTATGTACTTTACCATATATATATTAAGTTTTCACTTAACATTACTTGACACTTACACGAAATCTATATCAAACAGTTTTGAATTAAATCTCGACATTTGAATCATTAAAACGGATATTATGAATATTTTTTTTATAATTCGTAATAAATTTTACTCAAATAAATTACCAAGTACAAAAATCACATCAATTTACACAAAAATGTCGCAAAAAATCGATATTTTCTCACAAATTACACACTCCTCACTAATAACACAAAACGGTGCTTGCAGGGTGTAGTTATTAAAAAAAAATCTTACATAAAACACAATAGCTGGTCTATTAATTAGATTACACCCGACGGCGACTGTCGCTACTGACTACTAACTCAAGCACTCTTGACCCGCTCTCGTCTTGACTCATGCGCACTGCCCGACTAACTTAATTATGTAAAATTCTACATTTCACTTATAATATAGTTTTTATATCTCGTGCATTAAGAACTCCTTGATTTTTCGTCACATATGCTGTTTGGTATAGACTGTAGATTTTTTAGTTTTCAGTATTTCATGAAGTTTTTGAGCTTTAGACGTTAAATTATCTAATAATTTCGTTATGCATAGTAAATTTTTTGCTAAACTTGAAATAAAAGATAATGGTTATTAAAAAGACTTAAAAATGTTATGTTTACAGTACTTTACAAAAAAAAATGAAATATAAAAAAGGGGCAATAAAAATGACCATATCATTTATCAAAATTAAATCGATTCTATTAATAGGTGACTTAATTATTATCAATTAGTAAGTAAACAAGAAATGGCCGATCGATTTTCAGTTTAACTTCTTTCCTTAAACATTTTGAGATTTTAAAAGAATTTTATTTTCAATGGCAATAATTATAGAATTATAGAATAGAGTAGTAGTATGTAGAGTGTTATTATCTCGTCGTTTTATTTTCTACAATTTATTATAAAATATTAGCCCAGCCTGTTTTATTTAGACTATATATAGCCTTTCTCATGAATATAGCTGGATAGCATATATAAAAAGAGAGCCTTGTAAAATCTATACTGTAAATATATACTATACATTTGACAGAGCGTTAAAGCGACTAAAAACCCTCAATGTACTTCCAGTCTAAGCAATTTATATTGAAATCTAGTTAGTCCTGCTCATCAGATTTTTTATGCGTCGGTAAAGGTTTATGGCATATCGATAAAGGTCGAAAGGTCGTCGGTCTCCATAATTAAATTGCCTTTCATAATATTTTTGTACGTAGCGCAGTCTTACCGATATAATGTAATGTCGGTATTATATAAGACTACAAATAGATTTATATAAGAAATGTTAGTGGTTTTTTTATAATTAATTTTTCTAGCTTGTCGACTTTTGAAATTTATTATTTTAAAAAAAACAAAGTATTCTAAAAGATATAATGGAGTTTATGTGTAATATTATTAACGCATACGTATTATCCTATAGACTATAAAAATACATCTACTAAAAATATGTCCCGTGTATTTGAGTTAAAAGTTAGGAAGTTAAGTCAAAAAAAAATCTAAATTTACTCTTCACAGACTTTTCTGTATAGTGTAAAACATATTACAAATATAAATTTTTTATAAACAGTATGCACCATAATTAATATTTTGATTATTATGAACATTGAAATTGAATAGAAAGCAATATAACCTGTATACGAAACACCGCAATGGTTACTTACAGTAAAAAGTAAATCACAGTTACTTGAATTTTCACATAACAATATTTTCAGCTTCACGCTATTTCTTGGATAGCAAGATAGGCAGAGAAAACCTAGTGTCAAGACACTCCACTTTCCGCCCAGATTCGGGACACTGCGTGTTAATTGGCGGAGCTCAACGCCGCGACATAAAATATATTTTTAAATAAACTAAATAAATCTAAGTATATAGAGGAAAGTAATTCTCTTATTTCTTAGCCGAGCCGAGTTAACAGGACCTGTCAAGTGTAAGTAGTGTTTTAGTAAGAATTTTAAAACGTCTTACACAGTTTCAAAGTTTCGTTAGACTTGCCAACCTGCAATGCAGCAAGGTAAAGCTTTTAAAAAAGCTTTCGTTGAAGCTTTTTGAAATTAAATAAAAGATTACATATTGAAATTATTAATCTTTATATTTTATAGAGAATTAATGAGACCAATAAAGCGTAATGGCATAGTAGAAAAGCATGACAGGTAATGTCGGAAATTCTTGCAGAGAGTGGAGTGCGTACTTCTTGTGGAGCTTGCTATGCGGAAATAGCGTACAGGTGTAAAAACTAAGAAAAGGTTGTATGGAAAGTTTTAGTGTGCGTATATATATTTTCATTTTTATTATTATTAAATCGTCTAAGTTAAAAATGTATGTATCAAAAGTTTACAATAAATATTTCATTAGTCGGTTTATGCATATTCCTCGTTTCCTAGAGTTTATAATAGATTAAGATTAATAACGACCCTTATACAATAATCTTTTGAATTATATAACTTATATAAGCAAACCAAATTATGCCAGTTTATCTGCTACTACAAAATATTACATTTCGACACAGAAGTATACACTTGTTTAGTTAATAAGCTGTTTACAGTTTCCAGCTTTTTCTCGCATAGCATGGTATTAATGAAGTGCCTTGCACTTGAGACATTTCGTTCTCCTTTTTTGCCCGAATTCGAGGCATTGCCTGTTAAATGGCGGAACTCAACACCGCGTTTTGTCTTATCACCAGAGCGGAGAAATAAAAATTATTTATTTAGTAGTAAGATGTTATAAAAATAATTTATTAAGTTTGATATAAATTATATAATTTGAACCTTAGTGAGCTATAAGAGCTTAAAGCACAATCAACCTAACTGAATCATATTATAATAAACTAATTCACACTTTTGTAAATTAGCTAATGACGTGAAAAAGTATTATCCCTCAAATACGTTTTAAGAATTATACGTTTAAAATGGCAATAATGCGATAATTTGTAGTTCGGTGGCTTCGATGCCATCGCGTGTTCTGCTCGTGACCCTGAGACGTTATTGTACGGAATAAAGTATTTATTTACAGAAATTAATATAATTTAATTTTTATTATTTAATATAAAACTATTAATATAAAATATAATTAATACATTTAAATGTTATTTATATAGAAAATTGCCACGATGCTCATGTAAAAGTGTTTCTAAATTAAAAGAAACCCTTTCGTCCCTTCAGAGAGAACCTAGTGTCAAGACACTCCGTTTTCCACTATCCGCCTGAATTCGAGACATTGCGTGTTAAGTGTCTCGACTCAACATTGCGCTTTGTTTTAGAACAGGAAAAAAAAACAATTGAAATATAATCGTTTCCCCGAATAAGAATCGAATCCACAACCAATGACGTTGACAGCCAAACACTGTACTACTGGGACACGATATCCTCTTTTTGCCAAATTCAACAACAGGAATAAAGGACGGTAGAAGAAAAGAACCTATATTGAATATTATTTCATGTTTCTATGTGCTGTAGTGGCGTAGTTAAGACATTAGCGCACACCATTGTTTTGAGTTCGATTCTAACTCTGGTCAAATTTTTTACGACACATTATGTAATGTTTCTAAAAATGAGTAGTATATAAGCATTTAATATAGAAAATTTAAATATTTTAAGGTAACGCAAAAGCGATCTAACACAAATGTCAACTATAAGCTTAATGTTTTACTATAACTGCATTTATATTTATATGAGATTGAATTTTCTTGCGATTTTTAACGTAATTTTTGAATGTTTCCTTTGAATGTTAACAAAATTACAACGTTTTAGTTTTCAAATCGCTGTCGCATGAAGATGTGTGGTTGTAATTGTACCAGTCTTGGTACGACCCGCCGATAAGGTGTTTAGAAGTAAAAATATTTATGATTAGGGCTTAGTTAGTTAGTAGATTTTGGCATAAAAATATTTTTTCCTATATTTTATGTGGGAGGCAGTTTTTCTCAACAATTATCAAGAAATTTGAGAAAACTTATAAGTTACAAAAATTAAAATTTAATTTACTATAAACGCTTCTTATTTCGTTTTATAAAACAAGTAATAAGGGACTAGTTGTTTATGACTTATTGACATTTTGTAATCGTAAAGCATTACAAAATTATGTTTTTAATAACGACGAACGATAGAATATTACTAAAACGATAATTTCTATAAAAAATTGCTTTTAATTTCTAATGTCTTCGTCATTCATATTTAGATTACCCATATCTAGAAATTCATAAAACTCATTATAATTATATTAAACTTATATTTTACTTACAATTAAACAAATAAATACTACAAGACTTAGTCTCAACCATTTCATTATGTGAAAGTAGGGTTGCAATAAAAGCGGATATCTCGGGCGTGTCGCGGGCAGCGGGGACGGGGCGGCGGCGGCAGCGGGTAGCGGGGCCCAGTACTGTGCCGTGCGCCGGTCACGCCACTCGCTCCCGCGCCCGCTCCGCTACACGGCTGTACCGCTATGAAAGTCAAGATTAAAGGCGCTCGAGCCAAAAACATGGACAAGCTAATAGCAGCTGTCCAAGCTAGAGAATGCCTATGGGATAAAAGTTATAGGGGACATAGAAACAGATTCAAGCTGGAGAGGTACTGGAATGAAGTGGCAGCGGAAGTTGGGACTACTAGTAAGTGACTTTTGTTACTTCGCGAGTTTGCTAGTGAGAAGGGAGCGGGCAGCCATATTTGTGTTTGTTATGTTGGCACTTGCCACTTTGTTTTGGTGGGGCATAGATAATAAATAATATGATAATGTCATATTGTCATATGTGGAATAGCGATTTTATAATAAATTAGATACTATTTAATATTTTTTAAACTTATATACATAATCTTAATAACAGTTTGCTTTGTATTTCTATTTATATCTTGTATAATAGTAAAATAAAACATAATATATTATTTTGTTATATCGTTTTAGTGAAATGAAGAAAATGTTTAAAAATGTTTTTATACTTAAGTAAACCTACTACGACAAACCATCTTGAGATTAGAAAAACTAAGCTGCACTATTTGTGTAAGTGCAAAAGCAAAATCAAGAGTAGCATAATGAATTTTATAACAAAAACCAATGTCAAAAATAAATTATATTCAACTATTCATTATAGTTGAACTCGCGCCAACTAATAATAAATGCAGGCGGGTTTTGATTAATTGTGATAACAATATTTTGGCATAATAAATTGTCGCATTTTTGTAGAAATAGAAATTCCCTGAATAATATTTAATTTTTTAAGTTACAATTGTAAGTTTGAAATCCATTTTCAGAGGATTGTTTATATGGACCTTGATCTTTTTTATTATTTTAACATTTTATAAAACGTATTAAAAATTGAATGTTGTGAAGTGTATTTTTATTTAATAAATAGCATTCTTATATGTTAGAAATAATATTTAACTTGGTAAAAATTTGTAAAAAATTTTCTATAGATATACAACATTTAAAAGTATTTCTATAGAGATATACTAAGAACAAAAATAAGTAGCAACACGCATTTAAAATTTTTTACGTATCTGGATAGAACGTATAGCTTATAGGTCACAGCCCTTGGACGGTTTCCAAAAGGCGCAGGTTCGAGTCCCGTTACGTTCAAATTTTAATACGATTTTTAAATGTTATTACCCGTTTTAGTTTAATGCGCTGGTTTTGTCTTCTTAGGACGCAATTTTTAAATAATAACGCAGCATATTCCAAGAATTAACGAAAGAATGCTGAAATAAAAAATATTTAGAATATTTGAATCAGGCTAGACAAAGGGATGATCACGTAAATTAAAGAATTGGCTAAGTCGTAAAAATAAAACTTATTAATTTAATTATGCCACTAAAAATAAATATTTTATTAATAAAAAATATATATTAATTTTACTTGCATAGCAGAGTAGGCAGAGAGAAAGAAGACAGGTCGTTCTATTTTCTACTTAAATACATACATTGCATGTTGAGTGGCGGAATTCAAAGCCATGCTTGGTCTTATTAATGAAATGCGGAAATGAACATGTTTTAAATATTATTATTTTCCCTAGTTGGTTCGAACCCACAACCACCGAGTTTATATTCAGACGCTATTACACTGCACTACGATGGCCTTTATATTACGTGTATGATTGTAATATAAAAATACTCACACTTTACTAAATGCATAAGCTTAGGCATGTATACACAGTGCATATACCAAAATAACATTTTTTGTCCTTCTATCTGTCTGTCTGCTTCTTCTGGCTAATCTCTGGAACGGCTGTGCCGATTCTGACGGGACTTTTACTGGCAGTTAGCTGGTGTAATAAAGAGTAACATGCTTCTTTTTATAACTCGACACGGGGAGAGCTAGTATATAATACATGTTCTAGTTTTGTATAACCGATTATGATTTAATAAATATTATTTAATAGGTGTATCAATTTAAATATTTTCTCTTAATTTCCAGGCTTAAACTGCAGAAAGAAATGGAAGAATCTCAAAGATCAATGCCGGAAGGAAATGAAGAAATCTCCGAACGTGTCTGAATGGCCACATTTTCAGAAGTTAAATTTTATTCATCACCAATTTTTGGCCGAAGATGAAGGCGATGAAGACACGACTGATGAAGTGTTCAGCGCTTTAGACGAATCTATTAAACGCCCAAAATTAGGCTATACGATGCGCAAAAAACTTCTTGTGAACAAGAGACGAACTATCGATGTTGACATGAACAAGTTGATTGAGTTAGTTCAAGCTAGGGATATTATTTGGAACAGACAATTGAAAGGTCATCACAACTGGTACAAATTGGATGAGAGCTGGAAAGAGGTTTCTCAGCAGTTAGGAGTTACGCGTAAGTTCTATTTTGTGTATGATAGAACTCTTTCCTTGTCATCGGCGATAATTTACTTTGTTCGCAACAAATTATTTAGAAATTTTGAAATGCACAATAGAAATATATTCAGTATATTTTGTACTGTGTTTATTTTTATTACCTTAAAGTAAAAAAAAACTCAGCTGAGGCTCAAGAGACTTACAAAAAAGTCCGTTACCGTTAAACGTTCTGGTCGTCCTCTAGTTGATATGAGGACTAAACCATTATCAAAGAAATTGTTGTAATACACCTAAAATTTTTAAGTGTTAATCACACACTTAGGAAATTGAAAAACATATTTAGAAATTGGACTCTTGGACGGTTTCCAAGGAAATAAGAAGAAAAAATGTAGTATTAAATTTGGTATTACACTTTAAACCTATTTATTAAGTTTTATTTTATACAATTTTTATGTGTGATTCTTAACTATTGGTTCACAGTTGTAACTGTGAACCAATAGTTAAATTGCTAACGTTGCTGATATAAGACAATGTTAACGTAAGTAGAATATATATATATATATCATACAAAATCGTATTAATATTTACAGGTGACGAAGCAAGACTTAAATGGAAGTATCTAAGAGACCAAGCGCGTAAAGAAGTTCGTAAACAGGGCTCCGAATGGGAATACTTGCCAAAACTACAATTCTTAACCAACCAGTTCAACGATTATGAAGGTAACGACACAACTGACGACCATTTCACACAAGACCAAGATTTCGACACCACACCTGATCAAAGCAGCAGCTTCTTCAATATAGAGCCAACGCCTAACGAAGTTAACGTAAAAGATGATGAATTTGATGAATTCGATACAAAACCTATCATCATGGAGACCGATTTCTATGATGACGATGATGAGGCACAGAAAAATGCTGCAAACAGTGATGTACCAGAAGTTGCTAAGGACGAGGATATAGGCTTCTTCAACAGTTTAATTCCACACGTCAAGAAGTTAGGGCCAGCTAAGAAGTTGATGTTACGAATGAAAATTCAAGAATTAGTGTATAATACTGTGTATAATACAGTGTATAACGAGACATAGGACCGGCTTTATAAAGAAGACCTCGGGGTACTTCTTTTGAATAGTTTAAACGTAATTGACATTTAACTAACAGTGTTAAAACGTGAAAAATGTGAATAGTATATAATAAATTTAAGTTTAAAGCAACATAATATATTATCTTAAGCATTATCTTAACTTAAATATAAAACCTATTTTCTGAATTGGCAAAAACAAGTAAATAATTCGTTTTAGTTGTAGAAAATAATAAAAGGTTAAAAAGGATAAAAGTATAACAATAAAACTACATACGCCTAGTCAATTTCACTTGACTGACCGAAGTCATGAGTTTGATTCCAAGTCAAACTTCAGTGTTATGGTCATACATACATAAATATTTCTTTATATATATATATATCAATTTGTGTACATAGTTTTAATCGTAAGCACTGAGCAAAAACGTAGGCACTGTTGTGTGTAGTGTGAGATACAACCTACCAGTGTTTTTAACATTTTAAAGTGTTAATCACACACTTAGGCATAGAAAACGTTCTTGTACAACGCATGGCTTAGCAGTCAGAACGCTTGGACAGTTTCCAAGAGGTGCGGGTTGGAATCCCGCTGCGTTCAAATTGTTATAGGTTTTCTAAAAATATGTTATTCAATTTCCTAAGTGTTTAATTAACACTTTAAAACGTTAAAAACACTGGTAAAAACTACGCAGAAGTTGCAGTTACTTCCACTTGACACATATTCGTTAACGATCAGACAGTGTAGGTGACTGAAATCTAAATTTTTCACAACAATCGTTTGCTGAAGATACAAGCAATTCTTTACACCGGACACTCTTATCTCTGTTCCCTCTGGTGGTGTACTATGTTGGTAACAGAGTGTACGAACGCCGTTACCGTACACAGCAACAAGGTTTTCGTTGATGGTGTGCTGTATCGGTAACAAAAAGTGGCTAGGTTTGCGCAGCGCCTAAACTAGTCAAAATCATAACAAACTGCTAATAAACTAAAATAATATCGCTGTTTTTAGTAAAATTTTAAGAAATAAGAGTTTTATTATATAAAGATTATACATTTTCAAACATTACTTACAATAACACTAACCATATATTAGCTCAAATAAACTATGTGTAATTTAAATATATTTAGGGATAGGTGCATTTGTAGTTGTATTTTATAGAAAATTTAGAATTTGAAGCCCCCTTTTTCCCGTATAGTAGGGCAGGCAGTGAGAACTTAAGTGTCAAGACAATTTCCGCCCGACTTCGAGACATTGCGTATCGATTGGCGCTCAACACAGCGCTTTGGTTTGCGACCAGACTATAGCGGAGTAATGAAAGTTATCAAATTATGATCAACCAATCTTACTAATAACGTATAATTTTAACATAATAAAAGTGGCTGTTAAATTAAGAACTTATTAAGAATGCTATTTAGGTCTAAAATGTAAATAAAAACCTTAAAAGCACAGAATACACTAATAATGTCAACGTAATAATTAACTTTTGCCTATTACATAGTTTTTATATTATTTATTCAGCTTCACGCTTTTTTTCGTATAGGTAGTCATAGAACCTAGTGTCAAGACACTCCGTTATCCGCTTTTCGTCCGAATTCGTGACATTGAGTGTCGATTGGCGGAACTCAGCACGGCGCTTTTTGTCCGCCGGAATGGAGAAATGAAAATAATTTGAATAAAAACATTTCACCGAATGGTAATCGTTCCCACAACTAGACAGACGCTGGTACTATTGGGTCACGATGTCCCCAATAATATGTAAAACAATGAATTTATAGATCAACATTATTGTTCATCTCATGACCGAAATTTCACAGCTTTTTAATCTAACTTTGTTAACGGCAGTTGGTAGTATACTATTATTAATACTAGATTTCCTGTTATTATATCATTTATCATAATATTATTTACATAATAATTCCGATAGTCTCATACAATAGTCCAGTACTCAGTTCATCGAAATTCCATTCCATAGTCCCAGCATTGCGTTGCAGACTTTCCATAGTTCCTACGCTTTAGCCGGTGACCATCTCTGGGCAAGGGCTTAGCCTCTAGTTGATGGACCTGTCCCCCCACGCAAGCCTTCCACAGGACCGGATTCTTGTGAACTCAATAACTTTTTCGAGAGACATAATATTAATGTAAACAGTTTTAATTAACTGTTTTATAATAACTCCATAATATAGAACATTTAAGGAACTAACTAAATATCTATTACAATATATTTGAAGCATAGCTGTTTTTACCTATCACCAAGTATTCAAATCGAAATGCCTTATATTTTTAAAGAAATTTGTATTTGAATGAGTAGTCTTGGATGATACATACAAAAAGTTTTTTTTATAAGCATAATATGTTATTTTTTATTAGATTCATTAAAAATGAGAGTTCTGTAGTAACTAAGATGTTGTATAAATTTAAGTATAAATAGTGTTCTTAGAAGATTAAGGAAATGCTATAATTGTGTGTTTGAAGATTGTTTTAGGGAACGATGGGGCTGACATTTTTGTATTATTACATAAAAAGACCCTAAATAAAAATAGATTTAAAAAAAAAAAAAGTAAATCGGTTTAAAATCTATATGATGAAATACTTCTTAATTGTAATTCCAAGTATATACAGTAAATCCCCGTTACGAGTGTTCGCGCCTCTTGAACGCACGGCTTAGTATTCAGTAGGCTTGGATGACTTCTAAGAGGCGCGGGTTCGAACCCCGCTGCGTTAAAAAAAATTATACGTTTTCTAAAAAATCATTTTCAATATTAAAAATTGTTTTGTTCTTTCTCTGAAATTGATTTCTATTAAATGAGGCTAGGTTTTATTTATATTCAAAATACCTTTTTTATTTAAGTTTTTTTTTTTACCGTTTTGAGTTGTTGGAAATTACATAAAAGATGTTACAACTATTATCTTCGTATCTTTTTTAATTCTGATAATTTGTGATAAAATTATTGTAATACCTCAACTACAAAAAAAAAGATTTTGTTATACATTGGCAGCTTTTTAAAATAAAAACAAGGTACATACCCTAATTACTCGTGAATATGCCCATGCAATTCAGAAAATTATGGTTAATGCAGAATGACTGGTTATATTTTTTAAAGATCGTTTGTGTTAATTGTTTTTTTATCTTGTAATTAAGACATTTTGATTTTTGTGCTAACATTTAAACATTTACCTACCTAACCTACTTTAAACATTTCTAGTATATAGCGAATTTTAAAATATAACATATGACATAAAAACCAACTTACTCTATTCTTTTGTTTTTATGTTTCTTTTAGACCAATCATTTTTTATTTGACGCTAACTTGAATATTTTATATAGTCCTTTTTTTAAATAAACGTAATTTTAACATATTGACTAGAACACAACTCTATTCAGCCCAAAATATAAATAATTTCAAATGAACATATAAAATTAATTAATGATAAAAATGCAAAAAAAAATTTAAAATTAATTTTAATTTGCCTGTACCACATACACTAACTTACCTAAATATATCGTTAAATATTTATCCATCCATCCATCGCTAGCACGGCACAATGGGTCGCGAAACGCGTTTGCTTGTAGGGTCGATTTCCAATATATATATATTTAAGTTTCTTCGCTCTAATACCTACCTAAGACAAGCTTCACGCTGTTTCTCGCAGCAGGGTAGTAACAGAAAACCAATTAAGACAGTTCAACGCCACCCATTGTTTACCTTAGCTTTGTTCATCGGCGTTGAGCTCGGCTACTCAACACGCAATATCTCAAATTCGGGCGGAAAGTGGAGAACGTATAGTCTTGACACTAGTTTCTCTCTGACTAATCTGCTATGCGAGCAAAAGCGTGAAACAGCTAAAAATATTTATATTTTTCCACATTCCTATTACGATCCTTACATTATAGTAAGAAAATAAAGAACAATACGATCAGCTTATTATACATAATACATAATACCTGGATTATATGAAAATATATATATATATATTCATATAATCCAGGTCAAGGTATCAATTATCAAAGTTTTCATTTTTATCGAGTTTCAAGATTTTTTTATCAAGACAAGGTTTCATCTCAGGGACGACATTTTCATCTCTTTGAATTTTGTTCGAAGTCACCTGACCTTGCAATCTTTTAACTGGGTCAATATTGAATATGGGTTTGTACTTTGTCAACACATTTTGGGTGCTTTCTAAGATTTTTATTCATGTTTTACAACAAGTATGTATATATAGTTATTAAATATACAATAAATATTCATAGTGTTAAACTTTGAATAGTTTTTTTATCGATGTGTATAGTACGAGAAGAATAGAAATGTTTTTTCCAAAGAACAAAATTGTCAGTTCTTTGTATCTAAAGTTACTGTAACATTAATAAATACATCGTGAAGGCAAAAGATACTTGCAGCTTGCTTTGGCTTCCATTCCACTCAAAGAAGTCGTTACAAATGCTTTCTTAACTTTGGGTAGTCAAAGAGCGGCGTAGAGTTCCTCTTAAACAGTCAGGAGAAGAGAACAGAGTCATTATGGGCATTCATTAGTAAAATGATAAAGGGCTTATATTCTCTTTTTGTAAGTCACTAAAATTCTATATACTCTTTATGTGTAGAGGACAAATAGACACTAAACCTAAAATTTAAGGCCAAGTGTAATAATGGATATATAATATGTATGTGTAAAATGTTGGTATGTTACGGATAAATAAAAAAATATATAATAAAATGTTTTTTTTTGCTTTATTCTACTATATTAGTCGTCAATCTATTTGATATTGGAAAAGTAATCAGTATCAAAAGTGATTTAGTCCTTAATTGACATTAAAAAGCTCACAAACAAAAAACCATAGTGAAATAGTTCTTATTACCAAATTGAAACATATAACCTTATTATTACTGATCCCTTATTGATTGATATTTAAAAATACTCATTCATTATAACGGATGTGACCTAATTACGTATTAAATACAGATGTTTCCAGAACTAATAATGGCTTTAGCTTGACTGAAACGGTAAGTTGTTTTCATTCAAACCCAAAATAATCGTGAATTATTGTAACTAACCCGAATCGATAATTGATCGGGATCTACTATGATTATTTATGGCCCCATTTATACAAATGTGTCTAATAATCTGATATTGAACTGATAGATATGTGTTTTGTTTAGAAATATTAGGTGTGTGGCATTTTGTAATGTATTAATACACAATAATAGAGTTGTTTCCTATAGAAGTGTATTTTGCGTCGAGAATTGAATCCTTCAAACAATATTTTAAAGTTTTGAATTAATTCACTTTTAAATATTTACTAGTATGCATATATTCGACGTTGTGTACAGTTGCGTAAATCTAATCTTCTTATGCAATTGTATAGAGAAGGCCGGAATAACTTGTCGCTAAGGCTTTTCCATTTCACCCTTGAAATGCACGATGTCTATGATTTTCTGCCAAGACACTGCGTTTTCCACTTTCCACCCGAAAACGAGACATTGCGTATTGAGTGGCGGAACTGAACGCTGCTCTTTGTCTTGGGCACCATAGTGGAGATATGAAAATAATTAAAATATAATCATTGCTCCGAGTGAGAATTGTACCCACAATCAATTGTGACAGTCAGACACAGTGGGACAGCCCACTGCGCCATGATGACCTACCTACCTATATAAGAGGAAAGAGCCAAGTCAAAATCAAAAAGCAGCTAACGTTGTTTCTAGTATATTCAGCAGGTGTGCAGAGAGAATGCAGTGTGAATTCATTCCGTTCTCCGGTTTCCTCTGAATTTTGAAACATTGCGAATTGAGTAGCGGTACTAAATAAAGCCGGCTGTTTGTTTTACCAAAGCGGGAAAATTAATCACTGATATACAAATATTGAAATTTTGTGTACATTTTGACAATTAATATTTTATACAGTAACCAAAGAGGATGTCGTTTACTCATTTTTACTGATAAAATTTCAGGAATATTAAAAAATATCAGACGGTCGGTCATAAATACTCGTATTTAATAAAACTTTATAGATTTAAGTAATTGCTTCAACCGATGTTTAAAAAGAAGGAGGTTTTCATTTTAACTGTATTTTTTTATGTGTATTATACCCCCCATAAGTTATTACCGGGTAAACCAATTTTAAAGATTATTTTTTTATATGATAGCTAGTACTTCTCACGTGGCCCCGTTCATTAGGATCTGACGAGCGTTGTAATAGCTAATGACACAAAAATTCGTTGATATTGGTTTTCTCATTTTGTAGTAATAAAATTATTATTATTTCACTTTTATTTAATAAATTTAAGTCAATGGTACATTTATTTACAAATTGCATAATATTGACCGAAAATATTGTTTCTTCATTCTCAATGCAGTCTTATATTCGGATACGGGTCGATCACCTGACGTTAAGTAAAGCTATAAATTATATTTAAAAGCTTAAACATACCGTTGCATTCAATTATTCCTTGTAATAATATTTTATATTAATCTCAGTCATGATGACCCACAGCGTTTTAACTCAGTGTTTTCTACCAAATTATTTTAATGGATAACATCTAAGAAATTTAATAAGAACGAAGCTTTAAGCTCTCCTGCTTTCACATTTTTCGGTTTAGATTTGTATATTTTAAACAATAGCGCTACGATAATATATAACTGTAGTTAGTGGAGTAGTTAATAATTTAAATTTATTATAATTTTTTTTTATTTTATGAGACCAAAAGTATTTATTAGTTACCTATATACGTCTTTCTATTGAATGAACACTTATATCGTAAAATACATATTTAGAAAATGTATAAAAATTTTAACGCAGCGGCATTTGAACCCGCGCCTCTTGAAAACCGTTCAATATACGTACAATATATATATATATACGTTTTCTAAATATGTCTCTTTCAATTTCCTAAGTGTGCGATTAACACTTAAAAAAAATGTTAAAAAAACTTATATCGTATGTATCTATTTTATAACAATGTGTACAATTTACATTGATATTGCATTTCAATCATAACAGTGTACGGTTGATTTGATTGCATATGATAGCATTCCATGGTTTCACAGTCCGCCCATCGCGTTGCAGGGGGAGGTATTCAGAGAAGAGGGGCTGGCGATCCAAGCGTCATTATTAAAGGGTCTTTAAAATGTGCATTAATACTCGCCTCCTCAGTCCCAGCTCTTCTCTATTTGCCTAATCAAATTGGAACTAATCCTAGTAATGCAGTCAATGAAATAGCGAGAAATGAACTGACTGAACTGCACTTGTAGTTTTAGGACATTTTAGTAATTTGGGAAAAAAGCAATGATAACTCATTGATATTCTGTTGTATTTCATTCAACAGACACTTTGTATGCTGGTGTGAGTATAATGGAGAAATTCAAATATTTTAAATATAAATGCGTCATAACTAAAAAATATATTATCAATTAAAAATAAAAATATAATATATTGAGACCAATGTGGCGCAGTGTGACAGTGTCCGACTTTTTAATACTATTGTTTGTGGGTTCGATTCTCACTCGGGGGAATGATTATATTCAAAATATTTTCATTTCGGATACCTAAGACAAAGCGCGGCCTCGAGTTACACAACTCAACACGCAATATCTCGATTTTCAGGGGGAAAGTGGAAAACGGAGTGTCTTGACACTAGGTTCGCTTCGACCATGCTATGCGAGATAAAAGTATATAAAATTTTAACAAACTGTATAGACGCATCATTATAATATATGTAATTTCAATTTTATAACATTCTTTAATTCCACTTCAAAGTTTATCGTCTTCAAAACATACCTATTATTTCGAAAGCAGAATCGTTTACTGTTATTTATTGTAACATTGTGGTATTATACCGTTCTCTCGATTGTTTTACGACTGTTTTTGGCCGAGATTCAATCATATGATGAGTCATTGCGTTTCAGCTATCGTGATCAAAGAGCATAGCCTGCTTATACTTTCGTATGAATGAAGATTTCATATAGAGGTGTACAAATAAACCGTTTACACGTTGTATTTGTAATTTTATAACAGGTGTTAAAGTGAACGAGTCAATAGATGAATGTATGTAAGAATGGAAAATTATAGAATTGTTAAATAAATAGTTGAACTTGGATTTGAACCTGTATCCCTTTGGTAGTTTTAAAGTCAATTTTTATTTCAAACTCACTTACATCTATCTGAAAACTCATCGTGGCGCAGTGGGACCGCATTCACATGTAGCCGCGATTAGTTGTGAGTTCGATCCCCACTAGAAGTATTATTTATATTTAAATTATTTTCATTTTCCGCTTTGGTAAGACAAAACTCGATCTCGTCGAAAAGTCTCGATGTCGGGCGGAAAGTGGAGAAAGGACTGTCTTGACACTAGGTTCTCTCTGCTATGCGGGAAACAGGGAAAAGTTTTTCTTCATTCGATAAAAAAACTTTTGGTGGATGTAGGTACATATTTGTCGAAGTTAGCATTGTCTCCCATCAATTCAGATTAATGTTTCAAATATTAAGTATAAAGTTAAAAATGTAGAAGAATTACTTCTTCTAATAGTCTAAATCGATATGTTACTAATTACAACTTACAGGTAAAATCGCTATAATATAGTATATAGTAAATTAATATTATATAAAAATATATAATATATAAAAATATAGTAAATTAATAATTTCTGTGTCATAGGTTTACTGCGGTTACACGAGGGATAAATGTTTCTCCTGACGCTTAAAAATATATACATGCATATCGATCTTCTAAATTCCATTCAGTTTGATTAGAGCTTTATAGCTTGGAAGTTAATCTCACCGAAAACAGTAATGTGAAAATGACAGCCAAGTTCAATGTCAAGATAAATGAGTGACAAGTTCTGTAAATAATAGGGAAACTTATTTCTTAGAACATAAGACATTCAAAAATAAAGTTAAAATACAATTTAATTTTTTTATTACTTTAATTACTATTTGCAAATATAATTCTTAAACTTCTACAGTAGAATTGTTTACACAAAGCAGATAACTTCTTCTCCAGCATTGTTAAATTTCTATCTCAATGCATTCAAAATGAACAAAGTAATTTAGATTTAGAATTAGAATTTAAATGAGTAAAGCTACCAATGGCTTTCTGTGCATTTATTTTTAAGATTGCACTTGAGTCTCAAAATCACTGACACTGCCTCGAACTTTTCTCTGTGTAAGACGATAGGCCCAGAACCTGCACGGTGAATCCATGGAATGTTAAAGAGACACTCGACAAATATTTTGTCTGTGACGACACCCACTCATAATCTTGATATACCTTGGCTGTAATTTTCACATTTATGTTTTAATGGGATATAATTTCGTCTGTAAGATTTTATATGCGTTTTCTGTTATGATTAAATTGTCTAAGTAACAAGGGAAGCAATTGTTTACGACTAAAGAAGTTTCTTATACTTTCTATCTAGGAGGAATCAAATAAGTTTATGTTTAAATAAAAATGTACTGTATGTAACTTTCTATTACTTTTATAAACTTAAGAATACCTCTCTTAACTTAAAAACCGATATTTACTAATTGCCTTCCCACCTAAAATAAACCATAGTTGAGTTAACTAAGGATTTTATTATATACTAATATCCAACAATGGCAAGTCACTCAATTTATTGAAATGATAAAGACTTAATAGCAATTTATAAGGTAACGTTTCGAAACGACCAAACAGCACAGATAGGTTTACAGCAACAAATGCACATATCGCTTGGGTATTTTTAAATTGTTTTCATATTTCTGCTGTATTAAATTATATATATATAATATATATATTACAATGTGGTTAAAATAGATATATAGTTCTCGTGCGATAATAGACATGGATATTGTCTGAATGTATACGCGATGGTTAGGGTTTCAATCTTGTTTAGAACAGGATTTTTTTATATCATATAACAAAGCCCGGCGTTGAGTTGAGTCACCAAACGCGCAATATATTGTCTGAAGAAAAAATTAAGAACGAAGTTTTTGTTAAAGCTTGTCTTGGTTCTTTCAGCCTACCCTGCTATGTGGGGAGTAACGTGAAGCTCCTTCGTTTTCCTTTTTATTTTACCAAATAGTGTTTTTCAGGAGTAAATGTACGAGGTACTAGTAAGTAATTTGAAAGAATTTGGGTATACTAATACATTATAATCAAATTCTCCGCTTCCCGAGATTGTTTCAGGATCTCATCATCAGACCTTGATCTCATAATAATGGAACGACTATGGCAGTATATCCGTCCAAATATTTTCCAAATAGAAGCGTCTTGAAATTGTAAATCGAATATTTTATACTTATTTACTTTTTTAAAATATATATCATATATAGTTTTTTATTTAAATTGTTGACATTTAGAATTCTACATACAAATCCAATTTCATGTTTATATTTCAAATAGAATTTGAAATATGAATATTCAAAAGTGGCTCGAAATTGTTCATGTAATATTTCGTGTAACTCAATGCCTAGTGTTCAGCGTCACCAGTTCTAATATAAAGTGATATTCACGTATTAAACTGCGCACAAATCGGTATCAACTATTTAAAATTTATGATGAAACCTTAATATATAGCCTTTCGTTAATTACCTTTCATACAATATAAATTTTCAATAATTAACAATTTTATACGTAATTACAATATTATAAATGTTCTTTTATACAGCTTCACGCTTTTCCCGCATAGCAGGGTAATTTGAGGGAACCTGACAAGTGTAAAGACACTCTGTTCTTCCCTTTTTGCCCGAAATCGAGAAATTGCGTGTTGAATAACGGAAATCAACGCCGCGCTTTGTAATAGGTACCAAAGAAAAGAAATGTATTTTTTTAAATGGAAGCATTTCCCTGTATGGGAATCGAACCTACAACCAATCGCGTATGCAGTTAGACGGTAACATTTCACCACTGAAAACATTTCTAAATTAAAAAATCTACAAAAAATTGACCTTTACTAAACCCAAACCAAATTAAAGTGTACCATAAACATAAACGAACAGACGGCCTTGCCTACTAATAACTCAGTGTTTACTAAACGCGTCTTGGAAAGTTATGGGATATAATATTAAAACGAAACCTCTATGAAGATAATAAAAAAAATCTGTTTCCTCAGTTCATATTTTGCTTTGCGTTTTTAATGTATTTTATTAGCGAACTATTATGAAATTGGGCTCAAGCAATAAAACAGTACTGTTTTATCATTTTATTGAGATATCGTATCAAGCTTTTGTATGTAATAGTAGTATTGTATATATTATTTTCCAACCTTTACGCTGTTTCCCGCAAAGCCAAAGGGAACCTAGTGTCTAAACACTCCGTTCTCCACATTTCGTGGACATTCGAGAAATTGTATGGCAACGCCACGATTTGTCTTTTAAAACATCTGTGTTAATAATAACGCAATACGTGTACAATTGTGAATACAACTTGATACAACTTTTCAATGTGGAAGTGTGGGTTGATAAGTTGTGGAGTGATTTAGAGAGCTCTGAAGCAAAAAACCATCAACGAAAAGGTCAAAGGATGCGCAGTTGTGGATTGAAGAAGATTTGGAACGCGAGCCTCCTGCCTATTCTGAAGAAGATTTAGTACTCTTAGTGGAATACTACACACATATCCTAGACTTATTTTTGGAAGAGAGCATTATCAAGCTTCTAATCAAACTATCATAAACATACAAATTGAAACTAAATTTGTACTAATTACTTAGAAGTAAAAGGCCCCCTACCAGGACCGACGACCTGGTCAAGGTTACCAGATGCCTCTGGATGCGGAACCACAGGACCGATCGTCGTGGAGATCCTTGGGGGAGACATATGACCAGCAGGGGGCGTCGAAAGGCTGGAACGACGACGACGATGTCGAAGTAAAATTAGTAAAATAAATACCTATTATATTATTTCACTACGACATTACTTCAAATATAAATAATTTTAATAGTAAAAAATAAAAACAGTTTAGTAAAAATAATTCATATATACTTCCCTAAAACTACAATATATCAGCCTAGCGGTACCATATGAGACCCATTGGTTTTTCCAAATCTAATAATTCAACTCAACTTGTATAGTTCATAAATGTGTTTAAACACTTTTAATAACCTTATATTAAAAAAATAAATTGAAATAGAAACTCATATATATCATATCATTGAATAAAAATGAAATTCTGAAATGTTTAAATAATTTAGGTCATAATGGGTTAATGAAAACGTTACTAATAGCATAGGTATGCCACCTACCTACTAACTCAGTAATGGGGAAGCGTCTGATTGTAAATATGATAGTTGTAGGTTCCCTTAAGTGAATAATTATGTATATTTTTTATTTCCCTACTCCGGTAAGATAAAGTGTTCTCCCACTAACACGCAGGAGGAAAGTGAGAGTGTCTTGGAGCTTTCCCTCTCCCTGCTATGCGAAAAAAAACTTAAATTGTTTTTTTTACTACCTGATATTAACACAAGTCGACCACGGACTACTATAAAGAGTAAAAAAAAAATTTATAATATTCTTTCTCTCTCTCTAT
The DNA here is from genome assembly GCA_038994665.1 of Podotricha telesiphe. Taxonomy (NCBI): domain Eukaryota; kingdom Metazoa; phylum Arthropoda; class Insecta; order Lepidoptera; family Nymphalidae; genus Podotricha; species Podotricha telesiphe. The sequence continues at coordinate 809,876 of JAOYRR010000390.1, forward strand.
CTAATTATATAAAATTATACGCGATTAATCTGGTATAAATAGTTTGATTTAATCATCATCATCGCTGTGTATTTATAATATATTACCAATACAGTGTGTAAAAAATGATCTTAGGCTGATTGTGAGACAACCAACACTCTAGAAAGAAATAAAGGACAAAATATACTATTTTAATCTAGAACAAGTGAATATAGTAGTATATTAAATAAGTATTTAATGAACGTTTAGTAGAGACCACAGTATACACTGTGCAATAGATATGCAATATTACCGGTCATAGTTTTAGACATTTTTGCCTACCTATGATTAGTAATGATTAATGGAAAGCCAGCGTATTTGCATATATGAGACCCTTCCCACACTGCTGATGTCGAAGCTGAAATGCAGCACGAGTACGGCAAAAGAATTGACGCAAGAAAAATTTCGTACCGTGCAGTATGCGATGCATAGCTCAGCGTTCTCAGCTCGTTTAGCGTAGATACAGCTTAGCTTACAGAGTTCCCATTTCATATACATTATGTCATATGTACATTAAAGCGAAATTGCAGTAATAAAAAAGAATAAGATGAGGTTTTATGCACGGTTGATCGATCGGCTGATGATATTAGAAAAAGTCCCGTGAAAACTTAGGCCTGAAAGAATCCTTAAGGCAAAAATTTTAGGTAATAAATATATTGTTTCAATATATATTTTTACAAAAAATATACAATTTCAATATATATTTGATAATGTAATGTATGTACAGTAAAATCTTCATGATTTTATGAAAGTCGGTGATGTACATAATATTAATACTAGAAATAGGCTTAAACTTACCCGCGCCTGTAACTCGATTGCATCGAACCCGTAATTCTGTTATGGGTTAATGTGTGCGGTTTTATAATAAAATACCAGAAAACAGAAAACGAAAATTTTAAAAATATATTTTTTTAACATTTTTTAAAGTGTTATTCGCAAACTAAGGAAATTGAAAAAGACATATTTAGAAAACGTATAAAAATTTGAACGCGCGCCTCTTGGAAACTGTTCTTGAACGGTTTTCAAGAAGCGCTGGTCCAAATCCCGATGCGTTCCAAATTTTATACGTTTTCTAAATATAATTTTAAAAAGCTGTGAAATTTATTACCTAAATACCTAATTATACTATTTTATATATGATAGCACGCCTTGTGAATGAAATGCTCGCTCCAGTCTATTTCAGTCTAGTGTCACTAATAAATCTATAAATTTTTGTTTTGAAAAAAAGTCCCGAGTTGGTTGGTTGGTTCTTCTTAGGTCTGAGACATTTTTAGTGAACCAGTAGTAAATTGTTTGACATTCAAAAAATGAAGCAAGTATCTTTTTATTTCGCTCGCTAGCGGAATTGCGGTCATTAAATGGTTCTTAATTATTGTTTACTTAGTCTAGTTACTTTTAGTGTTTTAAGTCTTAATGAAGGTTCATTAAGACTATCAATGAAATTAAATCAATATCATCAATATATCAATCAAATCAAAGCGATATCATCAAGATATACGCCTTGTATATCTTGATATTGATGATATACACCAGTATATCTTGATGGTATTACTAAATACTGTAGTGTTAAAAAAATATTTTTTTAAAACTAAATGTGTTCTAATATACATTAGTTTTATGTATGTCATATTGGTGCCAATACATTTTGTAGTCACTGTATTGATTCTAATATATAGGCCGATACTACCTGCACTGGCGTACTTAATTGTATAAATACGATCATGTAAAGAGATTAGGATTACTGCAGTGGAAAAAAAACTATGGTAATATACATTTGTCTTTACTGTTTGTCCCGCATAGCAGTACTCAGAGAGAATCCAGTGTGAAGACCCTTCGTTTTCCACTTTTCAACACAAATAGAAACATTGCGTGTGAGTGGCGGAACTAAACGCCGCGCTTTGTGTTACCAAAGCGGAAAATTGAAAATTATTTGTATAATAATTCCCCAGAGTGTTGATCGAACTCGCATTAATCAGACGTCTGTCTCACTGCGTAATTATGGCCTCATTTCTTTTAATAGATACATATTTTTAAATTTAGCGTTTAATATAGATTATATTTAGCACGAAAAAACATATAACTTTTCATTAAAACGAAATTATATTAATAAAAATATGTTAAATAAATTAGAACGTGTCAAGTCAAGCCACAAAGAATTTGAGTCAAGTACTTCATGATTTAGTTGTACAGCCATTTATTTAATTAGGCGATAAAAAGTGATTGCTATAAAATATTAGATAATGGGAATTTTAAATCGAAATATAATGAAATGAGTCAAGGGATTTTAAATTTTACAATATTTTAATATGTTGGAAAGAAGCATATTGTTTTATCACCCAACGACTGCAATTCGGGCGGAAAACTGAGTGTTTGACATTCCACTGAGTTCGCTCTGGTAGATACCAGATTCCATATTTTTGTCTTAGATAAGACAAAAGTGGCGTTGAGTTATACCACCCAATACGTAATGTCTAGAAGCGCTTTCAAACGGGAAGTGGAAAACGGAGTGTCTTGACACTATGTTCTCTCTGACTGACTAGCCTCCTATGCGGGAAAAAGGGGGAAACTTAAAAAAATATTTTTGTATATTACACATAACGTGAACATATATTATGAAAATGAAACATTACAAGATATTTTTCCTCTTACAGGCAGACAATGCACTTCAAAAATACACGTTTGCACTTACTTAGCATTATTTAACAGCAAAAAATTAATTTAATAATATTAACAAAAGAGCTTTTGCTCTTCATCGAAAAACAATATTCAAATAAAATATATTTAAACAAGAAACAATTCAAAATAATCGTTACTCGACGATTACAAGCTGTGCAATTGTTTTCAAGAAAGCTTTTTGTTTAATAAATAAGCATAGATTCGTTATTACGATACCAACTGTATATTTTACGGTATATTTTACGATTTATATCAAATACTATAGTATTCTGTAATAAGGCGTTGTATATGACATCGTTAGTGCCAGGAATACATTAGCATAACTTAAAAAAAAAAACAATTTGTTTCTATTTTACGTATAAATACACTATGAATTACATTTTTACAAGCAATTACTTAAATACCTCGAAATATATTAGATCCATAAATGTTTTGTAACTTGGTAGCGTGGTAAAATATTGGCAATTGTTAAATTATTATAATGTTTTTAATGCAATAGGCAAATCTCACTTTCGAACATGACGCAACTTCACGCTTTTTTGCGCATAGAGAGTGTAGTCGGAGACAACCTAGTGTCATGACACTCCATTTTCTAATATGCCCAAGAATTCAAAATATTGTATATTTTGTGGTGGTGACCTGAGCGGGGCAATGATAAATAGTTAAAATATAATAATTTCTTAAAAGTGGGAATGGTCCTATGACCTATAAATCGAACCTATGACCATCTTCTATACAGTCAGGTACTCCGCCAATACTACGAGTACTACTATTTACATGTTTTTCCGATTCCATACAACAATAAACATGTATGCTAGTTGAAATGGGATAAACGGAACAGACGCGATATAAATTGACTATAAAATTAATAGCTAGAGCGATGTATACAAGAGCAGTTGAACTTAACGTGTGCGGTTTTCTAATTCGGCCTACATTCCTGATGATGCAAAATATATTTATGTATTTCATTTTAAGTATATTTTTATTATTAGCAGGGCTAAAGTGTCTTAAAGTACGTAAGTGTATAAATATGGAAGGTGTTAGGTGCTTCGACATTGTTTTGTATAGAGTAACCGCATGAATCAAGAATAAGAAATCAATAAATTACACAAAGGTTTCCAGCAGTCCAAAGTAAAATCTAAATGATATTCTCTTTTGTATATTAAAATGTTTAATAATGCAATGCAGCTTAACGCTTTTCCAGAATAGTTGGGTTATCAGAGAGAACCTCGATGTCAATACATTGCGTTCTCCACTTTCCGCCAGGAATCTAGATATATCGTAGCGGGATTTGAACCCGCGCCTCTTGCAAGTCTTAGCAGTCAGAGCGTCAGAGCGTTTGAACGGTTTTCAAGAGGCGCGGGTTCTTATGCCGCTGTGTTCAAATTTTTACGTTTTCTAAATATGTCTTTTTTGATATATCGTGTTGAATGGCGAAACTTTACCCTGCGCTTTGTATTAGGTACCAGAGCGGAGAAATTAAAATAATTTTAATACTCATTTTCAAAAGTAGAAATCGAACCCACAACCGTCACGCAATTAGACAGTCGCTGTCATACTGAACCTTAAATCTTAAAAGGATTCATTTTGATAATTATTTAATACTTATATGATTAATTAACGCAATGTCTCGAATTCAGACGGAATGTAAAAAATAGAGTCTTGACACTTGGTCTTGTTAATTACCCTGAGGTAGTTAGAGATTTTTTTATTATAGCAATATTATTGTTACCATTCAAAAAAAACATCGACGTAGAGCTAGCTAATACCTTGAGAATATATAGCATAGCAGCTTAGAATTGTATTTATTGTTGCAACTAAGTACAAAATATACAGATTTTATCCTTATTAGGAATTTGAACTTGCAATTTACAGAAAACGTTAATCTTGTCCGCTTTCAGGTACACGTACTCGTAAGGTGATTTAAAACTTTTAACACTAGTATCTGCAAACTGCAAAGCTATTGTTGTACAAGGGTTAAATAAACAAAACAAATATGGCGAAGCTTCGCCCTACATTCCAGCATGTCTATTCTAGCCCGATGGAAATAGTCTCGTCTCGCCGCAAGTCACAGAAACGTCTATCAAAGGGTCGCGATGGAATTTGTATATTTTATGTTCAAGTCAAATCCGTTTATTGGAACTTCTAGTGAAGTTCTACATATATTTAATTGTGGAAATTGGTATTCAATGGTGGAATATAGAAATGATTTTGAAGCTTCCGAAGCATATATTGTAGGATTTTTTAATTAAACATTGGTACATATATGTAGACACCATTGTGGCGCAGTGTGACAGAGATCTCCCACTCAATTTCATTCAAAATCATATTTTCAATTCTCCGCTCTAGTACATAAGCCAAAGTGCGGCGTTAAGTACCGCTACTCACCAAAAAAAAATTCAGGCGGGAAGTGGAGAACGGAGTGTACTACTAGGACTTCTTTCACTACCCCTGCTCTGCGGGAACAAGTGTGTTGGTACATATAATTTTGGTTCGGCCATATAATATATTTAGTATTGGGTGATGAGTATCGAAGTCGCACTTCACCAAAGCACATTCATATTTGAGTCCAATAAACATTATATTACATGAACATTCATTTGCCCCATTTCAACCTTTTATAGCCTATTGTGTGTAGTTAAACAAATATTAATTATAGCATGCAATTGTTTTTTTCAGCTCCCCGTTTTCGTTACCCGACAAGGTAGTTAAAAAGAATCTATTGTTAAGACATTCATATTTACGTTTCGCAAGGATTTAAAACATTATATAAAATATAAAATTATTATAAGATAATATTTAGAATTTTAAAATATTTTTAATATTATTGTTAACTGGCGGAACTTACCGCAGCACTTTGTCCTTAACAGAGGGCAGAAATGAAAAAAATGAAATATACTCATTGCCCCGAATGGGGAGCGAACCCACAACCTTCACGTTTACCGTCAAATGGTATGCCACTGCGCCACAATGGGTTCGAAACTATATGTGATGGAAAAATATCAAAGAAAACAGATTTACCATGAAGATAAAAACGGTGACAGCTTCACTACACTTAAATGCAGTCACTAACTTGTTATAATTATAAACGTTTTCTGTAATCTGCGTGAAACTGAACTGTGTAAAAGTATATATTAGAATTACTTTTATATAATTGTTTAAAATCATATTCTATATATAATACAATTAATGATATGATGTGTGTATTACAGAAAATATTGCGAAGCTGAGTCACTAATAAACAAAGAGAGTAGTGAAATTGTTAATATATAATTAATTTTTATTACTTGTGGATATTAGTATCACATTCTTTTATAATTTTATTTAAGACTACCTTTACCACCCGTATATTTACATTAGTATATCTAAAAAAATTTTTGTCTATGCTAAAATTCACACTTGTCCGTCCGTTGTGTTTTCGCAAAAAGGGAATGAGATACCTGTCTTAAGAATATAAATTACGGAATACTGAAAGTTATATCAATTTAAAATGTTTAATAAGATCTTTTATATTCGCGATTATTCACATTTTCAATTGAAACTATTTTTAACCTGATTATTCGCGTATATTTTTGAAGATGCAACTAAGAAATCGTTGGAGGTAGTTTGATATAATAATTGTATCAACTGACAGACGAACGCCACCTCAGTCTACGTGTGCCCACGGACTACTGTAATGTGTTCAAAACGTCGGGTTCCTAAAATGTTCCTAAAATTCGAATACCAAAGATATACGCGATTCATCCGGTTTAAAAATTGCATCATTCCAAAATTTTTAAATGTTTTTTTATTTCGGAAGCCAACGACATACATAAAAAAAAGTTTTTAAATGTAAATACATAATTAAAAAAATAATTAAAAATAACAATAAAATAAAAGTGATTCTTAACAAAGAAAATTGGTATACAAAAAAAACATAAACAAATGGCAAACAAAACCAGAAAAAAATACTACAAATAATTAGCATTTACATTATTAATAATTACATTTTGAGTAACTTCTACGTAACTAAGTCAAATAAATAATGTTTGAGGTTAATTGGTTAAGAATTTCTTACTTTATAAAATATTTTTTTAGGTTAGCTTTCTGGAAGGTAATGAGTTTATAAAAACTATAACCTGGAATATTTTAATAAGTGAAAAAAAACTCTCATTTCGTTTTTACGAAAACAATACGGACAAAGGAGTGTAAAATTTAGCATATTTGAAGTTTATAAAAAAAATAATGGCAGAGATCTAATATTTTTCATAATAATACTTTAGAAATACATCTTCGTCATCTTCTAGCATCATGTTCGACGGACACATTTGTATAAAGTGGTTGCTATGGCAACACATATTTCACGCGTCAACGGGGCCACAAGCTTTTAAAAAAAAAAGAGTTGACAGCAACTAATAGGTTATGAAAACTAAAAGTATACGATCAAGATCTGTCCGCTTGCCAACATTATGTAACAGCCGTTCCGTTTCTATTGTATTTGTGGCCACTTAGCGAAACAATTACACATTAGGTATATGACACTATAAAATGTTTACGAATCATAAAATAATTTACATTTTAAAGCTAAAATTTGAATTGATTTCATCTCCCACCGCCTCTTGCCAAGATTTCTATGATATATAGATTGTTAGTTTAGTTCAGACTATTGTAACCGACATCAAAGGTGGAGTTTACAAGAATGTGTACATCTGTGGATACTATATATTTTCTTCTATACAATAATTTACTGTAGTTCACATATGTGTTTTTATGTTTCTATTTTTTTAATATTAATTTAAATTTTATTTTGAGCTAATGAAATGAAACGCAGCTGTGCGCATTTTCCTGTACAGCAGGGTAATCGTAGGCCTACACTCCACTTTCCTCCTGAATTTGAGAAATCGCATGTTAAGTGGGAAATTTTGCTTAGTAAAGGGACTTATGTACTCTTACAGTGTATATATACACAATTTCGGAAAATGATGAAATTGTCATTCATATAAATTTAATGCGAGGAAATCGGTTACGGATTACGGATACCTGCCTGATTGAGGACTCGGACGAGCTATGTAGGACTCCGGACTGGCAGATATAGGCAGTCCCTATACCCACTTATATTTCACGGTGCTCCTCCTCGACCGAGGCCACACGCGAGTCTTTCGTAAGCCCCGGCACCCTGCTAGGCGAGCACGCGTCGCGATTTCAAGGGTTCTCAGAGAAGCATGCGGGAGCAACCTCGCCTACTCAGGCCAGGAGACTAGGCGATCAGCTTCCCCAAGATGACTGCCCTCTAACCGATTAGAGCGGAAGGCGGTGGCCGTGTGCCGCCCTCTGGCGACTTAAAGCTTGTAATAAACAAGAAATTAATACAAATTTATAATATTAATCTGAAATTCAATTTCCGATAAGCTTTTAAGCTTTCTCTTTTATATGAGCTTATTCTCTTGCCGGTTTTCAGCAATTTTACACAAAGCTTTGGTACAAAAGTTTAATTTAAAGTATGAGAGCTCGTACATTCAAACGCTTGAAGCGTACTTATTCATTTAAATTAGGTTAAATACTTATTTATCTTTTTAAGTTAAGAATTTTGTATTTAATTTCGGTGTTCGTAAAATACTTTCATATGATAAATGTATGCTATTTCATAGTTTTTTTTTATTTTATGTTTTGAATCTATTGCTAAATTGAATGAATTTCTTCGCAGATTGATGATGGAACGTGGCGATCAAACTGTAATTACTCAATTATCTACATCGTGAGGCCATCATGGCGCAGTGTGTACGCGACTTTTGAGGGTTCGATTCCCACTGGGGGGAAAGATTATATTTAAATTATTTTCATTTCACCATTCTGCAATACGCATTGTGCTTTTTCAGATGAGATGAAACGACGGAGGAATGAAAATATTTATATTTAAGTGTAATCATTTTTACGAGTGGAAATCGAACCCGAAACCAATCGCGTTTACAGTCAGGCCCTGTCCCACTGTCCCACGAAAGCCTCTTAAAACTAAGTTACATATATATTCTTAGTAATTTTTCTTTAAGTTAATAGTTCAATACCTATTATTTAGATCTTACAAAGCATTCAAAATTCCTAAGTGTGTGAATGACACTTAAAAAATATTAAAGTATATGTATATTTTAAAATCTTTTTCCTTATTACACTTTCACTCTGATTAAATAACTCACATCTCAAACTTATTATATTATATTAGTATAAGTGTGACCTATAAATAGCCCTATTAACTAACATTGGTGTAGATCTTCCTTGAGGAGTGTAAGGGAGCGCTTACATATTTCCCGAAACTCCGATAACAACCAGAAAATTTGGGACTATTCATTTTACAGACGAAATGATTTTTTTTATTAAATGTATTAAAGAAAAATATTATTTTATTAAAGAAAACAAGTTTTCTAATTAGGAAATTATGAAACAGAAGTGGAAAAAGTATGAGCTAGGTTCATGAAGTCTATATAAACGAAGTTGCAGGCGACAAATTTGTTTAAAGCTGCTCCTTGTTTGTTGCATACTTTCGTCCACCTTTGTATTTATGTTATCCATTACTTTTCGAGACCATCATGGTGCTGAGTGATAGCGCCCGATTGAACACGCAATGTTTGTGGGTTCGATTTCCACTCGGAGCAAATTAAATTATTTTCATTTCTTCGCTCCAGTGATTTAACAAAGCAAGACCTCATTCCGCCACTTAACACGCAATGTCTCAATTTCGGGCGGAAAGTGGAGAACGGAGCGGAACGGAGCGTCTTGACACTAGGTTCTCTCTGACTACCTTGTTATGCAGGAACAAGCGTGAAGCTAAAAAAAATAAGAATAAAAGCTCGTTATTGTAAATAATTATAATAGTATTGATTTTTACATAATGGTACAGATCGGTGCAAAGGCAGCCCTATCAACAAAAATTATGAATTTTTATGAGCTTCACCAGAAATCTAAATAATTAAATTATGTACTTTCCCACGAGCGCGAATCAAACTCACAACCATTTACGATTACAGTCTGTAACTGCCCACTGCGCCATGACGGCTTCATATATTTCTATTATTATTATAAATTTTTCATACTAATAAAAACATTGCTAGCCCAAATCATAATTTTAAAAGACATCTCTATAGTTATTAGCTATGTCTTACACATTTAGTTTATACTACGCTAACAACTTAAGCGTACTGTATAAATGTTTCTAAACAAACTTCTATTTATACAGCGTGTTTATGTTTTACATGTAAACATTTTGCTAGATACTGAGTGAAAAAAATTCCGCACATTTTTAAATAGATTGATATTTAGTAATGCTTTCGAGCTGTTTTATAATTTTGTTTGTTATTCATTTATCAGATATACCAAGATTGTATAAGACACGACTTGACGCATAGGGGAAGCGTCTAGCTGTACCCAAGATGGTTGTAGGTACGATTTCGTTTGGAGAAAAGTTTATTTGTATTTCTAAAATCAGGTAACAGAAAACCACTTCGTTAGGCCCCACATCCACATGCAATAACTCTAAAACCGACAAAAAGCCGACAACGGAAGCGCTAGATTAATTCTGCCCACACTGTTGTATGCACAAGAAGTGTTGAGGTAAAAATATAATATATTACAATAAGAAAATTAACTGTAATAGTATATAATAGTATACTATTCATGGACCCGTATAGGTTAAATAGAGAGAACCTAGTGTCAAAACACTCCACTTTCCGCCCGAGTTGGAAACGTTGTGTTTGAGTGGCGGAACTCAACGTCGCTACATGGGTATTATTAGTTTATAGTAGGTACTTACGTCATTTTATTTAAAAACAATACGTTCAGTAGTATATAAATTGTGATCTCTTTTTATCTAGCAAGTTATATTAAAATATGAAAAAAAATTTTGATGAAATTAAGGATGTTTGCCGAATATATAAATATATAAATCTTATTCTTTTCAACAGTGGCACACAATTGTCTTATGTATGTCACAGAACAAAAAATTCTAAAGCTTGTGTGAATATATAATATATTAAAAAAAGATATCAACATATATTATATATATATATATATATAAAAGATATAAACTAAACTGTATTATAAAACACCTTCATGCTTTTTTTCATATGACATCGTAGTCGGACAAAACTTAGTGTCAAACTCGAACGAATGAATATATTTAAATTATTTTCATTTACCCGTTCTGGTAACAAAGCATATATTATTGAGGTCCGCCACTCTAAGCACACGCAATGTCTCGATTTCGGGTGGAAAGTAGAGAACGGAGTGTCCTTGACACGTGGTTCTCTGTGGCCTATGCGGGAAAAAGCGTGAAGCTGCTACAAAAATACATATTACATATCTGTAGAATCGACCTTTAAACAGTACATTTGTCAGATGAAAACTCGTGGGAGGATTTGAAATGAATATTTTTATATTCTCGTTGACAGTGTGGCAAATAGAGATATAGCTTTAATTTATATGTTTTAATTTAAGATATGTAAGAGGCCATCGTTTCGCTGTACTGTAAATGCGATTGGTCGTGGGTTCGATTCCCACTCGGGGGATTTATTATATTTAAAATATTTTTATTTCTCTGCTCTGGTACCCAATACAAAGTTCTGCGTTGTTCGTCATCACTCAACACGCAATGTCTCGGATTCGTTGAAGATATTATAAAAATAAAGACTAATGTAGTGCCCTGACCGCGTTTGTATGTGAATACATATAATAGAATGTATATCAATTCTATAATTTCGCGAGATTTTAGGGTATTACAAACATATAAACTTTTGCCGATTTCTGTAATTTTTCGTAAATAACTTCAACAATGTAAAATTCAGTAATCTTATACAATTTGAGAATAATTTGTGCATATGCTCATGATGAAGAAAACATTGTACAGTCATTTTTTTGAAATGAATATACAAGTATTTACAGTTTTAGTACAAATAAAAATGTTATTTTAACTATGCTCTTTAAAAAGCTCTTCAACTTTAATTATTTATAAGAACAGATTTAGTTCTATTTAGAAATGATTATTTATATCAGATCGAACAAAAAGTCTTTGATATATTTATTTAAATAATCTATTTCAAAACTTGGCCGGATCGTAAATTGTTATATATTACCGCACATTTTTTGAAACACAATCGTGACCGTTTGAATGTAATTGAGGGTACAAATATTTGCCGCTCTTCGCTCAAAGTTTTGTAGGGAGAAAGTGGATTATATCTATGCATAATATATATATATATATATTCCACTAAAGGAATACTTGTTAGAGTGGGTAATATTGTTAATTAAATCAGAAAAAAATATATAATATTATAATGAATAGATTAATATATATTTTCTGAATAAATGGTAGTTAAATTTAAACAAGGGTTTAACAAGCAATAACTTAAGATATGGTGAATATCACAAAGTGATAAGTATGGCGCAAACTGACAGCGTCTGAATGTAAAAGCGATTGGTTGTATTTTCGACCCTAGCAGTAGATTGGTTATAATAGAGAAATATTTCTCCACTTTGTTTTTAAGATTTTAATTAAAAACTTAAGAAATTGAAAAATATATTTACGGAACGTATAAAACAAAAATAAGTAATAATGAGCTTATAAAAACTTAGACGCAGCTGGATGTATAACGCATGGCTTAGCGGTCAGAGCGCTTGGACGGTTTCCGAGGGGGCGAGTTCGAATCCTGCTCCGTTCCAAAATTTTGTACGTTTCCTATATATATTTTTCTCCACTCTGATCAGACAATTCCCGTTGTTGATATCACTCATCGATTTCATGCATTGATTTCAGGTGGTGCAAGGAGAATGGAGTGTCTTGTACTAGGGTCTCTCTAGTCAGGGTGGTCACTCTGCTTGAGAGACCAATCTACATTGTCGTTTCTTAATGTACATTATCATATAGAAGTATTTTTATGATTTAAAAACTGGAATCATCGTATCCGCTTTATGATATGTGTCTTAAACATTTTTAAGTCTGTAATTAGGGTTGTATTTTACGAATTTTCTTAAAAGATTGGTTTTTAAATTAAATTAAATAGTTTTTTTTCTATTATGTTTTTATAATCATGTCATATTTCATTTTTATAAAGTGCGATCGGTTTCCTTTTTCTTGAATTCTACCACTCTATGCGGATGTTTCGAAATTAAGTGAAAAGTGCAGAGCTGAGTGTTCGGAACTTAAGTTCTCTTTATCTAGTTATAATTACTTCTTACATAGTTTTTAATAAAAACGAAATATAATAATATAAATAAAATATTTTTAAATACACATAAAATTAATCTTTATAAAGTGATAAAGTCAAAGTACATATATTGACCGATTATCAAACTTATGCCTGGTCTAGGTAGAAGCCCCGGAGCACCCTAAAGGCGACGGTGGCCCGCATATAAGTGTGCCGTCCACCGAGGCGTTGTAGTAGTATGCGCAAGCGTTCCTGCAACGTCTCGCCGGGGTGGAGAGGGTTTCCGTAGGGTTTTAGTGGTCTAGGTACGACAAACGGTAAAGTACGGTTCGCTAAGGTAACGCGTGTTGCCTATAATACATTTGAAAAATATGTTATTTATTATTATTGATTTATATACAATATAAAAAGTAAAAAAAATGAGAGAAAGTTAATTAATTAAGTTAAAATACGAGTTTTATGTTTTCGAGTTTATGGAATAAGAGTTTAAGGTCACACGCATTGTCATTTATTGCTTTACAGTAACCTGTCAGCGGACGTTGCTAGAGCAAACAAAGTTATTTTTAAAATATTTCGTTACAAGTTATTTATTATAACTTATTGGTTCAAATCTTTAATGATTGTGGGTTCCATTCTAATCTGGGGACTAGTTATAATTTTAAATAATTTTGTTTCCAGTTGTTGAAAGTGGAGAACAAAGTGTTTATGGTATTTTATTACTCCTCTTTGGCTACGTACAAAAGAAGCGTTAAGTTATAGTAATTGAATATATAAATTAATTCAAATAAAACGTATAGCCTTGAGACGAGTATAGCCTTGAGAAGAGACGAGAGAAACGTATACACTTGTCTAAGCTTATATAGAAATGCTTGTATATATTGTGAAATATTTTTTTCGTATGAGACAGTTACTATTTTTACATATTTTACGAAAGAATGTGCCATTTTTTTAATATATGTATATATTTAAGTATTTTATTAATAAATACAAAGGTTTTGTATAAAAATATACCAAAATTTATTATTAAAATCCCATGAATTCCATACAATAGTAATTCCCTCACTTTCAAGATTTATAGCTACCCTCATAGTTCTGGGAACTACTTTAACACCACAGCCTAGCAACTTATGTATTATGAAGTAAACAAAAAATAATCATGATATTAACAGTTTTTATCTTGTATATATTTATGTTTTTTTTAAATCTGGTAACATGAACCGTTGTCCAGTGTCTTTCAAAGTCATCGGGAAGTAGAGAACGGAATATTTTAACGCCTAGCATTTGCTCTTTTAAGCCCGCCATGTGAGCATGATATTTTCAGTACGACAACCCTAATCTCTGCATATTTCAAATACATATGCCTTGAACTAATCAATTAAAATACAGTTTTCATTTCAACTATTATAAACAGGAAGCTGTTTTAAGAAATTAAATAAACAATGTTGGTATCGTATATAGGTATCTGGTAAACACTGCCTAGCCTTGGCAGTTGGCACATCTACTACTTAGACACACTTATATTTATAGAAATACACACACATATATATATATATATATATATATATATATATATTCTCGTATCTGTAGTATTTAGACAATCACTTCTTTATTTTGCGCCCAAGTTCATTTATTTTCAAGCTGAATAGCGGAGTTTAACGCCGCCCTTTGATTCACCGGAGCGTGGATAATAATTTGTTTTATATAATTTTATCTCTCAGTAAGATCGAACTCACAACAATTTCGTGTAATGACAGACACTGTTCCACTGTACCATAATGGCTTCAATAATATTCATAGCATTAATAAATGCTTAATGGTTTTTTCCATCTGTTTCTGTTTCATGAAGGTTTCTTGTTTCATGTTCTCTATAAATTGTATATAAATAATAGTTCTAATTTGTCTCTATCACACATTCTCTAGTAAAGCTAAGGTTTGATAGTTAAATTAATGGTTGTACTCACTCAATGTAGACTACTGTATACGTTAAAGGTGAAGTACACGTGGCCTAAAATTGAAGTAAATCGATCTATATGTATACTAGAATTGTTTTGGATGTAATTTTTCGGATGAGCGACTGACGAGCTTGACGACTTCAATTCCCTAAGTGTGTAAATAACACTTAAAAATGTTAAAAATATTCAATAAATTATATTATTAGTATTCTCTCTTGCAAAACGATTGTTCGTAGATTAATCTTCGGGTGGCAGAAATTTGTAAAAATCTCTCTACATCGATGCTAACAACAAAAATAAGTTGTAAAAAGCGTATAAGAATTTCAACGCAGCTGGATATAGAACACATGGCTAAGCGGTCAAAGCGCTTTGACGGTTTCCAAGAGGCGCGGGTTTGAATCACGCTTGGTTTAATTTTTGTACGTTTTCTAAAAATGATTTTCAATTTCCTAAGTGTGTGAATTACATTTATAATGTTATGCACAGATTATTTCTAACCATTTCCATGGTAATGGACAAAAACGGGATTATATGCGTATGCGTGCGCGTGCGCATGAATGTGAATGACGAAACTACTCGTTATCTTAGCCACTTATGTAGTAGTAGTAGTATGTCACTGTATCTCAAATATATGGTAGCGTCGGTAATAGTTATTTTATTAATCTAATTATTTTTATTTCTAATGCGTTTATTGCACTTCAACTATATCAAATTTCCTACTCCAAGTTTTGATAGTTTTCGTAAAAAAGGGCTGAGTGGCTAAACACATAATCTGTTATGTTACATTATTTGTAATGGACCATTATTTACACATTGAATTCTTTAATTACATATTTCCATAAATTATAATAGGTTCTAATTTATAGTTATGGCTATTTCTCTAATCTATATTTCATAATAATGCTCCTGCATTACTATAAGAGGCACGTGAATCATAAAATGAGACGTAACGAGTTATGTCCATTCATTTCATATAATAGAATGAGTAAGTAATTTACGCAAAGTTCATTTAACATCATATTTTGTAATTGAAGACATCATGGCACAGTGGTGTTTGTCTCCGAATGTTATGGGTTCGATCTGCAATGAGACGTGAGATTTATTACATCGCTGTTTTTTTTTAAAATAGGGATAATAAATGCCATCGCATTACAATTTCTTAAATTTTGAACTATGCTTTTAAAAACGTGTAAATCTATAAATATATATACATATATAACAAGGAATCTATCTACACAGAAGAAACCAAAAAATGTACATTACCACACTACAGCTCAACTATCCAACGTCTAATGTGTCAAAATTGGGCAGAAAGCGGAGAACGGAATATTTTAGCACTAGGTTCTCTCTGCCTACCCTACTTTTTTTTAAAGCTTCACGCTTTTTCCCGCATAGCAGGATATTCAGAGTGAACCTAGTGGCAAGCCACTCCGATTTCCGTTTTCCTCACAAAATCAAGACATTGCGTGTTGAGTTCAAAGCAAAACTCAAATTTTAAAATGTGCTTTTAAAAATGAAATCCATACGATATAGACAAAAAAAGAACAAACGAAGAATAAATTCAAGCATTTAATAGATGATGTCTTAAATTGGGCGGGAAATGAGGTGGGCGGTAGCATCTTAGCACTTGGTTCTACCACCTAGCCAGGCGACCTTACTAAATGGATAGTACTAAAATATTGATTTTAGCTTTACGTAGATTCTGTCCAATTTTGAGACTTTGCGAGTTGAGTAGAGAATGAACCCAATGCCGCAGTTTATCTTAGGTACCAGAGCAACCAGGGAATAAATATAATAATGAAAAACCAATCCAAGGCTTGGATGGTTTCCAAGAGGCGCGGATTTGAATCCCGCTGTGTTAAAATTTCTATACGTTTTCAAAAATGTTTTTCCATTGGATTTCACGATCTTTACACATTTAGAATGCCGGATTATTCGCGTATCTTTATTTTGGTATTTGTAAGTGTTTTCAATATAAAAATATATTTTAGAACAACCAATGTATACCAAGTACAACAACCAAGTATACGCGATTTACTCGGTTTAAATAGTTTCATTAAAAATGCATTTATATAAAGACACACGAAACCGATAATAAATATGATAATATATTGCCTTTTTTTCGAGATACAAGATCGTTTTCCTGCGTCGACAATTTAAACAGTTTCAAAAACGAGGACTACATATTTAAATAGGAGTTGTTATCAAACTCTTAAATCACCCTTGTAATCAGACACTATCCAACTGTGCTACAACAGGTAAAAAAATGGTGGATGAAATGAAACTTATATTCATATTTTCAATCGGTGAAAAAATATCTATTTTTATTCCACTAGAGTTCCGATTTTAGTATATCTAAATTAACAAGACCTTGAACGTACTGACTTTGATCTCCACACGCTAGCTCGTTTTAAACTAACCTGTTCCTTATTTTATAATATCTATTAATGACTTTCATCACGTTGTTACGTCAATTATTTATACGCTTTATATACGCAATTATAAGCTTTTTTACGCATAACGTCTTAGTCAGAGAGAACCTAGTCGAGACACTCCGTTCTTCAGATTTCAGAGTGGCGGAACTCTACGCCACATTTCGCCTCACCAGAGCGGGATCAAAAAAAAAATTTCAAATATTATTATTCCACCGAGAAGAAATCGAACCCACAACCATCGTGCTTACTGAGGATCCGACGGCCACTGATTTGTAAGTTAGTTATTAAACAGAACATTTTTTAGACTTTTTTTTGTTTATACCCCTAGAATTAAATTTAGTTATTACAGTTTTTTTAGAACTAAGCCACTTGACGCCATTGCAGCGCATGATATATTTCTCTAAACGTTGCGGTCGATCGATCCCCACTGTGGGGTATGATTATAAAAAATATATCGTTTATTCGGTGTGGATAAACGCGGCGATAGGTTTGCGTTTATATGTTTCTATACATCTAATGAGTTTAGCTGATCCCCACTTTATGCGCATATTAATATGCATTGGCCTATATTGCTTAAGGCAGGGGTGACTAACCTTTTTTAGCAACGGACCTATCCATAATCAAAAAAATTTAAACGTGCCAAAATCGCTCTTCTTAATAGTATCTAAAACTGTATTCATATTATAAACATTACATTACAAAAACACGAATTGTGAAAAGAAAATACATATAAAAATTGAGAAAAGTGTAAAATTCTATATATATATATATTACCAATCATATTGCCTGTTGGATTAATTTGGAAGAACTTTATATATTAGGGGTAAAATATCTGTAATATAAATAAACTCTTGGCGGGCCGCATACAATTATTATCCTTAAGGTATTATTATATTTATTGGAGAAAGATTATTGTGTTTTCGATTGCAATACTAAGAAAATAAAAAAAAAACGGGTATCAGTGAGAGTTTGAACACTGATAACCGTTCACCGTCAGTAATAAATAGAAATGTTATGGAGCTTACTAACCGTAACTATCGGATATCCGAAATAAAACAATACGTCATCGTAACGGAATCTGATGTAAAGTTTGAGATAAATATGATTATGGACCGGGTCTAAATGTAAGCTGTCAATAGAAAACATAAAGACACCTGAAGCTGTCAATAAAAACATAAAGACACCTGAAAAAAAGAATACGATAAGACAAAATTATTTACTTTGTTAAAAAATTTTAAATTTGTAATTTGAAAAAAACTAACGGATAATTAGAAACAATTTTATATACTATGATGCCATAGTGGCGTAGTGTAAATGTGATTGGTTGTGGATTCGATTCCAACTCTCGGCATTTATTATATTTGAAATATTATCATTTCTCTTCTCTAGCATCTAAAAGAAAGCGCGGCGTTGAGTTTTTCAAAGTTCAAAACGTTTCTATGTCTCGAATTCGGCCAAAGGAAAGAAGAGAAAGGAGTGTCTTGACACTAGGTTATCTCTATGTAGGCTACGCTGGGCGTGGAAAAGCGTGTAGCTGAAAAAAAAATAATATTCAAAACTAAAAACCTGCCTGCCTAACCTGTATCCTTATCGGTATAGTATCCAGTTCTATAAAATATTTCGTCCATAGCATTTCTAATAATGAGCTGTTAGCTGTGCTACGACTTCTAGTCGTTATAACTAAATATATTTTGCAGTATTTTCAACGCTTTGTAGTTAGTTTAGTTTAAATTATAGTTCTATTTAGGTCAGTGACTCTCATTGTAAATACATTAAATATATTAAAATTATAAATATTCTCGTAATACTCTAGCTTAAACAAATGCAGCTATTTGAAGTAATTATTGGGGTACTTCAAATTCCTTTTAATTACTATGGAGAATCTATTGACGGTTCACTGTGCTTTAAAATTTCGTATAAGCAGATCATGGATATCACTCTTGCCAATACTAAAAAATGTATTTCAAGCTACACTCTTGTATAAAATGAGTAGTTCAAATTTTAGAGTCAGAGATAATCTAGTTTCAAGACACTGCGTTCTCAACTTTCCATCTGAATTCGAGACATTGCGTGTTGAGTGGCGAAACTCGACGCTGCGGATTTTATTACAATTTTTTTTATTTTTAAATGGAATCATTCCACCCAGTGTAGATTGAACTGGAAACCAATTGCGTTTAAATGAGTTGCTGTCCTACTGCGTCACAAGAGCCTCAAATTGCATAAAAAAAGAACAACTTATCTTTTCTTTATATAACAATACATGAAAATTCCTTAACTCTCCGATAGTATCAGGCCAACACAATTTGATATACGACTGCACTGGCATTGAACCCGTAACGAACGAGATGTATGTGTAATGAAAAGGCCATAAACTTGGCTGTGACGTCATGACTCACGAGTAAGGATGTGGGTATACTGGGAGGAATTTTCAACAAAGATAATTAAAAAAACATTTTAGTATGTAAAAAAAAGGTCGCGTTCTGGCTAATGATAAATATTTCTCATATATTTATAACCGAGGAGTTTCCTTTAACGGCTTTAACCTAAATAAACGATTACAAATCACATATTTCCCCACACAGCATCACGCTATTTCTCGTTAAAAAGAACTTCGTTTCTAGACACTTCACTCTCCACCTTCCGGTCGGTGTCGAGATTATCGTCTTGCGGAACTCACCGCCGATATTTTTTGTTTTACCAGCGCAGGGAAAGAAATTTATATACAATCTGATGTATCATTTATAAATTTTCAACGGCAAAGTAAAGTACTGCAATAGTTTTAGCTATTATTAGGGTGTAGGGATATGTTTTCATTCATAAGAATAGATTTTCCATTTCCCTTTCTAGTAATTAGTTTCAGGCTTTTCTGCGCATGCAGAGTTTAGTCCGAGAGAAATTAGGGTAAACGGAGTGTCCGTTCTCTACTTTCCACCCGAGATCGAGACATTAAGACGTGTTAAATGGCGCAACTAAACGTCGCGCTTTGTTTTAAATACTAGAGGAGAAAAATGAATATGTTTCAAATATTACCATTACCCCGAGTTGGAAATCGAACCCACAACCAATCGTATTTACACTGCGCCACGATGGCCTCTAATAGTATATATCCGCCTCTATTCGAGTCATTGCGTGTTGAGAAGCGGAACTCAACACAATAAATCTAATAAAATCTTTTCAATCAAGTCTCATACAATAATGCAGCTCGGAAGAATCAGAAGTGATGGAAGTCGTTTCAATTCTCTCTCAAGGGAAAATTTATCGTCAAAATTTCGTGGCTAAACTATGTGTGTCAATATATGTACAATTTTGAACAGAGAACATATAGTGTGTGAATAACAATTTTAAAAATATAGAAATATTTGTGTATATTTATATACTAAAATACGCGTTGGACAGCGTCTGTCTGTAAGCACGATTGGTTGAGGGTTCTTTCTTCACTTGGATTTTTTTTTATTTTTCGTCTCTGGTAGTATAAAAGAGATTTTTTTATTCAATAGTCAAGGCAGACGAGCGTTCGGTCACCTGATTGTAAGTGATCACCATCACGACCCCGTGTAACATCAGAAGAGCTACAGGGATGTTGCCGGCCTTTAAGGTGGAAATGGACGCGCATTTTGTAGGTACCCATGTCGAATCGACCTGGAAACACTGCCGCTGGTAGGCCATTCCACAGTTGAGTTTCGTCAATCCAAACAAAAATGTCTCAATGTTAGCGGAAAGTGGAGAACGGAGTGTCGTGACACCAGGTTCTCGCTAACTACCCTGCTTTGCAGATAAAAGCGTGAAGTTGCAAAATGCAAGAAAGGATACAAAAATATCAAATAGGTAGGTCCATAGGTACCGACATATGTGCGTCATTTCATAGTTTATAAAAAAACATAGATTCAAAGACTTCATGGAAATCATAGATAAACGCCTACAAATTTATAAATTGGCTATAATTTATAAAATCAATGCTATCTATTTTTGTGCGCGCAATAAAAATAAATATATAGAGGTTTCTACGTAGTTTTTTTCATCATTTACACCTACATTTGATTTGACGATGGATTTACAAGGCACCTGCTGTTAGCCCTTTTACACATTTTATGGCATGCTCGTGTTATTCGGCTTGTTTATGGGATTGTATTTGTGGTTGAAATTGTTTAACAAGTATTCACAGATAGAGGCGTCCTAGGTGGTGAAGTGTCGATACCTTATAATATGCAGATATTAAACAGACTATAATTTTTAACTTTAATTTCTTTATTTTTTTTCAGCATGACTGCCCATAGAGAATCTAGTGTCAAGATACTCTGGTCTCCACTTTCCGGCTGAATTCGATACACTGGGTGTTGAGTGAGAGAACTCTCTGCCGCGCTTTATTCTACCAGAGCGCGGAAATGAATATAATTTAAATATAATTATAAAACCGAGTGAGAATCTGAACCCACAATCAATCGTTTATTTAATTTAAAGTAATTCAAAATCAAATCAAAATCAAAATATTTTGTATTCAAATAGGCAAAAATTACAAGCACTATTAAATCGTCAATTAAAATAAAATGTCAGTATTGACAGTCCTAGCGGCAGCTACCAGCGGCTCGGAAGGCAGTTCTGCTGAGAAGAGCCGGCGGGAAACTCAACAGTTGCTCTTTTCAAATATAGTTTTACAATAAGTAGCCTCCCGAGTGAGCATCGACAGCATTTAATTCCATACATTAACATCAGAATAGTATTCCTGGACCACAATTTTAAATTGTGGAAGTGGCAAGTCTGATATTAATTTTAAAAACATTTTGTCAAATTAGGTTAGTAATTAAAGACGTTTCCTCAGTATTGTTATGTAAAACGAAGCATACGGCGCCTTCAAATTAGCATTAGGCGAAAGGAAGTGGAGCAGTTGCGTCATGTATGTATGATGGAAAATGGAGCTTAAAGTTTTGTTCATAATTTTAAAAGAGATTTTTAATAGAATATTTAATATAAATAAATATCTTAAAATAACAGCAAAATAATACAAATTTCAGGATTTATGATAATTTGTAAACAGTCAAAATCGTTACTTATGCATAGAAATGTTAAAATCCAACAAAGGGCCGCTTTCCATGGAAGTCATCAATTGAAAGTGGAGAATGGAGTGAGTTGTGTATATAATACATCCATTGTCTGAGTATATCTGGTTATTCTGAGAAAACCTAGTGTTTAGACACTCCGTTCTCCTTTTTCCGCCCGAAATCGAGACATTCCGTGTTGAGTGAATAATATTACATTTAATTCACATTAAATAATAGCAAATAGCCATTATACAAGTTTGAAAACAATAGATATGTAGGGAAAATTGTACAGCTAGAGAAACGGGGTCAACGAACTAATGATAATTGGATGCTGCGAGACAATGTCTGGTCGACGCGTGACATCTTTTATTCATCCCAGACCCTTCTTAATCGTACACTGGCTTACTGTTCTTTCCCTGACTATAATAGACTGTAAATTGCTTTTAGTTTCTGGTTCCAAACAAAAGAATATACACGAAAGAAGAAATTGTAGGTCGTTTTTTAATATAAATAACAATAAATATTGTGTGCAATAGATTGTGATTGTGATGTGAATTGATTTATATCCTGATTATATATATTTCTGTTTTTATTTTCATTTCCCTGCTTGAGCTATGTTGAGTTCCTCCAATTAATACGTAATATCTCAAGTTCGAGCAGAAAGCGGATAACGGAGTGTAACGACACTAGGGGGTTTTTTTTTAATGATTATATTTCGTTTTGGAATAAAAATCTGAATTATTACTTTGTTTCCTGTTAGATAAGTAGTTTCTATGTAGGCTACTTAATTTGTTTTAACATTTTTATAGTGGTATTCACACACTTTAAAATTATTTTGAAAATTATTTTTAGAAAACGTACAAAAATTTGAACTTCAGCTCCAACGCTTGGACGGTTACCAAGAGGCGCGGGTTTGAATCCCGTTGTGTTATATGTTTTCTAAAAATATGTAAGCAATTCATAAGTACGTGTTATGTCAACTCTATGACACTAGGTTAAAAATCCGAGATAAAAGGTCAAAATCCGGGAAAAAACAAGTCACCTTACAGTTTCTTATTATTATTATACTTTATTTGCACACCACATAAAAAAAGAAATGCGCAAAAAGCGTTCTTATGATTAAGTAGACCAGAGCGAGAGAAGAGAGTTCCAGACAACCTTTAGGCCGAAAGGAAGCTGTTATAATAATGATGAACGGCTATATATGTATACGAAGCAAGGAAGAGGTGAGCAGCTTCATTTATCAGTAGGATTTGCCTATTCACAATAAATAAGGGGGATTGATCTAAATTATTTATAGGAAAAACCCAACAAGCTTTTCTTTAGAACAGATACTGAACCGGATGCTGAGTCATTACGTTCCTTCCATTTATTCAATATAAATAGACGGAAATGTATAGCCATTGGTTTGGCTTAACTTTTAATTTTCATAATTTTCTAGGTGTATATTTTATATTAATTTGAGATATAGTGATTTTAATTTTGCATGTGCATATTAAATTATAAATAAATATTTTTTATTTTGTATGCAACTTCGGTATAGCGCGATTGTAAGTAGTACATTCTTTATTATTTAAGGATGTAAAAAGCGTAAAATATTTTTTAGCAATATAATTTTAAAGAATATAAAATTTCTATATTTTGAATATCCTAAGGTTGACATTTTAGAATATAATAAAACGCGACCCGCTCGCGACTTCACCCGCGTGTACTGTTTCATATTTTCGGCGGTGTTTTCGTAAAACAATGAAATTCCTGGAAAAATTTAAATAAAATTGAAAGACAAAGTAGTCTTTCAAGTAGCAATTTATCCCAAGACCCTCAAGTGTCTCTGTATAAAATGTCATCTCAATCGGTCCAACAGACTCATCGTGATAACGACACAGATCATCAGACATTTCATCATCATTTTTTCTTATTGAATATTTTATATTGAGGACTAAAAAATTTGTAAAATCTACAAAGGCACGCGAAGGCACAGGCGCGAACAAGTATAGCAGAATAGAACTTACAGAGGCGACAAGTGAGCGTATAGCTTAATTGGTTATCCCGCTTGACGTGCTATTCAAAAGGCACGACCCTGTTACTTTTTTTTTTTAAATCACTATATAAGTACTGGTAGTATTGAACTAATTAAAGTTAAATAAGTTTCAAAAATTATAAACTTTGACATAACCTTTATATAATTATTACTTGCTTCGTTATCAATGTGTATGTCCTCTCGTATAGAGAAAGATGTATATTAAACGTATTTCATTAGTGCTAGTTAGTAGCTAGTACTCGCAATTATATCATACATTTATTGTATTTTTTGAGGTATTACTGCTCTAATCACACCATAAGCTGAACTATGTAAAATTTTATACTCTATAATTGAAAGCTTGAACGATTGAAAGATTTTACGTCATGTTTTAATATATAGATTGAAAGTGTCTAGCAGGTGACTGCAGTAGTTTTTGCCTCGCAATTACGAGTGCCTAAAGCATTTTTAATGAATATTAATAATTAAATAAAGAACTAGTAATCCTCAACGCTACAAGGTTAAATTATAAATTCAAAAGGTAAAATGGGGTTGATTGCTTAGAATGTTTTGCTTGAAAGGCTTAGAATGTTTTATTAATTTCGTAGCTGTATGAAGGCATACACGTCCCATCAAAGATTATTTTGTATAAGAAAATTGTGTTTAGGTGAATAGATCGCTTTTAAATATTTTCTTTGGTAAATCCTAAGATTTTATTAGATTGAAATAATATATTTCCAAAATAAATATTGTGACTGGACTGGAAATTTTTAGTGCTCAAATGTGTGTTTTCTTTGCGATTGTAGAATAGAAAATATTAGTATACTAGTACAAGAAACAGAGAAGAATATCCAAGAAAAAGAAATAAATAGAGTGTATATACAAACATACAATTACATACATATAAAACGTATCTGAATAATGTACAATTAAGACTCGAAACACACATAAATAAATATATACAAAAATAAACATGTGTATATAATACAGTGCTTGCCACATAAAAGTGTTTAAAAACGATATCTATACGTCTGATAATAATATTTACACGTCAAGGAATCGAACCTGCTTGGATTTTAGTTTTTCAGTGCATTTTTAATATGCTGACGGGTCTAATATGCTACGTAGACTGGTATTAGTACAAAAACGCAACTTTAAAGAAGAGCGATTTGAAGATTTTAACATTCTAATATTGTCATTAACTAAGGAAATTATTAAAATTACTGAATGAATATTGCATAGACTGAAGTTTTAATAATTTGTACAGCAGAACGCTTTTGCCCCCTAGCAGGGTTCTCAGAGAGTACCTAGTGTCAAGGCTCTCCGTTCGCCACATTCCGCTCGAAATAATAATAGATTTTTTCAATATTTTCCTTTGAATACAATGTTGTACAGCAGAACAATTTTAAAAAACTTCAAATCATAAAATGTTTGATTTCGTGTTTTTTACACATTTTGAATGAATTTTAACCGGGTCAATCGCGTATATGTAGGTATTCGAAAATACAGACTGACAGTCTACCTGTGACCACGGACAACTGTAAAGCGTTCCTTCAAATCGTAATCTCTTGTGTAATGTTGTGTTTTTGCACCCGTCAACAATAAGAAAGGACCCGCTAATATTATATGTATATTAATAATAATTAAATATATATATATGTGTTTTACGGGAAAATTTCGTGATGTGCGTAGTGTAGGCATAGTCCGCGCTATATGTGTATTGTACATTGCCGGTATTCTTCTATTATTCTTTTGCTGGTCTAACTCGCCGACGTTTGTTCTGAAACAAACATTCCTTTTCTTTGTTATGATGAAAATTGGTTTTTGTAATTTTATATACAAAATTTGTAGTAAGTATTACTTAAATAACCCTTTTAATAAACTTACATGAGAGATGAGATGAGTCTTTAAATATGGATTTTTATATAAAAAAAATATTTTTTATGCTATACCGTTTAGGCACCGCTTTTATATAAGCCACGTGAAGTCAAAGTGGTGGTTGTAAAATGTATTCTTATTAGGGCCGGTCCTAGTATAGTTGAACCCTACCTTACAATATGAATGTCCTACCGATGAAAATATATCACCAGTAGCTTGTAACTACCTGAAGATATCTTTAATTCAACTGTAACGACCTTGTAGTTGTGGCGGAAATGTTTTTTTAAACATTTATAACATAGAGAGAAATTATAAGAAAAATGTAAAACTGAGTTATCTGTTATCATTAATTATGTATTTAAAAAATAATACTACCTGTATATTATCTGTACGTACTTGAAGATAAAATTCAAATATATAAAACAATTCAGCTTCCACCTTTTTCCCGCATAGCAGGGTATTCAGAAAGAACTTATACTTGATTTTGTTTGTATTTACTTTTTGAGGTCATCTCGGCGTAGTGGGACAGCGTCTGACTGCAAATACAATTGGTTGTCGGTTCGATCCTCACTTCATTCGGAGGAATGATTGTATAAAAAATATTTTCATTTCTCCACTCTGAGGATAAGACAAAGGGCGGTGTTGAGGTCCGCCACTCAACACGCAATATCTTGAATTTGATCGTAAATTGGAGAACGGAGCGTCTTGACACTAGGTTCTCTTTGCCTTTCCCACTATACTGGTAAAAGTGTGAAGCTGTAAAAAAAACATACATACATACATATATATGTATGTATCATACGTTTTATTGTAGACATTGTCCAGATGATGTTTTTACACTGCACTATAAAATAGCCGAGAAACATTAGAAATGTGTTATATGTTTAAATTTTGAGGCTATTACGGCGCAGACGGTGACGGTATAAATGCGACGGTTGTGGGTTCGATTCCCACCGAAGAAAATAAACTTCTTTTATAACTTTTAATTAGAAATAAACCATTGTATTTTAGAGCTTGAGAAAAAATATATAATACATTGGATAGACGTGTAATATGCGATTTCAGCTTTAAACTTTTTCCGCATTGCAGGAAAATCAGAGAGAAGCTAGTAATCAGAGAGACATTGCGGGTTGAGAGACGGAACTCATAACCGTTCTTTACCTTAGGTGCCAGAGTGGAGAAATTACAATATTTTAAATATAATCATTTCAATCGAACCCACAACCAATCACGATTTCAACTTATTCCTTAATTGTAGGCTTTATAACTACTAAGTACAACTTTATATTACTCGCAAAAAGATAAAAAATAAAAGTTTTAATATAAAAAGTTTCGGTAGCTTTATCTATATAAGTACCTTTATATATCACAGAAGAGATTTAAGGAAAATGTAACAACGTTTTTTATGACTTTAGCTTGAAAAGAACTAGAACAGGCTAGCAAAGCTTTTGTGTACCAGCCATTCCAGGACTTGCATTTCAATATAAAAATAAAATGAATAGGCAGAAGTATAGTGTTTTTGGGGTTCCTTTTTATGTAGCATTGTGGAAAAGTCGATCGTGGCGCAGTGTGACTGTGTACGTAATGGTTTTGAATTCGGTTCTGACTTAGGGAAATAATTATATTTCAAATATTTTTATTTTTCCGCTCTGGTGACAAGACTGAACGCTGCGTTGAGTTCCGCCACTCAACACGGAATGTGTCGGATTTGGGCGCAAAGTGTATAACAGAGTGCCTTGTTCTTTCTACCTACCCTGCTATGCGGGACAAAGCTATAAAAAAACAGTGAGATGAAAGATATATCTAATCCTATAACCTATCAAAATTTACGTCCTATTTTTAAACATGTATTAGACAAATATATATTTAAATGGAGTTCGGTTTTAACAAATTTTGAGAAAAATATTTTTTATATTTGATTTATCTTTTACTATGTAATTATAAAGTTCTTTTGTTTATTATTTTATATATAATGGTTTTAAAACCTTTATGTATATATATATAGAAAATTTATATATATAAATATATATAAATTTTACAGGATAAATAAGATTTTGAGCTATATACTTCATAGAGTTTTAACATTTAAAAAAATCAAGTATTTATACACGTTTTGTTAGCTTTTCAATAAATCAATGTAAGTTAATCTTGTAACACTATTTTGACCTACGTTTTTCCCCTTGACTTGAATCTCGTGTTGGTTTTTTTTTGGCCAGGAATTTAATATTTTTTTTATTTTAGTTAGTTTTTTAAGCTAATTCGTTACTTGTCCCTTTATATAAGTATATTATTCAATATGGTGTGTTTTCTAAGAGGTCTTAATATTTTCTTTTAATAAAATCTAAATATTCTTTATTCAAATAGGCCATTCCAAGCCCTTTTGAATCGTCAACTAACATAAAAATGTCAGTATTGTCAGTCCTACCAGAAGCTACCGATAGCTCGGAAGGTAGTTGCTCTTTTCAAATATTATTTTTTCAATAATTTCACGACCGTGATTAGTCCTGAGTGAGGACCAACAAAGTTAATTCCACACATATTTTATACGTTAAAAATACGTACGAAAATATGTTATTTTATACGTACGAAAAAATATTAAAAATATTAATTTCATACATTAACATCATAGTATATAGTATTCTTGGACAGAATAATATACTTCCCTCAATAGTATGTTTAATGTTGATATTAAACCGTTCAAGCGGCAAGTCTGAAATAGTCTGAATATACATACTAACAAGTCCCTGTTAATACATATATATATATATATATACTTCAATAAACTACTATTTAAAAGAATAATTTCTATTAAATAAATTTGACTCTAAATGCAAAATTACATTTTAATTATATTCTAACTCCCATACTTTATTATGTTTTGAAACCATCGTGGCGCAGTCGCATAGTATTGGGTGTATACTTTGTCCGCGTGTCGGTTGCGAGTTCAAGTCTCACTCAATAAAATATATATATTAGTAAAATATTTTCATATTCCCGGTCTTACTATACAGTGATAAATAAATATATTTCTTTACATATTCCACATGTTTGGATGCGTCAAGATACAATTAATAATCACAGGAAAAGAGCCCTAACTTAAAATTTAAAGCGTATAGGAAAATAGATTTTTTGAATTGTTTCAATTACATTTATATAATTGCCTAAAAATGTTAAAAACAGTTAACGAGCATTATAAAAAAAAAATTACAGTTCACAATAAAACTAAATAATTTGTTAGTAACTACATATCTAGATATATAATATAAAAATATATTAAATTTAATTAATAATAGACTCAATACTAAATATGTTTATAAATATTACCTTATAATAACAACAACTATTCAAAGTTGAATAAAAAATACCACAAAATCACAAACACTTCACGCACTGAACTAAACTTGAATTTCCACACAACGCTTTATACTACTTTCTTTGAACCGCAGACCACAGTCGTACTAAAGTGAGATTTCCCTTAAGTGCTTCTCAATTACTCAAGAAACCATCAAGACGCCAGACCGTAGAAAGTGTACGGTAACGTTGGCATCGCGATTTCAACTGGCTAAAATTAACGTGATCGAGATGCAGGGCCGGCGTTGACTGACCGATATTTAAAATGAGATAGTGTATAACATTTTTTATATAGGAATTATTACTTTTTTATCAGTTACACGCACTTTCACGCAGTATAGCTGACAGGGGTAACCTAGTGTTGAAATACTCCATTTTCCACCTTCCGTCCATATTTGAAACATCGTGTGCAGGAAATTTACGTGAAATTAGTTGAAATATAATCACATGTTAAAAAACGTATAAAAAACCCGCGCCTCTTGAAAACCGTTCAAGCGCTCTGACCGCTAAGCCATACGTTTAAGAGGCGCTGGTTCTAATCCCGCTGCGTTCAAATTTTTATACGTTTTGTGAAATATGTGTTTTTCTTTTTCCTAAGTGTGCGAATAACACTTAAAAAAGAGTGTTGTGTGTGTGTGTTACTGAAAATCGAACTCAGAATCCATCGTGTTTATAATCAGAGGTTGTCCCACTGCACCATGATGGCCTGTGATTTGTATAGGAACTAATTGTACCTATACTTTTTATATCCATTCGACTCCCGGATTTAGCTACTTAAACCACATGTACATGATAAGTCACTTTGTTCTTTAATTTAAACTTCTCTAGTATATAATGGTGAAATAAGACGTTATAATTTGATAAATTGGACTGGAGAATCGTAAATATTTTTATTTTTAAAATTATACACGGGGTCTTGGTAGCGCATTGGGGCAGGTTCTCATTAATAAGTTATATATGATATAAGTTGTAAGTTCGATTTCAGGTAATAATAAAGGTCTAATTATATTTCAAACTACATTTGTATTGCTACTGGCAAGGCGTACTTGACATGGCGGAATGTGTGGATTGTGTCAACAGTAAGTTTGCTCTGCCTATTCTAGAAGTAATAAAGAAATTACTCTGTTGAATATCGAATCTATAACCAGTAAGTAACACAACTGCGACTTGTAAGGAATGGGCGTTACCTCGTCCGTGCAATATAGTACGTGAAGGTAGTGGGTTCACATCCTGTATGTTTTTTACTTAGATTTGTTCTTCATACTATAAGATTAATTTCCTTATTACGGTCACATAAAAATAATAACGGTTTTGATTTGTTTTTTTAAATTGTATAAGCAACAAAACAATTATTTTTAATCAGTAGCCCTGTGCTCCTCTTTAAGGCCAATAGATTATTCAATATTTATTTATATTTATTATTTCCAGAGTTTCATGATATTTGTTTTGTATGTAGTTTAATTTATTTTTATGCTTTTTCTACGCATAGCTGGGTAGTTAGAGAGAACCCAGTGTCAAGACTCTCCGTTCTGCACTTTCCTACCGAAATCTAGACATTGTGTGTTGAACGGCGGAACTCAATGGGTTCGTTTTACTTAAGTACTAGGGTGGGGAGATGAAAATAATTTAAATATAATCATTCCTCCGAGTGAATCATATCATGTATAAATAAGTGTTTATAAAAACATAAATAAGAAACTAATACCATAAATATTTAATAATATTTTTTTATAAACAATTTTCTCATAAACGGTGTAATTGCAAGGTATCGCCGACAATAACTAGCTCAAATTTTGGAACATGGTCTTGTTTAAAATGAGATAGGGTAATTACGAGATAAGTAATCTTCACTTCTAATTGTTTTATCTCCTCTATATGATAATAAGTATCAAAAATACTATGTGATGAAGAAATTGTATTCGTGAAGATTCGAGATACACACTAACTCAGAGCACTCAAATATGCACCAGTATTTGTGCACGCACACTCAGCGTTCTTAGTATGTATGTGTACACTAATAGTACACAACACTACTAGTTTACACAAATGCAAAAATACAAGTACGCACCAGTAGTATAACACACACACTCAGAGTATTTAAGTACGAACCAGTACTATTAAATGCACACTTAAAGTACTCTTGGACTCAACGGTATTAGTACCCGCAAACTCAGAGGACTTAAGGAAGCACCAGTGCCAACAACAACAAGTGTAACATATACACTCTATATAATCACAATAATATAATTTCATCAACTTATTATACTTGAGATATGCCTCAGCGCTAACTCTTAGTAAATTGCTAAAGAATAAAAAGTTCCAAAACTTACAATTATTGCCTGAGGATAGTTTTACTATAAAATTTGCAATGCTCGAAATAAAAAAGCGAACCGTTTCCATCATCGGTCTCAGATGGATTTTGGGTCGATTCATTTCTGGGCCTTTCATACTTGTTAGTCGAACATTTACCACTTTCTCGTTTCGTAAGGATCAACTATAGAGGCGGATTACATATTTTTAAGTAATAGGCTGTTTAGTTTTTGCCATTTTCAATTTATTATCTTAATTTCCTAGTTTAACGTTAAAATCCAGTTGAATCTATATTAAAAAAAAAAATCTAATAAAATAATTGACGTCATCGTCATAAGTACTTTTATTCTTTAATTCCGTCTCAATGCACAACATAATGTCCTAGTACTTTTTAAAAAGGACTAGGAAAAGTTTGTTATGTCAGCGACAAATTGTTTGTTTCTTTTCATATGTGGAGTCAGAGCTATGTCCACGTTAGGATAAACTAACTAAGTGAACTTAAGTAACACTTTTAGTGAACCTATCTTTGTATCTCATACAAAGATAGGTTCACTAAAATTTTCTCTTACAATCTGGTACATATAACCAACATTCTTTGGGAAGAAATGTAGTTTTGAAAAAATATGCATTCTTGAACTAAATTAATTCCTATATCAATATCCATTTTTTTCTATGACAATTATTGGCTCATTTTAGATAAAAAATAGATCTTTAATTGAACTTGCCTGCTGCCGTTTTTCTAATTGAGATACGAGTCTATAAACGATGGCGAAATGTGTAAGCCTATCACTCGCATACATATTCATTTCGCCATCGTATGTTTAATCAACTTTTGTTTCTTTTGGGTATCTCGTTTCCAGGTCTTTGGTGTAGTGCTTTGCCTATTTACTTTCTTTATTCTTTCCAATAAAACATATCACACACATTTTATTTAATTCTGAAATAATTCCTATTACTTCGTTTCCTATGACAGGCCCTTGGATAAAATCATTCCTGTTTGTTATCAAGTGTGACTTCTACATGCATTCTCTCTAGCAGATCAACGTATGAGGTATCCTGTCTTTAGTCTCGTAATTTTCCCCTACGTTGTCAAAACTCAAATAATTTAAAGAATGGGTCAAGCAAGCACTTCATTTACATAATGAAAAAAGCAATCGGTGCTTGAGTTTAAATATTCAGCTTATGGCACTAGTATACGTTTGTTCATGACAGTCTTTAATATTCAAGCCTAAGCTTATAAATTCTGCAGTAATAGTATCAAACACAACGCCAGCTTTTGGTCCCACAGATGGCAAGAATTAAAAAATGCTTTCATTATATATTTAAGAAATCTCCTTAAACTAAGCTGGTTTTAGGGTTATCAGATGCTTAGCTTATCATTTCCTGGACTTTTCTGGTAAAATAGGTAGGTCCTACCAAGGACGCTTAGCGCGTAGGTTATTACATATTTAGGATCTTAAGTATGTTGTAATAATCGTGTTATCGTAACGTTGTGAAAAAAAACTCTCGTATTTCTGAATTCCGTAACAGCAAAATTTTTTTTTTCCAGTCATTAATTACTGCGATGTTAACCTGAGTTCTTTGTCCAATGGACCGTATGCCAAATACGATCCGCAATATAAGGAACTCTTGCTTTTACAAAATACGACCCAATTCCTTCACTTCATAGTTTTTTATTTGTCTTCAGAAAAAAATAGTTTTTTTGGCCGTTAAATGTATAAAAGATTAATATTAAGAGATTTTAAATAAAACAGAAAACCGTAATATTAAAAAAATATGTATGACGCTTATACAGTAACAAAAAAAAAATGATGTACAATTTGCCGCCCCTAAAAATCGTCCGCCCTAGGCTTAAGCCAGCCAGACAGCCTGCTGGTAAATCTGCCACTGATCAGCTAGCACTAAAGCGAAGAAACACGTTGGTTCCCTTTACAAAACTAAACTATTTTTGTTTTTATTGCTTTTAGCCTCTGTCTGTTTGTTAATTAAAGTTTATTATTAAAAATGTGCGAATCTCAAAAAAAAATATTTTAATATAAAGTCATGGTAACGACTTGTAACATTGCTTGTATTTTGGGTTATTTAGATTGATATAAAATAGAAACGGATGCTTGCATAAATCTACCATAATAATTATTGTTATATTTAAAAATGTTTATTTTACTATGAATACGACACTTTGCTATTTAATTCAACCTGCCGTATGTTTAATTGATATCGCACGTGATTATATGGCATAATAGAAATACCAGACGTTTCTATGTGATATTATGAAATATCATTAGTGTAGTAACTAGCTGGGTCGTGCTTGGCATGAAAAAATACGTATAGCCATCGTGGCATAGTGGCACAGCTCCTGACTGTAAATAAGGTTGTTGTGAGTTCGATACTCATTCGGGGGAATGAATATATCTTTTTGTTTATTTTTTATTTATTCTCTGGTAAAAGAAAAGGTGGCATTGACTTCCGCCCCTAATAATCATTCATTTTTATAATTCGGGCGGAAAGCTAAGAACATGTCAAGACACTAGGTTATCTACTGGTTTCTCTCCTATATGAGATGAAGCGTGGAACTGAAAAAAATCTTTATACAAGGGGCACTGTAGGACTATGTCAGATTATGATCGTGATCGCTGTAACTTCAATACTCACATAGCGAAATGATTATTATTTCACCCCGAACCCCGAACCCGAACACTCCGAACGAATAAGACAATAGGTGGCGTTGTGTTTTGCAACTCAATACTTAATATTAGTGACATTGGAAAGTGCCGAATATATTGATGAATGAATCTCTTAACATTAGTTCATCATCTCTGACTACACTGCTATAAGCGGAAGGGAAATGTGTAGAAAAAACAATTCTTTGAGTAGCTGGGACTGTCGCTAAAGTTTATTTTACAATACAGTTGATTGTAAATAAAAAGATATATTTAGAAAACGTATAAAAAATTGGACGCAGCGGGATTTGAATCCTTGGACGGTTTCCTAAATATGTATATTTCAATTTCCTTAGTGTGCGAATAACACTTTAAAAAATGTTAAAAAATATATATACTTGTAAATAGTTTATTTTAAATACATATATTATTTTTGTTTTTACTTTCAGCTTTAGCTTTTTTTCCAGCAGGGTAGTCAGAGAGAATCTAGCTCGAGACACTCCATTCTCCACTTTCCGCCCGAAACCGAGACATTTCGTGTAGAGTGGTGGAACTAAACATCAAACTTTGTTTTAGGTACCAAAGCCGATAAATCAAAATATTTTAAATAGAATCATTTCCTTAGTGAGAATCAAACCCACAAACGCCTTTACAGTCAGTCGCTGTTCCACTGTGCCGTGATGGGCTCTAACATGGCCTACATAAATATTATTTTGATTAAGGTAATGGTTACTAAACCTCTAACCACACTGTTCAGCCAAGCTTGTCTCAACAGCTTCTAGATTCTGTTAGAAGATTGGATGTTATACGAAGTTCGAATTTCATCAAGAGAATAAATAGCTTTTGCAGTTTCATGAATTTCCCGTATAGCAGGGTAGACAGACAGTAGAAATCGAGACATTGCGCGTTGAGTGGCGGAATTTTACTCCGTTATTTATGTACCAGAGGAGAAAAATTGAAATATCTAATACATATAATAAAAATGTTACTGATAGCTGTCTGCACATGGAAGATATAAAAGAAAAATTAAGGAGCATTTGTCAATGTAATTGAACCTAAAACAACGTTTTTTATTGTCTTTTCAGTTTGTCTGTATGTCTGTTTGTATGTGCGTTTGTGCATGCTAATGTCAGAAACGATGTAAATGGTTTAAATGCAGCTTTCACTATTGGATTTTGGTAAACTTTCCGTAACATTTAGTGTTTATTTTATTTCAATCAGTATATGAATAAAAAGGTTACAACAATTAAAGTTTGTGATTGAAGTAAGAACGCGGGCAGACAAAGAAACCAAATAGTTTAGTCGTGTAGTTTACGCAGGCAAAGTCGCTACTCTCAAATGTAATCATTCCTCGGACTAGAAATCGAATCGAATAGAACATAGCTTTTTTAAAAAAGTATTACTTATTGCAATATATATGTATATATCTTTTTGACTAACAAAACAGAAAAAGTCTTGTTCGCCAAATAGTCATCAATTTAAATAGATGCTTAATAAAATAACTACAACTTAAGCTTTTTTATTCTCACAAACGCGCAATTGATTGCAGGTTCCTCACTCAGGGAAATAATTATAATTAAATTACATTTATTCCTTCGCTACTTCACACTCAATGTCTCGAACACGGGCGGAAAGCGGAGAACGGAGTGTCTTGCTACCCGTATTTGGAATTGTAGGCAGGGTGAAACTCTGATAAACTTACATCTCAAATCCCGTCTCCGAATCCCGTCTCTGAATCCCAAATACCGTTACATCCGTTGTCTGTCACTCACTTTGAAAGTAAAAGAATTAGTTTTACGTGTATGTAAATATATTGTTCATGTGATATAAATATAATAAATAGTTTTACGAACTTGTTGTTATCTTCTAATCAACTATTTCCGCATACAAAATTAGAAAAATACGTATGTATGTATCTGCGTCTTGTAATGCGCTGGCGCTGTCTAAAATAACCGCTTAACTGTTCAGGTAAGTGTTTAAAATTATAGTTCAGAACGAAAGACAAAAGCCAATATTCTATGTTTGATAGATTAAACTCTTTTATATTTACTTCGTTGGCAGTGAATGGTATGGACTTTAAAATAGAAACTAGGGGGTATATTATTGTTTTTTGGTTATTTACTAACAATATATATATATATATATATAGTTAGTTAAAAGATACAATTATATGAAGGGAGTGTTAATCATTTCACGTATCTTTAGAGTCTAGACATTATAATCGGTGGTAAATTAAGCTATTTGACGTTAAAAAAATGAAGTACTCCAATTTTGAATAAAATTATTTGACTTTGACTTTGATTAGAGTGTGCTGAATTATTTACGAGGTAACGTTATATAGACCAATACGACCAATACGATCCAACATAGTACAATGCCATTGAAGAGGTAGATTTGATTTAAAAAAGTATTATATTTCGAAAGTTGATTAGATATATAGAAAAGTAATATCTGCAGTCTAACATCGCGTATGTTAAAAAAGTGCTAGTGTATAGAAAAACCAGCAAGAATGACAGAAACATATTTTGCAGATTTATGTTAAAAAATCTCGTTATATTACACGAACCGTTATGAGCCAATTTTGAAAGCTCTTAGCTCAAACTCGATTGGACATATAAATTTGAAATTTACTTTTTCTATTAAAATCTATTAGATTGAATTAGATTGATTGAAACAATGATTGAAATATCATCTTTCAAAAGTCGGCATTTTATTCGCTGACTGAGTTAGATATAAAAAAAAAGTTTAGCCCTCTTCCAGATAATCTTAAGACCTGAAATTTAGTGTACAGCAAGGTTTTAAGATTTTATTTTTATTACTATAAAGCTGTAATATTTATAAAATGATTTGGAAAATTCTTTTCTAAATCAGTTGTAAGAAGATAAGGATCGGATTATTATCCTGAAAAACGTTTTGTTTTCACAGTGCGGAAAATGTAAAGAAAATAATATTACCCCGGATTGAACCTATAACCAATGCATTACTTTTAGGCGATGTCCCACATCGTAACGATGGTGAAGTAAAAATGGTGGTTGACAGTTTGTGATGCAGTGGCGTGGTGAGCCGATAGCTGAGCTTACTACCGTAAACCTGTCTGTATCGATGGTCATCCCTAAAGTCACCTTTTACAATAACTCTAGCAGCTTTATCATCCCAATACATAGATTTGAGTTGCAATTGATTATTAGTTATATTATATAATAAAATCTTAGCTTAACATTATGCTACTTTGTTTTAGGATAGATAGAAATGATAGCAGATAGGTGTACTTGAAAGTTTCTGGAAGTAGTGAGTTCTTTTTATTTTTATTATGGCTTAATGTTGTTTGTTTCTTAAAGAGAAAGGTATAAGAACTTTGTATATCCGAATACAATCACCTGCTATTGTTATACAGTCCTGACTTAGATAATTGAATCAACAGAAAACGTGTAAAAAAATCACAGACAGTGAGTGGGCAATACTTTAATTTATTCTTAGTTATCTGCTTTGTATAAGTTATTAAAGTGTAGAAATTTAAAAATATATTTTTTAATTGTTTTTGTAGACAAAATAAGAAATTGTATGTTAACGTTATATTAGAATGTCGTATGTTCTTAGAAATAAATTAAGGTACTATTTACAGAACTTGGCATCAATTTATATCTCAATTATTTTATCTGTGAAGTCGACAGCCACATATGCTCTTGATATCAATCGATCTTGGCTGCCAATTTCACCTTAATGTTTTCGGTGGGGATGATCTTTTCTATATCCCATATAAGGTTGAATCTACTTCACAATGAATTTATAATGAAAAGTTACAAACCACAACTAGAATGAACCTCATAAACCTTACGATACTATTTCTACTTCTATCATCTGTAGTGTCGACAAAATAACATGAAATCCCGTTATTACCCCTCCCATAGAAATTTCGAAAAATCCTCTCTTAGTGCATCCCTACATTCCGTAAAAAAACTTATGTTTTAAATTTCAGTTTTCAACGCCTACGCTGGCTGTATTTTTTTTCTTTACAATTTTTAGCCATCTTTCTCATGTGGTGTGATTGAGATACATTAAAATTGGCGTAATAATATCCTGGGAGGAATGTGAAGAACGGAGTGTCATGACACCAGGTTTCTCTCTCACTACAACGGAAAAAGCGTCAAGCTATTTTAGTACTATTGGATTGTAACTGCATGAACATGATCGCTGTAAGTTATATTCAAAAGAATGTGCATTATTTAAAAACAAAAATGTTTTAAAAACCGATTTTACAAAGTGCGCCACTGAGCTCCACCACATAACACGAAAAATATATTAATAATAAATATATGAAAATTAAAACAAATTAGAACAAAAATATATTGAGAGCAATTCCAGCTTTAGTTTGAGCTATGTATAATTAAATAATGCAAAAGTTTAATATTGTAAAAAGCTCCTTTACCAAACATCTTTTGTGATTAGTCCAGGTAGTTTACCAACAAAAAGCGGTAATAAGGAAACGGTAAAAGCTGAATAGGATACGTAGGAAATAACAAGTGATGCTTCACAAAGCAGACAATTACCGGGCCTAGTGTATGTAAAACTCGATATCCAGAGGCAGCGAAAAGATTGGAAATATAAAGCGCGGGTTTTAAGTCTATTTACATATATCTTAAAGAAACATGACTTGCTTGTCCCGATTCACTGACTGATTGATTTATCATCGCCGAGCGTTATTGAACTTGGACGCATAATTTTTGGTCAGTAGGGTTAATACGGTTTATACACTCATTAAGACAGAATTTTTAGAAATTCAACCCCTAAGGGGATAAAATAGGGGTTGAAAGTTTGTATGAAAGTCCTTTAACTTTAAAGTTATAATATAATATATTTGCTAATTAAAAATTAATAAATACTTATTTCACCGATTGTGTAAATTCTAGCGAAATAGGGGTTGGAGGTTTTTATGGAAGTCCGTCATTTTTCATGTAAGAAATATGAAACTTTATTTATTGCTGCTGGCTTGTGTCTGTACGTACAATTTTGTCAATCTTCTCCGCTATTTTCTATTCTCTCCGCTTTTCCTTGATCTTCTCTTCGATTTTCTCTATATTTCTCTTAGCTTGCCAAACAACTTTTCAGTATTGAAACTTTACAAAAGTCCATCTCTATAGAGATATTGACTATTGTAACAATGATTTAAAAATTTCAATGTAGAGAATTATGTTGGTCGATATTTAATTTTTAAAGAAAATACTTTAAAATATTAAAATGAAGACGTTTAATATCGCATAAGTCCCTGCATTCAATGGACGCACGGAGTTAAGCGTAGTTAAGTGCGCCTCAGGGAAACAAAAGACCTAGTCAAAGCTCTAGAGGCTACGGTTGTTCCTAAGAAGCTTTTCTTTGCGATTTGAGCTTAAAAACGATATTTTATACCTTTCAGCTTTCTTATAAGTATTTTGTATGACAAACAAAAAAAATTACCCACTTCCGGCGAAATCGTGGCACACGCAATAGTTGTGGATTCGAGACGTACTCAGAGTAATAGTATTATTAGGAATTACAATAATTTAAGCTGTACGTCAGGCGTTAGAATAATTACCAGAGAACATAGATCAGTTGAAAATATGAGAAACAACAGGCAAAATTAAAAAAATAATCTCACATTGTTGATTTTTCTTTGTTGTCAACATTTTATGTAAAGTGTTATTCACACACTTAGGAAATTGTATTGCAATTCTGTAAAACGTTCTGTAGAACGCATGGCCTAAGCTAGATCAGAGCCCGGTCAGAGCGCTTGGACGGTTTCCAAGAGTTGCAGGTTCAAACCCCCTGCATTAATTTTTTTATACATTTTCTATAAATATGTTTTTCTATGTTGGTATATTCCGGTATTTCCTGTAGCATTGGACTTGATTGCTAATATGTGTAACTTAATATCGCTGCAAGCAATAGCAGTAAAGTGGGACGAAGGATAATTCAGAATAGATAATGAGAGGAGATGGCTGAAAGAATTTTATATTTTCTTATTATTCATAGGTATACATTCAGAGCATCGAGATCAATATTAATTTATGAGATAATGTAATCGATTATCTGTTAAAAATTTTTTTTTTACATTTTAAAGTGTTATTCATACACTAGATATTGAAAAACATTTTTTAGGCAACGTATAACAATTTTAACGTTTAACTCTTTTTAGAGCATGGCGGACCTCAATGCCACACTTTGTGTTCATCTTAAATATTCCTTGGAGTTGGGAACAAACCCACAACTATTGCGTATATAGTCAGATGTTTTTCTATTATACGAAGATAGTTTCTTTCTTGCTTTCTTCATACATTAATTAAATCATATGTGGTATACATACTGAGCAGCATTTAAGCCTAATTTAACTGCAGTGAATGTTCAAATATTCTTGAAGTGATTTTTCACGAGCCTATATATAACAACTATATATAACAACTATATATAACAACAAACAATATACAGGTTATTTTTAAATCAGTGCGCCCTGACATTTCCGAATTGAACTGACTGTAAAGGTCAGATTTGTTTCAGTAAAACTAATTCAGTCGCTCACATGGATTGTGTTATATTATCTAGCGTTTGCCTGTAAACGTGATTGTTTTGGGCTCAAACCCTATTCGAAAATAGTTTTTTTGAGCTTTAAACTTTATCTCTAAAGTGTAGTAGTAGTGGTGGTAGTCGGAAAAGATGTTTTAATTTAAATTTCTCTCCCCGTTGGGGTGAGATAGTGTCCCCGTTCTGGTAAATAAATGTGATAATGAAAGTGGAGAACGGAGTGTGTTACCACTAGGTTCTTTCTAGGTTCACTCTTCTAACTTTGCTAGCGAGAATATAACAAATTATGTATTCTTAATTTCTTAGCCTCAGCTTTGCTTTTGTACTATAAGCTTGAATTTCTAACCATAGTGTCCAAATTCGTGTCTGTTTATACAGGTTGATCTTTGGAAGCCCTGGACAGATTAGAATGAAACTTTTTGATATATAGCCATTAAGCTTGGGCATAACAATTGATTTTGAAAATGGGGGAAAAATGGTAAAATGGTACGTCATAGTAAAACTAAATTAGCTTAGATATTTCTACGAGACATGCTTATCTATTAAAAATAATAAAATGGGTTATTTGTAAACAAGTATATAAAAATCAATAAAGCCATCTTGGCGCAGTGGGACGGCGTCTGACTCTAAATGTTATGACTGATCTTCACTCGGGGGGATTGATTATATTGAAATAAATATCTCAAAATCTAATAAAAAGTAGAAAAAAGAGTGTATTGACACTAATTTCTTAGTGTCTTATTTACAGGAAAAGCGTAAGAATGTTTTTTTTTTATAATTCGAAGCCTGTGTAATTATAGATACTAGCTATACTGTAATATATCCAACAAAACGGCGCCTTAACGACGTTTGTTTAGCCTGATTAACTTTTTTGTTTCATGCACTGAAACTAATAACATATATTGAATGGAATATTAAGTGAAAGTTGTTCAACGTAATGGACATTGTCTCAAAACATAGGTAAGTAATAAGAAAAGTTGAGAGTACCTCAACTTGGGAGACGATAAAATGTTGGGTCCAGTTTTTTATGACCATACATATTGGTAAAAGTACGGTAAGGGCCATTAAGTCCATCTAGATAAAGTTGCGGGCGAGAACTAGTCTAATATAAAATAGTGCTGGCATATTTAGAAGGATTAAAAACCAGTAATAGACTATGAATCGCCGAAATATTTTTTAGATTTTCTTTCTGCTTCTTAGTTAAGTTTTTAATCATAATAAACAACCTTACTAAAATAAGAAAAAGCTGCTTTAACAAAATTTAATGATCGTGATACTTACGTATTTTCCATTGAAATATAATAATTAAAGATCCGAAATCACCGATAAAAACCATAATAATGTAAAGTATAAGAAAATTAAAAATGTTGAACAAATTCTGGTTAAGGGCGCTTAGCAAAATCTGTTCAACATTATAAAGTGTTATTCACACACTTAGAAAATTGAAAAAAAAAAACACAAACATCAAACGTATACGTGAACGTATGGCTTAGTAATCAGAGCGCTTGGACGGTTTCCAAGAGGCGCGGGTTCGAAGCCCGCTGCGTTCAAATGTTTATAAGCTTTCTAAAAATGCACGCTCTAAAAAATATTAAAAATATATAATAAAATTATAATCGTGTGGAAGTCTAAGCGACAAGACAATTACTACAGTAATGAACAAATAGGTACGTTCCAAAAAAAAGAACAAATAGGTACGTTCAACAATTGTTCTACATAATATTTGCACCACACCATTAACTTTATATTTGTACGTCCTTTCTAAGATAAGGTAAGCCTACGCCCTAAAAATTAACTGAGCTTTTACGATTTCAAATATTAAAAATCGTAAATTATATATTTACTTAATTAATTATCATAAATATTCTTATAGATACGTTCAATATATAGTTTTCTTTTTTTCTCATATTTTTAATTGTACTCAACGGAAAAGCGACTCATTCCCAACACAAGTATCCTAGATTACTTACTGGGAAGTCTCAGCGACTGAACTTGTTAAAAATTTTATATGAATAAATTTCTTTTCTTTTCATTTATTTTATTTTTACTGATGAATTAAACTATTATCCATATACATTTATTCAATGACGAGTGGGTACCATAAATTCAGTCAGGTTTAAATAATATATACTCTTGTTTTCAGGTTCATGTCA
Source organism: Podotricha telesiphe (assembly GCA_038994665.1). Lineage (NCBI taxonomy): Eukaryota > Metazoa > Arthropoda > Insecta > Lepidoptera > Nymphalidae > Podotricha > Podotricha telesiphe. Next base: position 853,086 of record JAOYRR010000390.1, read on the forward strand.
GTCTTTTTAGTATCAAGACACTGGGTTCCCCACTCTCCGCTAGGATTTAAGATATTGCGTTTTGACTGGCGAAACTAAACGCCACGTTTTGTCTTACAAGATAGGAGAAATGAAAATATTTTGATGACGGATTAATTGCGTATATTGTTGGTATTCGAAAATACCTTTTAGAACACTTTACAGTAGTCCGCAGTCACAGGTAGAAGCTTAAAAATAGTTTAATTAAAAATGTGTAGTAATCGCGATAATCAAAGATCTTATCAGAAATGAAAATAATTTAAACATCATTCGCAGGAATGGGAATCGAACCCGCAACCAATCGCGTTGATCCACAGCATCACGGTAGCCTCAAATATGTAACTGTATACAAAATTAATGAAATAGTTTATTAATACCACACTTACGAAGTTTAGCAATGTTGATTAAAAGCTCTAGCTAGTACTCTAGTATTACACGCCGTGATGATTACTCAGATACAAGCCATAAACAACCTCGTTTATTTAGTAAAATGTAGCTCCAAATATTTTGTGATTTAATTGTTAAGGCTATCGTGGCGCATTAGAACAGCTTCTGAATGAAACCACGACTAGTTATGAGTTCGATTTCCACTCGGGGAAATTATAGTATTTATGTAACATTTTTTATTTTTAAATAATCAGAGACTTAGGGGATTGAAAAACATATATTTAGAAAACGTATAAAAATTTAAGCCCCAGGGCTTAGCGGTCAGGGCGCTGGAACGGTTTTCAAGAAGCGCGGGTTCAAATCTCGCTGCATTCAAATATTTATACGTTTTCACAATATATGGAATGATAGTATTTAAATTATTTCATTACTTCGTTCCGGTAAAGTCAAAGCGGGGCTTTGAGTTCCACCGCTTACACTTACTTACACAACGTCTCGTATTTGGCCGGAAAGTGGAGAACGGAGTATTTTGATATTAAGTTTTCACTGCCACGCTATATGGGATGCTAAAAAAGGGCTGACAATCATTTTGATACCAATATATTTAGATGATAGATAGAGGTTATATAACGCAGTTCTAGCGCAGCTCCGTGCAAAATGATTGGATTTTCGATTGTCATTAAGGCTAATATTACTATTTTTGTTTAAGTTAAGTTAGAATAGGCACCAGTTTTTCGACAACCCAACGACAAGAAACCATATGTCTAAAACTAGCAGAAAACGAGAACAGATTGTCACACTATGCCGTCTCTACTACATCTAACAACAGTCGATCAACGTTCACAACTTAACGACAACAACGATTTCTAAGGACGAGGATAAAATATTCCGTAATTTACATTGCTTTGGAATTAAACCTGTAATATACTCGTATAGTCCTCAAATCATATTATGTTTTAGTTATTTTCAGTCTCTATGAAGACTCTTACCTGAATCGATTTTCCTTTAGTAGGTCTGTTATGTAATAAATGTACAGACGTGAGAAAAGTTCTTTTAACTCATGAAGCTTTACTTCCTTAAGTTTTTATTTATTTTTCTACGTAATTGTACGAATATAAGACGACTAATGTAATGTAATATAATACGATTAAACAAACTCTTTCCCGCACAGCGCATGCAGACAAGAATCTAAGGTCAAGACGCTCCGCCTGACTGACAAGAGACTTCGACTTTCCGCCTGAATTCGGTTCTGTTGCATATCGAGACGGAACTCAACGCCGCGTTTGGTCTTAATACAGAGTGGCGAAATGAAAACAATGCGAATATAAACATTCCCTCAATGAAATCGAAAAAATAATTGGGGATATGGGTTAAATAATGGTTTAAAATACTAATCAAAATTTAAACTTAACTAGAACAAGTTGCATATACGAGTATAATTTATTGATACCTGTTTAAAACATCGAACTCCTTAGTTAGGGCGAGATAGTCGTTCTTAACATCAAATCAATCAATAGCTAAGTCCATATGACAATTCTTTAGGTACAAATGACATTCACATACAATTCAAATGTAATTAACTAAACAGTTCCAAATACTGTTGCAGTTAAATTTATGAAAGGCTTAGTTTTCAAATTATAATAGATAAATAAAATAATTTTGTAGGTGAGTAATGTATCTATGTGTAAATCAATATGAATATTTATATGTACGTACGAAATGTATTGACCGACGCCATATTTCATTGCATAGGAAAATGCATTGGCGATGCCCTTCGTCCTCTCCGCGCCGCGGGGGGATCCTCCCGACGCGTCACTCGCGGCCGTGTTCTCTGGAAGCTAGGTCGCTCGTTTTGACATTAAAAACTGTAAAATGGCCCTGGACAACCATAGTTCAACAGGTAAATGTTAATTTTAATTATATTTTCAGTTAAAAAGCCTTCATTTTGAATCAAATTAAGTAATCGCAACAGTTTATTTTGATTTATTTACGTTTTTAAATTAACAATCGATGGTATCATTTAAGGGGTGGGAAGGGGCGGTTTAAACAGTTTGTTGTTCTACTCATTTTCATGTAGTCTTTTATAAAGATGTTACCGTTTAATTAGGTCACGTGTGATGCAATTTAACAAAAGCTGTACCTTGTTGCCGGTGAAAGCTTATTGATTACTGCTATTTTTATATTTGTGTATGTCATACTTTTCAGTTGGTTACCAAATTGAATGTAAGGTATTTTTAATGACAGTAGTATTCATATTAATGCTATGAATATGCAATTGATGAATAATAATTAATGTATTACATATATTATTTATTTAAATTATATAACATAAGTTTTGAAATCTAAGCATATTATGATGAAGTTTTCTAATTTAATTATGTATATAGGTATCAATTGAGAGTAGGTGTACAGTTCTGGCATTAAACGTCTACTTAACTTATCAATGTTATTGTAAACATCTAGGGCAATTAGCGCCCCCGTAAACTAACTTTAAGGTAGCATTGTTACAGCTTACTAAAGTGGAATCATAGCAAATTGGCCGTAATGAATTAATTCTGGGTGAATAATTATTAAAAAATATTATTTCACAATATGATGTTTATTAGATATATTTCAAACGGTACATGACTTTGATTGGATATATTTCAAAAGGTACAGGTTCTAATATTAAGCTTATATTCAAAATATAGACGTGTAATTGGCAAAGAAATTAAAAATTAAAAATAATAATAAAATGTTAAATAAAAATAAACTTTTAATTTTTTAAATATAAAAAAATATATTTAAATTTTATTTTGAAATCCTTGAGAATCGAACCTATAATCGTTGCGTGAACAGACACTGCCTTGCTACATGACAATTTGTACCATATTTGATTAATAGTAGAGAAAAAATAAAATGCAATCTATAATTTTAATTTAATTAAAGAGTATTTTAATACTTTAACATGTTTTGATGTATGTAATTGATCCCTTACCCTATTAATTAAGTCTGAGCGATGTCCCGATCTAAATAAGAACTGCCTATTATTCTTTTTATTTTTATTATTATTAGCTTATAAAATATATAATTGTCATATACTTGTCTAACTTGACAATGGTTGTCGTTTCTCAATCGGGGAAATATTATCCAGCTTAACAGAGTAGTCAGAGAAAACGTATTGTGAAGGTTCGCTATTATTCACTTTCCATCCCCAATTCGATACATTGCGTGTGACGACGGAACTTAATGCCGCGCTCTGTGTCGGGTCAGGATCGAATCGCATAAACAGTCCTCTTCCTGTCAGAATACCGTCCCACTAAGCCACGATAGCCTTAATGTTTATAGATCTAATATATTTATGTCCCTGGTCTAGTTGGAAATAGTGCAGCCTTCCAACAATTACACAAATATAAAAGTCGAGTAATCCTACTTCATACGTTAACAAAGAAATTATATAATATAATTAAGTCATTTGTTAAAGAAGTTATAGTACTTTTAATTTAGTTTTCAATGTTATTATCCGATTACTTTTTGGGAATAGATGCATAGATATAGCTATTTATATATAATATTTTCAATAATAACTGTTAATTTAATTATACATACAAGTAGCAAAGAAATAACTCGCTTAGCTATAAGACAAGTAATTGTTAAAAAAAATATATAATGATATTAAAGGAAACACAAGATACAGACCAGGTGTCTGTAGTGTTTATATATTTAAATAAAAAAATGATACAGATCGTATAATGTGTATTTTGTAAAATTGTATTAATATATTCTAAATAAATTTGTATTTGTTGCAGGTGAGAAAAAAGCTATGAAAATTTCTGAAAATGTAAGCAATCCCTATAACAGTAACGACAATAACAAGCATACTATATCAAACTTATGTGGAATTTCAAAAGCCAACGACAGTAGAAATTCTTCCGCCGCTTTGAAACATACTTCTATACATTATAGTAAAAGTAATCTCCTACCACCATCAGAAAATATCCCCCATTCGACAGACAATGAGGGCAATTATTTTATACAAACTGAACCAATTAATACACTGAAAAAATCAGAACACAAAATCCAATCGTTAGAAAATTCAAGTGAATGTAATAATAATTGCAACTTTGAATTTATAGCTCCTGGAGACGATAGCCTAATAGTTCATGGAAATAAACCAAAAAATTGTAACTATGAATCAGAACACAACAAGCATTCAATATCATCAATAATATCTGACAATACTGATTCGCAAAAAACTCTTAATGTATCCAAGGTGAGTGAGGATAGGTTTATTAGTTGTATTGATTTACCAACGCAAACAGAACCACGTATTACTTTGATTTTGCCTCCTAAAAAACGCATAAGAGATCCTTTCCTGTATGCAGATATTAAAAAACAACGGTTACACAGTCCAGAACCTGAAGTAAAACAAGAAAAAAACGAAGCAATTTTAAATAAATATATTAAGCCACCTTGCAAATGTGTTTATAAGTGTTACAACAAAATAGACTACAATGAAAGGATAAAAATTTCTCAGAATTTTTCTGATATAACCGATACACAAAAGCAGATGGATTTCTTGCTACAGAACACAGAAAAATTTAAAAAGGCTAATTGCAATATTCGCAACAGTGCGACCTCTCATCCGTTTACATTCAAGTACAAGCTACCTTTGGTTTCAAAAGACATAGTAGTTAAAGTTTGCAAAAAAATGTTTGTCAACACCCTTATGGTAAGCGATAAGCTTATCAAAGCAGCTTGGGAAAGTTTTGAAAGTGGTAAAGAGTTTGTGCAAAACAAGAAGGGGTGGCGCAAAAAACATAAGAAAATTGTTGTTAAAACTATAGTAAAAAGCGTACGTGACCACGTAAACTCATTCACTCCTGTTGACTCCCCATATTCAGGGGAAAATATTGCAAAGTTATATTTAGATGGGAAACTCAGCATTTCTCGTATGTTTAATTTATATAATGAATGGCTTGATCCCAATAAATATATTCGTCGTGCAAAAACTGAAAGGCAGTATAAAGAGTTAGTAAAGAAAAATCTTGAAATCGCTTACAATGTGTCCAATAATAATCAAAATAATTTGGACAGTGACCTTCTTGTCCCAAAATATGATACATCAAGTGAACCAAACCTTACACAAAATGTTATAGATATAACTAATGACGATGAAATTGTTAATAATTCTAGTCCATTAGTACCATGTCTTACAGATTCTAAAGATCATTTTTGTAAAGAACATGGACAGCCATCTATCGGAGACAAACAATTAGATGCAGAAGTGATAGCCGACCCATTAAACAATTATTTAAAATATCATAATCATAGTGCAACATTAGCGGTTATAAATGGCAATTGCATCAAAACATACCCAGAAAATACTCTGACTACTCAAAATCCTATTAGTGATACGACTTCATCAGTACAACAATTAACAATATCGCCGGAAAACACACCAAAACCATTCGACATGTCCTTGCCATCGTCTAAAGTAGAGGAAAATGTAAATAAAAATGAAATCAGTACTAAAATTTTTCTTCCGCAAATAAGTATGACTAACAGGAGGAGGATTTTTTTAAGGAAAAGGCGTAATGTCAAACTTGCCAAAGTACTGAGACAGTCATGTGTATGTGTATATAAATGTCCAGATAAGTTAAGTGAAAGTGAGAGGAAAAGTATTAATCAACAATTTCGAGAACTCGGAGATAAGCACAAGCAGTCAGATTTTATAGTAAGATATACAGAGAAAGTTAAAAAGCAAAAATGTGTTAGTCGAAATGCACTAAACAGTCAGCTCTGCAAATTTTTGTATAAATTGCCGGATTCAAGTGGTACATTAGTAAAAGTATGCAAAAGAATGTTCTTACATACATTAGTGATTAGTGAAAGCACGGTAAGAGCAGCTTGGGAAAAATACGACGTCCATAATACAGATGTCGTACCAAAAACACAAAAAACACAAAAGATAAGTACACGTAAAATCGCTAAAAGTATGATAAAAAGTATTCGAGATCATATAAACACATTTGTTCCGGTCGAAGCTCATTTTATTGGGAGGCAAAGCAAAAAGATTTATTTAGATGGATCTCTAAATATTCCACGAATGTTCCAACTTTATAACATATGGTTTGACCCAAATAAATATATTCGTAAGGCTAAAACGGAAAAAAGATATAGGCAAATCATTGAAAAACATTTCAGTTTAGATTTCCACGAATCAAAAAGAGACGAATGTGACCAGTGCCAATGTTTTCGTAAGCTCGCCAAACCCAATGATGAGCAAATTGCTCAACACATAATTCATACCCAAAATATTGTTACCATTCATAACAAAAAAAATCAAGATAAATTAGAGGCAAGTGTTTCAAATGGAAAGATTGTAACAGCTATTTTTGATATAGAAAAACTGTTACCTTGCCCTAATGGACAAGAAATGTATTTAGATACTAAAAGAAAATTGTTCTGCTACAATCTGCCAATACTTGATATGATTTCAAAACGTCCAGTTTGCTATATGTGGGATGAGCGGTTTGCCAAAAACGGTGCCAATGAGGTTGGCAGCTGTCTTTTTGATTTCTTGAACTCTAATATTGCTAACGGTGTTAGAGAGTTTCGATTCTGGTCTGAAAATGACGAAAGTAGAAATCATGTCATATTTTGTGTATACGTTGCTGTAGCCTATAGAAACAAGGTCGATATTTATCACAATTTTCACGTCAAAGACCATGTTCAGAGTGAAATAGCCAGTGTTCATTCCGTCATTGAAAAAGTTTCATCAACTAAACACATATTTACACCGGAAGAGTGGAAGCAACTTGTTAAATGGATCAGAACTAATTGCCAGGAACCTTACAAAGTAATTGATATGACACAAGATGACTTTTATAATTTTGAGAATCATGTTAATGATTGTGATTGGCAAAAAGATATTGAGGGTAAAACGATATTATGGAACAATGTAAGAGAAATTTATATTTCCAGTACTGACCCTTCCAAAGTACAATTTAAATACGACTTTAATCAAAATTATGGAGTAATTGATCTTAACAATCAATCAGAATTTCCTGAAATTTTAAGAGCTTACAATAAAATGCTACCATTAAACGATGCAAAGTATAATGATTTAATTAGTTTATGCAATAATGGTTTTATTCCTAATGAATATATTGAATATTATAAAAAATTACCTTTTCTTGGTGAAAATTAAAATGACAAAGCTCGTGATATCCTATACTTACACGAGTCAAATTATAATCAAGTGTTTAATACAAAAATAAAAAATATCTCATAAGAATTTACGACATAAGAAGTTGCCATTCTATGATAATAAAAGATATCTCATCATTAGTTTCATTCAGTGTATTCGTAATATTAAAATAATCTATGTATATAAATATAAAAATATATCTTGTCCGGATGCATGGTGTGAGAATCTCATAAATAGTAATAAGTATATAAATTGATGTGTAGTTTTGAAGTCATTCCTTTTCTCTTTCTTGTTGTATGGCGAGACTGACGTAGAAATTGATCTCAATTTTATTAATAATAAAAATAAATAAAATATTATATTCAGTGTTACGTGTTTCATTAATTATTTTAACACTCTGAAATTAAAATAATTGTTGACAGGTTGTATTATAAAAGACTTATTTAGAAAACGTATAAAAATTTGAACGCAGCGGGATTTGAACCCGCGCGTCTTGAAAACCGTTCAAGCGCTCTGACTGCTAAGCCATGCGTTCTACATATGTGTTTTCTAAATATTTCTTTTTCAATTTCCTTAGTGTGCGAATAACACTTTAAAAAATGTTAATAAAATATAGGTTGTATTATGTTACATTATTTTGCATTCCGTTACCTATTTAAAGCTGCCACATTGTATTCAAAAATCTAGATAAAAAAATAGACCATTATTTATAATATCTCGATTTTTGTAGGATATATATATATATATATATATATATATCTTACAAAAATCGAGATATTACAACTTAAGCTTCATTCGTTATCCGAAAATATTAATATTTTTTAAAAGTCAAAAATGAATTTTATTCTTGAGTGGACTGCTTTTGTAAGAAAACATTCTGACAAAACCAGTAGTATTATCGAGGAAAGCTCGATCATAGCTGTCATTGTAAGAACTTGCCGTCGTTTAAAAAAACTTGAGGAAATAAAGTTGCTTTATTTATCTGTGACGCTAATTATAATACATTTAACTCGGGTAACATTTTTTTGAAATGAAACTATTTTAAACGGATTAATCGCGTATAATTTCGGTATTCGAAAATACATTTTTAGAACCCGACGTTTCGAACACTTTACAGTAGTCCGTGGTCACATGTAGACTGAGGTGGCACTTGTCTGTCATTCGATACAATTATTATCTCACACTATCGCCAACGATTTCTTAGTTGCCTCGCGTACTGCCCTGGATTCTTGCAAAATGAGCTGATTGTATCTTTATCTCTGGTGTGATGGGATTGAGACTTCAAAGTTTTCATTATTGGGTCCCAGGTGGTAGAAAGTTTCCAACCGTCTTCTCTATTGAAATTAGGGTGTTTTTGTATTTCAATAGCCTCGCGGATCATCCTTGGGATATATCTGTTTTTCCTAGCGAGAATATGAGGTTTATCAAACCTGATGTAATGGTTGGTTTTATCCATTGTATGCTCACACACAGCTGACTTCGATACACGCCCATTCTTGATATCAGAGATGTGTTCTTTCACCCTTATACCGATGCTCCTCTTTGTTTGACCACTGTAAGATAGTTTGTATATACCAGCACACTGCAAAGGAATGTTACTTTTCACTGGTCTCAAGAACTGGCTCATTTTTTTGTTAGGCTTGAAAATAGTTTTCACTGAAGCTTTCCTTAAGATATTGCCAATCCTGTCTGTAACTCCCTTCACATATAGTAGTAGTGCTGGTTGTCTCTCCACTGTGAGAGGCTTGTTGGTCGGGTAACATTATTGATAAATTTATACTATAATTATTACTAATTAGGGCAAACTTGTACCAACTAAAGGAGTTAATAGTAAACTAAATAGCATTAATATGTTAAACGCCTAATTACGGATAAAAACAAAAGTTATAAATTTGTAAAACTAATTACCACTACAACATAATAATTTTAGTAATTTTCTAAATTAAAGTAAACTAGAATTTGTGTAATATTATTTTTCTAAGACGTCAACGTGGCACAGTTGATGAAAAATTTGTGTCTGTAAATACGGTGATTGTGGGTTCGACATCTACACTCCACAACACTAAAGATAAGCAAAACAATATAAATCGTCAGAAAAACTGCCTTAATGATTCCAAAATTTAATTATTTCAAAAGATATATATAACTAATTTAACATCTGAAGGATATTTCAGTAATATATCTACAAAATTCATTAATATATATTTCTTATTTTTGACATTTTTTTAAACGTTATTAACACACTAAGGAAATAAAAAAACATGTTTGGAAAACACAAAAAAAAATGTAAAACAGCGGGATTCGAACCCACGCCTCCTGGATACCGTCCAAGCGCTCTGAGCGCTAAGCCATGCATTCTACATCCGCCTACCTTGAAATTCTTATACGCTTTTTACAACATATTTTTGTTGTTAACATCTCTGTAGAGAGATTTTTACAGATTTTTACTACCCAAAGTTTACTCTATGAAAAGTTCGAGTTCCCTCAAAATCTGATGAACGCAAAACAAAAAATGCAGCCATTAACATCTATCGCTGTAGTTCCATCAGGATTTTAGTCTGAATATAACTATAATATAACTGAATATAAATATAACCTTTAAAGCCATATTGATATATAGGAACTTCTGAGAATTTATTAATTACGTAGCAATAATATATTCCTGTACTCGTATATAATGATGGAATAAAACGAATAGTTATCCCAGCTTTAGTTTCGGAACAATTAAATACGCACAAATACTCGTGTTGCACGCACTTGTACATTGATATTGATTTGTCAAGCAGAAAAGTTTGAAATATTTTTAACCCATTGTAAATATTTAAAACTAGCGACCCGCTTCGGCTGCGTGAACTGTAAGCTGTTTCATATTTTCGGCGGCTCTACTTAAACTAAAAAAAATGTGAGAAAACGTAGCCTATGTTAATTCCTCCCTCCCTTAAGTATCTCATTCTTAAGTATCTTTAAATAAAGTTTCATTACAATTAATTCAGCGGTTTGGCCATTATGAAGTCACAGACAGACAGGTGGACATCTGAGAAATAAGGAGAGTTCAAAGAGAACAGAAAAATACAGAGATCGGAGAGCCCTGAGAAATGCGGAGAGTTCGGAGAAACATGCAGAGTACGAAGAGTACAGAGAAATACGGAGAACTGCTGAAAGTCCGGAGAAAAGCGAAGAGTTCGCAGAAACGTGCAGAGTACGAAGAGTACAGAGAAATACGGAGAACTGCCAAAAGTCCGAAGAAAAGCGAAGAGTTCGGAGAAGACGGAAGTACGAAGTGCTCGGAGAAATGGTTAGAGTGACGCAGAGAGTTCGGAGAGAACAGACCTTTGTAGTTGACATATTCCTTTCCTTTATTACGTTTTGATATCTTCATATTACTGACCCAATTCTGTTTTCTTTAATCTCTTTTTTGATTTCCCTGTGCTGTTAGTGTCTTCTTGTGATATTGAACTTTCAAGTCCTTCTTGCAAAACCTGAGGATGATGCAATGCGGAAAGTCAAGAGAAAAGCTAAGAGTAGGGATAGTTGTGGCGAGAACGGGGAAATGTGGAGACTTTGGAGAGAACAGAGATATACAAAGAGTTCTGAGAAATATGGAGAGATCGAAGAAAAAGGGAGAGCTAGTCTAAAAGAAGAAGTTAGTCGAAAAGCTAAGAGTTTGGATAAAAGAGGATAGTTAAGAGAGATCAGAGAAATACGGAGAGTTCATAGATTACCACATTCACAACATTTTACAGGAGTTAGAACATTTCTAAACCTTTTTAAATATTTAAAACAAATACTTCATTATAATGAGTTCTGAGTCAGTTCTTTTTATTACAAGCGAAGCTTTCCTCTGGGAAACAAACTTTCAGCATACTTTTATGCGATTTTGTAAATACAAAGTTTGCTTCATTTGCTTACGTAATTTTCTTTAAGAGCAATATCTAAAGACTTTTAAACAGAATTAGATTAGACAAAGGCCATTGTAGCGCAGTGGTCTGACTATAAACGCGATTGGTTGTTGATTCAATACCCTCTTAAACTCCAATACGTGATGTGAATGTGTGAACGGAGTGTCTTAGTCCTAGGTTCTTTTTGTCACGCTTGCTAGGTACGTACTTTTTGTATACTAGGCATTGTTTAGCGCCACAATAGCTTCTAGTGTATTTTATTCAAAAAAATATATAAGTATATTTAAAAAAAAATCAATTGTATTCCGCGAGTTGCGCTAAGGTGACTCTATTCTAGGCTGGAAAACCCAACAGCTTGCTTTGTGTAGATTATGTACTTTCCTGTATATCATTAACACATAGGTTATAGACACATTACGGTATTATTTTGTTATTACCGTAATAAAAGTTATCGAATAAATAATTAAAAGATTAATAAATTAAATAACGGTGTTGGTCTGTTATTTATTTATTTTCAATATTTATTTTGATTTAAAAAAATGTTTTATGTGACATGGCAACTAAGTAATTCTAACACAATTCTTGAGATTACTTGTTTTGAATGAAACATAAATCGTTTACCTTATAACACCTTTGGATTTCGCGACTTACACATTTTAAATAAAACTATTTAAAATGAATTAGTCTCGTATATTAAAGTGCTCGAAATACATTTCAAAAACCTCGACTTGACAGAAGTCCGTTGTGCCAGTTAGTCACTCTACTAGTGACCACGGACAACTGTACATTTTTAAAAACTGTCTCTGATTTTTGAGTAAAGTTTGTTAATATTTTTCAATGCCTATATTTTGAGTAACGTGAACTAGGTATATACGTTTTAAATTAACCTATTTTAACAGGATTAATCGCGTATATTTTAGTAGTGTTAATACAAACGGTCAGTATCTCTATGTCCTCTTCGAAGTCTCACCCTTTCACAAAAGTCTCCGTCTTTCTTCCGACTCTCTGCATTTCTGCAAAATATCCTTATTTTTTCGAACTTCCTGCGTTACGCACTACTGCCCCTGTGTTCTCTTTATTCTCCGTATGTAGGGACATGTAGGGACAAAAGCGGAGAGTTTTGAAAAACAAGGGTTCTTTCAAAACTCTTCACTTTTCTCAGAAATCTCCTTATGTCTCGGAACTCTCTGCGTTCCGCAGGACTCTCCGTATTTGTCGAAGCTCTTCTTTTTTCCCTGTTTTCTCAGGGCTCCCTGTATTTTTCTGTTCTTTCCAAGCTATGCACATTATTTTGTTCTTTTAAATTTCTCCTAACTCTCAGATTTTCTTCGAACTCTCCGTATTTCTGTGCTCATTGAACTCTTTTTATTTCTCAGATATCTCCGCTTTTCTCCGAACTTTCCACATTTCTCTGAACTCTCAGAATTCTATACTTTGTCAAATTTTGACTTGCCAGCATCTTAAGTATTTTCTTTGTTCCAAAAGTTGTTCCAAAGTCTTGTACCAGTAATAAGAACAGGACATTATTACTTAAACAACTATGAAGGTATGGAAGTTTTAGTATGTAAAAATTCCTTTAAAAATTGTCTCAGATGGTGGTATTAGTAGACTACTTAAAAAGAAAAGTTCTGTGGCAACTCCATCTCTGGATCGCCGAGTTCATTAGGTATCAGCTAATTAAACACCCAGTGATAAGATCAATAATTCAAAGATTTCATCAACTATTACCTTCCTATGAGTCGCATTATTCATTGCATGAATCAATAAACCGCAATTTTTTTACACCAGATTTAAGCATAAACATTTTATATAAACAAAGTTTGTAGCTTTACCTCCAAGTATATATTTCAACACAATTTACATTACAGAAATTAAGTTGGCAACGGTGGACTTATCTCTAAAAGAAATTTCTTCCAGTCAACCTGTGGAAGTGGGTGAAGGCAATATAGCGGGATAGCAGTATTCTGCAATAAGTAAACCCAATAAAATTTTAAGAAATATATATTATTAATATAAAATATATATAACCCACACATGAATAAACATGCACATAAATACATACATACTTATTCGTATACATATATAATATGCTAACAACAAATATAAGTTGTAATAAGCGTAATAGAATTTCAACGTAGCTGGAGGTAGAACGCATGGCTCAGCGGTCAGAGCGCTTGAACGGTTTTCAGGAGGCGCGGGTTTAATTCCGCTGCGTTCAATTTTTCATACGTTTTCTAAATAGGTCGTTTACTACAGAAATAGTTGTATATGGCGCGGAACTTTAAGCTGCCTGAGACTGAAAAAAAAGCTTTTTGCTACTAAAACCCCTTGCGTTTGGACCTAAAAGTTTGCGTGAGTGAAGCATTGATAAGCCAAGCCTAATTACGTAATTTTACGAGCGAGAAGGGGAAGCTCTAGCTTTGTCGTTCAACGATATCAAACGAGTTAACAATCATAATATTTTTTATTTTTTTCAGCTTCACGCTTTATCCCACGAGTACGGAGAATGAACCTAATGTCAAAACACTCCGTTCTCCACTTTCCATCCGAAATTAAATTAGACATGGTTGTTCAGTGGTGAAACTCAACGCCGCAGTTTGTATAACCATAGCAGAGAAATGAATTTAAATGTAATTATTCCCCTGAGACAGAATTCCTATATTTTGTGGAAGCATATTCAAGCATATTGTGAAGCTTTCATGGCTTGATTTTGTAACCAGATACTTACAAATACACTTAAGTTACCCTAACTTTTGCAAACATTCATCAAAGAATTTTTCTTGAACCCATCGTGGCGCAGTGGCACAGTGGCTAACTGTAAATGCGATAGATGTGGGTTCTGCACTAAGGGGAATTATTTTCATTGCTCTCTGTGAATTCTCACATCATATAAATTATATAAATTTCAAATGTAAGTTTTGGTTATACTCATCTATACATACAATTGAATACGATTACCAAGTGAGAACATAATAGGTTATTTTCTGAAATTGATATTTAGATTAGCTACCCTTCCAGATGACTGATAGGTAATAAGTAAATGAAAATTGAAAAAAAAATAAGTTCTAGTTATCTAACTAATAACTAATTTAAACAATAATGTTTGTTTAAAATACAAAGAAAATGGTTGAATCGTTAATGTTAGAATTATTGATTAAATTATTCAGAGACAAACTCTCTAGACAACTCATAATAAAGAAGCAAAATACATCATAAGTGACTTATATGAGCATACATAGTCCAGTATAAATGATAACTGCTTGACGCTTGCGAATCTAGCTACCTCTTTGTTCGACCGACACCGTGTCTGATATTTCCTCCGAGCTCTGCATTATCGATTGTATTTGTGAATAAAACCATTTTAACTAAACCTCTAGTACCTAGCAAAGCGGCTTCGAGCCTCGTCATATTATACGATACAGAGGGACGCGGGTAGGCCAGGTTATATTGGCTATTTTAATAGCATACACGCACAGAACTCACACAGGGGTAGCCACCGCGCAGGCGCTCTAGCTCACCCCACCCATCTACTTGTCGTACCAAAGCCGGCAAAATTCTTTTACACCCCCGAGGTGACGTCCCAAGCGCAACAACTTCTACGAATCTCTTCGTTTTAGCAAATATTCATTATAATGTCTCATCTAATGTGTACGTTTATTGCTTAAGCTTGAATTGTCGCTTACACTAAGCGCTTATTTTCTATAGTAGATCTAAATTTTGTGAATAAAATTTTACAATCGTTAGGAAAATGGCGGATCCGTCGCGTTCATCCGCTTAATTTTAAACATCTCGAATAGGATTGAGAATTGTATTGCGTATCGCGTGAGGTTGCAAGGACACGGTGGAAATCGATAATTCGCCCGCGATGCTGACCGGCCTGTAGGTGGTTGGAGGCGGTCCGAGTGCGGTGGGTTCGGGGCGAAGTTCATCTGCTGTCCATGTCAGCTAAGAAAAGAATAGCCTAGCGTCCTCCGGCAACATGACTACTGAAACGGCGACGCCGAATCAGGTATGTAAAGTTTACTGCGGCGACAGCTTCAAGGCGAATTTAGTAATAAGTTTATATTATATAATGAAAACAAACGTAAAAGTAAAAAAAAAAAAAAATTCTGATTAAAACCTAAAATTTATGACGCATAGTAAAGAAAGCAAAGGCCTTTTTAAAATGATTTAAGAGCGCTGCTACGCTCCTTTGTCATTGTACCATAGACAAGTTAGATGAATTGTTAATTTTTTCGTTTTGTATACAGACGTTGGTTACTTACTTTAAAAGGTTTTAAATTAATATTATTAGGTAATGTTAGTTTTTCGCCACTCAAACGCAATGTCTCAAATTCGGGTGAAACATGGAGGACGGAGTGTATTGACATTAGAATATAATACGTATTAAATATTTGATATAATGTGGTTATTATAAACAAAAATTGTTAAATTAATATATTTAGAATTATATTTTTATTACAAACAATACATACATATATACTTATATATACATAGAATATACTAAGGTCAAGCATAGTGACAAAACTATTTTCATACCTCAATATCATCATGATAAGCTCCAAAGGGAAATTGTGTCAATAATTGAGTTTATCCGAGTATTGGATCTGTCATCGGTAGCTAATCTAATTATTTAGTTAAACTAACTTCGCCATTTATTGGAAAAGCTTTATATAAGCACAACTATTTGCAATTTACCTTGAATCTTGATTGTATTAGCATTATTTTTAAATTCACCTTTGATTATATGAATAGGTCTATCAGATAACTTGAATAGAATGAATACCGTTCATTATAACAATTCATATAATAATGGTATATATATGAATATACATAGCATTTACTCAATATGCATAATTTAAGTTAAAGTTTTTTCACATTACTACTTTGTATCTAGCTGAATAAACAAAGAAATTTAAAAATATTCAGGATTTTCATTGCCTTTAATTTTATAATAGATGAGGCTTCACGTTTTTTTCCGCATAGCAGGGTAGTCAGGAGAACCTAGTTATAATATACTTGAATAAAATGTAGCTACGGTTATAGCATTCAAAGAACGGCTAGACAAATATAAAACTTTATTTTAACATTTTTAAAGTGTTAATCGCATACTTAGGAAATTGAAATACACATATATAAAAAACGTATAAATTTTTTAACGCAGCGGGATTTGAACCCGCCTTTTTCAAGTATAAAACTGTTTTTATATTTTGTGTATGTTATCATGTACGCAATATTTTTTAATAAAATTTCTAAAACTATATACTAAACGTTTCTAAAACGTATATACTCGTACGCGATTAATCCGGTTAAAATAGTTTCATTGGATAATACTGCTGAAATTTAGTTTGATACATCCCAGTATGAGTCCTAGGCATATAGTATAAAAACGGTTGTAAATAATATTTTTAAATATAATTTCTCTAACTATCAATGAGTAAATAAAATTCACATGTAGCTCTTCTAACCCTAGACCATGGCAGCATTATACTCGCAGTCCTTAATACCTCCCTATCAATCGCCCTTGACTTTGTTATTTCCTGTGGGGCTTCCTTTAGCTCCCTGTACGTCATAGGCTAATATGGGTTCAGTCTAGATTTGTAATTGCGTTAAATACTGGAGACTAGAGCATTACTAAAATTTTTTAACAAATGTTGAAATTTTCAACCCTTTACTAATAACTTAGTGTCGAGACATTCCGTTATCCAGTTTCCGAATCCTAGATATTGCATATTGAATCCTAGAAATTGCAGTCTATTCGAGAAATTGCGAAACTCAATGCCGCGCTTTGTCGTATCACCAGAGCGGAGAAATGATAATAATTCAAATATAGTCCCACGAGTTGGCATCGAACCCACACCCATCGAGTATTCAGTCAGTTGCTGTCACACTGCGCCACGATGACCTCGCCACGAAATAATATATTCTATATTCTTCTTTAATTTCTTCCATTTCTTTAATACAAATAACATTAAACCTTGTCAACAGAGCTTTAATTTCTCATGAGAATGCTCAAAGCTTTTGAGATCTTCGTGGCAAATGTTTTTGTGTGATAATAATGTATTTCTTAATGCTATTGTTGGTATAACTTGTTTTTTGTAAATTAAAGCCTTTAGAGACAAAAAGTTTATAGCCTTTAGGGACAAACAAATTATTAAATATTTCACTCTCAATTTAGGGTTTTTATTGGAGTTACGTTTTTCGCCTTTCTATAAGAAACAATGTTTACATTACATAACATAACATGTTACAATTACAGGCTTATGTTTAATATTGCATGTTTTTTTTTACACGAAATATCACAGAGAAATAAAAGGTTTATACTTTAAACTTATATTATTATATATTGTCTGTTTTGGGGTACCATACAGTAATATCGCTAGATCATGCAGCTTTTTAGGTATCTGAAGTAATCTAGATGCAAATAGAGCATTTAGTTTATTATTTTTACTTTTACGAAATTGTAGGCTTTATCAACCTTCTTTCTTTAGGGTCCTTCGTAGACTGTTACAAGTGCAAAATACATATTTATACCTGAGTTTTTAGAGCGATTTCAAAGTTTCTAAAGCTCCTATTTTGTCATTATTCAAAAGAAAAGCTTAAAATGTCTGAATAATGGATATTGCGCAGACCGTGGACCCGTTGTTGTGGCGAAGAAAGAAAGAACCTAGTTACATGATAGGTTAATATATTAGGTAATATTAATCGTAATTTCCTTCTATCTTCTCTTTTATGGATAACGTGTAAAGAAAAAAGTTATTATAATAATTTGCAAGACGCCAATGAAGCGTGTTGGTTAGTATTAAATTCAAGACACGATGCTCGTGGGATCGATCTCACTCAAGGTAATATTTATATTTAAAAAATAGATATATACATTTATACATACATAGCTTCACGCTTTGTCATGAAACTCCATTATCCACTTTCCGGCAAAATCCGAGGTAATTATATATCAAAAAATTTTTTTATTTATAATGCGCATGGTTAAGTTCCGCCAAATCATCAGCATTATTTAGAGAATGGCGCTTTATAGCGATATTTTTTCTCTATCTACCCGCTAAAATGCGAGTGATTCGTAAGGATTTAGGAATATATTAATAGTATAGATAAAGAATGTTTCCATAGCAATAATAACGAATGATAGTAAGTACGCAACCTCATGACCCATTAAAATTGCAACACCAAGACGACCTGATTACAGTCACTTTCATATTATACAAATACGACGCCACGCCTCGCCCCATTAGCGTTCTAATTAAATGAAATAATTCAATTAAAATATGCTTTTTATATTTGTTTGGATGAAGTCATCTTTCGAACACCTAGTTTATATAATGTGATACGTTTTTTTTTTAATAATCGAATGAAAACCTAAGGAAAATCGGTTTGCTATGAAATCATGAATATAAAAGCTAGCTTTGTTTATTTTTTAAATATTACTTAGTTTATTTCTAAGATATACTTCGTGTTTCGATTCTTTGTGAGTTGAATTCAACTAACCATTAGTTGAATTCAACTCGGCATTTCATAACAAGTTTTCAATTGTCTATAGTCACAACTAAATTATAGTTGAAAAAGGCATATTTAGAAAACGTATAAAAATTTGAACGTAGCACGTTGCCTTAGCAACGTGTTGTTATTTTTAACATTTCTTAAAGTGTTATTCGCACACTTAGAAAATTGAAATACACATATTTAGAAAACGTATAAAAAGTTTTACGCAGCGGGATTTGAACCCGCTACCACATTAAAAAATGTTAAAAATAACAACACGTTGCTAAGGCAACGCATATTTTACTGGTATATATATATACCAGTACCAGTCATATTTATGTAAAAGTCAGGAATGAAGCGGTCACATAGCGGTCATGCCCTTTTCCCGCTACCAAGTCCCTCACACTGCACCGCACCTAAATCTAGATTATAATATAATTAATTTATTAAAATAACTATGAATATGAATGTATAAAAACAAAATATTTTACGTTTATATAGTATATTGTCAAGTGTACACTGTCACTTACACTAAGTGTTCATGTAATTGTACAAATAAATAGCATAGAAAAAACGCTACTATACTAAAATTAAATGTAACTAACTGTTAAAAATTAAATGATATTAAGGAATAAAAGGAAATGGACCAGGTAGGTGTCTGTAGTGTTAATATAATCAAATAAAAAAATCTATTAATATGATTTGAGAAAATACTTTTTTCCTTTACTTCTAAAACTGTTAAATAAAGTTTATAAGTAATCTAATTCGCTTCTAGGACTATTAAGTAATTTATGGTTATGAGCCATAAAAGCCGTATTAATTAAAGATGAATGTAGTGCATGATTACCGTTATATGATTCCTTTTACGATTGTAGTAGATGTCTGTCTTTTTATAACTATGTAGAGGAGATCCGGTGGTAGCGGCCACTGGGACTGACAATACTGACATTTTATGTTAATTGACGATCCGAAAGTGGTTGTAATAGCCTATTTGAATAAAGAATATTTTGATTTTGAGAACAAAAAAGCAGTTGCAAACTTTTTGTCGTATAGACAGAAAGGAAGACTAAAGAGTCAAGATCAACATCGCTTGGAAGGTTTCCAATAGCGGGTTCGAATGCGTTAAAATCTTATACGTTTTCTAAAAATGATTTTTTTAAATAGTCTACTAAATTACAACCTTCACGATTACAGTTAGTCGCTTTTCCGCTCACGCAAATAACCTAGAAGTTAGTTGATCAAATAAAATATACATAAACATTTTTAACATTTTTTAAAGCGTTAATTATACACTTAGGAAATTGAAAACAATATTTTTAGAAATCGTATAAAAATTTGAACGTACCCGCGCATCTTGGACGGTTTCCAAGAGCCGCGGGTTCGAATCTTGCCGCGTTCAATTTTTTATACGTTTTCTAAAAATATACATCAACAAGACAATATAACAAAATGTTCATGTTTATGTCTCGTTAAAAATTTCTCTGTACTATATTATTTTCCAATTTTAATTTAGTTACCAAAATTATTATCAAAATTAAAATCAGCAACACAAAATGTATCATGGTGTATATTTATACAGGGGTGGTTATTACTTTGTAGGGGTAGATCCCCTTATTTAAAAGTGATTCGCTTTTAAAAGAAAATGCATATAAAACTATTTCTTTTATTACGAAATTAAATACGAGTAGTCTATTTTGATATACTTTCGCATTAGAATCAATTATTAAAAACAAAAATATGGAAAATTCATATTGCTGTGATATATATTCTTGGATCATCAGCTTGGCCATTGATCCCGCAAATTTTATTAACCCGAGTCGGAATCGAACCCAAAAACATTGCGTTTACACTCAGATACTGTCTTCACACCACTATAGTGTCATACATTTACTTGTAATTTTTCTACGAATTTTCAAATTTCACTCTCCTCTGAAACTTTTAGCCTTACGATATTAGAAAATATTGTCTAGTAACTGACTTTTAGGGTTAGAATCTAGTTCCGGAAATGAAATGAGTTTCTATTCTTTTATTAATTCGAACGAACACTTAACAATAAGGTTTGGAAATCATATTTCGCTCGCGACCTTGGCCTTTTGCCTTTAGTAAAAAGTTATCGAGAATGAAAATATTACAATGTCACAAGACATGTACTCTTCATACATGTTGGCACAGTGTTAGTTTTTATAGTAATAATTTCCATATATTGTTCTTTGCAAATTTATGTTTTGCATTTTGAAACTATTGTGGCGCAGTGGGACAGTGTATTATTGTATACACAATGGTACTGACTTCAATCAACACTCGGGGACTGTACTTCAAATATTGTAATTTGCCGGCTCTGGTAAGACAAGTGACGTAATGACGTAATGCTTCGAATTCGGGCTGAAAGTGGAAAACTGAGTGTCTTGACACTAGGTTCTCTCTGACTATGCGGGAAAAAGATGAAGATGTTTTGTAACAGTAAATTTTAAGAGTTCGCAATGTTCTCGTATTTTGTGAGGTAAGCAATAAAAATGTGGACCCTAAAGATAGAAATTCTGCGAAGAGCGGCAGATTTTAAAGCTAAGTTAGGCTAGGTAGATGTTTATCGATATGAAGATATTTTTGAATATACGCTTTATCCGACTGGCATGTATGCCCACTGCAATGATAAATAAAAAAAAAAGTAATTTTGAAATAAAAAACTTTTATTTATTTGAAATCACTTTCTCATTATTTTCTCACCTTGACATGAAAACATTGTATTATATTTTTAAGAAAATGTATAAAAAATTTGAATGTTCATTAACGCATGAACTTACTACTACGCAAATACTTAGTGGTTAGAGCGTGTGGACGGTTTACAAGAGGCGCGGGTTCGAGTCCCGTTGCGTTAAAAAAAATATACATTATTTAAAAATGTCATTATTACCACAAATGTAAAACACGCTATATAACTGTATTATCTGTTAAATGTGATAATTTTCAAGCCAATCGGACGACATCACGTGTATCAAAATAGTTATGTACGATTTTCCACATTTATATATTTTCTATATCGAATAAATTGTTATAAAGATACATGTAAATATAAAAAAAGTATTTTGATAGCCATGTTCTGACTCTACCGGAAACCTACCGTTTAAATTCATCGTGGAAATAATAACTTTTCTTCCCTTTCTTTTATTCCACGGTTGTAAGTTTCATTTTAGATTACATCCTGCTTACTAAAGGGATGCAATATCTAAGTTTCTCCTGCTATGGAAGTTATAGATATTTGTACTACATATTCGAACCTGTATCTCTTGGAAACCGCACAAGTCATAAGGCACGAATTCATTGGGGTACGAGGATGTTTGCTTGTGTGTGTAAACCAATGTTGCCATATTTATCTCTTAAACTATTAGTCGGATTTTATAATAATATAATTATAATACAATAAGTACGATTCAAATCTACTTTAATACACATAAAGTCTTATGTCCTTACGCTGAAACTAATATTAAAATTGAAAGAAAACAATCAATTAAGCCAAATCTAAAGTATATAAAAAAAGAAATTAAGTTTAAAAAAAAACATATAAATGACGCTAACTAAGCTATTGTATATGAAATAAGTTCAAGTAATAAACTTTGAAATTTAAATTAAACACAGTATTTTCCAAACATCCAATTCCGTTGAAAAGCTTCTCATTACCAACACATTCAATGCTGCTTAATTACTTGCGAACTTTTACATCACTCGGTTGCAGCCAAATTTAAGTGGCAAAGCTCATTTTACAGAAAAAAATACTTTTTGGCTTAAAAATGATTTTAGAAAGACTTATATATATCTGAAAGTAGCAAGATTTGAACCCGCTCCTCTTGTTAACACTGTAGTCATTTAAGCTATATGTTCTTATAGAGCGACGTCGAAATTCTTATACGCTTGTTACCTTATATTTTTGTTGTTAGTATCTCCGGATTTGTGCAAATTTTTGTACGTTTTCCTTAAATATTAAGGTAACGTAAATGAGTTTGATTGTAAGTTTGATTTCCACTCGTGGTGATGAGATTATGTTTAAATCTCTGTTTGCGGGCAAAACACAAAGCGCCCGGTTGGGTTGAGTTCCACCAATAAACTACATTCATGACACATTATTCTATTTTATATTTATTTTATTTTATTACTATAAGAATATCAGGATGTGAGCTTTTGGTGCCTGAAGAAGTCACAAAAGCCTTGTTATAAGTAATCAGGTTGCCAAGTTACAAATTGTCTAGACAAAACGAATGTCTAGAATCAATTATCTTATTATAATCAACAGAATAAATTGAAATAAATAAATAAAAATGAGATTTCACGAAATAATGCAATTTGAGTGTGTTCCTGGTGTTTATGTGTGTGTCTGGGTGTTTGTGTGTGTGTGTTTTTGAGTGTGAGTGTGTGTTTGTGTGTGTGTGTGTATGTGTGTGTGTGTTTGTGTTTGTGTGTGTTTGTGTGTGCGTGTACATGTGTGTGTGTTTATGTGACTGTAACAAATCTCAGATTTATTTATGTCAAGGTAAGCGAAAATAATGTAGTGTAACCTCCTTAAGAAATGTTAACTTTTGTTTAACAAGATTAGAGAGAAATAGAAACGTTTTTCCAAGTGGCATTAACAAACGCCGGCTTCAATCAGACACGGTCTTACTGTACCTCCTCAATGGCCCCCTACGATTAAGTGAAATTCTTAGTATTTATGGTAATAACTATAATTTTGTTCACCTTTTTTTAGGTTATTTAAAAGTGTTGTATGCGTATTAACGTATAATAATTTGTCGCTAATCGAAAATATTATCGAAATCTGTTCTTTTAACTTTTTACTTCAATAAATAAAAAATAATTATTATAGCACTCGAATTTAACTCGAGTATAAGCTTTTTAATCATTTTCATTATGAAAGATATCATTAAAACTCATATAGAAAAACTATAGTTTATGAGTTATGTAGAATGAAAGCCTATTCAGAAACACCGACAGGTATTCATCTATTCAACATTGAAACGTCTTCTTTATCGTGAGACTTGTTCGCTGTTTGTTGTTCTTACAAACTTTGTGTTTTTCTTTATAGAATGCACTGTCAAGAAATGAGCTCATTTTATTTACAGGTTAAAAAAAAGCTTTTTATTTTATATAACTCCAAATATACTAGCGACCCGCTCACGGCTTTGTTCGTGTAAACTATAGCTGTTTCGTAATTTCGGCGACCTTTTCGCACAGCAATGAAGAACTTGAAAAAAAAAATTGTAAATGTAGCTTATGTTCATCTCAAGATTTATATAGAATTTCAGCACAATCGGTTGAGCGGTTTCGCCGTGATGACGTCACGGACAGACAGACAGATATTTTAAATTTTAGTTTTAGTATGGATAGTATGCATTAGGGCTAATTTTTAGTTCTCTGTTCTCTACTTTCCACATTGTTTTATCAGAGCGGAGAAACGAAAAAAAATTTAATATAAACATTCCGACGAGTGACGAATAGACACAACCAACAACAACAGTCTGATGCTGTTTGTTTATATTATTTAATTATTATAATATTATATAATCTCTAATTAAATAAATAAATTATTTATTACTCTTATATATTTTTGATATTACTATATACTTGTTGTGACGTCATTGAATTTGGTGTCTATTATAGTTTTCGTAATTTCCCAAACAGATGTCTACATATGGTGGCTGGCTGTAAGGCAAATAACCATACCGCAGGTCCAAGTTTATGTAGAGTAATGAGCCATATGAGCCATGTCTTCCAAATAAGATTTCTCAATCCCCAACCATCGCATATAGTCACTATGACACCAATATACAGAAAAAAATGACACAGGGTTGACAAAGATAACCTAGTATAATGACACTCGATTCTCCGCTTCTCTTCGTTCAAATTCGAAGACGCTGCGAGTTTTGCCACACCACTGTGGCAAAACTTAACGCTGTGGTTTTTTTTTATTAGAGCGGAGGAATGTAAATAATTTAATATAGTCATTGCTCCGAAAGTGGGATCGAACCCACAGATTATCGCGTTTACAGTAAGACGTTGTCCCACGGTCTTATTTAGATAATATTCCTTTCGATTCCTTTAGATTAAATAAGAATAAATTAAAAGAAGAAACTTATTAAAGAACAAGCTTTTTCAAATTGTTTTCAGCAAGCTTCATTTGTTATCCATACTAGGAATGCACAAAATTAATGTCTTCCATCATGGATGGTCCGCCTCGTTCCACAAGTTCGCCATGTTGGAATTTTTGAATGACGTCACACATAACCATGCATATATATGCAAACTAAATGTCAATGCAAATTTCGCCTCAATCAGATAAAGTGCTTCAAAATTAAGTTGCAAGACCCGTACGTGTATACATATAGTTCAAGCTAATAAAAAGCTTGTGATTTTTTTTTTTTACAGAGCTTCCCCGCTTCCTTCTGTATATCAGGCTAGGTAAATTCGTTCTCAACTTTTGACTGGAACCCGAGACATTGCATAATAATAATGGGGGAACCGAACGCTGTGGTGCTCAGTCATGTCGCCAAAGCGGAGAAATGAAAATCATTTTCTGAGTGGAAGCGAACCTTACCTACCACTTCGTATGCAATTAGATGCCGTTCAAGTGTCACCACTGCGCCACTATTGCCTTTTTTATTAAGTAAAAAATATTTTTTTTATTTTCATTACAAAATAAATACAATGTACAGCATTAACCGCGTGCACAAGAAGGTAGCACTTTATATTAGAGATCCTTCACTTGAAGGGTTTGATAAAAGCTTCCAGCCCCAAGTTCATGATTACTGCTTTTGTTATTGAGTCTTCTACGATGACATTGTCAAAATGTTTATGCTACAGGTTTTAGTGTGTCATTTTAACGTCCTATATTTTTTATAATCACTCCTTTTCCCTCATAGTTGTGTCAAAGAGAAGTTTTAAGACACTCCGTTCTCCACTTACCGCCCGAAAGCCAGGCATTCGTATCTTTTTACCCGACGGTTTATTACTAATAAATATATTTTAAACATAATTATTCCTCTGAGTTTAAATCGAACCCACAATCAACCACGTTTAAAATCAGACGCAGTTCCACTGCGCCACGAATGCACCACTATTATATAGTATAGTCAAATATATACATATACTATTTATGAATATTAAAGTCTACATTTTTTTTTATTTTAGGTGGGAATCGAACTCAATCTTTACCGTTAGTAAACGATATTTGAATATTACTTATATCTTACAGACAAGATAATCATCATCAATTATTATTAAAAAAATAAAAATATACTGTTAAACCAAAATTAAAAGAAAACTTACCAAAAAAGGTGTAATACAAAAACGACTGTATACAAAATTTTTCCATAGGCGTGCAATTCTTGTTGGTGGGATGCTTATAACGCTGCACTGCCTAAACAAAAGGTCGTCTAGCAGACAGACGCTTTTGTATGACATAACTAGCTATCCTTTATGGTTTAATTTAGGGGTATCTTAAGCTTTTTCGTATTTATACAAAAAGTACTCGAACTGTCATCACTATATTAATATATGAAAAAAAACCTTCAACGCTAGAGATATGGCATTAAAAATTATTTGTGTGAGGTGTGACAAAATTAAGATCTTTGGTTTTCGCAATTTTTACACATATTGAAATGAAACTGTTTTTAACGGGATTAATAAACGCGTATATTTTTGGTATTCTAAAATACATTTTAGAAACCCGACGTTTCGACTTTACGGTGGTCCGTGTTTACAGATACCCTGAGGTGGCATTCGTCTGTCAGTTGATGCAATTATTATATCAAACTACAAAGTTTCAAGTTGAGTTTGTATATTATTAAAAAAAAATATTGTGTCATATATTATAGTATCTATAGATGTAAATAAATAATACCAATACTGAAATTATAATAACTTGTTACTATTTACGTAGTTAAATTTAAAGTTCATTCGAAAACAAAATAGTACTAAAGCTTAAAACTATATGCATGCATATACATACGTATATAGGATACAGTGGCAGGTAGCTTTTATAAAGCTCGTCTGGCTCGCAGACGCTCTTGTTTGGAGTAGCTATCTGTGGCTTTGAGTCTTTAACATGGTAGTGTTGTATTTTCATTTCAACATTTTTATATAAACACATATATTTTAGTTTGTAATATTTGTTTTGTATTTTAACATATCTTACATATTTTTAATTATTGATTGTCGGTTGTCGAGACTTATTCAATGTATGCTAATAATAACACTATTTATTGTACACCCATAAAATACACATTTCAATAAAAATTTACATAAAATGTAAAAGTATCTTCTATGCAACTTTATAGCAAATGAAATAAAGAGGAGAAAATAGAAATTGACATTTATGTATTACGTACAGTTGTATCTGACAGGATAAGCAATAGTTTTTGGCTCTCTCAAATTATAATTGTTTTACGTAAAATATATTTCTCTTGTGGGTTTAATTATATATAAATAGACGATTTGAAAATAAATTGTCTCTTAGCATGTAGAGAGTGGTGAACGGAATCACTTATTATAAGGTAAAAAATGACTATACACTAGACTCATTTCTGTCTGCCTTTGCAAGATATGAGAGGCGATATAAAAAAAAAATTTTGATTAAAAACTTTGAAGGACATCGTGCCGCAATGGGATAGCGTCTGACTAAAAACGCAATTGGTCGTGGGTTCGATTTCCGCCCGGAAGAATTATTATATTTAAAATATTTTCAATTGTCTACTCTGGTGCCTTAAATAAAGCCGTGCCGCGGCGTTGAGTTCCGTCACTCAACACGCAATATCTCGATTTCAGGCGGAAAATAGAAAACAGAGTGTCTTTTAAAATTTATTAAATAAAAACGGCCGTCCAGTTCACGTAATAAACGAGAATATCCACATGCGACAGTTATCGAGAGCCTAACTGAAGTTATCGATGATTACAGACAGGGGTAGCCGCCCCAAAATATCCCTATACTTTATTTATCTTTCTAACAATAGGGAGACATGAATCGGCTAATTTGAGTGACATCGGATTTCGGATTTTTTGAATGCGTTGTTGACATACAACTTTTCTGAATTTATTTTTAGGCCTTATACGAGTACATGAAAATATAAATGTGTGTTTACGGTACCATTATTCTGTTTAATCCACACTAGTAGTATTGTTAATGCGAAAGTAACTCTTTCTGTCTGTGAAGTTATAACAGCCAAACTGCTGAACTGATTGTGATAAAATTTTATATTTATTTATGATATAGATCGCTAAGAGAGCATACACTGTTACAATACTTAATATATAATACAAAAAACAGATCGAGACTAAATGATGCCCTAATTATAACAAACACTGCTTTCTAAATAGGACAACGACTTAAATTTAAAATGATGCCGCGATGACTGAATTAATAATAGACCTACTTATAGCAAGCCTAATTTTTTTTTATTTTTCTTAAAATTACGAAGTGAGATACTTGGGAAATATGAAACATACGCTATAGTTCACGCAGGCGAAGACGCGAGCGGGAAAATAGAACAAAAAATACTAGCATATTAGATAAATCTTTGCTTTTTTATTACTAATAGTTACCAGAAACTTTCACACAAACTGACATATACATATTTATTTTACAAACACAACTTTTTTATTTATAATAACACTACCCTCAGCTAGGGGTGACTAACCCTAGAGGGGTTGAAATAATTGCTGGCGGTCGACCCTATGTCTTGCTCAGCGAGCATGCATGAACTTAAGAACACGGTATATGCCTCAATAAACTTACACTAAGTATTAGTGCTAGTAATTAAGGAATTTATGCTGCATTAATTAAAGAGATTTTCTAAGTTTAAAATACGTATTTCTCTAAGCATTTTCAAAATGGTTGAGTTTATAAAATTTTAATTATTGTAATTGTTTGCACATTTGGAGCTTTGCGATATTAATTTTCAAGATAATTTTATATGTGTTGAATATAAAACTTTCTATTACAGAATAAAGTCTATAACTTTTTATATAACCTACCTGACCATTGTAGTTGATAAAAATACACTTGTACAGGTATATAATTAAATATAAATATGTAAAAAAATAGCTTTACACTTTTTCCTATATAGCCAGATAATCAGAGACTACCTAGTGTCCAAACACTCCATTCTTAGCTTTCCAACCGAACTAATTACTACATCACATTGCATATTGAGTATCGGAATTTAACACTGTGCTTTGTCTTCCCAGAGTGCGGAAATGAAAATGATGTTAATATAATCATTCCCCCAAATGGGAATCGAAGCCACAATCAATTGCGTTTACGCTGTTTTTACGATTTTATCTATTTTTACGCTTACTCTCTTACCACACTCGCTCATTCTCACTAAATTTAGAAGAGTTGAGGCAGTAAAATTATTGTAAATGACCTTTACATTTATGATGTATTGCTGTTACATAAATTATTTTAAATTTTGTCAATTACCATATTCTACATTAGCAAAGTAACAGATCGATAATCAAAATAAGCATGACGTGATATGTACTGACCCTTCGTAATTTAGATTAATATTAAAACGTAAAACGGAAAATGTTGTATTGACTTTGACACCCCAAAAGAGGGTGAAATAAATGCAGCATATAAAGCCGATATGTCAAGCGAAGCAAAGCGAGATTAAGTAAAAAAAAATGTAATATCACATAACCTAAAAACTCTTTATTCCACACTAACGTGCGTTATTTATATTGTAAAAATCTTAAATTAAATATAGAATGAAAATGGCGTCCTTATCACTAAAACTGATCTCTGAGGCAAACTCGATTTATAAGGATCTAAAGACAAGAGCGGGCATAGTGCGTACTAAACCAAACATAGATAATAATATTAATTTTTAAAGCTAAATGTATACATTATATCATAAAGTACATAAAATACACATATATATACATTGTACATACATACTCATACTTATCAGCATACATCGATACATGTAATTAAAATGTAACTAATCGATGTCTGTACATGGAGGTCATTTATCAATGTAATAGATCGCAAGATATTAAATTTTCTTTTCTATTTTCTTTTTGTCTGTGGTTTGTGCTCGTTAATCTTTGAAACGGTTAACATTAAACCCTTAACATTTAGTGCTTATTTCATATCAATCGGTTCATAAACAAAAAAGTTATAACCATTTACATTATAAATTTGTTTCTCAAATTTGTGATTTAAGTAAGAACGCGGGCGGGCGAAGGAACTAAATAGTTAAATAGTTTAGTCAGGCGCAAGTTTACGCAGGCGAAGCCGCGAGCCTGTAGCTAGTATAATATATACAACATAGATTAGAGACTAACATTTTTCACTCTATTTTTAAACACACTAGAGGATTTGGACTGCCATATAGATCATGGTAGGGTATTTCATAGTTTCGCTGCTTGGACAGTAAATGATTCACTGTAACAACGACTCCAGAATGTTATTATTTATTATATTTTTAATATAATGTTATAAAAAAATTTAGGCCATCGATTATAAACGATCGAGGCCAACATGGCGCAGAGGGACAGTGTGTCTGCAATAGCGATTGGTTGTAGGTTTGATTACCACTCGGAGTATTGATAATAATTTAATTATTTTCATGTGTCTTCTCTGGTGAACAAAACAAAACGCAGTCTTGAAGTCCGCCACTCAACAAGTTTCGAATTCTGACGGAAAATAAAGTGGGGAGTGTCTTGACAATAGATTCCCTCTGACGGAACTGCTATGCGGGAAAAATCGTGAAGCTGAAAATATTACATATCGACAATATTTTTTTTCGTGTAAAAAGGCTTAAAGTTTGACTAGAAAACCTGTATTGGTCTAATGTACTACATTGTTTTACCAAACCGCTCATTGAAGTCACTTCAAAAATCTTGAATTATTTGTTTCTCTATAGCGGACATTCTATATTAAACCCTCTTTAATAAGTCTTGCTGAGTGTTACACTCGGAGATTCTCAGACTAAGAACGAGGATATGGGGCTAAAGAGTCATTTGTAAAGAGTTGTGGGAGCAAGTGTCCTAATCACCTGTTTTTTGTAAACACCACAAGTTTATTGTAAAAAATAGAATATGCGTTCCTAACTGAATGACTATTGTAGGTAAAGTCTGAAATACAGAATGTAGAAACCCTTGAGGAGCCTATGCTCCTTTTCTATAAAAGAATTAGGGATTTTCCCGTTAATTATAGGATAATATGGGGTAAAACGGGTTTTTATGTTTTACACTCGAAAATATGAAAGATATAATATTACAGCTAGGGTTATAAAGTGTACGCAATCCAAGTTTGAAATATGTATGCAATACTGGAAAGGAATTTTAAGTAATACATAAGAATTAATTAGAAATATATAAGAATGTCTATAGAAGTTTTCTAATATATGTATAGTATATAAGTATATGTTATAACATAATTAATAATAAAATATATATATTTTAATTTCTATTTTCTTCCATATTACAATTTCCGCCCATTCCGCACTATAGAAAGGCTTATATTTACAAAATAGAGAGTAGAGTTTTAAATCTGCAACCTTGAGGTGCAGAAAATATGACCAAATTGTACCATATCACATTATGTTTTCAATTAATAAAATATAATACTAACAAACTTTAGATATTAATATTACCAGAATTCTGTATAAAGAATGAATAAAAAGACGATGGCTATATAAGAATGCAATTAATTATAACTCTATTAAATATAAAGAAAACAAATTAAATAGTAAATTTGGGTTTCTACAGGCGGACGCCAGTACTGCGTTCCTGCGGGCAGCGCGGGCTGGTCAGATAGACAAAATTATCAGTCTCTTGGAGCAAGGCGTCGACATCAATGTTAGCAATGCTGTAAGTATTATTTTGTTAAATGTTTATAATAAGACTATTAATGTACATTAAATATATATGCTATATGTTTAATTCAACAGTTTTAACAATATATTATATTTTATTACATATTTAAGCAAATACGAGTATATTATATTTTATTAAAAGTTCAAGTAAATATATTATATTTAATAAATTATAAGTTAAATATAATATAAAATAGTAATTTCTACTGACAAATTTGGATACTCTCCCACAGAATATAGTATTATATTCTTATTATTATTTATAGTATACTTAAGAATTTTCCCATCTTATTAGATAAAATCAAGGGTTAGTATCCAGAGAGTAGTATCTCAGAAATGAACCAAAAAGAAAGTGGAGTGACTTATCCAGAGCGAGAGAATCTAATACTGGTCTTTCTCTAAAATTTGCCTTTGTCAGAATCTCTGTTTAAAGATATTTCTTTCTTGTCACTCAACGCCACGACTTACTCAATCAGTCTAGGTTTACTACATACGAGTATACTATAAATGTAATAAAAATAACACTATATAATAAAAATAATAGAGGACCCCTTGACGGGTAAAATACGCTTTGCCCTTAGCAACGTGTATGTCTTTTTTATATAAAAGTGTATGTCAAACAAAGAGTAGTGTGCGTAGTATTTAATTAATGTTTTTCTAATGTGTTGTTACTAGCGACCCGCCTGCGTAAACTACACGATAAAGCTATTTCTATATTTTTTCGCCCGCCCGTGTTCTTACTTAAACTACATTCATCATAATCATTATTTTATTTATCGTCCGATTAAAATAAAACTAATCTAAATGTTAAGACAATATATTTTTATATATTTTGTTGATACGTAAAACGCGTAATGGTAGGCCTATATCTACTTGATGTTTAATTGAAGATGATTCTCATTCTGGTGAATATGACAGTGCTTAAGTATTGTAAGTCGGGGGCAAAATATTTTTAACAATAGTTGTAACTAATAAAAAGAATTCTATTATTTTTATACAAATGTTGAAAGCTTTATTAACTTCTTTATGGTTATATTCAATATATATATATATAGCAGTAGTATAGCATATATATAGCAGTGGCTAAGTGTAAAATATTGGTAGAGCTAAGCCGGAGTCAAAAAAATATTAAAAAATTTCGACCCCTCGACGATAATACAAATATTCCGTTTAGTGTTTATGTACCATGTGTTCTCGCATATTAACAATTTATAATTGATATAGTGACATCTAGCGACAAAATGTCAATTGAAATAGATTCCTTTAGATATAATAAAAGGATGATATAATAAATATATTGAACCGTGTTATATTATATGGACACTTCACCATTAATATATAAATAGATAGAAGCGACTAAATTTCTCCATTTAAGCTTTCATAGTGCCAAATTTCTTGACTTGACTCATTCGTTTTCACGTATTAATCTATGTATATATATTTTTTTACGTTATATTAATGTTACATTCACATGTCAATAATGATAATTTATACAAAAAATATGACTTTATTTGCAAATTCCAGTTATGTTGACCTCAACGAAATAGCTTTTATGATTACAGTAGTAAAGTGCTTTTTGGTAAAACCGTCTGCATGCGACGCGAGCACGCGATACAGTCACGAACGGTTTCCATCGCTATTACGTAAATAATGCGGGCTTAGATGCAGTATATTTCTGGTTAGTTCAGGATTGTTATAAAAAATAAGCACTATAAATATTAGAAATCATTATAATAATACGTGAAGGAAGACTAGACCATTAAGTCAACTTTTCACAAACATTTTGCAAATTAAGAGTACTAAATTTGGCTACACCTGATTGAACTATAGCGGTTTTGTATTTTCGGCGGCCTTTACGTAAAACAATGAAATTCCTAGTATAACTATTAAAAAACAAGAAAAAAAGCCTACTAAGTTCCTTTTACGCATTTATATTATTAATATGGATTATTAATATTACACACACTACCCATGTGTTTGATATAAACTTTAATACAGAGTGACATACACGTTGCTATGGTAACGCGTATTTTACACGTCAATGTGTCCTAGTACGAACTAATCAGTAACATAAGGTATGAATATTCATATCACAATTTCCTTTCTCTACAAATGAATTACACAAAATTTGGTATACTTGGATAATAGCCAAGTTCATGCAAATTATTTAGTGCATTGTTCTCACAGTTCTTTGATGTTTTGGCAACGACCTCGCCAAATCTGGCCTTTCATATGTCTTCGTGACCTCTATAGTAGTTCACCATAATATTGTTTGAGGGAGGAAACTTTTGTTTGTATATATAATCAGTTGGAAACTATTTAGACTGCGAAATATTTGAACCCACGATTTTAATTAACCTAAAATTAAAATTAAATTTAGTTCAAAATTATTTAATGTAAGAATAAAGCAAATAGCTCTATTTTATACATAACTTTTCATATCGAAATAAAGATATGATAAAGTTGCAGTTCCGGAAATTTAATGCTGCTATAAAGATAAAATTAAAAAGTAAAGCTTATTAATCTGTAGAAGAATATTTAAAGGATAAAAATGTGGGGAAGTAATATGATTTGAGTTTGGTACAGGCACCACTGTATTACCGAGGCTTTGTAGTAGTATGCGCAAGCGTTCCTGCAACGTCTCGCCGGTCACTCACCACCCGGTGAGGGTTTCCGTTGGGTTTTAGTGTGTAGTATCAGGTATACTTGCCGGTGAGTCCCACAGTACCGTCCGTTTCCGCAAGGGCCTGCACACGGACGGTGTGCCAAAAGGCATTTCCCAGCGTCCCAAAAAAAAAAAAGGCACCACTGTATTGAATGATAAAATTGTAACTTTATTATTTGAAAAGACTAACTCAATAAATATTAAATTGATAGTAATATGTATTTAATTAATATTTATTTAAATAATTAAATGAGTAAGTAAAAAAGTTATAGTTTATGAAATACACATTATATTTATCTTCAAACTAAGGGATGTTTCCTTTCCTTCTATGCTATGCAGATAATATTGTGTCAAGTTGCCTTATTACAAGGGCATCGTGGCGCAGTGCGACACATGACTGCAAAGGGGGTTAGTAGTGGGTTCGATCTACATTCAGAGGAATGATTATATTTAAATAATTTTCATTTGTTATAATCATTCCTCTCCAACAAAGTTGACTTTGATTTCCGCCGTTTCTTTCAAGCGTCGAGTGTGCAGACACCATCACCCTAAAGGCCGGCAACGCGTCTCTCCTCTATAACTCCTCTGATGTTATAGATGTCCATGGGTGAAGTTAACAGCTTACCATCATGTGTTCATTCTGCTGGTTGTCCCCTTATTTAAAAAAACACAATGTCAGTTCAGTTCTTTAATTATGACGCTACACACAATGTGGAGAACGGAGTGTTTCGAAACTTTTTCTCTAACTGCCCTGCCTTCTAACACTGCTATGGGGGAAAAAGCGTAAATCTAAAAAAAAAGGTTACTTTATTCCACTGTCATATAATTTTAAGAAAAAGCTAATCTAATTAAAACACCTGTTCAATTGAACAGGTGTTTTAATTTTAAATTAAATACAATTAAAAACTGAATGATCGTACAAAAATGAACGCAACATAACATAATTAAAATTAAAATATATAAAAGTTCAGAATTAAACTCCGCAAAATGAACCAAAGATTTATTATGCGGAAAAAATCATCGCGACCTAAAAAAACGCGTTTGAGTAATAAAAAGTGCACTTAAACAAAGCGGTTGAATTTGTACACTCGTAATCACTGCGACAGTCTGAATTGTTTACATTTGATAAAAGAATAGGTCTACAAGAGCTTAATTTCTTGTGTTAACAAAATTTTTTAGTATATAAGAAAAAAACGTTTAAAATTGTGTTTGGGCTTAAGGATTTTTGTGCAGTGAATCAGTTTTGTGAAAGTATTAGGAAGTGTGTTGTTTTTCGACATTTTTTTATAAAAATTGGCTATACGACTTTTTCTGCATAACCCTACTATAGTCCAGAGATATTTTGAAATGAAAAGTATTTTAACCGGATTACAGGACTCAACGACCTTAAAATTCTGCCGGAGATAATAATCAGCCCAATTACATTCAAGAGGCCGTTGCAAAGCTGGATAGCGTCTGACTGTAAACACGACACGGCTGTGGGTTCGATTCCCGCATTCAAATGGTCATATATTATTTTCATTTCTCCGCTCTGGTACCTAAGACAAAGCGCCACTTAACACGCTATTTCTCGATTTTCTGAAAGTGGAAAACGGAGTGTCTTAACACTAGGTTCTATCTAACTCCTCTGCTATGCTAGAAAAAAAAGTTAAAAATATACAAGACGAAAACATGGACGCCAACACCGTCGTTTCAAAGATTTAATATACAAATTTGAACTTCAAATTTCTACTTTCAATGTAGGTAGGTGTACTTTCTTTTTATTATGGTTATTATACATCTCTCAGATCAGTCAAATTACTCATCGAAAGAAACAATAAATTTATTTTGCCTTCAAAAAAGTAAAAGACTACATTTCATCGACAACTGAAATATATCCATCAACATCTTTCTTTATCTTTGTTAATATGTAACAATCACTCGAGGTTAGATTTGGTTATTAGGAATATTTTCCGCATTTCAAAATCTAATCATCCATGTCATAGAAAAAAAGCCTTTTAGTAGAATTTGCCACCTCTGTATTTTTTATACAAGTAATAATTCTTTAAATATGAATATTTAGACTAAAAAACGCAAATATTTTGTTCGGATCAGTTCGTAAGTAACCGCCCAAATACTTTGAATAATTGTCTCGACGAGATATCACTGCAGCCATGAAACTTGCTTGTAGTTTATTACACATTTTTTTATGAAATATGAATTAATTTTAGTTTTATAATTATAATGATTAATTATAAATACCAATATTGGTATACATTTTTAAAAAACGTATAAAAATATATTTTTTGTTGTTAGTCCAAACGACTTTTCGCAGAATAATCTTTAAGTAGCAGAAATTTGTCTCTAAAATCTCTCTACAGAGATGCTAACAACAAAAAAAAGCAGTAACAAGCGTATAAGAATTTCGACGTAGCCGGATGAAGAACGCATGGCTTAGCGGTCAGGATCTTGGATGGTTTCCAAGAAGCGCAGGTTCGAATCCAGCGGTGTTCAAATATTTTACGTTTTCTAAAAAATGTTTTTCGTATATAGCGTATGAATAACACATTAAAAATGTTCAAGATAACCAATATTGTTGCCAAAGCTGTAAATATAAAATGATATTTCATAAAAACAGACATATAACTCATAAAGATCGAAGTGTCTTGACACTAGCTTCTCTCTGTCTACAATGCTATGCAAGAAAAAGGGTCAAATTGAAAAAAAAAACATTATATCACTATCACATTGTCACTGATAAATTAATCATATATTTTGACATACAGAATAATATTATAACAATAGTCTCTTTTCCAGAACGGTCTGAACGCAATCCATCTGGCGTCCAAAGACGGCCATGTTGAGGTTGTACGCGAGCTACTACAGCGCGGTGCGGCCATAGATGCTGCTACCAAAAAGGGTAATACAGCCCTACACATAGCCTCCTTAGCGGGGCAAGAACAAGTCGTCAAGCTACTTGTGCAAAATGGCGCCCAAGTAAGTGGACCTAATAAGTATAAAGTTAAAAAGAATTAACTAATGAATTATAAGAGGCCATAGTGCCATAGTGCCGTGTGACAGTGACTGATTGTAAACGCGATTGGGAATGATAATATCTATACATATAATTTTAAATATTTTCAATGTCTCAAATTTGGGCGGAAAGTGGAGAACGGAATGCTTTTGCAATATGTTCTCTATGTAGAGAACTGAGTGTTTCGACACTAGGTTCTCTATGTCCACTCCATTATAAGCGAAATATTTTTTTTCTTAGACTTTAAAAAAAATAGATGGCTGGTAAAATGCTTAATCGCGGAGGGACAGGTTATTTCCCATCACTATACTTTACTAAATTACTCAAAAAGTAATCATTCTTCCATAAAATTAACTTAGTATAACATATCTCTAACTTCATATTTTGCTCAAAAGTTGACCTAAAAAGAATATTCTAATTTTTTTACATTTTTTTAAAGTGTTAATAACACTTTAAGAAAAAAAAAGAAATTTAAATACATATTTTTAGAAATATATTTGGACTAAGGTTACTAAGAGGCGCGGGTTCAAATCCCGCTGCGTTAAATTTTTTTTACGTTTTCTAAAATTATATTTTTATCTATTCTAATATATTTAACGGTGATTTTCCCGAATATGCATTTTTTTAAGTTAGGTCATTTTCATTCTGAGGGTGCGATTTTTTACAATTATTATGTATTCATGA
This sequence comes from Podotricha telesiphe, assembly GCA_038994665.1. Taxonomy (NCBI): domain Eukaryota; kingdom Metazoa; phylum Arthropoda; class Insecta; order Lepidoptera; family Nymphalidae; genus Podotricha; species Podotricha telesiphe. The sequence continues at coordinate 891,304 of JAOYRR010000390.1, forward strand.
GAGGGTTTTAATTATTTTCATTTTATAATTTTACATAATCTAATTAAAATACATAATGTAGTTATTTATAAAAAAAACTGAAAACCTTTCTCCCCTTTAAATGGTTTTTTCATTGTTGTAGTCGCCCTGATATCCTTATCAGGTCGACCACAACAATGTCAGGAAATGCTGTAAAAATTGTGAGCAAGTTTTCAAACAAATTGAACATAAAAAAAAGGATCCAAATAGTGCAAGCTTTTCTCGTCGTAGAACGCATGGCTAAGCGGTCAGAGCGCTTGGACGGTTTCCAAGAGCCGCGGGTTGGAATCCCGCTGCGTTCAAATTTTTATATTTTTTTCTGTAAATGTTTTTCAATTTGATAAGTAATAATTTAAAAATGTTAAAATATTTAATAAATAGCATTCTCTCTTGCCATACGGTTGTTCGTAAAACAAACTATAGGTAGCAGAAATATGTAAAAGTCTCTCAACAGAGATGCTAACAACAAATATAAGTTGCAATAAGCGTACAAGCTGTTCTTAAGTGTAAAGATAGGTTAATCGAATAAGCGTTTGTAACCAAAAATGAATGAAGTACATGACTTTTATTTAAGTATGATTAACACTACGCCAAAATACCACCAAAGCAATGTTCAAATCTCGCTTTGTCAATATATTATGTACAATACAGAAATCAAATATACATTTAAAAGATAATTTATAGTATAGGGGCCATCTTGGCACAATGGTATATTGTAAACGCGAAGGTTGTGGGTCTCCACTGGGTGAAATGATTATATTTAAATTATTTTTTGTGCCAGTACACTCTAGTAGCACAAAGCGACTTGTTCACTTTCGCCACTTACAAAAAAAGATTCAAAGGCAGGATCGGATTCAAAGTCGGGACTACTATGCGATAATTGTAACAATTTATAATATCTGTCCACTTGCCTATAAAATCACAGTGGGCGCTCAAAAAAAAGTACATAAATATATAAATCAATTAATAACTTGTGATTCACAAAACCAATGTGCCTTTAAATCAATCCTTTGTTCTGATTATTCAGCGTTACATTCCAATATTAATATTAGCTCAACCTCATCGAGTTTTCGCAGGCCATTAATGCATATCTTCAACAGCTAACATTGAATTTCACTGTAAAATCCATTTTATATTAAACATTCGGACCGACAACCCCAATTTAGGTTACCCATCAATCATAACGCGTTTTATGGCGAACACTTCCTTTTATAGCTTTTTTTATGTCAATGACTTTAATAAAGGAGATAAAATGTTCAAGTACAGCTGTGTTTGAAAAGAATGAATACCAATTATATTTAGATTTCTGTATTGTGTGTTGTTTTTTTATGCCGGATAATAATGCAGTCAGATAGAACCTCTTTGAACTTTTGCCCAAAATCGATACATTGCGTATTGTGGCAGAACTCAACGTCGCGCTTTGTCTTGCTAAAGCGGAGATATTAAAATAATTAGCAATATTCCCCCAAGTGAGGAATGAACCCACAAAAAAATCGTGTTTTAAGCCACCCAGAGAATTCCACTGTAATTTTGCATAGCATTTTTAATTAAAAAAAAACTCAGATCTCATTAAGTCACTATACTATAGTCACGGCATGTCAGTTAATCGAAATAAAAGCGTCGATGCTACTACATATATTTCGATTAAACGGAAATTACCTTCAATAAGCTGGGAGTGTTTGGTCTGTTAAATTGGCTTGCGTAAGATTTGTATGTAATTTATTTATTTATATATTTGATCCACCAACATTTGTTTACACGGTAAACAAATAAAAAAAACATAACAAACGGAACTTAATCTATGTGTAACAAACATTTAGAGGCGGAAATGGCTAGCAAGAAAAAAAAAATGAGCTCCTAAGTGCGAGCTTCAGCAAAACAAACCAAAATAAAATAAAAGACAACCCTTTAAGATAATAAATACATTTTAAAGATGATGATCGAATCAGCGTTAATAATCTAGTAGGTCACTGTACTCATTAAATTGCAGAGCCTAGGAACAGGAGAGTGCTCCAAACACTGTTTTCAGAGGTGGTGGGCAAAGGGGAGTGATTTTTGGTACACGTATATAAAATTTGGTCTTTTCAGTGCACAAATAGTTAAAGAGAATCAATATAGTATATACTGTATAACAATTAGAATTATACTCGTAATTATACCAGACGGACGGACCTCGAATTTAATATATTTTTCCCTTTCTTTTATCTACCTGTTACTTTATTTCTAAACACGACGACCAAACGATATTTTTTCATTTTGTTTTCGATTATGTAGTATGCTGGTGGCCGTAGTGGTCTCTACAGCGTCACCGGGTTTTGGGAGAGGCCAAGCTAAAAGAGCTCCGACCTTGGCTTGGAGACCTACCATCAAATAGTTCCACGGTGACGCAAGGGCGCCTCATGTGAGACTCGAAAATCGACTTGCGACACCGTTTGTCGTGGGGGACTTTGCTTCGCTTAGTCCGAGCTAGGCTTATTGGCTAGGGCGCTTGATGCCCTGTACGTACTGGCCGTTGGAAAACTGGTACCTCGATGACATAGCGCTCATTGACGAGACCCGATCGACGCTCGAGCAGAGAGTAAGTCTGTGGAAGGGTACGCTTGATTAATGTGTCGAAGACCAAGTACATGGCTTGTGGGAGCCCGGACTCTGGCATTATCTATATAGGTCCTGAATTTAAGTCGGAAACGTTCAGGTACCTTGGATCTATTCTGCACGAGTCAGGAGGCATCAATCACGAAACCCGAATGAGCGCTGCTTGGGCAAAATAGCGTGAGGACACAGGAGTGGTCTGCGACCGCACAATACCACCTAAGCTCAAGGGACTAATATACAAGAGCATGCTGGCCAGTACTGTCTAGGCACGTTCAAGAGCTTTACGTCACGGAAATGAAGATGCTGAGGTGGATGTATGGCGTAATGCGGGCCGACCGATGCGTATCACATTCATTCGAGGTAGTCTTAGAGTCCGTGACGTAACGGACAAGCTATACGAACGTCGCCTGAGATGGTATGGACAAGTTTCGCGCCGACCTGAGTCGAGTCGCGGATGTCGTTAAGCTAGTTAAGGATATAAGAGCCAATAGACTAACAACTAAGAATGTCAAAGATCGTGCACAGTGAGATTGAGTAGGAAGGCAGACTCTGGCTTGGACGGGACTAGTGCCAAGTAGAAAGAATAAATAGGGTAACGTTACATATTAAATATAGCTTATTTTAAATAAAGTTTGTGTAGAAGTATTAGAATAATTAAATTGTGAAACAAAATACAAATAGAACAAGCAAATGTAAGCTTTTACGACCTTATTAAAATAACTTAAATTGAAGAAAACTATTGCTATCGTAATAAATATATACTAGAAAAAACAAAAAACCTTGTATGGATTCCTTAGAAAGCCATTTTATTTTAAATTTTGTATACAAAAGTTTAACTGTTAACTGGGCAAATCTGATATTGATCATCTCAATAAATGAAAACTAATATAATTTCTTTTGCACATTTCTTTTCTGTATCTGTTATGTACCTATTGTTTTTTCAATCAAATGTGCTAGTTACATTAGCTACAGACGGAAGACGGACGAAACTTAATTCTAATAAGATTGGAAGGTACAATACTAATAATATGTACAATACACAATACTAATAATATGTATGAAGGTACAATACAAATAATGCTACCATAGAGTAGCATATTTTTGTATATAGATACTAACAAATAAATGTATGGGAAACATTCCGATGTGGAAATGTGCACTTTCTACCTATCGAAGGAATCTGCATGTATTGGCTGTCTTTTAAGCAAGCTAATATGTAATTTGCTGTACAAATAAAGTAAAAATAATAATAAGCTTAGAGATGGTTCCCAGTAGAATCAAAAGTTATCTCTACGCGTTAGAACTGCGTCCCCACGCAAGCCTTCAAAAGGACCGGGTTCTTTTACAGATGTATTAAGAGATACTTAATAATAATAATAAAATATTTTTCCTACAGGTCAATATACAATCTCAAAATGGATTCACTCCACTCTATATGGCAGCTCAAGAGAACCACGACGGAGTGGTGAAATTTTTGCTATCAAATGGCGCGAACCAAAGCTTGGCTACTGAAGTAAGTAATGTTTATTTTTGTTGATATTATATTGTAAGACGTAGCCTGATAGTCTAGTGGTTAGTGTTGAAGTACATATTCAGCAAGGTATATTATAAAAAGAGGCGTGGATTCGAGTCCTGCTAAGCTCGAATTTCCGTACGTTTTCTAAAAATATTTTTCTTATCCCAATCTTATTTATTTGTTTACCGTAAAACTTAACCTGGTTTTCTAGGGATTATTATATACATTATTCTTAAGCATTAATTATGGGTTCGAATCCGACACGGGGTTATATAATACGGAGATTAGCTTCACGCTTTTTCTCACATTTTTTTATTGGCAGATATAGAGATCCTAGTATCAAGACACTTGGTTCTTCGCTTTCTGCTTGAATTCTAGATATTGTGACATAAGTGGTGGCACTTGGTAAGACTAAAGCGAGAAAATAAATATACTATAAATATAATTATTTCTCCGAGGGAAAACAGAATCTACAACCGTCGTGCTTACCGTCAGACGCTGTCCCACTGCGCCATGATGGCCTCTCAATCATATATATAGGCGGGATAAATAAAAAGATAAAAGCAGCTTTCTTCTTTCCGCTTAGCTGAGAAGTCAGAGAGAAGCTAGCGTCACGACACCCGTCTGCCCCAAATTCGAGGCACTGTATGTTGAGTGGTGGAGTTGAACGCCGTATTTAGTGACACTAGATCAACAGCACATCCATTGCATTTACAGTCAATCGCAGCCCTACTACACCACAATAGCCTCGAAACTAAATATTTAGATGGCATATTTGTATTAGAACCGACAACTGTGGCTTTGAATTCCGCCACTCAACACGCAATATATCGATTCGGGCGGTAAGTGGAGAACTGTGTGTTTTGACACTAAGTTCTCTCTGATTACTGCACTGCGGAATAAAGCGAGAAGCTGAAAAAATAGTTGTATTAAAAAATATTTCTATCCTAGGATGGGTTCACACCACTAGCCGTAGCAATGCAGCAAGGCCACGAGAGGGTAGTGGCTGTTTTGTTAGAAGCGGACACTCGTGGCCGAGTGCGGTTGCCCGCCCTACACATCGCCGCCAAGAAGGACGATGTTAAGGCTGCTAATTTGTTACTTGAGGTAATACTCGTATATTATTAAGATTTACTGTTCCAGTATTTCAATTTTGTTTATTTTTGTTAATTGTTTTTGCCAGTGATTGTTTTAGAAGTTTAACACATGATGTATGGTGTTTTTAATTGTAAATGCATGTACGTGTGTATGTGTAAGATTTGTGTGTATTTAAAAGTGCTCATTTTTGTGCATGATTTATTAAATAATGCTTAAGTCTGTTTACCATATCTTTTTTAAATATAAACTTTTTGACTACTGATATATAGGCATCTCTTGGGGAGTGTAGGGTTACACTAGAACGGGAAAATGAATTTTACGTATAACAGTCGCAACTAAGAAATATATAAGATTTTGTCACGAACGAATGTTAGACCTAGTCTAACAATTTATGCATAAAAACGGGTTAAAATAAATTATTTTATTATTTATTTATTTCAAATTCACGTTTTTCCCAAGTTCCATGTCATGTCACACTCCGTTCTCCACTTTCCGCCCGAAATCGAGACATTGTGTTGAGCCGCGCTATGTCTTAGTTACCAGAGCGCAGAAATGAAAATAATTTAAATATAATCAATCCCCCGAGTGTGACTGGAATCCACAACCTATAACATTATAGTTCGACGCTGTCCTACTGCTCCACGATGACCTCAAATATATAAAAGGAAATAAATTGAACTATTCTTAAATGTTTTTAGTTTCATTCAAGCGAATAAAAGAATGACAAATACAAAGAAAAACCATCTCAGCATTAAAAAATGTATTCCTCGACTAGTTTATTAAAAAATATCTTCAATTATTATACCAAATTCTATTTTTAACTTCTAGAATGAACACAATCCGGACGTAACATCCAAGTCGGGCTTCACGCCGCTCCATATTGCAGCCCACTATGGCAACGAAGGCGTCGCTCGCCTTTTACTGGCTAGAGGTGCAGATGTAAATTGTGCTGCAAAACATAGCATTTGCCCTCTACACGTTGCTGCTAAATGGGGTATGTTTAATTATATACAAATATTTTTGTAATATAGCTTGTTTTATGTAGTTTCTAGCTTTATTCAGTATAGCAGTCGCCCGAATTCGAGATTCAGAAGTCAATGCCACGCTTTGTATTACCACAGAAGAAAAATTGTAAAATAAAATTTAAATGTTATTTTATATTATAATTATTATTATAATTTTGTGTACTAATTTGAGAATAGTATGATTTGAATACTTAGAAACCATTGAAGAATTGTAGTCGATTAAGTTATTCGTCATTTCTAATCGATTCTAAGTAAGTCGAAATATGTTTGTATAGTTATAATTTTAAATACAACGTCTTTAATACAATCTCTAAGGGAAGATTTACAAGTATAATAAAATATATATATATATTAAATTTAAATCAAAGAGTACCTAAAAGAATAAATTAAATACACAAATCCTTTTTAATTATGTCATCGGATAGGATTAGAAAAATAGTGTTAAAATCCCATGTTCTAAGTTTTTCTATAATTGTACTTTAAAATCAATTTTCAACTATTTAGGTAAAGATAACATGGTAACTATGCTATGCGACAATGGAGCAAATGTCGAAGCTCGCACTCGTGATGGTCTCACACCACTGCATTGCGCCGCACGTTCCGGCCACGAGCGTGTGGTGGAAGCTTTGCTAGACCGAGGTGCACCTATTACTAGTAAAAGCAAGGTAAGGCGATAGACTGTATTAATAAGATAGCAGAGAGGCAGCGAGAACTTAGTGTCACAATACTCCATTATCCACTTACCACCCGAGTTGAAGATATTGCGTGTTGAAGATATGGCGTCTCGAAGATGTTGCATATTGAAGATATTCCATTTTGAAGATATTGCGTGTTGAAGATATTGAGTTGTGGTACTCAATGCTGCACTTTGTCTTAGGGGAACAGGGAACTTCCCCAGAGTGAAGATCAAAGTCACAACCACCGGTGCGCTAAAGTTAATGCCGGAATGACCGGAGAAAACCGGCGCAAGAAACTCAGCGGGCTCTCTTGTTTTTCAAGTCAATTTGCAGATTTACGATTATTTATTTATTAGTGACAATAATGTCTTGTATAAAGTCTTGACACAAGACTCCCTACCCTTTTACGTGGGAAAAAGGATAAAACTGAAATAAAAATATACTTCAATATTATTTATTAGTCTATATCTGACTTATTAGATGATTAGTCTATACACAAAGCCAAGAAATAAGTACTGTCTAATAATAATCACCTTTTAACAAAAAAATAGTCGTAGGTCCCAAGGTTTTTACACTTAGGGTTAGAATTTGTGTTAAAAAAATGTATGGTGCCAACTTCTTGGTGATATCCTCCTCCTAAGCAAACCTCCTCTGTTTTCTCCAGTTATAAAAAAGTATACTTGTTCCTTTAGAACGGCCTAGCGCCGCTCCACATGGCAGCACAAGGCGACCATTCCGACGCAGCGCGGGTTTTGCTCTCGCGCAGAGCACCGGTCGACGATGTCACTGTGGACTATCTAACCGCGTTACATGTAGCTGCTCATTGTGGACACGCTAAAGTCGCTAAGCTTTTATTGGATAGGTAAGTTATTTAATATTTTGTTTAATTAAAATAATTACTAAAGTACCTATTTTTTATATTGTATAATTTGTTTTTGTATTTCTGTATAATTACTTGGAATAAATATTATACATATTATTTATATATAGTGTATGCTTGGAATCAATTACTTTAAATATTTTGAAGCGTAAAACGCGTTACCTTAGCAACGGATATGTCACTTTATACAAAAGTGCATATCAAATACATAGTCGTGTTAATATATATACATATATATAATATAATATATATTTATTTTTAAGATTTTAAATTGTTAATCACACACTTAGAAAATTGTAAAATATATTTTTAGAAAGCGTATAAAAATATAATATGTATATATATATTTAATAAAAATGCATTTGAAATAATTAAAATGCATTATTGTCAAATTTCATATTCCTCCGTTCGCATTACTTTCCTAAGTGATTTCTACAGGTTTTAATATAATGATTCCTAGAATATTTTTTTATGACTAAAACTTAATAACTATATCGTTATGGTTTTAATTCCGTGTCAGTTTGCCATTACGAGAATATCTAATAAAATAGAGTGTACCTATAATATATTTGTTAATTTTTTTGTCACGCACAATTAGTATGTACAATTGAAATAATTTGCACTAGAAATAAAAGGAAAACTCTTGGTATAGTTGAAAAAAAAAGACATTCAAAAGTATGTCAATGAGCTTTATTTTCTCTATCACTGTATATTTGATAGAAATGGATATTAATGTAATTGTTTCCTTATTTATTTATTTTTTAATCAATATATATTTTTCAATATATATGAAATCTGTTAACTAGAAACGCCGATGCAAACGCCCGAGCCCTAAACGGATTCACACCGCTACATATCGCCTGTAAGAAGAATAGAATCAAAGTCGTGGAATTGCTACTTAAATATGGAGCAAGTACGTCTCTATTATTATATTAAACATCTCTTATAATTAAGTATATTTGAAAATCTAGTAAGCCTCTTGATTTCTTTAACGAAACATTGAAAATTTGATTTTAAATATTGCTATATCCCTAGCGGGAGCGTGAGGTTTGAAAAAACAAATGTATAACATTTTTCATAAAATAAACATATGTAATTTTTATAGAGAGAAAATATTTAATTAATAACAGCCTATATTATACCAATAATCCAATTATTTTTTAGCAAATGAGCTAATATTATAATTATAATCTTCGTGATTTTTTGGTCGTAAATTCCTGCTGAGTGGTGGAACTCAACGCCGCGCTTTGTTTTGTCACCAGAGCGGAGAAATGAACATAATTTAAATATAATCATTGCCCGAGTGAGAATCGAACCCATAACTATCACGTATACAATCACATTCTGTCATACTGCACCACGATGGGCTTTACTACTGTCTAAGTAAGCTTAAGCAGAATAAAAAGAAGAGAAAAATAATAATTTCCATGGTTTTTCTTAATATTAAAATTGACTTCTTAATATTAATTTGTATAATACTTAGGTATCCAAGCAACTACTGAGTCTGGGCTGACTCCTCTCCACGTTGCTTCCTTCATGGGATGCATGAACATCGTCATATATCTACTTCAGCATGAGGCCAACCCTGACGTGCCTACTGTCAGGGGAGAGACGCCTTTACATTTAGCTGCCAGGGCTAATCAGGTAATTTGTTTTGTGTAAACGTCTTTGGCCACAATCGCAGATTCATATAAGTATTGATATATTTAAAATATACATATAGAGACATTGTATTTTTATTTTGACTGCAAACTTAATTGATAGTGGGTTCAGAGGAATGATAATATTCAAATTATTTTTAATTTTTTCGCTCTGGTACCTAAGACAAAGCGCGGCACTGAGTTCCGCCACTCAAGCAATGTCTCGATTTTGAACGGACAGTGGAGATCGGACTTCCTCGACACTGGGTTCTTTCTGACTGTGCGGGAAAAAGTATATTTTACTTGCTTGTAGACTGCTTAATAATCTATTTATACCTCTATTTGTGATAAGATTCTGTATTTTTTTTGCATTCAGTTGTATTCCTGCTATTTTTCAACACTGATATTGGCAGAATATTTTGTGAAAAGTAAAATATGATATAAAGGTTCTATGTACCTATAAAAATAAACAATGACAATGCGACATGTCAAGTTTAATTAACAATGAATATTAAAAATAACCCCGATTTTTTTAACCGCGAAATTCTATATATAAATAATTTCCACGCGACTACTTGACAAAGCGTGACGCTCGAATTTTGGCGGAAGGTGTAGACTACACTTTCACATTGGATTCTCTCCCCCTACCCTGTCATGCGGAGAAAAGTATGAAGGTGACAAAAAAGTACTGGGAGTTAAAAATTTTTTTACATTTTTTTGTGTTATTCAGCCACATAGGAAATTGTAAAACATTTCGAAAACGTATAAAAATTTCATAATGTTTTACTTAACGCGGTTGGACGGTATCCGAGAGGCGCGGGTTCGAATCCTGCTGTATCAAAATTATTGTACATCTTCTAAATAGGTTTTAGGAGTTATAAGTTTAGTATGTGTTAAAACATACATTTTCCGTCCAGTTTTAATATAAAATGTATCTACTGACCAAGAACTACAGAAAAGTATTGAAACTTCATAAAAAAAAACATACTTTAATATTTCTTTCTATTTAAAATGGCTAAAATCTACTAAGCATTATATTATTTACTAACAGACGGACATTATACGCATATTACTACGTAACGGCGCCGCAGTGGAAGCCAAAGCTCGTGAAAGGCAGACACCCCTACACATCGCCTCACGTCTTGGCAACGTTGACATCGCAGTACTTCTACTCCAGCACGGCGCAGACGTCAGGGCGATGACAGCTGATCATTACAATGCACTGCATATCGCTGCCAAGCAACATAACCATGATGTAAGTGGAGCAGTTCCAGTTATTATGGTAATCAGCTCGAGTTCTTATAGCTTCTTTAAAGTTAGCCTGTCCTTACCGAAGGTCGTCTGTAAGAGGTTAATTGAAGAAATAACCTCTATGTAAATGTTGTATACATAGCTCTCAAGGATTTTTATATTATTTCTCGTGTTATTTGTATATTTTGTTAGAAATAAAGAATGTTCTATTCTCTATTCTTCATCCCTAGGTGGTAGTCAAATTAGACGGAACGCCATATGCTCGGTGGTACATAGATCTTTCTCCTATACTCTTTTTAACATCTGAAATCATGCTCTTCGAAGAGACCCAATGCTTTTTACGTGATTTTTCTCCAATATCATCATCGATACTGTTCCCGGAGGTCAACTTCCGATTGAAACCTATTTCTTATTAATAATATAGATATTGCCTGGATCTTATTGGACAAATATTAGTATCGGGCTAACCACAAAGTAGGCAGTACGAGTATGTAAGTAATAGAGTCATATCTTGCTAAGCTACATAAGCCTATATTATAGCCATTTACGCCATTTACGGTCGCATGAATTAAGAAATGAATAATAATAAAAACAAAAAACATTTTAATTTGTCTTTACAAAAGTAAGAACTTCTTTTAAATAGAAGAAGTTTTTGTCAGCTATGACAATAATGGAAATTGTTTAATACAGGTTGCAGCTGCACTTATAGAGCATAATGCACCATTGACAGCTACTACTAAGAAAGGGTTCACTGCATTACACTTGGCTGCTAAATATGGAAATCTTAAGGTAACATATTATATTGTTTGAATTTTTGTATATTAGCGACTTTCATAATAAAATTTAATAATATATATTTTAAATAATCTTTTATAAAAATAATTTATAGGCGCTTTAACCGTTATTTTTGTTACATTATGCCTATAATAATAACACGAATATTACGTAATATCAACAAAAGAGTAAAAACCGTAAAACACTTGCCCTATGTGAACGTTAGAATAATTGTATATTATTTATATAAACACTATATAATCCAAACTTATTGAAAAGTTTTAAAATATTTCCTCAATAAAGTGAAAATTTTTAAAAAACGAAACAATAAATAAATATTTTTTGCCATATCAGGTGGCAAATTTGCTACTCGCGCATGGAGCTTCTCCAGACCAAGCTGGAAAGAACGGTATGACGCCATTGCATATCGCAGCTCAGTATGACCAGCAAGCGGTCGCCAACACGCTGTTGGAGAAAGGAGCTGATGCAAAGGTACGGATGCGATGTTTCGTATTAATTAGACATAGCGCGGTGTTCAGATCCGCCAATCAGTACTCAATGTCATGATTTCGAGAGGAAAGTGGAGAACAAAGTATCTTCTACATTCTAACTGACTACCCTCTAACGAAGAGTATACCAGATTCTATCTGAGTACTCTACTATGCGAGAGAAGGCTGCTACGACTCATCTCAACTCGCTCACATAAAAAAATCACTCTGGTAAAAAAAAATTGTCACAAATTTCAGAAGTTCATATAAACGGAATAATTTATTGTTTGAAAATAAAACTTCTTACTTTAAAAATAAATACTAAATTTGAAACTTTATTTCTTTATGTTTAATAAACAGGCTGTGGCCAAAAACGGGCATACTCCACTGCACATCGCCGCGCGTAAGAACCAAATGGAGACAGCCGCCACTCTACTAGAATACGGAGCTCTCACTAATGCTGAATCTAAAGCTGGTTTCACACCCCTACACTTGGCTGCTCAGCAGGTAAGGAAGGAATCTTACATTTTATTCTTTTCGTGATAAATTTAAATATCTCAAATATTATGATTTATACTTTAACTTTGCGTTGCGTTCCGCCAATGTTCTCGAATTCGGTATCCTTTACGTTATTATTATTATTATTACTTTACGTATAGTTGTGATATTTTTATGAAATATATTAATAATATGTATATTTATTGATTCAAATCTTCCTTTAAGTAGTAACAAATTTAAATATATACAAAGGAAACTTATATATGTAATTGAAAAAAGAAAATTCTTTTATTGGTTTTCCCAATAAAACAATTAAAAAACAATATAACTAAAGAAACACATGCTGCCTTTAGTCAGGAGGCAGGACGCGCGTATTCTTATCAGAGCGGAGATATGGCAATCATATAAAATAAATATTTTTAATTATTTACATTTCCCTGTTGATTGCCCTAAGTGGAGATTGAACCCATAAGCCATGGACAGGGTCCCATTGCGACACTACGGCCCCCTCAGAATGATATGAGAAGTAATAATAATAGTATAATAATTGTAATATTTTTATCTCAACAGGGACATACAGAAATGTGCTCTCTTCTCCTTGAGCACGGTGCAGAAGTAGACCAGCAAGCCAAGAATGGTTTAGGGGCTTTGCATTTAGCGGCACAAGAAGACCGTGTGTCGGTTGCTCAGCTGTTAGTGAAGAGTGGAGCTGAGGTAATCATAGAATTATTATAGATATTCAAAGATAATCGTATAGTGTCGGATAAATTATATAGAATAGTCAGGTATGTGAAGTGTTAGTTTTTTAAAAATGCCGCATAAAATATTAAAGGGTGAGCCAATAATTCGAAAGTATTTAAATTTAACGCCCTGTGTAAACATAAGACTTGTGAGGTGGAGGAATGGGTATACTCCTTGCTCATTTCTCTGAAATTCAGTCGCTATGGATTGCTTTACTTTATTGTAAATAATAGTGAATAATGTAAAGTAAGTAAATATTGTTCATATACCTCAATTATATATTTTTTTATATGATTTATTGAAATGTCAATAAATTCATGGCCCGCCTGTATATATGATTTTTATACAATACACCCTGTCGCACACGACTTGGTCCGCGTAGTAATGGAGATCGCTCTGACAAATTTTGAGTTTGTAGTGCGAAGACAACCTTAATCCGGCCCTGTCTTAAAATTTGTTCTTACCAGACGTATGCTAAACAAACTACCAAACTACCTTTTTGTCAACTTTCATCTTTAGAAGTTAAAAGGTTTCCAATATTTCGTGATAAGTAACCTTTCGCTATCGCTACAATAAGAAAAGAAATGCCTATTAAAGTCACGCATAATATATTATTTAGAATAACAAATTTTTTTATTCTTTTAATATGTCTATGTCTAATTCAACAATTACTATACAAATAGATGGATATCTGCACCAAAGGCGGTTACACACCACTTCACATCGCCAGTCACTACGGTCAGGCTAATATGGTGCGCTTCTTGCTTGACAGCGCTGCTTCTGTAAAGGCACAGACTTCTCATGGGTAAGATTTTTTATAAAGTAAATTAAATATTATAGTATTAGACTCCTTCCTGTCTGAATATATGTGATATCTTATTACGAGTCCCTCTTTACGATTTATATATCCTGCTGTAGTTAAACGAGATGCAAAGTTATAATACGCCTGTAAAAAAACTGAACTGGACAACAGGACTGGTAAAAAACATATCTGAAAGCACTTATTGACTTTTGCAATTGCAATTTTATTAAAAGACGACGCACCGACAAGTTGAAGCGTTTAGCTACGCAACTCACTCCGGTCTCCACCATATTTTGACATTTAGTATTTAGACATTTAATAAATAATTTAATTCTGTACACTACAGATATACAGCTCTTCATCATGCAGCTCAGCAGGGCCATATTAATATAGTCAACATACTTCTCGAGCACAAGGCTGATGCTAACGCCAATACTGCTGTAAGTACAATAGCAATAAGTTGATTAAATAATATTATATATAATGTAATTTTGTATTGCAGTTTGTTTTTTAAATGTATCTGTTTCAATATGGCGTGAAGTAAACAAAACTTTTAATGCGAATTTCTTTATTATACATCAATTCATCAGCAACAGTAATTAATAATTTATATTTATATATATATAAATATAAATTTATATTACTGTATCCTAAGTGTGTAAATAACACTTTTAAAATATGCAGAAATTTCTAATAGTGTTATGCAGGTTTACATAAAAAGGCGTAGTGATATTAACCGATTACAAAATTCGTCACCGGTTATAATTAACTGTAACCAAAAATCTAATTAATCAATAATTTATATACGACTAATTCAACAGAACGGCCAAACCCCTCTGGACATAGCTTCAAAGCTTGGCTATGTCACCGTAATGGAAACTCTGAAGGAGGTGTCCGAACCTTCCCTGGCACCGGCATCTCAGGATAAATACAAGGTAGTGGCACCAGAGACTATGTTGGAGACCTTCATGTCAGATTCTGAGGAGGAAGGAGGTGAGACAATATTTACTATTATTTATTTATTATATTCTATATTGCACTTTAAAAAAATAAATGATAAAGAAAAAAAATTAAGTACAAAGGTGGACTAGGTCCTTTTTGCCGAGATAGAAAAACATGAAATGAAAAAAATTACAATCGTCTGATGTATAATTCATTATAATTTTGGATTAGTTTCAATACCATCATGTAGTATCCAAACTAATATTATAAATGCGAAAGTAGCTCTGTTTGTCTGTCTGTGACTTCAATACGCCTGGACCGGAATTTTTCCCGGAATTTCATTGTTTTTCGTAAAGGCCGCTGAAAATACGAAACAGCTATAGTTCGCGCGGGCAAAGTCACGAGCGGGTCGCTAGTTATAAAAAGGGAGCAAAACTAAAACTAAATAAGCTTACAAAAATACAAAAAATTACATACTAAAATGAATTTAATATTTGTAAACCATATGTTTAAAATATCAACCATTTAAAACTTATGTATGTACAAGTGATTGTTGTGTATAGTAACCAATGTAATATCAAAATGGTGATTTTTGTTTGTTATGTTAAAATTTAAAGAATTTAAATTATTTAAAAAAATTATAATCCTTGTGGCCTTTTTAAATTTGTTATATTTTAAAGTGCCACTCAACAAAGATACTTAAAAGTAGAATCTAATAAAAAACATTTTTTTAATTTGTTTCTGATAGTTGTTTAATAAATGTATTTGCCTTATTTGTATTTAGTTTTTTCTATTAAATACTCTAAATGTAATTACCTTTTCAAGGAGAAGACGCTATTCTCAACGACCAGCCATACCGCTATCTAACAGCTGACGATATGAAATCACTCGGCGACGACTCTCTACCAATCGATGTCACTAAAGACGAACGTACGGAATCTGCTTTGAGCCATAAGAATATTATGGAGATATCTCAAGGTATTGCTTGTATTTTTTACTTTTTTAATCGACTTTAAATACCAATCGTGGCGCAGTGGGACTCAACAATGTCTTGATTTCTGGCGTGAGTGGAGAACGGAGTGTCTTTACACTAGTTCTCTCTGACCTTAGGGAATTAGAAAAATTAAAGCTGTAAAAAAAATACATTTTAATCATTTTTAACGTATCAGGTTCAGTGAACGGGATGCCATATCAGCCCCAACAAGAGGTGGTGGTGAAAAGCATCAGCCACTACAGCAGCTCGCAGGCCCCAGAGGGATATTGTTATAATGTGGATCCTACACAACCGAAGTCAGTGGTTGAATCATGTTTTGTTTTATCTAAGTGTAAAAACGCCATCGTATTTGCTTATACATGATGGTAACGGGTTCAAACTTCTGCCCCAATTCATTTTATTAGGGCGCCCAATTTATTATAGGGAATTTTTAATACTTAAAGTAATCTATAGATCTCTCCAGTCTTTAAAATAATCACTAGACTGGCACTTGGCAAATGTTGCTTCGTGCACTTCGTGTATTATACATGATGGTATCGGGTTCAAATTTCTGTCCCAATTCATTTTATTAGGGCGCCCAAACTTTTGGGGGGATTTTTTAATACATAGAGTACTCTATAGATCTCTCCACTCTTTTATATAAGCACTGGATTATACCACCTGGCGATCATTGCTTCTAAAGGCGCAAAAAAATAAGGAGGAAGCCGTTGTGACAGCATAAGTGCTGTGTCAAGCAAACAATTATATTATTACATTAGCATTTTATAAAAAATATTCTTAATAATTTATATGACTTTTTCTAACAGATAATTTCAACTGAAACTAATATCAACATACCGCATTTCAGAATTGTTGGCAATAAAATTATAATATTTAATTACCTATGCGCATGCAAACCTGGATTATTGTGGGACACAGGAAAAAATTACAATGGAAGAAGTAAGTTATTTTAAACTCGTACTTTATTTGACATATCGTGAAAACTTGCAAATTAATTTATTATTTTGTTATAAAAGTTAGAGCCTTTTTTAAAACTCCACTAACAAGTTACTTACCCACTGTGCCTAAAAATAAACAAAAAATAACCTATGATATTTTAAGAACGAAGTGTAAGTTTCTTGTCAGTAAGTTCTCTAAACTACGCCCGAAAATTAAAAGTCATGGCAATTCTATTTTTTTCTACAACTTATTAAGTACTAACGACCCGCGCGCGGCGTCGCCTCTAAAAGCTACACAATTATAACTATTTCTTTATTTCACCAGCCCGTGTTTCCATTTTCATCTCGTAAACAATAAAAAAATATTTCCGTTTACCATAAATTTTGCATCTTCATAAATTTCTAACTGTGAACCCGATGGTTGTTGAATCGACCGCTACAAGAATAATTATTTTTAAATAATACACATTTTCCCGCTTCCGTAAGACAACTGACAAAACAGGGCGTCGAATTCCGCCACACGGCACGCAATGTCTCAAGTTTGGTTCGGAAATAGAGGTACTTGTATCTTGAAGAATCAAACTAGAGAGGTCCTCACAGCTTACCATGCTATGAGGGAAAGCTGCAAATGAAAATCGTGAAGCTGCAAACTAAAATATAAGAAAACATTTTGTATTGTCTCCAGCTTCTTAGTCTCCTTCCTGGTCGACGCGCGAGGAGGCGCGCTACGCGGGTGTCGTGGCGGCGGCGTGCGCGTCATCGTGCCGCCTTCGTCTGCACAGCAGCCTACAAGGATCACTTGCAGGTGTGTTTTGTAATAGAGACCAAATTTTAATAGATATAGTTTCATAAATTGTCTCTAGATATAGTTTGGTAATGACGATATTGTAAATAGTTTAGTTTTCTATGCGAACAATAAATTGGAATATTTACAAAACTGTGTAATTTACAAATTTCACACATTTTCACAGTAGCCATGTCCCAGCTTTATGTAAATACGTACGTATGTAAGTTTATATTTAAAACGCTGTAATTTTGATTTTTTTAAAATGTGATTTACACATTTTGGAAATTAAAAAACATTCTTAGAAAACGTATAAAAATAGAACACAGCGAGATTCAAGACCGCACCTCTTGGAAACCGTCTAACAAACAAAAATTTAGAACGTAGCGTTATTTGAACCCACGCACCCGCGCCTCTTGAAATCCTTCCAAGCGTTATATACTTTTTCAAAGTATATATATTATATTAGCCCAAAAAAAGCTTTCAATCAAAAAAAGCTTCAAATTACATATTTAATTATATTTTATTACAGATATTTGAAACCGTCTCGTATCAATCACATGCCTCCATTGATGGAAGGAGAGGCACTAGCAGCTCGCGTTCTGGAAATGGGTCCAGTGTCTGCTAAATTTTTAGGGTAAATACATATTTTTTCGTTTCGTCTGTTTATCTTTTTTTATGATTGTTACCATTTTCCCGCATGGCAGGGTATTTAGATAGAACCAACTGTCAAAACACTCCGTTTTCCACTTTCAACACTGTGCTTTGTCTCATCCAATGGAGGAAAACCAATATTTTTTATGTAATGATGCCTCCGAGTGGGGATGGAACCCTTAATCAATTACGTTGGCAGTCGGGCAATATTCCATTGCCCCACGATGGCCTCAGTTCAGTTTAGTTTTTTAATTATGGTGCTTCGAACGTGCCGGTAGCGCACAAGTCTCTTCGCCAATGTCATGTTGTATGGGGGGTGGACACACGAAGAATATTGATCGGTAAAAAAGTGATTATAACAATCAAAATAAATTACGAAACACAGCTTTTATAACTTTTTTATAATAATATTAAACATTTTATATATAACGAAACGTAAAATCTAGTTTTCTTGTCCTTGTTCCTGTTTCCTAGGGAATTTCGGGAGGCGCTCTAAGTGCTCCCCCCTACACTGCTCAAAGAACCAATATGCTAAATTTCAGCTTCTAGCGCCCAACAGTTGCAGGCTGTGCTTTGTTTCATGTATAATAAACTATAAATAAAATACATATATTTCATGATCAGGCCAGTAATACTAGAAGTGCCCCATTACGCGTCTCTCCGCGGGAAAGAGCGTGAGATAGTAATTCTGCGCTCGGACAATGGTACAAGCTGGAGAGAACACAATGCTGATGCAACTGATGATGTTGTTCAGGACATACTGCATGAGACTTTAGAAATTGAAGGTACGTAACGCTTATACTTAGCTAAAAAATATTTAATACTAAAAAATAAAACATTCTTCAATCAGTAAAATATAAAACATTTCTAGAAAGCGTTTAAAAATTTTGATGTAGCGGGGTTCGAACCCGCGCCTCTTGGAAGCCATGCTTTACAACTTATTTTTGTCGTTAGCATCTCTTTAGAGAAATGTTTACAATTTTCTGAAATACAAAGATTATTTCTAAGAACAATCTTATGGCAAGAGATAATGCCATTTATTAAATATTTTTAATATTTTGAAAGCCTTGTACGTTCTGTTCAGAAACAAAAATCATTATATAGAAAACGTAAACAATTTAAACGTAGAGATGCACACGGATTCGTCCCTATTACAAGTTATAAGCGTTATGACTTTAACTGGATAGAACGTATGGCTTAGTGTCTATATATTTTATAGAAACTACAGATTTTTGAACCTTAAGTGTGCGAATAAGATTTTAAATATTTGAAATAACTAAAAGATCAGTTTATTTGTTTACTGACCTCGTTCTGTCGGTCCAAAACTATTTTTTTAAATTAAAATTATTATTAGAATTTCACATAATTTAATTCATATATATTTGGATTGACGTATCCGAAACCAGCCACTAATAGGTTGATAACTACTAAATTTTTGAATAAAATTATATCAAAACAACAGATACTAAGACACAACGATTACAACAGATACGATATAATCAAACAAATATTTCACCAAGGAGCAATTTGAAAACCATTAATATAACAATCTAAGTCAAAAATATTTACATAATTTGTTCCTATACAGAAATCAATGAAGAAGAAAAGGGTTGGGACGCACCGCGCGTCACTCGCATCCTGACCCACGACTTCCCTCAATACTTTGCGGTGATATCTCGCATACGGCAGGAAGTGCATGCCATAGGACCTGAAGGTGAATTTACATTTAATAATTAATCAAATAAAAGTAAACGATAGCAAACTTACTGAAATGTTTAGATTATTAGACTTACAAAACGGGTTTGAATTAGCATATTTAAGAAATGTTGTTATTTTATTCCTACATACATAATAGTATGTTGCTAGTCGTAGCTTTGTGTTGGTGATTTAGTCTAAATATTTCAGCACTATTTAAATTTTTCTGTAACAAATTAATTCCGTAATCTAGACATGTGGTAGCGTGTCGAGCCAAGTATATCATTTACCTTAAAAAGATATTTTACTTTAGTGGATTTTGATTAATCATTAAATTATAACATTAAACTTTTTTAAGTTTTAACTAAAAATAGTAGTTATTGTAGTAGTAGATATATTTAGACACAGGTAGATTTCTCTGTCTGTTTTCTTTAACAAATCATTTTCATATATTTTTCCCATATCACAGGTGGCATGGTCTCCAGCTCCGTGGTCCCTCAAGTCCAAGCAGTATTCCCTCAAGGAGCCCTCACGAAGAAGATCAAAGTTGGCCTCCAGGTAAACCTTTTCAAGCCTCGTAAAGGTGTTAAGGACATGAATTTGAAAAAGATAACCGTCAACAACGTTTCTAAGAAGAAACGATTCTCCTTGATTTGGTAGTGTTATTATAATATTTAATATTAACCGATCAGTATTTTTTTAGAGTAATATAGTATAGTAATCGACTAAGTCGAAAATAATAATCGAAGCTTGCGAATAGTGTCGAATAATTTATTGTAATAATATTTTAGCGCTAATGTGAAATTCTGTAAGTGTTAATAGGTTATTTTGGACTTAACAGGTAATGTCAGTATTACCTTTTTTGTTAAAGTCTATATCAAAATTAATATTAAAAATGGTTCCTTTTGGATGTTTGTAAATCAAAGTTTTGACGGATTGTTACAAAATATAAAACCCTTATAATTTTGCATCATCTCAGAATCGAAATGATGATGCATAATAATTTGAGTATTAGCGCTATAAATATTTAGATTTTAAGTAAAATAATAAGTATTTTGAAAAGCTAGATTTATTAAGATTAAAGTAAAGTATAATTTCTGATGGGTTGTTTTATATGAAATCAAGAGCCAAATATACTGTGTTCTACCATAACGATTCATAGCAATTCTACCTGCCGAAGTACAAATATGGATGCCAAATTTTTCTTATATATCATTTTACTACAAATTGTATTTATTTTGTTACAAAAAGCTTTTTGTGTATGTGTATGAGTATTCGTTTTGTTACATTAACTATGTTTAAAGAACGTCAACATAACCCATTTAATTGTGGGTTGTAATCCAGCTCAAGGGATATTTATATTCGAATACATTGATGGATATTTTAAAATTTCAATTGTAAAAAAAACTGTCTTTTGTAATACTACTAACTACTAAAAATACTTTATAATAATGAAATTCCTCTCATTTCTATAATAACAATATTTAACAGTTTAAATCGTTTCACATACTTCATAGATTTAAAAAAAAGACTTTGAACTTAATTTTCTCGAAATTCGACTTTAGCCTCATATCGCATCCGTATATGTATTCATTTATAAAATTAGTGGTATCGCGTCTAAATACAAAGAAACGTGGCTGGCTATTTTACTGTAT
The DNA here is from genome assembly GCA_038994665.1 of Podotricha telesiphe. NCBI lineage: Eukaryota > Metazoa > Arthropoda > Insecta > Lepidoptera > Nymphalidae > Podotricha > Podotricha telesiphe. The sequence continues at coordinate 912,969 of JAOYRR010000390.1, forward strand.
CTCCAAAATGGCTGGAAAATATGCTAAAGCACAGAACGTCTTAATAACAGTCACAGGCAAAAAATATGTTCTGTATTTTCCAATGTAGCTATGAGTTAAGTTCTAGAAATATGTAAAGTGACCGAAAATCATTGTTAGAGGAGATTGATCAAAATTATACAAATGATTGTAAGGACAATTGAATACTATGTATTTTATATTTTAAAAAGACTAAATTTCGTAAGAAATAAAGTCTTCTCCATGGTCGTATCTTAACATAAATTTTCGTGTTCACTTAGAATTTATATATATATATATCTATTTTTATAATCTTTGAATTTATATAATCTTAATTTTATTACCTTATCAGAAGTTTTAAACGAATTAAATTTAATTATATAAACATATCGTTACCAAGAAGTTACCTTTAGTTACGAGACGTTACTCCTTTATATTATACCCAATAAATTTAGTATTCACTTAAAAGTACATACTGTAGTTGAAAAAAATATAAAATAAATAAAAATTTTACGTCAACCGTTTTTCAATTGAAATAAGCTTTTTGAACATGAAATCACTAGAAATTCTCACACATATGCGTGTTTGGATATATGATGTGCATATACTTCTCCTGTTGGTCTTTAGGTTTGAGCATGTTTATATATATATATATATATATATATATATAGAAATATAAAACTAATAAATATAATTTAGTTAGTAAATCATTTATGTTTATATTCGTTTGATCCATATATTTGTGTGGTGAATTATTTGGAGTGACGTAATAGCGTTAGGTAGTCGTATTTTTAAGATCGCTAAATTTATTGGGTAATGTTTTGGTGTATGCTTTAATATACTGTTTATTATTATGCGGCTGTGAACTTTATTTCCTAAAGACCAAACGTGAGATTTGCATGTTTCTCTTTTAATTTATGTTCTTTTAATGTTTTAGCTTAGTGTGTTTTAATTTTGATGCGCATGTGTGAGAAATGTGAGTCTACTGTATTATTTTCTGTGCTTTTCTTCTGATTTCATAATTCATTAACGCTTATTTACGCACACTATTCACCTTATCCTTCCGTTTGAACACTCAACACTTCTATTATTTCTAATATTTAGCTTCTACCTATGATTTTAATCGCATCGTCCACTTTGGGTAAGTAATGTTTTGTATTCACAGTTTTTGTTAGCGTTTGGTCTTTAGATGCAATAAAGTTTTTTATAAGCTCATTGAACAAAAATTCAAATTTAAATATTTTTCAGGCCCAAATAATAGATTCAGAGCTGACAGCCAAGTTACTTGGGCGAGGGGTAGCAGTTTCACCCGTAGTCACAGTTGAACCTAGACGAAGGAAGTTCCACAAAGCCATCACTCTCAGCATGCCAGCTCCTCGTCCTCACACCCAAGGGATGACGAATCAATATAGTACATCATCAGCACCAACATTAAGACTTCTCTGCTCCATTTCAGGTATGCTTGAATCTTTGGTCATTTCAATATCCCTAATGAGCTTAGTCACTGAATTCAATCGATTTCGAATACTGTTCTTACTCTGAAATGGTCCAAATTTGGACAATTGATTCATGACAGAAATCCATTGGAGACAAAAGCATTGTTTTTTGTGGCTAACAGTTGTATTTGTGAAGTGTTGCAATGGAGTATGGCTTATAAAATCAGCTAATATATGATAAGGTCTTAATATTATATTACGGTTTCGCCGACGCCAAAGGTAAGTAGGCTAATTGAGTACAAGCTAAAAAGTAATGCTTGGTATATTATTTGTGTACTTGAATTTGATATTCCATTACAACACAGAAGTAGTCGTAAGTCGTAGAACGAAATCATGAACCAAATCGTACATGTATATTGGCTAGTCAGTTCCATGTGAGATCGGTAGCAATAGCATAAAACATATATACACACATATATTTTAAATTTCTTAGATTTTTCTATTTAAAATGATAGTTCAATATAGTAATTAATTATATTAATTAGTTTTTCTTCTCTCAATAAAAACATTGCAGTAGTTAAAATATGACGACCTAATTATATTTTATTAGAAACAAAATTTATTATCCCAGATATCTAGACAGTGGGATAAGCATGTTAATCAAGCAGTTATTAGCTTAGTCCTAACATTCTACTTAACTATACAAATCATATCCAAGCAACAGTCATGTTAGGTAGGGAACATCAAAATTCTATATCGTATTGAGATTAAGAGCGCTTATAGCAAATACACAGAGCAGCTAAAGGGCGCAGTCCCTGTGTGTGCGTTTTGTGCGTGTCTACATTGTCTTTGTTCTCGTGTGTTTGTGTGTGTTGCACGCTACCGTGTGTGGCGTTATATTAAACGCTGCCTACCAACGCGAACCAACAGGGGTATTTCGCAAAAGGTCTCTCGAAGGTAAAAAAAACTAGACATACTTTACAAATAACTAAATGATCAGTACGTCGGTTAGTTTCACGTTTTATTTTTATTTCATTTTTTTGTCCTTTTTATTTTCTTTGTCCCTTTCCATCGAACAATCACTGTTATTGATATCTATATTTTAGTCATAAAACTATAGATATCAGTAATGTTTTTCTTCTTTTTAACATTTTAAAGTGTTATTCACACACTTAGGAAATTGAAAAACGTTTTTAGAAAACGCATAAATATTTTGAACGCAGCGGAATTCGAAACTGCGCCTTTTGGACGGTTTCCAAGAAGTGCACGTACGAATCGCGCTGCGTTCCAAATTTTTATACGTTTTCTAAAAATGTTTTCCAATTTATTTTCTTCCTTTATCACTTTGAATGCTTTTTTCATAACTTGCTTTACATACATTCTTCCTCTATGCACGGGCTGAAAGTTTTTGCTTTCTTATCTCACATACACTTTGTATCATATATAATTAATCTTGACATTACAAAAGCTGCACATCAGTTTATATCACATAATATGGGTTAGACGGTTTTTGAAATAAAGGCACATTTGGAGAAACTTTAGCACTAATGTATCGGTGGTGTTAATATGTAGGACGTTAAACTTTGAATCGGTGCCATATCCTATCACACATTTCATACTTCTACGGTCAATGTTCCCAATGTTTTATTATTTTGCTTCTACTGGTCAAGTTATTTTCCAAAACGGCCTATCAGTTTCATTTTTTTATCATTTTTTATCACATTTATTTGTATCATTACCACACCGTTCAGGACAGTTTGTGTTTTTATATTTTTATTTTCGATTTATTTCAGTGATTGTCCTTCGAGAGATCTGTTTTCCGATAACTCAGACCAGAATTTTGAAACAATCGGTTTAATAATTTACATAGTATTATTTTTAATATACAGCACTATGCATAAGTAACCAAAACCTTATAAAATATATCACATTTTTTAATCACTTTTTCATTAAAATATACTTATTTTAACACGGTACGTTATATTAGTTGTTTTCTAATAATATGTCGTCCTTGCTTGTTGTGTGTTTGCTATAGGCCGTTTTGGAACCATTTTATTTTGTTTTTATTGTTTATTAACCTATCTTTTCCAATTTAGCCTTAAATGATTCAATAAATATAAGTATTTGATCACTGTTAAATTTTGAATACTATCAATAACACATACCCTTTCAATACATTTTCTAATATGTTAAAATTAGTTTGTAGATATGTAAAAGAGGCATTGTTAATCAATATAAATATTTCCTAGATATAAAAGCTTATTGCATGCATTGAGATATTGGAAACGACAAAATGACTTCAGCAGCTGAAAAAGCATTGAAACAGCTATACTGCCTCTGTAGCTTGCAAATTGGAAAAGTCAGAGCTAAATTGTAAATTACGTAAAAAAATTATATTACAATAATAAAAAAGGCATAAATCTTAAAATTTGTTCAGGCGGGACTAACCGAGCTCATTGGGAAGATGTAACAGAAAATACACCTTTGACATTTGTGAATGATTGCGTATCATTTACCACGACTGTGTCAGCACGATACTGGCTCATTGATTGCAGACACGTGGAAGATGCTACTAAAATGGCAACTGAATTGTACAGGTAAAACCTTGGCAGAAAAATAATAACAAGTTTTCATTTTCTCGCTTTATCCTGCATAGCAAGGTATGCACAGAGTGGGCCGTGTACCATCCCGTTTCCCACTTTCCCCGTTTCCCCGTTTCCCACTTTCCGCCCGAAAAGAACTTGAGCGCGTTGAGTGTCTGAATTCAACGTTCGCTTTATCTTATCAGTTATCAGTCATCCTCATCAGGGATGTGTATAATTTAAACATAATCAATACCCCATTGATTGTACCCTCGTGCTTACTGTCCCATTTTTCTACGATGGCCTCAGTAAATCTTCAATTGTGAATGATATAAGTACATTATTATTTTCTGTATACTTTAATTCAACTTTTACAATGTAATCAGAACCTAGTGTTAAAACACCCAGTTCTCTATTTTCAGACATTTTGACAGACATTGCGACAGAGCACAGCTTAACAAAATGACGTGTTTTGTCTAACCAGAGGGCAAAAACAAAAATAATTTGAAATTTAAATATTACCTCATGTAAAATCGAACCTATAACGATCGCATATTAAACACTTTATGATTTGCTCTTTCATTACTTAGGGAAGCAATTCATGTACCATTCATGGCGCGTTTCGTAGTTTATGCGAAACGAACAGACGAATGTCAAGCTCAACTACGGATGTTCTGTGTCACTGATGACAAAGAAGACAAGGCTCTAGAAAAGATCGAACGTTTCATACAAGTCGCGAAAAGTCGTGATGTTGAGGTAATATTACGTTTCAATGAAACAACACTTGTTAGGTTTCCCCTTCTTAAACTTTGTATATGTTATCTAATCCAGTTATAAAATAGATAAGCCGTAATAAAATAAAGGTCTTTTAGCTTATATTTAACCTGTTACTTAAATACCTATGAATTTTTTTTTATAATAAAAATTAATAATTATATTTTACTAATTCTGTTGATAATTTAAAATCCTTAAATTCAACTTAGGTGCACGAAGGAAAACCAGTGCATCTTGAATTTGGTGGAAACCTAGTACCGGTAGCAAAATCTGGTGAACAACTGTCCATACCTTTCCGAGCGTTTAGAGAGAACCGTATGGCGTTCCCTGTAATGATAAAGACTCAAGATTTAGAACCAATATGCCGATGCCAGTTTATGAGGGATCCCAAAGTTCCTAAAGGCGAACCTTCGCCTGCTCCTGTAAGTATAGCAGTTATGAGCTTACAAAATTCATTCGGCTAAGGAATCTTTGTTACTTTAACATATGCTAGCTCCTGTAAACCCATTACTACGTTGAATATAAATTTTTAAGATCGCAGTACTAAATATAATGGTACCAGATGATTTACCAGTAGACCGAACCTCGCCGTTGCCAGCAGATATGATGCCTCGACGAACAGAAGAACAAGAGCTGATATGGCGTCATCGGCTTAGTGATCCAAGGTATCATAAACTAATATTCCTATTATATTATAGTTTCGATATAAACATAGCTTAATATCTACGAAATTCAATTACATGCATTAAAGTATGCACCTTGGCGTGCTATATTATTATTATATGTCAATCTATTTAGAAGACCTAGAAATATAGTGGAATTTAAAAAAAACAATCGTGCTGAATAAAAACACAGTGTTTATGTAAGAAGTAGTAAATAAATGCTTATGCAAGGTTATATTTATAACAAGATTGGGTTGATGCAGTAATGAGATTAGCCTGATTTGCCCAACGGCTCAGAACACTAGGAAAGATCCATATCGCTAGAACAACATTGAGTAGTTATTTCATTCTAGAGCTTGTCTCAGAGCGTAGGCATGTAATTTATTTTTTATAATATAATTGTGTTATGTAATTTGTTTTTAGGTTGGAAGATATTTGTAATTTGTTAGGTAAGGATTGGGTGGCTTTAGCTTATGAGTTAGGTGTTAGTGTCGCGACTGTTAACCAAATACAAGCGAAAAGGATTACAGCTGCTGAACAAGCGCAGTTGATGCTTAAACTATGGAAGACTCAATCAGGGACTAAAGCTCACGGTTAGTAATTTATTTTGTTATTAATTTTTCTGTAGCTATCAAATTTTGTAAATTTTAACTTTCAAATTTGGATTTCAACTTATTTTTAAATAAACCATCATATACTCGTAAATTAGTAGTGGGCATCGTGGCGGACTCCAAACGCGATTGATTGTGGGTTCAATTCCCACTTGGAGGTATTAATATTTAATTTAAATTATTTATATTTAAATTATTTTCATTTCTCTGCTAAAACAAAGTGCGGTGTTGAGTTTCGCTACTCAACACAGAACGTCTAGGATTCAGTCGGAATAAGTAGAGAACGGAGTCTTAACAGTAGGTTCTTTGAATATGCTGATTATGCTATGCGGAAAAAAAACGTAAAGCTGTAAAAAGTATCTATTCTTGTTGACAACATTATTATATGAATGATAGCTTATAATATTTTTATCTCTAGTGTCTACAGTGTGCTAGAAATTTGATTAAAAGTATACAAAATATATTAATATTATTTACAAATACATAATTTTTAATAAATTTATTATTTAGTTCCTATACTATAATTATTTATGAAATTATACTACATACTTATGAAAATTCAAAAACATTTTTATGAATGTAATAACAAAATAATAAATTGACTGTAAATAGTAACAAGTGTACTATAATAAAACAGAAAAATATATCTGTGATTTTTAAAGTTCTTGTGTGTCTGTCTGTTTGTAAGCGCACATCTTCGTAGTTACTTAATGAATTTGAATGAAATGTTACATGTTATGTTAAATGTTAACTAAAGAAAATCATTGAACTTAAATGAATTGAACGTCGTGGCGCAGTAGGATAGCGTCTGATTGTAAACGTGATGATTGTGAGTTCCATTCCCACTTGAAGAAATGGTTATATTTATAAGATTTTTTATTTTTTCTCTATAATGATATAGAAGATGGACGTTGAGTTTCGGCATTCAATAGGCAAATGTTTCGAATTTGGGTCTATGCACCCTAACTCGACTCACGTTCATTACTGAGTGCCTCACAATATTCGACATTGAGCGACTAACAGACTACTCACATCGGAAATTACTGAGCGTATTAAGATTTAAGTAAGCACATGCCTACGTAGATTCACTGGGAAGCACTAAGAGAGAGATTTTCGAATGTCCTCAACGAAACCGCTGGCCACATTAGGTCCAACATAAAAGTATTTTACACTTCAGATAATTCTCTGGAGCTAGCGCTATGTCGTATAGGAAGGGATGACATTATCGCACCTCAGTCGGATCTGGCAAATGAGCGTAGAATTCAAAGAAATATATACCAAGAACGACAAGCCTCTGAAGAAATTGAAGCATATAAGGGTAATTATTAAGAGTTATTTTATTTGTATTGTATTTCTAAAACTTCTAATGCATAAATTTTGATAAGTAAACATATATTGTTATAGATGTAAATAAATTTAATTTTATGTCTTGTCTTCGTTCATTACTGGATGGAAAGGCCTATTTCCATTGACGCGCCAGTGCTTGTTATTAACTTCTTCGTTTCCATCCATTTTGTAAACACCTTGTGTTATTTTATGCGAATATCTAATAATAACCACGTTATACTATTTATTTTGTTTAAAGCGGAAGAAGATAATAAGCTGAAGGAAAGCATTTATGATGATAGTGAAATCGAAGAAACCACAAGAACAGAGGATCTAGATCAAGACGAAGCCAAGTATTCACCGGAGGAAAAATCTGTGGAAAAAAGCGAGATGGATAGGACTCCTACGCCAAGCGAAGAAAGTGAAGAAGACGACGGTATATTTTTAAATAATAATAGTAATTTATTAAATAACTTGGGGACACACACAAGACCTCTTAAGATAAATAGAGCAAATATTCATGTTTAAACTGGAACCATATATAAAGATAATATTGGCGTATGCTTATTATTTCATATAGAAGAATGACTCTCGTAATTCATGTGTTTTGCTGATTTCTATATATATTATATTATACTAAATTGGTTATCAAACTTATTAGATGTAAAGCGAAGTGTAGCTGAAAGAAAAGAACAAATTACCAAGAAGCTTAGTTCAAGTAAAATTCCATCGTCTAAACAGAAAAAAGAATTACGTGAAGAAATTATTGAAATAAAAACCCAAATAAAACCAGACATCAAAAAGTTCCAAGATATTGAACAACAGGTAACCATAACCGTTTTTTAATATAAGTTAGTAGATTTTTATTTTCAATTTGACGAATTTTTTTTAGGCAAAAGCCGAGTCAAAATTAGAATACTCTCGTTCAAAAAGCTCACCAACATCAGAAAACGCAGAACTAGATGGTGAAAGAGAAATTGACATACGCAAGGATATCGTAAGAGAGAAAAAAGAAGAATTAAAGCAAGAAAGAACAGTAGAGCATTTTAGAAAATTTGATCCCTCATCACCTGCAAAACCGACGCCAAAACATTTGCAAAGGCATATGCGGAATGAATCTATGAGATTTCCTTCTGGTGATTTCTCTAATGTGACAATCAGTCCAAGAAAATCTGTTACAGCTGAGACAACTGAATTAAAGCAAATATCTGATGTTAAAACAGAAACTTTTAGTAAAGAAACAATTTCACAAAAAGAAATAGACAGTGCGAGATTAGAAGAAAAATTGGATGATGGTGATAAATCCCCAGAGTTAGTGACTGATGACGTAAAAGATATAGCAGAAGCACCACTGAAAGACAAAATTAGCGCATTTGAAATAAAAATATTAAAAGAACCATCTACTGAACCAACTAAGACCATTAAACTTACCAAAGAAGCCCTAAAACGCCATACACAAGAACAAGATCAAGCTTTAGAATATACACAAGCGTTTGTTAGAGATCAGTCAAAACAAATATCAAGTACTGAAACTCAAAAAATTGTTATTGAATCTGAAAAACAAATTGAAACAGTTAAATCAGTCAAGGAGACGATACAACATTTTGATTCTAGAATTAAGCACGATGATAAGCCGAAACAGTTTCCTAAGACTATTAGAACTGACTCTACTTTGGTGCAAGTTTCATCGGAAGAAGATAGTGAATTTCTGAAAAAGTCAACTGACTCAGAAACTGAAACCGAGTCACAGACCACGGTTAAAGTTGAAAAAGATAAAAAATCTAAGTTTGAAATTACCAAACAGACTTTTAAAACGCAAAGTGATATTAAAGACTTTAACTTAAAGTCAAAAGACGACGATAAAGATGAAAACAAAGATGATGATGACAAAATAAATAGTCAAGGTGTGGTAATTAGAGAACAAAAACTAGAAAAGCAATTAACTGATGAGCTCCGATTACGAGTAAGTGAAGAAGAAATATCTGAAACTTTAGAAGAAAAAGATGTTTCTATTGATGATAAAGTTAAGGTATGTTTAAGAAATATTTTTCTTATAGATTTTGCCTATGATATGTTTACTATTAATTTTAATTTTTACAGACTGAAACTCAACAGTCAATAATAAGCACAAAATCTGATACCAGCAAGCCTACCAAAACTGATTCTATAGGGTCGGATTTACAAGAATTTCCTGCAAAAAAGATTTCCCAAGAGTCACCTTTGCCTTCTGGTATTGATAAAACTGACTCTTTGGCTGATCTACAACAGAGTACAGAAAGAGATGTTAGCTTTGTATCTCAAACTGAATCAAAAGTACGTGTCACAACTTACCCTTTAATGCATCATATAAACTATATAACTGCCTTACTGATCGATGTACTATATCTAAAATATTTTTAAGTAACTATCTATTTTTGTTTGTTTTACAGATATATTCAAAAGAATCTAAGCATAGAAGCGATTCTTTGGACGAAGCTTCACAATTTTCTGATTTAGATGATCAGATGGGATTAAGCCCTGCACATAGACCTTTTGATAAGCAAATAGATGAAGACAAAATAAGTCGAACAGGGGAAAAATTTAATCGTGTAACCCAAGAAGCAAAGCGTGAGACCCTTGAATTTTTAAAGTTTGAAAGTGAGCACAGTGCTCAAGTACATGCCGCATCCTTAACAGCCAAGGAATCCGAAAAGGTGAATAGAAATTATAGGCTTAGTCTACCATTTTTGTAGTAAAATATGTTTTTGATTGTTTTATCATGAATTGTATATTTACTTTAAAGGTTTTAACTAAGGAATCGCCAGTTATAAGTGCGAAAGCACGTCAATTTATCGAAACAGTTCCGGAAGACGATTCTGTTCAAGAATGTTTCTTTTCAAAACGTATTTATTCAGATTCATTGGAAGACTCTGATCATACAGATTCAAGACGTCATTCAGAGGCAGATTCCTTAAAATCTGACCAATCTGATATCAAAGCTAAAATATCATCGTCTGATTTTGATGAACGCGCAGAATATGAGGGAACAGCTGATTCGGGAAGTGGTTTTGGTGATGAAAAATTCGAAGAAAGTATTGGTTTTGCAGCAATCAAAACTGATACTCAAGTATTAGATTCACAAAAACAAGAATCTGACTCAACATCCACACAACTAGACGAAGCAGAAATTCTATTTAAGAAGATGCCACCAAAACGTCATTCACGAACTGAATCTGTATCAATAACAAAACTTAGTGACTTAGGGAATATTAAACCGGCTACTACACAAGAATTTCAGATGTTTGTTACAGAAGCCGAAGAAACCGATCGTTCTTCAGATAAAGATGAACAATCAGATAAGATTTCTTCGGAAAGTAGTAGAGAAATAGAAATATCTGACCGAAAATCGTCCGAAGGCATTTCAGATAGAATAAGCTCGGAAGACGCTGTCACAGACAAAAAAACTTCATCAGAGGAAGAACCACTAAAAGATGATCAAATAATTGGAAAAGACAAAGAAAAGGAATCAATAAAACCCGCAAAAGAAGTGTCTCAAGAAGTCGAATTGATTGAAATAACAACAAAAGGAGACATTTTAGATAAAGGTTTTTACATTCTCTATCTATGTATTATTTATATGTATCAAAGGCGCCAATTTCAGCGTTTTATATTAAGAGTATTATATTGCTTTTAATTTTTTTTTTGTAGTAATTAAACCTGACAAACGTCAATCAGTGACATCTGTAGGATCAGGATCAGTCAGCGAGTTACGTTTAGATGAGAAACGTCTTTCTGATGCGTATAGCCTTACTGAATCAAGAGATTATACATTTGAAGAATCAGAAGACGATATTGGAACGCAGGGCACTCACGTTGATGTTGTAAAGGACAAAGTTGAAAGCAAACAAGAATCTGAAGAAAGGCCTAAGTCTCCTAGTAAATATATATCTATATATTATTATTTAAATTTATAATTTTCTTTTCGTATATGAGTTTATTTCCAATAAAATACCAGAAAGTGTTGAATTAATTTGAATTTTTAGCGAAAATAACTGAAAAAAGCAAAATAGCTAAACTATGTCATGGCGATTCACTAGATGATGTGGAAGGATTTCCTGAAGATCACGTTGCTGATTATGTACACAAGTTACCACACATAGCAGAAGTCAGGTAACTATTATTACATTGATTAGATGTAAAATTTTCAAAACATAAGTTTAGACATATCATTGTTTATAAATATATTTTGATTGCAGCTCCCTGCCAGATAAACAAATAACAGGACAATTCCTGCTTAGAGAACGTGAAAACCAGCTAAAACGTGAAGTTATTACTGAAAACGTTCAAAGTAAAACTGAGAAAATTAAAGAAGATATAGTAAAAGAAGATGATGATATATCAACAACTGAAGTAATATCTGAACCAAATTTATTACTAGAGACCAATAAAAAACAAGTTTATGTGCCGGAATTAGATTCCGTCAACCGACACGAAAAAAAGTTTTCACAAGATGGGAAAACTACCACAAGCACAGAATATAAAACTGGTGACTCAGGCGAGAAGATTACTATTACTACAGTGATAGATATTAGTGAAGATCCGTCTGGTGAAGAAATAGTTAGAACAACAGTAAGTGAAAGAATTCTATATCCATCTGGTAAAGAAACAGTCTCTACGAAAGTATCAGAAAGTATTAGAAGTCATATACAAAAAATATCTGTTACGTCTTTAAATGAATTTACTGCACCTTTATCATTTACAAATGACAAAGACGTGACAATATTACCAAAATCTAAAGAATTGAGTATTCAATCAGAACACGATAAACAATCTTTACAAGATGATGATACCACTACAAAAACTGAATTTAGAACTGGTGCCTCAGGTGAAAAAATTACTATTACTACAGTAACTGATATAAATAAAGGCCCACATGATCAAGAAATAATAAAAACAACCGTTACTGAAAAATCAACGTATCCTTCCGGTAGAGAAACTGTCTCTACAAAAGTATCGGAAAGTATTAAAAGCCATAAAACAGAATCTTTTGTCACAAGCTTGAAAGAATCATCAGAAAAACAAAACAAATTTGAAAGTAAAGATACAATAAAAGATTATATCGAAAAAATTGAAGTTCCCATTTCTAAAACTGAAACTGTACAGGGAACTGAAGGTGATAATATTATTGTTATTACAGATAAAAAAATCACAAATGTTGCTTATAATGATGTAACTACATCTGCTATTGACCCAACAACACTTCTTACAGAATCAGTTTGTCAGGAGAAAGATCTTCCAAAGAATATCAAAGTGTTTCACTCTACTGCAGATGGAAAGAAACTCTCAACTAAAATAGAAAATATTATAAGGCCTACTGGAGAGGAAATCACTTTAGAAACTCTTACTGAAACTTCAACAATGCCAACAGGGGAAAATATTATTAAAACTACTGTCACTGAAACTACTAAATACCCAACTGGTAAAATAACAATATCAAAAAGAGTATCAGAGCAAATAGAAATAATAGAAGATGAAGAAGAAATTATTACAACTAATACATCAGATGTTGTTAATTCTTCCTTAGAAGATAGGCTTCAAAGTATGTTGCTGCAATCAGAGAGTCTGAGTGACGAAAAACATATAAGTACTTCCACAAAAACCAAAAATACAATAGGACCTGCCGGGGAGGAAATAACAACAACAATTGTTACCGAAGAAACTGCAATTCCTGATGGAATGACCAAAATAAAAACAACAATTACCGAAGTCACGAAATATCCTTCTGGTGAAGAAAGTATATCTACAAAGGTATCTGAAACCATTAAATCGATTGAAAGTCATACAAGTACAATTAAGGAATCTACATCTGTTAAAGATGACTTGATAATTTCAAGAAAAGTATCTGAGCCAATGATAATAAAGGAAAAGACAACTACAATCATTGATCCATCGGTATCAGAAATAGAAAAAGTACATGAAACTCAAGCATCTGAAATTGTTCGAGTTAAGATTGATGAGATGGTTAAAGTAATCGATGAAATACCTTCAGAGGATAATCAAGACCTAACGATTGACCAAGTGAAACCTGTAATAGATGACATATTGCAAAAAGGAACTATGGTAGCTGCTGCTCGCACTCCTGTTATTGAGAAAGACATTAAAATTATAAATAAAGAAATAATAGAGACGGAAAAAAGATATTATGATGCTAAGGTTCCTCAGAAAGAAGAAAGAAGACATTCATGTATAAGCCCAGCACTTTCTTTAGAAAGGATAGCAGAATCCGAAACAGAAATGGAAGATGATCTGGTTAAAAAATATAATGAAACTCTTGAGTCTTCTAAAGAAAAAGAAAATATACATGAAATGAAAAAATCTGACTCAGCCATGAAACAAATGGCTGATAACATAGAAATCATAATAAAACAAGCTTCGGAAGATTTAGACTTGTCTGAAGAGTGTATTATTGAAAAGGATACACCAAAAGAATTGGAAGGTGAAGTTTCTGTAGATTCTATAATAGAAGAAGCTGTTCAAACTGTGGAAGGCTATTTAGACAAATCTGTTGATAAAGAAAACGAAGTCAAACAAACTACACAGGAATCTACAGTATCTTCTGATGATGCAAGAGTGTGTAAGGAAAGGCCAGGTTTAATTAAGTCCCTTTCCAAGGACAGTGGAGAAATAATAATAATGCCAAAAAAGAAGCAAGCTAGAACTTTTTCCGTGCAGAGTTCTCCTGATGAAGTAGAGGAGCAAATTTATACAGACTCAGAGTCAGGTATCGTTATTAATAAATTTAATTGTGGTTTAAAATTTTGTTTACTTTAGTTTTTGTATTTCGTTTTGCATAAAAAAAACCTGTACTATTTATAACATGAATATTTAACACTCATAATTATCTCTACAATTCTAAAAACTGCCTTACTTACAAATGATTTCTTTATTTAACAAATAATAACAGTATATAATTACTATTATATACTGTTATTATTTGTTAAATACTTACTTATATATTACTTCTATATTTACAGATATGGATAAAGCTAAAGTATTAGAAATAATAGAACCTTCTTCTGAAATTGACGGAAAATTGCCAACTTCTAGTTTTGATATAAAAAAAATTAAGACGGATTCTCTCGATGATGCTGATGATTTTCCAGAAAAAGAAGTAAGTATTTATTTTATTAATATATATATAAATATTGCTCGTGATGACATGAAATTATAATAGTAATATTATTTCTTTTCAATACTTTAGGCTGAATTTGAAGATGATGGTAAATATACTGAAGTATCTGAACCATCATATATGACATCAGATTTTAAACAACACATGACTCATGATATTATCCCTGGTTCGAGCGCACCTCAGGAATCTGATGAAGAGAAAGGAGAAACATTTGTTAAGAAAACTCATTTTGTAGACAGCATTTTACATAATGATTTTGTATCTAAGTCAACAACTGAATCCTCGGTAACGACTGTTATATCAACTTTGACCAAATCTTCTGACGACGACCAAAAGTCAGTTGTGGAAGACGGTACATCTGCCGATTTGTCTAAAATGAGTGGTGCAGACCTTGTGAAAGATTCATCTAAAACCTCAATTGATTTAAAAGAAGAATATAGGATGGATGAACAAGTTGAAGAAAGGGGAACTCCTGATTTATCAAAAAAATCTATAGACCTAACCAAAGATTATTCTAAGTCTTCAATAGACAGTAAAGACACTTCTAGAGATTTTGCGACTAATGAACTGTCAAAAGACTCAACAGTTGATTTAACAAAAGATTTTTCAAAAGCTTCAATAGATAGTGTTAAAGAAATTTCAAGATCAATTGATGAAAAAACGTTTTCTGAAGAACATTCTTCATTTGACGTTTCGAAAACTTTAGCATCAGACGCATCAGATGTAATAACTAGAAGTAAAGAATTTGCAGACGAAGAGCGTTCCACCTCTAAGATCACTCATATTTCAACTAGCTCTTCACAGGAAACTTCAATTATGACAGAGAGTAAATTACTAAGTGAACAAGATGAAAAATCATATGAAAAAGCTAAAGTATCCGAATTGGACATTGCAGAAATAAAAGGTCAGTTTCTCCAAGAAATCAAAGAGAAAGGTCGAAGCTTAAAAGAAGAACTGCATATGACAGAAAGGAAAAAAATCATATATGAAGAGAAAAAACAAGAAGCAGAAGAAGCCGATGACGAGGCAGAAAAAAGTGAAAAGGAAGATGAGGTACCGGATATGAAAGAATTAAATAGAAGATGTTCAAATTTGTTGGAAGATATTTCCTCTCAAGGTGCTCTCATTAGAATTGATTCCAGTCATGTAACACACGGTAATTCAAAATAAAAATATATATAAATATATATAATCTAATTTATGTAACGCTATTATACAAATAATATGCTTTCAGATTTATCGGCAAAGTTTTCGAAGACACCTCCTCCATCACCTGTTGATCTTATAATGAAAGAAAGAGCAAAATCTGAGGATAATGCAACTGAAAAGCAAATTGGGCTTCAACCTAAAGGTGTTTATGCTATATGTTATGCATGCATCAATTCTTATTACATTCATAAATATAAGTGGTCCAAAATATCATTACTTTATTATCTTTGTTGTAGTCAAGCAACATAAACATTATTCCACTGAAATAATTCAATGAAACTTATACTTATACTATACTTATTTGTGCCTTACCACAATGATCATATATCAGCTTGCAGTTGAAATTCTAATTCTTAGTACTATTTAGGTTCTGATTCATCTTTCCTCGATGCAAGTCGAACGTCTCCTAGAGCTTCATCAGCTGGTGATAGCATGTTAAGTGAAACGGAGGCACACCAAAGCGGTAAGTGCTAGAGTTAAATGAGTATTAATTTATAGTTAT
Source organism: Podotricha telesiphe (assembly GCA_038994665.1). NCBI lineage: Eukaryota > Metazoa > Arthropoda > Insecta > Lepidoptera > Nymphalidae > Podotricha > Podotricha telesiphe. The sequence goes on from JAOYRR010000390.1 coordinate 929,239, forward strand.
TACATGAAATTTGCAGTAATATCATGTTTATGACATCCTAAAGAATAAAAAAAATGTTTATAATTGTACGTATATGCATATATTGAAATATTTATTTTTAATGCTAGTATACAACATTTAAAGTAAAACAGATAATATGGATGTTTTTTTATTTGGAATTGGTTACAGTCATTATAACAGATATGTACTATAATTTTAACTTTTACATTAGATAGTGGCAAAGTAGAGTCATGGCGAAACTTTACTCATTAATTTTAGAAAAATAATTAACTAGGTTCAAGTATTATTTTGCCACATTTTCATTTGGGCCAACTATTGCATGAAATCAAAAAAATATTTAATCGACTTAGTATATAAATTTAATACTACAGATTGGACATCATTTTAATAACCACTTAGTTAGAAAGGTAGCAAATAAAGCAGCACATCATAAATACAAATAATAGGAATAAGATCATTTAAGTATGAGAGTTAAAATTAATTTGCAATAGACACAAACATTATGCTAATAATTGTCGCACAGTAAAATTTACTTTGTTTCTTGCGGAGTCCTCACGTTGCTTAGGTAAGTGAACACAATTGGAGGGACCATTTTATTAATATTTCATTAACTGTCGCTTTTTAAACTTACAAATTCAATTGGTTTATTTCTTATTGATTAGCAGTCAATTTTTGTTTCCACTTCACATTGGTGTTCACATTTGAGTAATGTTTCGCTTTGATTCAAAATAAATCATAGTTTATTTTACATCGTGCCATCACATTAGCTTTCTCATCATTGATATTTTTATTTTAAGTACATAACTTGTTTAATCTATATTTTTTGGAGATGCTTTTATTGTTTATATAATTCTACACCATGTTATTAGCTTATTAACTATATAATATGTAAATATATAAATTATATAAATACACGGTATATAAAAAAATATAAAAAATTAATTATATATATTTACTTATATTTATTTTGTTTTTTTTATAATTTACAATTATTTTGTCGTTACGCACAGCTATGTTTATCTTGTTATTCACCCTGTCCATTCATCTTTCCAGAGTTACTAACAGAAGCATCTGAAGCTCTAAGTGATGCAGCTAGACCAAAGTCACCTACAAAGCACGTTGCCGATAATTTATCTTTTGTAAATGTTGACAAACCAACAATTACAACCGGTGCTATAGAATTAGTTGATCGTACGATAGAAAAGAGCATGGACGTTATTGATCAAATTAAGAAAGAAATAGAAGAAAATATGGAAAAATCCACATCAACAGATACATTTTTCTCGCAGTCTAGAATAGAGACATCAACTTCTTCTTCTTCAATTCATAAAACCGTAGATGGTACGCAATTGAAATTTCAAAATATAGACCCAGAAGCAGTTATGTCTGACATGATTGCTAAATTTGGTACTACAAGTGAATATAGTACAGTACTTTCTCATAAAAAGACAGAAACTAGGAAAATATCAGGGCAAGAATTTTTCTCTGAGACTAAACAAGTATCATCGTCAGATGACGATTCACTAATTATAAAAACTGAAACTAGTCATGAATTACGAGGTCAAGAACATGAAGTTAAGGAAAAGTTGACGGTCAAGAGAGAAGGTGATCTAACTGAAACATCTCAAAAAAAAGTAGAAAAGGCCCATGAAGCTTCTGCGAAACGATCAGATATAGAAACCAAAACAGTATTGAAAAGTACTGATGACGCAGATATAGTAAAAGTAGAACGAGAATTTTCTGAACAAGGACTTTATACTGGAAGACAAACCAAATCAGAAGAGAAAATGACAGCTTTAAAAGACGACATAGTAAAGAAAAAACATGAGGTAAAAATATCGGAAAGAGATTTATCTCATGAACAATGGGGAAAGGAATATTTTACAGAACCTGGAGAACTTGAAAACATTAAAGAAGATGAAGACAACAAATCAAGGATAGCATTTGTGGATTCAAGTTTAAAGATAATTGAAAAAGATGAAACTGTTTCAAGCGTTGAAGTATCTGAGAAGGGTCAAATAGTGAGTTCTAAGGTAGAGCACTACAAAGAGGAATCTGTCATTGAAAGTAAAGAGCATGATGATCTTAGTTCAGACGCTTCTCATGTACCTAGTTTCAAAAGTGAAACTGGGGAAAGACGAGACTCGTCAGATATTAGCCCAAAAAGCAAGTCAAAATCGTTTAAAAAGGATAATGAAGTTTATGAAGTTGACTTTATAAAAGAAATCAAAATTTCAACTTCCCCTGTGAAAAGTACTTTCAGTCGGACAGCAAGTCAAGACACTCATTCGGAATCTGAAATAGTACCAGACTTACCTCATGATGATAAAATAAATGAAACTCCAAAAAAAGAGAAAAGCTGTACTAAATCTCCAATTAAATTGCCACTTCACCAGGCTGATGACCTAATATTAGAAGTATCAGTATACAAAGAAGGTGCTAGCATAATTCAAGACTTAACACGACCAATTGTTATGGAGGCCGAACCTCCTATAAAACCTAGCACTGCTTTAGAAGCTACAGAAGAAGTATTGGGATTTAAGGTCAATCTTGAAATGAGAACTGATGATACTAGTTCAAAGCTTCTTAAAATCGAAGATGTGTCACCAAGCACAGTAGAAATTTCTGATGAAATCAGTACATTATCAAAAGACGTTATGATAAAATCTGGTGAAAGTCTTGATACTGAGAACATGATTAAGTCATTAGAATCTCACGAAGGTGAAGTTTTACAAAAATCAATAGATTCAACTGTTAGTGCTGAAACGTTACACGCATCAGAATTTTCAACAGAAGCTGATTCAGCTTTTCTTACCGGGACAGACCACAAAAAAAGCGATATGAAGTTAGTTAAAGAAAAAAGCACAGAAGACATATGTAGTAGTGGTTACGATACAGATTTTTCCTCTGCCGAGTTTCACGGGATGAAACTTGAGTCTGAAAGGGTGGCATTAGATTCATTAATATCTGCTCAGCCTCTTGCTGACTTATCAGTTTTAGAGAAAACTATTGATGAAGTTAAGCAGTCATTAGAAGCAGCACAAGTTGAAATTATTAGTGAGAAAAGTGATGGCAGTATTAAATATAAACAATCTCCATCAGAATTCCAATTTAAAATGTTAATAAGTCCAGATAGACCTGAAGTAATAAAGGAAGAACCTCATCTAAGTGATGATCATAGCGATAAAATTACAACACATGATAAAGACGACAAGAGTATGGATAGTAAATCCGACACAGTTTCTAAAAATCTGAGTTCACATGATGAAACTACTTTTACTGATGACGATAAAGAAACCGTTCATCAAAAAGAATTTAGTCCACCTTTAGAAGCAGATATATCAGTAAGATCCGATAGTGGACCTCACTCTATTTTAGAAACTGAGAGCGATATAATTACATTTGATAGAAATGATTCTTCTAAAGGTAGCCCTGAAGTTAAGCTTAGACCACATACACATGTTAAGTCACAATTAGGTGTTGTAGATAGAAGATCGGCATCTGATATTGAAGGCTGGTCCAGTTCTGGGGAAAGTCATTACCAAAGTTTTGAACACTCGGAGAGCAGACCTCTATCTTCAGATGTAGAAGTCATGATGACGGCTCAAAGTGGCACTGAATATGAAACAGCTCTTACTAGTCATGATATTTCCTCCCAATCTTTAAGAACATCAAAAGATTATTATACCGCCGGAAGTTCACTTGCGTCAAGAGATAGCATGAAAAGTCTCGATTCAGATGGTTCAAGTCATGTAGCTAGTATAGATATTTCAGATGCATCTGAAACTCTCGTGCCTTCCGCTAATGAATTGAAAGAAGAATTAATGGAAAGTAGTACTTATGTTGAACAATTTTTGCACGAATCTGAAAAACTACATGTATCAAAAGGAAAAGAAGTTAGTGATGAAGAAATATCTGGTGAAGACGATGAATATAAAATAGATAATAACGAACCTGTTGGAAAAATGAAAAGATCTCATGAAATGCGATTTCAACCCAAAGAAATGATACCTGAACATTTCCCAGCAGAAGGAACTTCAGAGAGTATCGATATAGATGATGATTCTTTAAAAGATAAAGAAGGATCAGACACAACAATATCTAGTCAATTTAAGACTGATGACATATTATCCTCTTCTATTTCAAAGCTTGATATATCTTCATCACAATCTCAATTATTGGATTTAGACAAGGAAGAAATTCAAGAAACAGTTTCAAGAGTTTCTTCGCATAGCGATCACGCTGTGCCGTTTTCTGTTACAAAAGTTAGTAAATCACAACGAGAATTTGTTGATATAGAAAGTCAAATTATTCCCGTAGGCTCGGCAGAGTATGAAGAAATAGAAAAATTTGGTAGTGTTAGTACTTCGCGTACAATACTGCCACATGATGAAACTGATATAGTTAAAACTACCGTAAAAAAAGAAGAAAACATTCCCACAGCACATATAAGTGAAGAAGAACAGAAAGTCGAAGAAGAATGTTTACAAAAGGTTATCAAGGACATAGGTGCTATTCCTTTTTCTATTACAGAAAGGCCCCCTAGTCAAAGGGAGTTTGTTGACGTTGAAGATGATATTATTTCATTAGGAACGAAGCAATATGAAGAAATATTAAAATCCAAAAGTGATTCTTCAGTCCCTAAAACAAAAGCTGAAAAGTCTGGTTTTACAACACCAGATGATCATTTTGAAAGTAAACAAAGCTCTACGTCAAGCTTAAAAACTCACGAACATCTTTCAACCCCTCATACACCTCTTTCAGCTCCAAGTCAAAGTTCATTGTCTACTGACAATGGACGAGAATATGTGCTTGATGATATGTATGATATATCGGAAACTCCAGAGTTAAAATCTGAATTAATGACAGAAACTAGCAAATCTGAACTTATTATTACGACAGAAGAAAAAACTTTACATAGCTATGAGAAAGAACAAGAATCACCAACAAGTGATGAGTTTGAAATGGTAGATAAGCCAAGTGAAATGGATGATTTTGTTGTCATTGAAGAAGTTGCCAAGGAAGCTCAAGAAACTGATCCAGAAGGCAAAAGCTTACAAATAAAAACACAGAAATATGAAAGACGTCATGATACTGAAGTAGAAGAATATTTATCTAAAACATCTAGAAAACAAGAAAGTACAAGTAGCGCATCTGGATCATCACTATCTGACGAAGAACAATGTGAATTAGACCAAAAAAGGCTTCATGCTCAAGAATTAGCTGAAATAGAGGCTGGTAAACGGTGGATACAAATGCAATTCGAAGGAGATCCTCGATACGATTATGAAAGAATTCCTTTAGAGGATATCAAGGAGGAGGAAATGACTGATTTTGATGCTAGCCGCATTGGAAGTCTCAGTTCTCAGAAAGAGTCTATTGGTAGTTACGGCAGCTTTAGGAATTCATATGGAAGTCTCTCAGAATCAGAAATGGCTTCACGGATGAGATTTAGAATAAAAGGAGAAAATGATGATATTTCTATTAGTTCATTACAAGAATTTGAAAATCTTGAAAGAGCTTTAATGGAACAATATCAACAACATTCTTCTTCATCTCAAGATTCTCTGAACGGATCTTTACCACGCCGATATATCTTAAGTAAAAGTCAGGGTGACGATATATCAATATCAAGCTTAAAAGAATTTGAAGGACTTGAAACAGCTTGCCTAGAAGCATTAAAAGCTGAATTATTGGCAAAACAAAAAGAAGCTTTATTACTTGCCGATCCCAAAGTTGTCAGTGGTAGCTTCCTTGAGCAAGAAAAACGTTCCTACGATAGTAGTAGTGATAGTAGTCCACCATTTAAAAGTGGCAGCCCGGGACAGAAAAGTGGTAGTCCTTCTCAAAAAAGTGGAAGTCCGTCCCAGAAAATCGGAAGCTATGGTAGTCCATCACAAAAGTTTTTAGCTGATTCAGTAGCAATCAGAAAAATTATCGATCAACAATTAGCCTTAGAGCAAAGAATACAAGATTATCGACCAAAAATAATAACTGTCAAGAAATTTGACGAAAAGGGTGCCTTTTTCGTACCAGAACCAGAAGCAGGTACATCGGAATCTAAAACTTGTGAGGTGGTAGAAGAATGTCAAAAAGCTTCGACCTTTGTTTGCGCTGCAGCTCCGAGTGATGGCTCTGCTGAATCCATACCAGGAGATTGCGAAGAAATGATGAAAATTTTAGATCAAGAAGAAAAATGTAAAAAATCAGAAGTCCAGAAAGTAAAAACTGAAAGTGACACGGTTTCAGTAGCAGAGACATCTACTGCTGTAATACAAGAAAAAATTGGAGATGGAAAAATGATATCAGAAACTTCTTCATATGCCGATTCCGGACAAGGTGTAGATATACCAATAAGATCCAACGCTTATGATGAAAGCATTATATCTTTAGGTTCCGAAATGTCTTCTTCTTTAGCATCACAGCCTTCAGAAATTGATAGTTTAATGACAATTATAGAGAGACATCCGTCAGATAGTGACGTGGCGATGTTTTCTAAGCAAACAGTAATTACGTCGTCAGACCGATACGAAGAGAAACCTGATGACTTGGAATTTTCACGAGAGGGAAGCGCTATCCGCGAGCTGTCGCCCTCCTCGGGGAGATCGGTGGCTCACAGTATCATCTCCGGAAAACATTTCACAGATCCAGCCAGCGGCTCTTGGAGTGGTCAAGATGAGGAACTGAGTTCATCGGGAAGTTTTAGCCGGTAAGCTTTCAAAATTTTATCTCCCATACTCATTTTAAGGTTGGTTTTTGGTTGATGCAAGAAAATATATATTACTGAGTTGTTTGGCTGGAGAAGCTACTAAGCTTCTGGTTCCATTTGATCCACCTGCTAACTTATATTCTGTTAAAGAAAATTTTAAGTACATGGAGAAAAACCTTTAAATATATTTGGAGTATTTCAACCGGGTTTGATTTCAATAGAAAAATGAAGGAGCTGTCAAACCTTCTTTTTGAGGTTATTCAAAATTAAAATTTTGAAATAATTAACCCTGTATAGATTTGTCAGCTATTCATTTCAGCTTCAGCGTCACGTTTTTTTTCAGATAGCAGCGTAAGCAGAGAAAATCTAGTGTGAAGACAGTCCGTATTCCGAGTTCTGCCAGAATCAGATATATTGTGGATTGAGTGGCGGAACTCAACGCCGCACTTTGTCTTGTTACTAGAGAGGAGAAATAAAAATAATTTAAGTATAATAATTCCCTTGAGTGGAAATCGAACCCATAACTATCGCGTATTCGTCAGACGCTGCACCACGATGGACTCGTTAGCACTCTTAAAATATTCTACTTTGTGTTAAATTTCATTTTTCTTGTCCAGGGCACGAGCGGATATGATGCTAGGCAGTACTGACAGTTTGGAAGCTACAAGCTCCAACGCTACTCGGGCAACTTACAATTATGAAATAGATACTCCTATGACGGGTAGTCTCACTTCAGGAGGTAAGCTTCAATTCTTTTTACTAAAACAGCTGTACTTTTATTATAAACTGTATAAAATATATAATAATGAAGCTTTATAGCTAGGCAGTATTTATTAAGTTTACAGATCAAAAAAAATTTTCAAAAGTCTGTAATTGTTTTAGTAAATGATGACCTCAAATCTGGTAAAGAAATTGTGTTAATACATCCTAAATTGGCAACAATATCACCGCATGGGTCTCTTATTAAATAATGTACAGTGTAATCTAATTTGAAACATAATATTTTGTGATATAATGCTATCTAATTGTTATTATTGATTTATTAAAAAATGAAATTGTTTGAGATTTAAAATTTAATATTAAATTCTTCAAAACAAAGAAAGATATTTTAATAGCATTCTATTAGAATATATTACAAAAGTCTACTATGTATCTAAAATTATTATTTATTTCGCATGTGATGTATGTATTCATTAATGTACCCCATTTAACGTTGCAGATGTATCCATCCCCGCTTCTAGTGTAATATCATAAATATAAAACTAATCAATGGAATAATGTGTTAAGCTAGAGGCAAAGAAAATAATCGTAATGGTACAAGTTTTATTTTGCTGGTTCACTTTTCTAAAAGAACTTACATAGAACCGACTGCACTGTACTGAAATTTGTACTGGTTATGACTTAAACATTTGGGAAGATTGTTTTAAAAAATTATTTTTATTATTGTATATATAACTAATATAACACATTATTCTTATTTCTATATTTAAAAACACGTGACTAACATATTATTCCATTAGCTTTTATGCTTTTTGCCGAGCTTGATACTAATCAGAAAGATAACATAGCGCGCCCTCCAGGGTCGAACACCATGGTGTCCTCACTGGACACCTTAGACCCGGTGACGGCGGTACAAATGGAAAGTCTAGAACATCAGTCCACTAGTGAACACTGTTCCCAAGATTATGGGGTACAGGAACCTGATTCTGATACTGAAAGATTGGTAAGTAAATTACTTAACATTTTAACACAAGCAATTGGCATTAAAGAGTAAGTCAATGTTCAAAATATTGTTCTTGTGTTATTTTAATTTTATTTTAGCTTACTTGAGGAATAATCTATTTTTTTCCAAATTGATCAAAATTCGATCTTTCATATATAATAATATTCAGATATAAGATATTAAAATTGTGCGCCTTCCGCCCAAATTCTAGGAGCTCGACAGTCGCGTTCCACGAGCTAAGGAACGTACCATAATGTTTGACAGTACGGACACGCTTAGCGCTGTCAGTGGTGATGGCTCCGTACGAGAGGCGACTGTTGAAGCACCCGCACCAACCTTCTATATTGGAGATACACCTATTCTTAAAGGTAACTAAAATATTAAAGATATGGACTGCAGAAAAAACTTATTTTTTCTGTAGTCCATGTCTTGTATAGATATATGTTTGTATACAAGTACGTTACTTCTGCATCTATAACAATTATTTTTGCAATCATCAATCATTTAAATTTAATACACTAAATTTAATACTGAACAATGTTTTTTTACAAATTTTAAATCGATTTGGCCTAAAAAATCTTGTTTTCCTTTTGATAAAATATAATAATTAGAAGTGCGTTCTCTCACCGAGTACTTTTAATTAATGAATTATTGGCAGTATTTCACTTAAATATAATGTTAGCTCATCAGTAATTTAAGGTATGGTATTGTGGGGCAATGCCCTATCTTAAATTACTGATGCCCATTATTCCATTTAGTTAACTTTTTGGTTCTAACACCGTTAGCCTATTTGAAATTCAACACTACTACTTGTTTCAGGTGAAAAGCGAGAAGAAGAAGACACAGAACCAACACCGTTATCAGGAAGTTGCCCAGCATCACTTCCACCGACAACCCAGGCTTCACCACCGATACCAGCCCAACGGAGGTACAAATTTTATTAATTACTCTAATCCTGACTACCCGAGCCTATGTTTATATTTTCGCTAAATACATATTTTATTGCTAATCTGAAATATTCAACATTTATATATTTTATCAAAACTGCCTTTACGTTATGTACTTCGCTTTATACCAATTTATAAACATTTATGACGCTTTAACTTAACTATATGAAAGATTTCTTTTCCATGTTTTTATTATTATTATTATTTTCGATTGATATATGATTACGAAATGTACCTACTATAATGCAAATATTATCGTTGCAGCTGCTATTGTTTAAGTCACTCGCAAGAAAAACTCGGCAAATAGGTACACTATTTATACTGTATTGCTTTTGAGTTTATTTGCCTTATCATTAATACATTTTTAAACCTTGCTCCTACGTTGACAGCACATTGCTTTATAAACAGGTTTCATTAGATGTTCTAAACTTTAAAAAACGTATAAAAATATTAAACGTAGCGTTGTTTGCAGTTGCTCTAACAAGAATAAGAATTTTGACGTAGTTGAATAGAACGTATAAGTTAGTGGTTAGAGCGTATTTGGCGGTTTCCAAGAGGTACAGGCTCGAGTCCCGGTAATACGTTCAAAATTTTTATACGTGTTTAAAAAATGTGTATAAATTATGTGAATGAAAATTTAAAAATGTTAAACATATTCTAATATTTATTTTGAGTTTATTTTGCGATGCGTGGTTTTCAGTTTTTATAATAAATAGCATGAAAAGAAATTTTAGAGTTATTTATATGTGGAATTTTTGTTTCTTTTTATTTATTAACAATCTAAATTTACAACTTATTTGTTGGTTTGGTCTAAAGTAAACAAAAACAAAATTTCCACACTTGTGTTGATATTACTGTACTTATGACATTCAATTTTTTTTTCTTTCCAGATCCCTCTCAATGATTCCAAAACCAACACGATCAAGTTTAGATGAATCTAAGAAATAGATTTTTATTTTGAATATTTTTCTTTTCAAATTTAGATCATTATCGGCTTAGGCTTAGCGAATAAAGCACTATCTGCTATTTCTATTACATCGACGACAAAAAATTTCGACATAATTAGAACCTATCAAAACTACTAAGCGGTGATTAATAGATTAAAATTGTTTCATAATTGTCTAATACGTTTTTGCTAACTTACTTGACAGACCTATTGATGATCTGCCTTTTTCACTAACGAGAAGAGGGTATAATTATAGATATGAAAATATTGTAAGTTATGCATAACTTAGCTAGTGACAAAACCCAGACATAAAACTTAAAGTGAAATTAAACATTAAAATATTACTCACATATTGACATAAAACCACATAATTGACGTTTCTATAATATTCGGACAGTAAATCAAGGATTTTCCAAAAAAACACGGAAACGTGCTGGGCACGTCTTTATCCAGGAATTTGATAAAATTAGGCATACAAAACGTATATAGTGAATTTTGGATGTATTTTGGTACTAACTTTTGTACTGTACCGTCGTTTATCGACATCGGTCCATCTTACTTGACCCATAAACCTCTATAGATAGCGCTTAGCTTGTTAGTCTTGAAAATATTCGCTTACTCAATGATGTTAACACTGTAGAAAATATCAACTATTTTATAAGTATAAATATAAGTAGAATCGTTTCTGATAATCATTTTGATTATGTTTTAAAAGCTGATGATTATTTGGTAACGGAACTAAATGTCCTAAAAAACAAAAACTTTCAACCTAGACTTTACATGGACTCTGTGAATTGGTTTCGATTCATGCACAATTTCTGAAGTAATTAGATAGGTAGATACGAAATGTAATATAAGATTATTTTAAAGTTCACGATCAGTATTTAATCTAGTCATATTGGTTTAATTAGTACCATTTTCTTTTTTAATTAAAAATTTGAAGAACAATTTGGTGTTTTAGAATACAATATTTGGTGATCATTTTGAAATGTTTTGATCGTGATTCTAAAAGATATCAGCGCTTGCTCACTTCCATATTAAGTAAAACAAATGTGCGGAGATATATACTTGTAAAAGTGAAGGATTTATTGGGATGTGTTATAAATTCTTAAGGTTTGAGACTGAAGACGTTCTAGACTTTTTATGGGCAAATTACAGCTTAGTGTCAATCACTTGCTTTCTGTAAAGCAGTTGTTTTAGGTCAGTGCCGTTGATTCTGCAAAGAGTCAATCCTGACGATAGTTAATTTGTTTAAGAATCGGTGTGCTTAAAATAATGTTAATTATAATGCTAGTGTTGCTGTATTAAGTTTAAAATCGATTAAGTTGCTACGATTGTTTCACGTTGTATTTGTAATATTGCTGAATATTCTATCGATAAACTAAATTATTGAATATTAAATAAAAACGCTATGTCTCATATTTATCTTGATGTTTTATTTCACTCACTTCCTTTGTCAAGGACAAAGGAAGTGAGTGAGTGAGGAAGGATAAGGATCTAGTTAATAAGTAGATATCGGTAATTGAGTTTGTATACAGTTGTGTGCAATTGTATAGTAGTTTATATATGGAAAAGTTAGTATTATCTAGTACTTCGGTCATCCGCAACAGTGCGGCATCGGCACCAAGAACTTGTCAATAAAAACATCAATGGTGCTAAACCATGAGAGAAACTAAAACGATGCCCCCGTAAAAGTACGGGGGCATCGTTTTAGTTTCTGTTTGATGTTTTTCAACAAGAGAACTAACAATAATGAGTCTTCGTTAGAGTCCATTAAAATAAAATATCACCCAAAAAATCACTGCTGTGAAATAAAATATCACTAGCGTACAAAAGCACGGCAGTCATATATGCTTTTATTCATGCTCTAATCTAAATATAATAGAAATATGCACAATACAACAGGGTAGTCAGAGAGAACCTAGTAACGCCGCGGTTGTTCTTAGGTAGCACAGCAGAGATATGAAAATATTTTAATTATCGTTCCCCCGAGTGGGAATCGAACACATAACTAATCACGTTGACACCAGGCGCTGTCCCACTGATCCTTGGTAAATGTAAAATGCTAAAATTATCTGCCTTTCATATATGAAACTGCCCTCGTTTAATATTTGATAATTAAGTAGTGTAGGATATTATAGTAACCCACCCACAGTCATAGCCAAAGTAAAAGTCAGAGACAATTCAAATAAAATAATAAAAAAATAAAAAATTACATTTCGTAATACCTGCGTAAAATATATTAAAATAAATTTATAATATCGACAATGGAAAATCTTAAAATTTTTCTCGATCAAATGAGAACAAAATGGCTCAAAGCCAAAAAAAATAATATTATCACAACTAGACGAAAAATTAATTCCTATAACCAATGAAATCACAGATACGAAATTGGAAAACCAAACTCTTAAAGAAAAAAATTGAATACTGGAAAATTATAAAACTAAACTAAACTATTGTTTTGTTTTATAATTTTCCAGTATTTCCAGCTCATAGACAATTATATAACAATATTATATAATTGTCTTTGAGCTGGAACAAGATGAAGAATCACCGTATGAGCTGCCAGAAATAGCCATCAAAAAGATCAAAACTTGTTTGGATATTGAAATGAAAAAAAAGAGACAAAAGTTATTTATAAACTTGTAAAAAAATATTAAGAAACCGAGCAGGCACTAATGGCACTCACTTGTAAACAACTGGAAAAAAGAGGTATTAAAGAAAAAGAAAAAATTTAGAGATTATATTTCTGAATAATATAGAAAAGGGGTAATGAAACGAAAATAACTACCTAAACTCAAGGAAGGGCAATATCAAAAGTTTGAAAGTTGCTTGAAAATAAGCTTGAGAAGAACTGAGTCTCCAGTTCACCTGTCTCAAGTTCACCTCGAAAACATCACGTTACATCAAAACAACCAGCATCAAAATAAAACCAAATATTATGTAATAATAACATTTATTATTAAAAATATAAATAATTTAATACATTATATTAAAAGAAACTTACAATAGCATTACAGCACAAACAGAGAAGCTCCAAACATCTATAAGCACTTGTTCCATACATTGGCACATTTTTGCACATTTATTTTTTAATATCAAACCAACGAAAATATTCAAACGAGAAATAATTAGTGTAAATAATTATTTTTTCATAAATGCGTTATTTCTCATTCAAACTACTTTCATTGGACACTTATATCTAGATATACTTAGAGATATTATGGCCTTTTTTTATTTGCGTGAAAAAATCGAATGTGAACTAGTTTGGTGCTTGTAGAGTATAAGAAAAATTTTAAAAATAATTCAGTTACTTTGCTCTGTAGAAAGTTTGGTACTCAATATTTTACGTTAAATAATATATTAATAAGAAAAGTTTTTCTGGTGTACTTTAAGCTTTTCATGTCTCTTAGCTATTGTTAGCTAGTGTTAGCTAGTGCAAGCTAACACTAGCTAACACTAGCTAAGAGACGTAGCTAAGAGACGTAGAGAAGTAGTGTAGGCGTTTGAAGTAAATTATGAAAAATAAATAATCACGCCACGATATAATTAACCTAAAAAATAAATTAGACCAGCGAAACGTCACTTGTTGCAAAATTTTGGTAACTTTTAAATAAATGCGTTTTTTAATCAAATATAGCCTCAGTGTTGCAACGTTTCGCTTTTATGTTGTAAACGCTTGACATTTCATTGACAGTCTTTTACAGAGAATCAAACTCGGAGACGTCACTAGTCTGAAAAATAAAAATAACAATATTTATATATATGACAAATTCAGCGTCCCGCAATTAAACCCAACGTGGCGCAGCATTACAGTGACTGACTGACTGTATATGTGATGGTTGGGGGTTCAATTACCACTCGTGAGAATGATTATAGTTAAATTGAAATATACATATTTAGAAAACGTATAAAACTTGAACGCAACGGGATTTGAAACCGGGCCTTTTAAAAACCGTTCAAGCGCTCTGACCGCTAAGCCATGCGTTCTACATCCAGCTACGTCGAAATTATTATACGCTTATTACAACTTATATTTGTTGTTAGCATCTCTGTAGAGAAATTTTTACAAATTTCTGCTACCCAAAGTTTATTTTACGAACATGGGGCAAGTGGAAATGCTATCTATTAAATATTTTTTACATTTTTTTTTAAAGTGTTATTCGCACACTTAGAAAATTGTTTTTTCAATTTCCTAACTGTGTTTATAACACTTTAAAAAAAAATGTTAAAATATAGTTAAATTATTTTAATTTCTCCGCTATGGTGACAAGACAAAGCGCAGGTTTGAATTCTGCCATTAAACATGCAATGTCTCGGATTCCTTGCTTTCCTGTAAGGAAAAAAGCATGAACGAAAACAGAAATTGGCTGCTTTGAAACCTTTTAACATGAGTATTACCATTTATAGTGTGTAACTATATGTAGTCAATATTAGGTTTGTAAGTTCGATATTTTTTTATTTCCAATTTTACATATTTATTTTTTACCCATATTAAATAAAATAAATATAATTATATACATAATTAAAAATAAATAAAAAATAATATTAATAAACCTCTGGATCAATCAATCTCCATTCAATCCTACTTTTGTTTAAGTAAAAAATAGTTTGTAATTTGAATAAAATAGTCTTTATATTAAAAACAAATTATTTAGATTTGTAGAAGTACATTTTTTCTATTTTAAAGGTTAATATTAGTAAATAGTATTTAGTAAACAGTCTGAATACCCACAAGGTCAGGTTTATAGAGGTGCACGTGGGGCAGGAGGAAAGTAGAGCCAAGATCGCGTTCAGCCATCGTGTTTGCTTCCTAGAGTATTATTTATATACAAATATTAAAAAAATTATGATCAAAAATGAAATGGTTAAACTAGCAATTAAATTATTAATTTTAATTCATAATTTTCATTTATGACGGAATTAATTGTTTTATGTATAATAATATTCTTTCTAAGGGTATATATTCTTTCTATTTCTATTAATATTCTTTCTTCGTATAATGGTTCAAGTATAAAATCACAACTTTACAGTATAGCGATTTGAAGGTTTAAACGTTGTAATATTTGTTATTATTAGAAAGAAAATGATAAAAAAATTTAATATCGCACTTCAGTATATTTGTTTAGTTTTATTATTTTTTGGAATAACGACAAAATATCATCTTTCTTATAGTTATTATTTCACTTCTACCAGTCTACTTAGAACCCACCGCTTAAATCATGCAATATTTGTTTTTAAATAATACTATAAAATAGTTAAATTAAGTGAGTGTAGATGAATTGTGCGAATTAATAAGTCATTAGAAACTTGAAAATATCGTTTTACGTAAAACCTGACTAACCTGATGCGTCAGTCTTGTTGAAGAAGCTGCTCTACCAGTACTAGCTGGTAGAGTTCCACCAACTGATCGTGCTTCTGATAGAGTACTAGAATTACAAAAATATATACAATATTATTATATTACCAAGAAAATCTCTTTTAGAAACCCTTGAATATGAGATTTGCCGTCTATAGTTTTGATTTACATTTATTTATATGTGATTTAAAAGGAATTAAAAGCCAAAATGGTACCAGCTGTAGCTCCAGTAACATATACTAATATTAACAAATCACTAAAGAATATTTTAAGTTATTAAAAAAAAATTAAAGTTTTATTCAGACACTTAATAAATTATACATTTTCTAAAAATGTTTTCTGAAGTACTTTAATTATTATTGGAGGCATCTATCAGTATAATAGAACCTACAACAAATATTGTTAATTTTCTCTTCTGTTTGTCTGTGCGTTTGTGCACGTCAATCTCAGAAACGGCTTAACCGATTTAACTGCAATTTTGACTTTTATATTTTTGTTAACATTTAGTGTTTATTTCAATCAGATCATAAATTAAAAAGTCATACACAACTATTTAAATTATAAATTTAAGCAAAATTTGTGATTTAAGTGAAAACGAGGGCGGATGAAATTTTTTATAGTTTAGCCGTGTAGTTTACGCAGGCGAAGTCGCGAGCGGAGCGGTAGTATATAGTCTTTCTTACAGTTCACCAATTCGCCGTTCTGCATCAGTCCACTCGGACATGTCCTCTTGACTGTAAACAAATAATTTTTTGTAACATGAGTAACAGTAACTTGAAATAATTAGAATCGAGTTTTATATATATAGAAGATGCTTTATTAATTTTCTATACAAAATTAATAAAGCATCTTCATACATATCTGTTCTTTTTTATTATAATTCATCATATTTGTAGGTATATATGGTGGTATGCATATTTGTATGTATACATATATGTTAATATATTTATGTAATTATATTTAATTTTCTTAGTTTTCTCCGCTTTGTTAAGACAGTCTTGAGTTTCGCCACTTAACATGCCTCGATTTGGGGCGGGAAATTCAAAATTTAATTCAAAATATCCCTTATTCGAATAGACTTTTTCAAGCACTTTCGATTCGTGCAAGGAACATAAAGCTACTACCGGCTCAGAAGGCGGTTCTGTTGAGAAGAGCCGGCGAGAAATGGGAAACAAAGCATCTTGACACTAGGTTCTGTCTGACTACCCTGCCATGCACAAAAACCGTATAACTTCAAAAAATAAATCAATAGGACATACATACCTGTATGTTTTCCTCAATGTATCAAAACGTGATGCATCTTCTAAATCAGTCTTGGTAACAGATGACGCGTCGTCTCTATCTTCCTTTACGGATTCGTCGGGGCGGATAGTTGTAGATACTTTAAAGCCCGCTGACACTAGGGCCCCTGAAATTTATTGGGCCTTATATTTTCTATTAGATATGTATTATTTTTTATTTTGATAGTGTAACAGCGTCTTGCTTTAAACGTGATTGGTTGTGGGTTCGATTCCCACTCGGGGAAGTGATTATATTTAAATATTTTCATTTCTAAAAGAACGCGGCGTTGAATTCCGCCTCACAGCACGATTCCTAGTTTGAAACTTAACAGGATGAGTTGCATAAAGAAATAACTTGAAGCTCTAAATCTTAAGATAGAAGATAAAGAAAAAACTTTAAAAAAGTACACTTAATGGATTTAAATAATTGGAGTAGCTTTACAAATATACCTTGTTTACCACAACGTTCTTTATTAATACTGTAAGAAGATTCCATGCTATGCTTTCTACGCATCTGAAAAAAATAATATTTTCATATTAAAAAGAATAATGAGAACCAAATAAATATTGTACTATATAATTACATAAATATTGTGCTATATAATTACATAAATATTGTATTTGGGACAAAACCTTAATGTATTTGGAACTGATTGTGGGTTCGATTCCCAATCAGAGAATCAGAGAATGATATTTAACACAAAATTTTCCTAGGTTCTAGCAAATTACACTGTTATGTTTTTTGTAGTTGCAAATAAAACTATATTCGGATATCTCAGATCTTCATCAGTAGCCTTTTATATTTAGAAATATATATTAAGTTGGAATTTATTTATAAATAAATAATGCTTACTTCGTCAGCTGGGTTTGTGACACCTGACTCTAAATAGCTGATAAGTTTTGCTTCACTACAAATTTCAGTGCTTTTCTTTCTTGACAAATTGTCCCGGCTGCAATAAAAAATCATATTAAATATACTATTTTGGTCATATATTTCACATTTTCAAGGTAAATTAATGTAACGTAAATTTACACTGATTGAGACAACCCGCAAACTGTATTGTAAAACTGAAGTCTGTTTTTTGATCCACTATCTAAATATAAAATCATCTTCAGAAAAATTTGTGTGTAGCATACTTGGAGAGAGAAATAGTTGAAAACTTACAAACATTTTTTTACTTTCCCATGTCTGACTGATAAGCGATCACGATAAGTCGAACACGAATACCTCAAAGTGTCAGGTTATACGGGCGGTGGGAATGGATTTTTTTTCAGAGACTTGTTTCTAACATTCGTACTTCATTAAACTGTCCGACTGCAGCCTTTGAAATTAGTTTTGTTTTAAACATACAATATTTATTTATTATAAACTAATGTATAAGATCTAAAATATCTATATACCTATACCATATACATATAGCAAATAAATAACAAATTAAATCTATACTAAATAATTTATAATTTAAATTGCCCCTAGTCGTAATTCCAGATTCCACACGGTGATAAAATATATGATTTAGAATCTAAATCTAAATTTTACATGGACTTAAAAAATAAGTTATGTATCAATAATTGTGTTAAAATTCGAAATATATCAATCATTTTAAGCATTAAGCTGAGAAACATATATACCTATCAGAATGTAAAGGATGCAGACGAGCACGTGGTATCATCAGCGCAGGCGCAGGCGGCGGCGGTGGTGCGTGCGCAGGTGGGTCTGATATTACTGCTATTTTCTTACTACAGGACGATCGTGATCGAGACTGAAATAGAGAAAAATAATTACAATTAAAAATATTAAAATAAACATAATTTTCTTTTTTTCTCATCTTTATTTTCTCATATTCTAGTGTTACAAAATTCTTGATATCTATCTTTTCTTAATCTAAATCTTGACAATGATGTTATAAAAAAAATCGTAAATTAAAATACTTTTGAAAACTTTAAAAACAATAGTTATTATTAATAAAAATGCATTAACTTAATAACTTATGGCTATTAACAAAAATAATTTTACTAAATCATTACAAATTATTATGTAAATTAAAAAGCTTGAAGATATTTTAACGGGAATCGACTGTTAAGTCTACTAAGTGTTAAGCCACAAAAAACTTCGTATTTTATTTACTATATATATATAAGCTTGTTATTGCCACAGCCTTAATCATTGTCACTAATAGATATGTAAATAATTGATTGAAAAAAAATAGTAGTCCCGAGTTTGTTAGGCCAGTTCTTCTCAGGTCTGAGGCATTAACTTTAGTGAACCGGTGGTAAATTGCTTAACGTTGCAAAAGTGAAGCATGTATCATTTTATTTTGATGAAAATGATTTGTCTTTGACTTCAATTCTGATATAATAGTTTTCTTTGCATCCCTTATGAACTGTAAATTGCTTACTTTGGTTGGTATATAAGGTAGAGACGCGTTCTGAATACTACCCGTTTCGGCTGTTTCCATTCTTTCCGCTATCAGAGCTCGTCTATCTGCCCTTTGTTTAGAAGGTATATTACCCTGGAATTATGTATTTAATGAAATTAAGTGAACAGAATTTTATTAAACTATCCTTTTTTGTTTGGCTTTATTCATTTTAAATGTATAATTTGATGTTTTAATCGTTTTGTCTTTGTATAATAATCTTATGAACAATATGCAACAAGCAATCTTTGCACCAAATTTCAACTCATTTTTTATTAAAAACACTTCATCACAATCTTTTAAAAATTTGAAAATTCACATATTAAAGTTTGTTATGTTTGTTTAAGTTGGAAATATTATATGAAATAAATATTTTTTTTAGATAAATCTAAATAAATTGAAAATTTTCATTTCATTTTAATTATAATTATGTAGGTATATTACCTGATGTATGCTAGGCATTCCTTGCATACAGCCTATAACAAAAGTTTGCGTCGCAGGACTTCTCGGACTGCAGCATCGCTTAGAGGCCCAAATAGTGACTGCCAATATTATAACAGCTCCAACTACCGTCACTGTTATTAGCACAGCTTTAAAAAAAAAAATGAATAAAATAAAACTGCATTTAAAATTATTGATACATCTCATACCCATCCTACAGTACATAGAAACCGAGCGTAGCCGAAAAAAAAATATTTTTTTCTAACAAAAGATACAATATTTGCTGAATGTAATGATCATAGGTTTGAATCCCGTCCAAGGGGATACCATAGGGCAATATTTTTTATAACCGAACCTTACGTACTTTTCAGGACAAGGAAAAGTACTTTAGTTTTTAAAAAACTTTAAATTAGGGTGAACTTGAAACGATTTTATTTATCATTTAATTTCTTAAGCCTTCCCGGTGTGGAAATAAAAAGAAACATTCATTTTCACGGAAAAAATAAATAAATAGGTATATTATAAAATCTATGATTACGTAAATTTACTCAGTATTTAAGGAAATATATTAAATTATATAAATTTGCACAACCATAAAAACAACGTATTTAAAAAAAATCTACAAATTTCATTTGTGAGAAATACAAAATAGTTACAAATACCTTTAAGATTGACCTGGCACGTCCGACCGGCGTACCACTTGAAGCATTCACAAATCATAGCACTTTCTCTTTCAAAGCAAGTGCCGTGAAGCTGAGTTACAGCTCATCCTGCGTCAGCTGAGATATAAAATTAAAATGATGTACGTATACCATATTAGGATTCCATTATATTTAAAAACAAATAAATTCTTCAAAATCAACAAACATGGTACCGAAAGAAAACCCGGTGTCTAGACACGGAGTGTCCACGTACCGTCTACTGAGATTCAAATTATCGTAGAACTCTAATATTAATGAAAAAAATAAAATAGGTAACTAAATATTTATTAAAATAAAACCTCTCAAATTACAATAATCTATTTAAAAATCAAAGCACTAAACCAAATCAATATATCTACTTACATGAAGACTTAAATTCTGCCAGGATACAAAATATTTACGCTAAGATCGGCAAAGCCTTCCAAGCAACTGCAAGTGTAAGTGCCTCGGAGATTGAAACACCTCGCGTGTTCTGAACAATCATGGAATTGTGTGCTGGTACATTCATCGAAGTCTGAAAAATAAGTTTTATTACAGTAAATTATACTATAAATCTACAGATATAATACTATAATTATGAGTGGTCGTCGTTCTGAAAATTCGTGTTAATAATAAATATTAAAAATATAATATTTTCAAACTTTTTTATTTGGTACAAAAATCATGGGTTGCTTTTTTCCTAGGTTATCTGGTATATCTAGGACTACCCTGCCCCGTGTATATACCCTAGTGTAAAAACATCGAATCTCACGCGCCAGCGCTCCCGCGCTTTGTTTCTTTCAAGGTCGGAGAACTGAAAATAATTCAAGTATAAGCATTCCTCTGGGTGAGAATCGAATCCACAACCAATCACTTTTGCAGACGTTGTCCACAGAGCAACAATGACCTATGTACAAACATTATATATTTGTAGATTTTTAACCATTTTACTTACGGAATTTTCTACCACCATCATCATCAACACCAAACAACGTCTTAAAAATATAAAATAAAATCGACATACCGCTAACATTCAGTCTGTCCATTAATTCTTCTGCAGCGTGTACCTCCGTTCCTCCAAGACTATAGTTATTATTTCGCAAATATTTTTCGATAACTTCTTTAAGTCTACTTTCGTGTGCATTGTCTGATAGCTGAAAATATATTTGAAATACTGTGTCGATTAATTATTGTATTACAATTGATCTTAAAATAAAAATAGCATATGAGATCACCTCTATCGTCTTTTAAAATATTTAGACTATTTAATTTCAATAATATTTTATTAAAAGTATTTATAAAAGGAATGGAAAACTAAAAATTTATCTTTTCCTCGTGTGTGTTAACTTTAATATTCAGAATATTTATATGTACCTGTACATAAAACTTATTGATAACTCCCGTGTATATTTCACCCTGAGGTGGCTTTATTTCAATGGGATAGAATCCAGTAATATGCACTCCATGATATACGTCTCGCAAATCTGACTGCATCACCATCCTATTAATTCCTTCATGAGTAGCGACCGCCAAACTGTTATATTCTTTGGTGGAATTATTAGAAAGGCTCGAATGGAATTTAAGACGCTCTTTACCTTGAAATCCAAGAGCCAATCTTACCGAATATGTATAAGTAGCTGTAAAAATAAAAATCCCTTTTATCCCAACTTATGTAAATATAACTTATTTTTCATTTATATAATCTTACGTTTGCAAGGCCTGTCTGGGAACATTCTAGCGAAACCTGGTCTGCACACACATTTCATTACACCTTCGATTCTTTGACATCTTTCGTTTCTAGAAGCTTTACAATCTGGATGACATTCTTTTCCATATCCTGTTCCTATAATAGTCATATATATAAATAAAAAAAACGGTATATTTTAAATTGTAAAAATAAATCGAAAGCTGTTACTATATTTTATTTATTTCATGTCTAAAAATACTTGCCGATAGGATGTCCCATATTAGTTGTCTCTGAGTATGGTGTGCCAGCTAATAATATTTCTCCGAATAAAACTTGAGATACTCCATTACTATTTACTTGTTCGTTTCGTGTGATACCATCATAATCGCCTGTATCTATATCTGCACCAATAGGTGGGGATTTACCACCATTTTGCGATTTATTCATCACTACAAAGAACGTTTCGTTATCTTTTTCATCGTCTATGTCAATTTTTTGAATATTCTCAGTAACATTACTTTCTTCATCTTTTATTATAAAATTGTCACTTTCTTCAGAAGACATATTAATGTCATCAAGAGCAATTTTAGTTATGGGAGTTGAGCCTGATACTGGTGTTGCTTCAACTTGAGGAATCGGGAAATGTTTAGTAACAGTTTCTACAATTGTTGTTGGTTGTACTTGAGTATATACTTCGGTAACCACATCAACTATTGTTGACGTGTGGATATTTGTAAGAACAAGAGTTTCAGTAATAGCACCCTCTGATTGACTTACTAAACTTGTTTCTGTATGCGTCACTGTCAACGTGTGAGTTAAGTTTACATAGCCAATACTTGAAATTATTTGCGGTGGTTCTGACAATGTTTTAGTTAGCGTGATAATCGTTGTTTTAAATTCTGTCTTAGTAGGTATTATCTCGTCTGAAACTTTAATTTCATTGCCAGCGTAATGAGTTTTATGAATATTTGATTTATCAGTAATATCTTGGCTAATAGTTAAAGTAGATGTAATTGTCTTTTCAAAAACAGAGGGTAGCTGTGGTAGTAGTGTAGACACATTTTCATTAAGAACTTCTGTCGGTCTAACGTAATCTTCTTCTAATGAAGATTCTGAACTTTCAATTATGTTGGTTGGCATAAAACCTAAAGGCCTTGAAGGTATCGGCCGAATGATTTTTTTTATAGAGGTAAGTCTAGTGGGGTGAGATATTTCAGGACGAGACAGTGTTCTTGTAGGTTTAATAATTGGTATAATTTTAGATGGTGGCTTAAATCTATTTGTTACTGTTTTTTTATCATCACCACGTATCGGATATGGCTTACGAGTTCTATTTTTATTTCCAATTGTTATTTTCATTTTATCTTCATTAACATTTGCTGAACTTATCTCAGAAGATATATTTTCTTTTTCTCCTGATTCACTTTCGGTAGATGAAATGTTATCAGATTCTTTTTCTATTAATGGCCTAGTTTTATTAAAGTATTTTGGCACAGTTAATGTTTTTTGTATAATAGGTTTCTCGTAGCTAACATCTATTACTTCACTTGATGTTTCATATTCTTTGGAATTAAATGTATGTTCAGATGAACTTTCTAATGATATGATGTCAGAATCGAATGGTTCAGATGGTATTACAGC
Organism: Podotricha telesiphe; assembly: GCA_038994665.1. NCBI lineage: Eukaryota > Metazoa > Arthropoda > Insecta > Lepidoptera > Nymphalidae > Podotricha > Podotricha telesiphe. Next base: position 953,069 of record JAOYRR010000390.1, read on the forward strand.
GTCTGGGAAATAAACTGATGTTGGGGAGTAGTACGCGTTTGTTGGGAATTCAATATTAGACGAAATTAACCAGCTTGTAGAAACTGAAGTTGGGAATATAACATTTGTAGTCGGAGCAACACTTGAAATTAGCATAGATATGTTATCTATTGATGCAACCACAGATGGAATATCTCTAGGAGGTGGTAACAAATGTGAAGAAGGTTGATCACGATTTATATATGGTCTTTTCATTTTGTTTACAACATCAAACATTGGTCTATATGTTGAAATATCATCTTTACTAATTGGTTTGCGAAGTGGTCGTTGTGTAGTTTGCTTTGACTGCAAAGTTCGGGGAGGCAATGTCCTGTAAGGAGGTGATGTTCTAATGGGTAAAAGGGGTCTGGAAGTACCTGGCGCTCTCGATGTATATTTTGAAGGTGTTGTTCTTGGAGGAGGTGGACTCATTCCCATTATTTCTTGCATAGTTGATAGTTTTAATTTCAAATTATTGTCTATAATTGGAGGAGGAGGTGACAAATCAATAATTTCACTTGATGAAATATTTAATTCTAAGTCATCTCTTATTGTAAATACAGGTATGGTAGATTTTTCATTAACTTCCAAAAGCAAAGGTTTCTTATCTTGAATATGAACTGTTGATGTTATAATATTAGATTCATTTCCAAATCTTGTACTGTTTTTAAAATGAGAGCTAAATGGTTTTTGTTGCTTATTATGTGAAAGTTCGGTATCTTTTATTGCTGAGGGTTTCCTTGTAGTCGCGGGACGGCTAGTCGATGCAGGGTACATTTCTTCACCAATATTGAGATACATATTATCCTCATACGACATGTTAGTAGCGTTTTCCATTAATTGATTTATATGCCAATGTGGTTGTTGTAATTGATGATCCAAGGGCGTATTAGAATTCGGAGTGAATGGCCTTGGTTTTGTATAAATATTCTGGCCATAAATAGGCTTAATGCTGTTAGAATGAAAAGAAGTTCTATTTTGAGTAGTAAATGGTTTTTCTGTTTGACTTCCTGAATTGTACTTCACTAGCTGAACACCTTCATATTTCTTCTGACTATTTTCAGTAACGTTAGATGAGGAATCTTTACGTTCATTTTCGATTTTTTTAGATGGCGTGATAATAGGAACTTTCATGGACTCCGAACTAACTTCACTATCAAGTTCACTGTCTTCAAATCCATCTTCACCATCATAAATTTCATCAGCTGTTTCATAAATTGTTTTTATTGGCTCCAAATAACTAGATTTAGAAGTTGTTTCATAACTATACTCTTTCGTAGGTATATCATAAACTTTTTGACCGTTATTTAAAATTGATGGTATGTAATTCTGTTTAACATTGATCGATGAAACATGTGGGTTTTGAACTTCATTTCCTTTTGAAAATGGCTTACCCACATTAAAGTTATTTACTGGTTGCTTATTTTGATCCCAAAATTGTGTTGGAGGTATACCTACAGTAGCTATTTTCTCACCAAATTTAGGTACGTTGTCGCTATTTATATCATATTTGAGTGGTATTATTTTGCGAGTTGTTGCATCTACTTTAATATTTTTCAAGTTTTCTTCATTAAGAACACTAGCATACCAACCGTGAGAGTTGGTTGTTATATTTGGAAGAAACTGAGATGGTCTTTCTTCTAATTTCGGTTGTGTATTCATGTTAGGAATACTAAATGGAAATGATGGCTTTGAATCCTGTTGTTTATTGAAATTTTCATTGATTATAGGGAAATTTGCATGACTGTTTAGAGAAGGCGGTTGAACATTAACGTCCTTTTTATTTGTTAATTTATTTGTAATAACATTATTGTGAGTATAAGCCGGTGAATTCGAAAATGTATTTGTTTTGTTGGAACTTCCTTCCACTGTTCTATGTTTATAACCGTCAATATATGAAAAAGGTCCCTGTCCTTGATCCACATGAGTAAGTGACGGGTGTCTTTTACCATGCAATGCTACACTTTCATATTTTGCAGGATCATCCTCTACCCTAATCGCAAAGTTTGTACCTATAGGAATATCTGCATTTATCTGCCCATTAAGTGAAGTTGTTATCGGTACTGATATACTCGAACCAACAATATGTCCTGAAGCACTTTCACCAGCTACATTTGTTGCGGTATTCAATGTAACCGTATAGGTATTTTCTCGATTATTCGTAGGAAGGTTTGATTTATTTTCTGTCTTAGAAGACACTAGTGTATTACTTTGTTTTTTAAATTGACTACTAGGATTAAAGGGTAAATTAGAATGAGTACCTTCAATGATTATTGGTGGTGGCATATTAATTTTATACGTTGGTGTAGGATAATTATTTGGCATCTGCGATGCAAAATATATTTCTGATGTTACTTTCGGAGGAAGTTGACTTGAAACAGGATGTTGAATATTTAAAAATACATTACTGTCTAATGCGGGTTTTGTATGGACAATTGGTCGTTGATGATATTTATTTTTATCATATGGAATATTTTGATTTAAGTGCAGTTGAGGTGGCGGTGGCGGAACTGCCAAATAATTTTCATATTCTTTATCAATACCTCCTTTTCCTTCTTTAAGGTTGCTGTTTATTTTTTTTTCTCTTACATGGTTCTCAAAGTCTTTGTAAATTTCAGTATTATAGACTGTAATTTGTGGACCTACCCGAACATATGTTTCTTGATTACTTGTAGGTGGAGGTATTTTTGTAAAGTCTCCTGGGTGTTTATTGTCATTCCATTTCACTTTATGGTCACTATTACCATTGGATTCTTTGTTAGAAAAAGAACTTTTTGTCTGGCTATTAGTACTAATCGTTGATCCTACGAAAAATTGATTTTTATTTGGAACCACATTATGAACATTTGTCATCTGCGGTGCATCTATACTGAAGCTACCAAAATAGCCGGGTTCTGGATATGGTAAGGGATCATCCACATAATCTCCAGTTTTATGTGGTTCAGAAGAACCAGCAAATACTAGTGCTGTAGAACTACCATGTGGAATCAATACATTGGCAACTCTAGATGGTTGTATATCTACTAAAAGTGGTTTATTTAGAGTGTCCGCATTTCCAAATAGACTATATTTACCATCAGTTGTTACTTTAGTAATAACTACCTCTGATGAACTCGGGTTGTTATCAGGAATATCTTGGTCTTTATTCTGTTCATATCTGTGAATTACCTGAGATTCTTTTAGAACTGAACTAGATAATGGTGGAATATAATCTAAGAACGCTGGTCTACCATGATTAACTAATAAAGGTGAATTAGCTTTTATGAGCCCAGATTGTTTATGTTCATTTTTTGCATGTGTAGATGGTAACCGAGAGGGACCCAAATGTTGGTTGAGTTTGTCAGTATGTGTATAGATTCCTTGTGGCCACACATTTTTATTCAATTTAGGTTTACTTTTAGGCATTTCAGGTGGCCGTAAATCAAATGAATCATCTGCTATATTCTTATTCTTCAAAGGTTTTTCCTTAGTTATATAAAGGTCATTATTGGCAACAACACTGTCTATCACTGGCGGGTGTACATTGTTTTGTAATTTTATCCCACCAGCGACTAAAGTAAAAGGTCCTCCTACCGCTGGTTTACCAACAATAACATCGGAATTAGCAGTTATTATTTCGCCTGGACTTATGGGTATGCCACCATTTACTAATGGACTTTCATGAACTATCTTCGGCCTGATTAAATGAGATATGGGGTTCTTATGCTCTGCTGCCCAAGCAAAATTTTGATGTAAAGTTACGTTTGTAAGACTAATTTGAGATTCAGAGGCTTCCATTTCATCAACAGGTATATATATTGGAAAGTTACCCACTTTAGACTCAACATCATTATCGACCCTTTTATTTGCTTTGTACGACGTTATTTTATGTGGGGGCTTTAATGTGGTTGAAGAAGATATAGTTTTATTTATTTCCTGGCGTTTCATAAATCCACCTGTCATTTTTTCAATGACTGGGGCTAGTTGTGAAAGTCCTTTTATGCCTAGTGAACCCAGTTTTAGTAGTTCAGCCACAACAAATTTATTTTTATTTATTTTCTGCGGTTTTTCCGGCTTTATTTTTTCAGAAGTTTTATTTGTGTGATCTTTGTTACTTTTTGTAGGAAGAGGTGCTTGTTCATTTGTAAGTAGATCACTATTTTCTACAGAATTTGAATCTTTTTCATCCGAGTAATCATTTACCTGTGTATGTATTTCCACAATTTTATCCGTAGGTGGTCCTTGGGAACTACTTTCATATTCATAAGGATGATATAATGTAGATTCAATAACATTTTTGTGAGTCGGCTTAATGTTTACATTTATCCCACTGTATTTGCTAGTTTTTATATTATATTTTTCAGAATTTTGCATAGAAGATTTGTTATGCGTATATTTAGTTTTTAACATTTCCGTTTGTGTATGACTGCAAGAACAAGATGTAGTACAAGAGGCATGATTAATTTCTGATGGCTGTATAACATCAAAATTATTATCTTCGTCACTATCAATTCTCTTATCAATTTTTGGAATGTTCTTCACAAATATGTTTGAAGCAACAGAAGGTTGTATCGTTTTTACGTCCATGTATTTTGTCTGAAAAACAAAATAATACATATTTTAGTTTATTCTTTTAATCAAACCTAATTAGCACTTTTTAATTTATGATATATATATTTATATATAGGTGTCATCGGGGCAATTATTAATTGAGATGCAATTGTATATAGTTTTGTTAATAAAAATAAATGTTAGCAATCCGTATGGGTAGTTTAAATAGTAGTGTGGTAAATTTTGGAGAAAACGTTAACATCACCTATAAAATTTACAATTAGTCATATACGCTACGGGTACGAGGTATAAATTAAATATTGTAGGGCCTTGGAACCCAGGGCTACGGTTCGTCATTAAAAGGTGTTCCAAACTTGCATCTCTTACTTTAGTAGGTTTCAAATCAGCTATGACATCAGTGGCATAAAGATTCGTAAGACTGCAGTAGGACCACTGAACTATAGTTTCAAATGTTGAAACAGCACTTCTTTTGTTTTGAACTACTGTAGTAAGATAAGTGTACGTAGTCATACATGTCTTGATAACAGTAATAATTGTGCTGCATCAGCTGATGCAAGGGAAATAATGCACTTATATGTTGCTGGTTTATAATTGTAGCGGTTGCTGACGACAATAACGACTTATTCGGTGGCGTAGAACTTATACGAATGTTGTAAGGTTTTGATGAAGGTAAAGACATACAACCTTAAGTTTTCTCTGAGAAAATAACATGAATTTGTTACTGAATACTTTAAATAATAACAAATTACAAATTAACGTTTAAATAATAATTCAAATTACAAAGAAATAGGCAATTATTGTTCCTTATTTTTAAGATTTGTATGTTGAAATCATTGTATTCTAATATAAAAGTTATGTTACCTTTTCTTGTTTTCCATCAGAACTTTTATCTCTTACTAAAACTTCAACACCATTTGACATGATCCGTGTAGCCAAGTTTTTTAATTTTCTTTCGTCGTCATTTGTATGCTCTACATCAATATCTCTTCCTGGTCTCCAAGGTGTATTATCATATATTATAGCATTTGTGTTAAAGGCTGCAAATCATAATTATCAGTATATACACAAAATACAATAAAAACTTAATGTTTCTTATATACAACTTTTTAAATGACTGCTTTTTTCCATACAATAAGAAAAAAAACCCTTTTCAAATCTAATTTAATTATAAATAGGTTGATTAATGATATTAATTGTTAATATTTTAAATATCGAGTTGCCTAAAGTTAATGATGTGCATATAAATGTATAACAATTGCATTTGTGCATCTATAATATATTGAATACAAAATACTGTGCGACTAATAGTTTTGCTCATTTACATAGAATGTTAGTATTTTTTTATTAAATTTGTACTAAATAGTGGTTCATCGTATACATACAATACAATCATTTTAAATATTAAGTGTTATATCTTAAATAGTTAGATTTATAAAAACATTCATGAGAGCTAAACTCTCCTTTATATTTACAAGTTATTATTAAACTTACAAATCCCCAAAGAACTACTTTTTACAAATTAGATGTTCAAAAAATCACAATTGATTATAATTTTTTAATCGTAACCATTTTTTTAAGATACGGTTATAATTTGGAAATGTAACAAGGTGCCATTTTATGAACATCTAAATAAACATACATCATAGTATTAATATATCATTATCAGACAACTGACTCACCTCCCAAGACGGTTGGTGACGCGGAATGTGGGATAGAACCATCCAATTGGATCTAAGATCTTCAAGGGAACTCCACTCAAGTCTCTCAGTCATGCTCAGTAAAGTCATACAAGTCAATTTTTTATAAGTAATTCATTAAATTATTCATATTGAAAGTAATACATTTTAATAGCTAGAATTTATTAGAATTGTTTGATATTAAAAAAAAATAATATGCAACTTTTTAATTTTAGTATATTTGAAGTATTGCTATTTTTTTATATTCTAAAATGAATGTGTTACGAATTACGGGAATCAAAGATAAATGAAACAAAAGTTATTTTAATTACAATTTATTATTAACATTTTAAGTCGTATCTTGCAATTTACAAATGAAGCATGTCGAGTATTATAAAATATTTATATTAGGAATTAAATCTAAAATTTATGAGTAATTCTTAGGCAGTGATTAGATATATTCTTACCTAACATTTACTTTTGACGATACATCTTCATATATGGTAACACGTCAATAACATTTTTGGTGATCTTAAAGAATACCTATTAAAACATTGGAATTCCTATCTACAAAATCAAGTACAAAAATATTTGTATCTATCACTAAATGCTAAAACTATAAGGCACTATTCATAGTTAACTTACTATGATACAAAGTAAATAAATAACTAAATCATTACTTTACAGACCTAACCAGTTGTTAGGGCTCACGAGACATCGTCAACGGAACTTTGTTTTGAATATCTTAGTGTGGTCGGAGCTTCTACCTTTACGATATAGGTTGGTGACGCATTATAATTGACATGTTCACTTACTTTACCTACTATACTTTCTAAGCTTTGCGTTTCTGTTTGTGATGCAATAGGAGTATTTGCTAAGTACTTATCCATATCAGACATTATGGAATTTTCCAATATAGTGTCTCCTTGTGAACTTACAACTTGGTCTATAGATGGCAAAATCGATGGCAATATCTTAATATCTTCATAATAGATAGCTTCTCGCTTCCTTACAACTTGAGTATCATCAGAAACTACAGTTGATAGCACAGTACTAAACTCTCCAGGATGTTTGCCCGACACATATAATGTCACCACACTTGTTAATTTAGGTGGGGATGGTTTTTGGGCTCGTTGTTTGCTTCTCCTTCGGGTGGGAGCTGGTGATGGAGGTGGAATATCTTCACCACTATCTTGTATATCTTCTGCAAAATCTTCATTACTGCTCAAGTCTGACAATATGTTTGGTTTCGGACTATTACTATAAATATCATTGTTGAAATTGTTATTGGGCACTAAATTATTTTGTAATAAACTAAGATCAGATGGAGCTAAGCCAAGAAGAGGATTAGCTGTTTGTAAAGATAGCACCTGTTGCTGTTGCTGTTGTTGTTGTAGAAGTTGTTGTAAAAGTAAAGAGTTGTACTGAGGAGGAGGAGGAGCTAAAACTGTTGGGGTAGTAACCACTGTTTCGGTTATAAATTCAGTAGCAGTTATTATATTTATAGTCGGATCAGATATTGTAGTTAATATTTTAATACCTCTAAATGTAATAGGAAGAACTGTCTCTCTTGCATCAGTTACTGTTGTAACGTAGGTTGTAAACCTTGTTTTGTACTCTGTTACCGGTGTTTGTACTACAGGTTGTTGAGGTAACAAAGCCTGTCCTTGTAGCGCTAGTAAAGGATTTATGGCGGGCTGCTGGTTTCCTAGTAAAAGTTGTGACAAAAGTAAGTTAGCTAAAGGAACATTTGCATTAATTTCAGGTGCCACGGTCTGCACTACGGGCTCAACGTTATAAACAGTGCTGGGTAAAACATGTGAAAATGATGTTTTACGACCTCTTATAGTTGTTGGAGTAAATATGATCGTAGTTGTAGGAGTTTCATGTAAAACATACTTAGTAATTTTTGTTGCGCCATTTTCTGCCAGTTCTGTAGATTCACCTACAAGGACTAACTGATGAGCCCCAATAGGACTTAGTGATGTCGAAACTTGATTTAGAAGTAAAGTTTCAACGCTGGGTTTTGCTGTTAAAAGATTTTTATATTCGGTAATCTTTCCATTTACTATCGGTATCGTTACTTCAAACGGTACCTGATGTGTAATAGTAATTTTGCCATCGTTTAAAATATTATCATATTTGTTATATCTCTCCCCACTCAAATTTTCAAAGGAATTTCTTTGTCTACTAGAGGCTCTGCTAGTTGTTGTCCTGGATTTAGATCGGGAGCTAGTCGCCCTAGGACTAGATCTAGATGACTGAGTTGATTTACCACCAGTTAACCGTGGCGCTTTAGGCCTCGAAGAAAGCGTTGTAGTTCTTGAATTAGTTCTCGTTTTTCCTCTTCTGTATGCTGGTGCCGAAGTAGTTGTTGTTCTACTACTATCTCCTCTTACAATAAACGGTTGCCTGGAGGAAACTTTTGGCACTGATGCAGTTGTAGTTCTACTATTCCCAACACGAGAGTTATATCGTCCAGATTTTTGTTTTTGAGTTACAGGTGTTGGAGGTTCTGTCTCAGGAGCAGGTTCAGGTCTGCGAGTACTTGCTGATTTAGTTCCAGGTCTTCTAAAATTATTATATTTTCTGTTACCATAATCAACTTGACGTTTAACTCGCCTTCTAAACGCAAAAGGTCTAATCTGCACTGCATTTTGGTTTCTTCTTGTTGACGAAGCAATTGGAGAAGCTACTAGTTGTTCTTTCCTATCTGATGATTCATAATCATTATCTTCTTCAAATTCTTCCTCATCTAATATTTCTTCATCTTCTTCATTTTGTTCATTTTCTTTTATTTCTTCTTCGGGTTCGGGTTCCGGTTGCTTAAATAGATTCCTTCTAGGGAAAAGAGCGTTTGTTGGTCTTTGCCTGCGTAATGCGATCAAGGGATTAGAGGTTAGACGAGTAGTTGACCGTCTTGTTGTCGTTGTTCTTCCGCGCGTCGTTAAGCTTCGTCTCGAGGAAGGTGTCGTAGTTCTTGGAGTTATGGCTGTACCTGGTTGTCGGGCAATAGGTGGTCTTCTAAATCTAAGCAAAGGATTATTGGTAGTTTGTCTACTTAGTGATGCTTCAGTAAATTCATCTAGAGATTCGGTAGCACTCTCTTCTTGTTGAGTCGCGTAAGTTTCAGATTCATTTTGATCTGCTGGAGGGTAGTTTATAGAAGCTGATTGCCTACTGCCACGTAATCTAGATGATACTGTCGGACGTATTCTAGGTATTGCAGATCGACTTGCGTAATCTAAACTGTTACTTCTAAGCGAACTCGATCTAAAACCAGTCCTTCTTGAAGTTGGAGAAATACTTACGCCCCTAGAAAATCCACCAGCACGTGAGGCAGGAATATTAGCTGATAAGTTGATTGTTGGACTATTACGTCCCGGGAATTTTCTTCCAGCGCTTGATGAGCCAGCCACAGCACCTTGTTTCCGATTACCATTATAAGCACCTGAAGGTCTTACAGATTTCAACGTAGGAGTTGCAGTAATAGTTGGAGTAGAATCTGCTCGAGTTATTGTAGTAGCACTGTTCGGCGTGCCTATACGCTTGGGACTAAAAGTTGGCCTATTTCTTGAAGCAAATGGAATAATAACGGGAGTAAATGAGGGTTTCTTTGTTGTAAATGTCAGTCGACTTTTCTTCTTAGTATTTGACTCATCTTCTTCGTCTTCTTCTGTATCAAACTGAGATTCAGTTGTAATTTCAGATTCAGCAAGTGAGCTTTCTATTACTTCAGGAGTAGGGCTAATAATAGACCCCTCTGTAGTGGTTGTAGATGATGCCGTTCTTGAAGAAGATAGCTCTTCAACCAAGGTTTTATTATCACTTGTAACTACGGTTGAATCACCAGATATAACTGCAACTTGAGAAAATAGAATCTTTTTCTCTGGATTGGATTTTGACGTACTAATTTCGAGTGGTTTAACTTCTGCAAACAAATTATCAATATATGTTCCTTGTAAAACTGTTTGTGATATACTGGACAATTCAGGTAATTTAGTAGCTTGAATTTCTTCCTTCAGTTTAGTTGGAACAATATGAGGCTTTTCATCTTGAATTAAATTTTTGTCAACAGCGCCACTTGGTACTTTTCTACCTAATTGGTTATCTTCCACAACTTTTGTATTGTCAACAATATTAGTAACAGTTTCTAGGCTGCTTCGTATTTGAGATGTGTTGCCGGCATAAAATGTTGTAAAGTAAGTGTATGTTGTATAAAATGTAGCTTTTCCGTCGTCTTGTTCAAGGCTGTCGTCTACTAAAGAGGGTTTTAGTGCTACTTCTAAGTCTTTGGGTGGTAAAACACTTACTACATCTATGGGTGTGGTATCTATGGGACTTATAGTAGGTAGTGATTGAACTGAAGGAGTGACAACATTAGAAACGATCTCCTCACGACTTGTTATTGTTGTTGATTTATCCTTATACAACGTCGTCCAATAAGTGAAAGTTGTATAATAAGTTATTGGTAAGTTATTTTCTTCTTCGGTTTCTGTTTTCGGTGTAATTGTTTCTGTAACAACATTTGTTATAGTTTCTAATCGACTTTTCACTTTGCTGGAATCTTTTCCTATATACATAGTAGTAAAGTAAGTGAATGTCGTGTAACTGGTTTGTAGCAGTAGTGTAGGTGATGGAATAATTTCGTCAATATTACTCTCAGAGCTTATTTGATCATCAAGTACATTATTGTTATCTAAAAATTTCGTTTCTCCTTTGGAAGAAGAAGACTTGACATCCGTAACATACGAGTTTTCAGAAATAAGTGGATTGGATTCTACGCTAAACAACATATCTACTTCAATAGGAGACGGCTGTGGATTTTCACTGTCTTTTTTTTCTGTTACTTGTTTTTCTTCCATTGTAACGCTACTTTCAAATGATGAATTTTCATTAGCACTATCTTGAGTCATTCCTTTAATTTGCATACAATTCCGAAAATCAAACTGTGCTCTCGTATTTTCATTTGGTAACTGGGTAGTTTTTGTAGGTTTTAGCTCATCAGGGCCAACATAATTAGTATAGACCTCACTCCTACTACAAACATTTGCATCTGAACCTACGTAAATTGTAGTGAAGAAAGTATAGGTAGTATAGTAAGTTTTAACAGAATCTGGTTTAATGCTAGCTACTAAGTCATCGTCTAATAATGGAGTTGGAGTTTGAGAACTATAAGATTTGTTAATTTCAACTGATTCTATAACGTCTTTATTTTTAACTAAATCAATGATACTATTTATTGCAAGGGACTCTGTCGGCTGAACATTTCTTACACTAGTTGGGGTAATATCATCGTCAAATGCGCCAAGTAATGATGGATCAATTTTTGATAAATCCAAAGTTGAAGTTATTATATTGGTAACCACTGATTTATGGCTTTCAATACTAGAAGTGTGATCTCCGAAGAATGTAGTAAAATATGTATAGGTTGTATAAAGCGTTTTATATATAAGGTCTATTTCATTTTCAGAATCATCGTCATTTATTATATTGAGATTTTCCGTCGGTGTATGTTCTGTACTAACAGACACTTCCACATGACTTTGACTTGTTGAAATTCTTTCTGTAGTTGACATTGCATCATCCTCCTGTGAGTCTAAAATGTCATCTTCTTGACTTGAAATTGATTCCTCTTCCTCAGTCACAACTTGTATATCTTTTTCCATTGGGGTAGTCTTTTTTGGACTTTCTGTATCTATTTGTGGATCCTCTGGAATATTTACATAACTTGTTTCAATTAGATCTGGAGCTTCAATATTACTTATTTGTGTATTTTCTACATCTACGTTTATAACTGATGTTGGTAAAATGTTTCCAATTGTTTTACAAACATAATTTGTTATATAACCTACATTACTTTCGACAATAACGTCTGACTTTACAGAAGTTGTGGTTTCAGTGCTCTCTAAGGGAATAAAGTATGTTGTAAGGTATGTTAAAGTTTTATACGCTGTTGTCATAGTAGATTGCGTTTCAAGGCCATCAGTACAGTAGATTTCTTCATGCTTATCATGTTTATTTTCAGTTGTTGTTTCAATTTCATAAGATTCATCACTATGTCCACTTTCTGTGGTAGTTTGAATTTCATAATTTACTTCTTGAGTTCTATTTTCATCTTCTTGATCATCTTCCATTTCCTCTTCTTCTGATTTTTCTGTAACTTCAGCAGCCGTATTCTCTGTCTCTTCTTCGGAGTTTGTAAATATGTTAGCGTCACTACCCTCTGTTACAACAGATTCTTTTGATTCTTCAGTAATAGTTGCAGTTGGCATTAATAAAATTAAAGGATCAGTCGCTTTAGAATTATAGTCGTTTATGGGCAAGATTTCTATATCGTCTGTAATTCTTGTGCTTTCTGTTGTCGTGAAACCTGGTTCAGATGGTTGTATTACATCTAAATTAAGATCGAAACCATTATTGTATTGCAAACTTACAGTGTCAGGTCCTTTATTATCAATTTCATACATTACCTTTTTAAGATTTTCTTCATTATCATAATAAGTTTTTTCAGAGCTGCTATCGTCGTCGAAATGTACTATTTTAGTAGCTGCGTTAGCCTCATGAGCTTTAAAAGTTGAAGTTGCAACTGGAATATCAGCTGATAAAAAGGTGATTTTAGTTGCCAGCTTATCTACCGGTTTAGCTAATGGAAAAACATTCACTTCATCCGGATTCTGTGGCCTCACAGTTTCAGTATTAGGTGTGAAAATAATAACTGTATCTCCAACAACTGTCGTAAAGTCAGCAAATCCCGCATATGTAAATGTTTTTTTCGGACGAGGTTCGCCTTTTTGCCCGAACAACTTTTTAGGTAATTTAGTTTGGGGTAAATATTGCTTAGAGGAACGTGATTCAACATTATCAATATAATAAAATATTGGAGAAAACTCGTTCTTAATAGTGAAAGTAGGTAAATCATAAGTTGGCTTCACTTTAACAATATCCGATTCTATTGGAATGTCTTGTTGTACTTGTGGTTCACTATTTATTGGTTCATCAACTGGTTCATACGCTTTACTTTGACGATGCAAAGTGTTAATATTTTCTAGTACAGAAGGTTGAATAAATTCAATTTTTTTCTCATTTTCTATAGCTGGGCCATCAAGATAATTATAAACCTCAAACTTAGGTTCTACGTTATAAGAGGCTACTTTACGCGCTACGGGTTCTTCGAGTATTTGATTAACCGCTTGATCACGAGAGCTGGGAGGGTTCCAATATTTATAAGTTTCTTGTGCTGGTTTACTAGCATAAACAATCTCCATTTTACTACTTGGTGCTAAGTAATCGGTATTTTTAAGCACAAATTTTTCTGGATCAATTATACCTAAATCCTGTTTAACATTCCATTGACCATCAAAAGCTGAATGAACACGTGTTGGTTGAACGACAAATGGTTCTTCAACATTTGAGGGCTTATTATAAAGGACAAGAGATGATTTAGTAAGAAGTTGTGCATAAATGCGACCGTTGTCTAAAGTAGTTCCAAGAATTTGAGTCGCAAACTCAGTTGTAACACCGTCCTGGATGAATGTCCTTGCGGTTGAAGTGAGAAGACCGATTAAAGGCTTGACACTATGATATCGTCCGACTTTCGTGTTATATTCGTTTCGTTTTTGGTCGTTAACGAGCAACACTGTCAAGTCTAGTAGATTAGTCATGAAGTAGTAGTTCCGTCAAGTCGTGGAAGGGATATCGTGGAGGTGCATTATATTTTACAAGGTCCATTTGAGTTCGGAGTTGACCACGACCCGGGGATTAGATTTGAAAGAGAAAGAAAAACATACAATTAATAACGCAATATAGATAGAATAGATATTATATGTATAATGTACTCAACCCAATTTCAATTTTCTATGGATTGAAATAAATATATAAAAAACAGAATATTATTTGAATTGAAAATTGAAATGGACTAAATATATTGTATGCTTAGAAAAATAGCGGAATCTTGCAAACTGGTTAGCACTAAATTTTGTACAATTTTGATAACATTACATAAAAGCTGATGATTTGTTTGGTCAAATAAAAAAAAGTAGTTAAATGAATTACAGATATTTCAAATCATCAACTGTTCAGGCAAATTAAGAGATCTAATTAGAACAACAATACAAAGTTAAAGGAAAGAAAGTTTAGAACCGATATATCAGAAATTGAAAACTAATAATACTTATTATAAAATATAGCAAATAAATAAATAACATATACTAATAAATAACAAGAAGAAATTATTAATATATAATGCAAGCATATTTTTACAAAGGTCAGATATCATAATTTTTGATTACTCACCCCTGTTCTCTGGGACTCCTTCTCTCTTTATTCTTGATACGTCCATGGATTCATTTTCAACTACATCTGAAACAAAAAATGAAATCATCTAAATAAATGAAACACTCCGTAGAGATCAAATAAAGGACAAAAAGTACACTAACATCAATTAATAAGAAAATATACAAAATTAGAATATACAAAGACATAATAAATATATTTTCATTTTCTAGCTTCATAGTTTTTTACGCATAGCAAGGGAGGAGAGAAGTAGTGTGCGGCGAATATGTGAATAACATCCTGTTATTCAAACTCCTCCTGAATTTTCTAGACAATGCGTGTTGAGTGGCGGAACTCAACTTCACGGTTTGTCTTATCAACGAAAGAAACCCCGAGAACCCACAACCAACGGCGATACAGTCAGATACTGTCACATAGTGCCACGATGGCCGCAATATATTTTCATCTTCTGCATAAAACAGAGAAGCCAGCGAGAATCTAGTATCAAGAGACTCCCTCCGTTCTCGCATATCGCTAAAATCAACTCATGTACAGTAAATGCATAATAATGACATCAGCTTGGCAAAAAACTATCTGGGACGCAAAAACTGAACTAAATTCAAAATTCTATATAGATTCGCTTTCGTAATGATAACCCAGATCAGATGTCTTGTAGAAAGTACGAACCAAGGTCACGTGAGAATAATATGAAATCATACGGTGCAATAATGTACCGAATACAATTATAGCTATATATCTAATGTTACGTATAGGTCGTCGTGGGCAGTGGTTGTCTGTAACCGCAATAGGTTGAGGGTTCGATTCAAATCAGGGAATGGTCATATTTAAATTATATTTATTTCTCCGTATTTTCGATATTCCGACAAACGCGTGACACAAACGACTTTTTTGTTGAAAGCTCGGTCACGCACTCCATTAAGTTCTCTTATCCGGTGATAGTATACAATCATCTCATAAGCGATGTCTCTCGGACAATATGCCATTAACCGTTTGATATAAACGGAGAGGCCAATGGTAGTAAAACGTAAGTAGGTACTTAATTGAAATTTTACGGAAATATCCTAAAAAGCGGCGACTGTGGGAAAGGCTACCGTCGCTCGTCGTGAGATTATATTTGATAGCTGCCTTTGTTCTGGCTTTTTACGCAAGGCTTTTTTTTCTCAAAGGTAAAATTATTTCTTGCTGAATATAAATTTCGCAAATATTAGATAATTAAGATGACATGAAGTTCTCGATGTTTTGGTTTTGAGGTCACAGAAAGATACTAAAAAATGGATTTAAATCAAATATACACCAAAATGGCGTAACATGTAATTTGAAGATATGAATGAGCGCATGTGAATGCCCATCATTTAATTTCCAAGAAAATGGTGTGAGTGTCTTATTATGTAAAATCATTTGGATAAAAAGAATATACTTCTATAGTATGAGAGAAATTTTAAATAATAAGCTTTATTTTAAAAAAATGAAGCTGTCGTGGTGCAGTGTGGTAGGGCCTGACTGTATTCGCGATGCTTGTGGGTTCGGTTCCCACTCGGGGGATATATTTAAACTATTTTCACTTCTCGGCTCTGACAAGGTAAAGCGCGACGTTGAGTTTCTCCACTGAACTGAAAAGACAATGTCTCGGATTCAGTCAAAAAGTGGATAACAGGGTGTTTTGAAAAAAATACAGTATATAAAAAACATTGAATTATACATTCACGTCTTTATCTCAAGACATACATACAAAGGAACCGGAGACCTATCACTCTGAAGAAGGTTGCCTTTCGAAGTGGCACCCATACGGTATTCGTGTCAATATTGTGTATGCGGACTTCGTATCCGCTTAGACCCCGCCTGTCACACTGCCTAGTGAGCTTTCTAAGATTACTGGGTCGGGAGTCGTGTTCCTATTAAATAATATCCTACACTTATAAAGCCTAATGAGCTTCGGATTTCTTTCCGTAATTCCGTCCAAATCCGTGCATTTAGAAAAATTTTGTGTAGATTTAGGTTCTAAAATCTAAATATATTGATTGATATAGGAGAATACCCTGTATTTAGCCAGTATACAGTATACTGTATCTCCAAAAATGAGACTTGTATTTTTATTTTTAGTTTTTGTTTTAAAATTTAGTTGTAAAGAAAAACTAATTATTTACTTATAAATATGGTTCTTTATATAAAATAAATTACTTTTTACTACTACTTATTTATAGTTTCCACTCCAACAATTACATGACAATAATATAACTTTGTATTGCTTAAGACAATTAATACCGATATAGTCAAATTTGTATTCAAGAACGATTGTATGAACAATTTCACTAAGGAGTCCGGAAGCCAAGTTCACTAAATGCATAATAATTGTGACCGATATCTAATGAGGTTGATGTAGCAGTTTAAGTTGAAAGACCTTTACTTATATGTAAATTTAAAATGCTACTGACATACTGACTTATAAACTGACAAAGTTATTTATAGACTGACGGGAAATCGTAGAGGTTAATTATTTATATTAAATATCAGTAGTGATGTAATATATAATGTATATAATTTTCTCTAGAATTGAATTGTGTAAATTACGTGATAAGCTATTAAGGCGGAACTGAACGCCGTAATTTTTAAAAGACTTAAAGATTTTATAGGTTATAGGTAAAACAATTTCATCACAATCGGTTAAGCGGTTTGGCCGTGATGACGTCACAAACAGACAGACAGACAGAGTTATTTTCGCATTTATAATATTAGTATAGATTATAATACTATACGTAACTACTGTATCTAAAAGTTAAAGGACGATGTGGTTCGCGGTTTAATAATTGCCACGTGACTTGAGAACAATATATAAGTACGGTTTTGATGATTCATTTATTATTTGATTAGAACTGCAATTGACAGATTTTACGATCTCGCTATCTATGTGAGTCATTTGCAGCTGCAAGCTATTGTTAAAAGGTTTGAGTTTATTGACCTCACAAATATCAATATACTCGGTTTTTTTTTAATTTTAAACTTCAAGTCTCTGCCACATATATTGCCACTGGGTTATGTAGAGAAAATTCACTGTTAATATACTATACTCTTCACTTTCTACCCAATTCCGAATTACATTACTTGAGAGGAAAATGAAAATAATATAAAAATAACCGTTTTACCGATTCTATTGTTAAATGTAAAAAAATATACAGTTATATATAATAATGAACAATAATATAAGGTACATTAATATAAAATTTTAATGATTTCTTCGTTTTGTATGGTAAAAGGAACTTAGTGGTGAAACGAAGTCGATGCGTGTTAAATGGCGCCTTACACTTAATAGCTTGTTGTTAATCAAAATAAAACATTTCAAAAATATTATTTAGTTTTCTTATTTAAATTCAAGGTACGAACAGCACATAGAAGATTTTATGGGTTATAAGAATAATTTAAAACATTTTTGTACCGTCTAAACAAACTCAACCTCACGTGAAGTGCATATAAAATAAGTAGTGTATTCATATGGTCATTATATTACAAATAGGGATAGATCTTTCTTGTAAAGCCTAATATGTAATATTTTATCGATTTTCTTAGTAAGTTTTCAATTTCAAGAATCAAATCGATAAGTAAAAAATTAAATAATTTTAAATTTTTAAATAGATAATATTTTAAATTTTTAATTATAAAAAAGTATACTAAATGTTATATTTGATCTTGTAGAATTAATCATATATACAATATAATAATATTTATCGTATAACCGACCTTTTTTTACCTTTCTTTCTTCTTCTTTCTTTTCTGTTTTTATGAACCTGAACCTATTGGTATAACTATTCTCCAATTTCCGTCCAAATTTGTAGCAAAATGTAAAAACCATGCCACCGAGAACTTTCATTCCTTCTCTAATGAAGTATTCTTATCACACCAAATTTATGTTAATTTAAAAAAGAAATAGAGCATTTTATGGTGTCTATAAACCGTGTAAATTGTATCAAAACTGGCCGTCGGTTTCGCACGCTCTTGTTTAAATATTCACGCGAGTTTAGCTTTTATAACACACGAATACAGTTTCAAATATTTTCAATAAGACGTCCTCGTTTAAGTAATTTCATTTGCAATGTAAAAGTTTTTGGGGGTCTGCCTGTAACACTATATATTATATAAATATAAGTAAACGAAACGCTTCACCCTTTTTCCGCAAAGAAGGGTAAGTAGAGAGAACCTAGTGTCAAAAACCATTGCCCCGACTAGGAATCAAACCCAAAAGTGATCCTTACTTTTATAACATAGTAATATAAAAGCTATAACTTTTTAGTCGTTCTTCATAAAACATAAAATTGGTAAGAAGCCTTTTACTTTAAAATATGTTTTACAATTTCCTAATATTTTTAACACTTATAACACAAAAATATGTAAAAAATATTAAAACAAAAATAGCAGTGTCGCTCGCCAAACAATTGTTCGTAGAATAATCTTTAGGTAGGAGAAATTTGTAAAAAACTCTCTACAGAGATGCTAACATGAAAATAAGTTGTAATAAGCGTATAAGAATTTCGACGCAGCTGCATGTAGAACGCATGGCTTTGCGGTACAGAACACTTGGACGGTTCCCAAGAGCCGCGGGTTCGAACCCCGTTGCGTCCAAAGTTTTATACGCTTTCTAAAAATATGTTTATGGTAAGAAGTCTGTCATTTAACTGTTATGCTACAGTATAATATACTGAGTATACAATTTCAATGCAAACTCACCTGTTTCATGAAGTAACGCTTTATTTATCATTTCTAATAAAAAGTAACTAACTTAACGAAATAATGAATAGAAGTTAATTGGTCCGATCGAATGGGAATGAAAATGAGATCGAATCGAAGAATAAATAAATTATATTACATTTTTGTTGTCAGAGAATCTGCGATGTTACCAGTGTAAAAAAATTAAATTTTCAATAAGCCTTTATCTCTTGATATTTGAATCTAAAACCTTCGTGTATATACATTTTATATCAACTACAATACTACAGCTTAATAATATTAATTTTAAATATTACTTTCATGCACTGATTGTATTTTTTTACGTTATTTCACTTTTGCCGGAGCAACTTCGGCCAACGAAAGTGAGTGGAAATCGTATCGCAAATGTAATACTTTATCGGGTTTTGTAAATTTTTTGGTTTTTTCTACTTAACAAGTGGTGCGTGAATATTTTATTGCGATATTAAGGCGAAATCGTAAATAATAATATGAATAATGTTTCTTGTCAATATTTTCTCGATTTATAGCTACGAAAACAAACTCATTATGGTCAGTCAGTAAGGTAAGTCAGGTCAGGAAAAGTATGAAGCTTGTGGGTAATCACAAAAGTTTCATTAAAATGTTTTAGTAATATCATAATATTTTGTAATTATAATATATAATGGTAATTTCTATAAATCCGAATTTAACTAATAAAATTAAAATATTTAGTGCATTTTTACAACATTTTTTATAATCAACTTATTTCTTACACTGACAGCTTTACAGATTCAATGCCCTTAAATAAGATAAAATAAATTTTAGTATTCGCTTTGAATTTATTAAAAATATTACAATAAATTGTCATAAAACACATATTTTTAAATAATACACAAACACTATGTACATTGTACAATGGACTGGGTGTTGTATTACTACATTTTTTATCATAGATGGAAAAGCTAATGACAACTTGCATTTTCTTTATTTTTGTTATTATTTCTTATAACATTATAATCGCTTCTAAATATTCAATATGTTTCAGTCAAACGGGTTCGATTCAAATTCAAGTTTTAGAATGACAAACTTTCACAATAAATATCTACATAAATGTAAACATTGCCAAGAAATGCCAATATAACGAACCAGTCTCGTTTACGACTGGAAAAGTGTCGTAAAAAGCTATAACAGGGACGGATATACACAATTTCAATGGGTGCGAGAGAGACAGGTAACTATGTCAGTGGGTGAGTCAATGCACTTACTTTTGCACTGCAAGTTGCAATAATGTTTGTGTTAACTTAAGAGTATCTTATCTCATTATATTTTGAATTCTATGACTGTATGATAAGAATCAATCTTACATATCAATTATAAAGTGACATAAACTCACAAAGCTCGTTAAAAAATAATCTTTAATTGCAGTAAATAAAAGCTAAATTCACTTGTTTCTATGTTAAATGCGCATTGACATTTCATTAACAGTGTCTAAGATAAGAAACGAAATGAAAAACCTAATGCAATACATTTACAAGTCACAGATAAACAAAAAACTGTAAACGTTTAATTCACTATTAAGATTTTAATTTAACCATCACAAAACAGAGGCTTAGATCAAAAATGTTTCATCCTTACGAAATTTTGACAATAATTCTTGATACTTAATGCTTCCAAAACATTTTAATTACAAAACAGACTATTGGGTACGGTTATAAATATAACCATAATTTTAATAATTTAAATAAATTATTTAATGTGAAGAAATAGTCTAGGATTCGGGCCGCAAGTGAATAACGGAGTGTCTTGACACTAGGTTCTCTCTGCCTGTCATAGAAGGGTTCCATGCGAAAAGAAGCGTGTAGCTAAAAAATAATTACACACAATCAATAAAACACTTGCCTGATTACTTTTTAAGTACATTATTTTTATTCTGTGAGAAAAATTAAAAAAATAAAGTTTCAATTTTTTGTACAGGATTTTGTTGAATCAAAGACAGATGACTCATCATGAGGTCATGTGTGTAAATAAAATCAAAATCCGTCTTTTGACATTTCGTAAATGTATTCACAACACATGATTCAATATTTTTTTGTGTATTATTACTTAATTAATAGTAAATTATAATGGCATATTAATTAGAATATTTTTCGACTGATATGCTTTATGTCTAATTTAAGCAGCTATTTATTTAAGCTTAGCTTAAATTTTTTTAAGCTTCACGTGATATCAAGGTATGCCGAGAACACACAGAGTCAAGACACTGAGCTCTCCACTTTCCGTTCGAAATCACTACACACAACCAACCGCGTTTACGATCAGTCACTGTCACACTACGTCGCGATGGGCTAATTTAATTTACCAAATTATGTATTAAAATGGTAATAATTTAAAGTCACATTTGCATATAACTTGTATCGAAATAATACCTATAGAGCACACAAATTCAAAAATCATTATCTAACAATAGCCTGTGTTTGAATACCTCGTTCATGCCAATATTATATACAAATACGATGGTATCTTCTGGGAAACAAAACTATATTACCATATAACATTGTAAGCCTTTTATGATTGTTTTTGTGTTAGTCCAAGCGTGAAATCGTTTTTTGTCTTCAAATAACTAGTAGTTACTAGATGCGATAGATTTTAAAGTCTGACGGGTGTTTATATATATATCTATACGTATCATAAAAATGTAACTGATCGCAGTCTGTATATGGAAGATATGTAAAAAAAATATTATTGGCGGCGTTTATCAATATAATAGAAACCAAAACAATGAGTTTTTCTTTTCTATTTGTCTGTGCGTTTGTGCACGCTAATATCAGAAATGGCTTAATCGATTTAAATGCAGTTTTGACTATTGTATTTTGGTACAATTTCATTTCAATCGGTTTATAAATAAAAAACTACAACCATTTAAATTATAAATTTAATTTAACTTAAGCCAAGTTTGTGATTTAATTGAGAACGCGGCAGGCGATATAAAATAAAATATTTTATTCCTGTAGTTTACACAGGCGATGCCACAAGCAGGTCGCTAGTATTATATAATAATTTACAATGCATGATATATAATTAAACGAAATAGACATATAATATAATACCGTTTCTTATATAATTCAACAGCATTTTTCAATTAGTATTATTTTCATTATTGCTCCACAGAAAATGAGCTCGTATCAACAATCAACATTTTGAACAATTATTTTTTCGACCTAACACCGTCCACTGTTGAAAATAGGCCTTTCTTATAGACAACCAACCTGATCCTGGGCAGCTTGCATAATTTCAGTGCCACCAACCTAGATTTACTACATCCTATTTAGATTTACTAAGTTCAAATAAAATACATTAAAAAACTGCCAAAATTAAAACATGAATAATTTTATTCTCTAATTATTATTTTATTTTTCTAGCTTAACATAATATTGTTTGACTCATCTTCTATATAACAGTAAACTAACCACAATAAAAGATACCGTAGTAACCAAAAACCGTAGTATCCATAAAACCTTTCTCACACTATTAACTATTAATATAACAATAAAAAGAATAAACTTGGTATTTAAACACTTAAGGCCAAAGTTTGACCCAAGAAAGTAACAGTGAAAGTAGTAAATAAACGAATTTCACATTCGGCAAAGTTCACACGTCCAGTGATCATTCAATTCACACTATTCGTTCACACTATAACAAACGTGAAGCCTCCATTGTTATAAAACATTCAAAATTACCTAAAAATTTAGAATTTCAAGCCATTTTCAACTTAAATGTGATGGGAATAATGCTATTTGATCTAGTGATATGCGTGTAGCGTATAGGCTTTCTATTGTAGGTGGTTGCACATAAATTGCCTAATATATATAATTTTGAGTAATATTTATATTTAAAAACGGTTGTGAATGTAACTTCTTGTATTTTCACATATCTGCTGCATTATAAGTGTCAAGACACTCCATTCACCACTTTCCGCCCGAATTTCATACATTGCGTCTTCAATGGTGAATCTAAACGCTTTATCTTGTTTATCAGAACCGAAATAAAAAAATATATAAAATATAGTCATTTCATTAAGTGGGAATCAAACCCATAATCAATAGCGATTACAATCAGACACTGGTACACAGCGCCTTATTTTATATATCGTACCCTCAGAATGAAAGTGTCCTAGCTCAAAGTTATGCAATATGGGAGAAAGTAAATTAACATCTTAGAATAGGCTTTATATTATCAGTTTTAAGTAATAAAAGAAGCTGTAGAAATTTAAAGTTAAGTCAATTTTATTCTATGAGTGTGATATGTTGGCTCCTTAAAACGGTATTGGAAGTGCGAATGAATGAATGAAGTTAACTTATAAATAAAGGGAGCAATTCTTAATTCTTAATCAGTAAGAAAATTGTTTATCTTTGCATATAATATTATCAATGTAATAGAACTGAAAACAATGATTTTAAATGTTCTTCTCTGTTTGTCTGTGTCCTTGTGCACGCTAATCCCATAAACGGCTTAACCAGTTTATGTATATTTTGTTAACATTTTTTAAAGTGTTATTCCCACACTTAGGAAATTGAAAAAGACATATTTAGAAAACGTATAAAATTTTTATAAAAATTTGTGGTGGGACGCATGGCTTAGCGGTCAGAGCGCTTGAACAGTTTTCAAGAGGCGAGGGTTCAAATCCCACTGCGTTCAAATTTTGTATACGTTTTCTAAATATGTCTTTTTCAGTTTATGTAATTTTCACATATTAATTTTGGTAAACTTTCCTTAACTCTACCTGTTTATTTCATTTTAATCATAAATATTTATTCATAAATATAAAAGATACAACCATTTAAATTATAAATCTAAGCAAAGTTTGTGATAAGTACGAGGTATGCAGGCGGGGAAAAAACTAAATAGTTTAGTCGTAAAGTTTACGCAGGCAAAGTCGCTAGTTTTTAATAAATTAGAAGTAAAATATAGTTTCATAAATACTTGGGTTTACAAAAACGTGTTCAAAATAACAAATGCATAATGATTTAATTTAAAAGGAATGTAGAAGAAAGTGCCCATTTCATATTCAAACTACAATATAGTACGAGAACAAAATTCCGAATCGAGAAAAAACAGATCAAAATCGATATAAACGCACCTAAAATTAGTTTTGAATCTAACGCCGTTAATATAAGACATCTTTTTGCTTAACTTTATGTGTTTCAACAAAAAAACTATTTTCAACCTTATTCGAATGTTATAAGGATGATTTTTCTTTGCACTTCTTAACAGGTGACTCGAATGTCAAGTACATGAAATCGATTATTGAATAATTTTTAGGACACTTTCGAATAGAGGCCGTTAACATCAGCGAAAGATGATTTGCATTTTATATGTAATCTGTGTAGAATACAAATAAAATGTTAAGAAAAAAAACTACTATATCTAGCGTAATCATACATTCATTCGAGATAACTATTACGTATCTAAAAACTTAGTGTATATTAGACATAGTGATAGTATTAAATTTTTTGGCCTTTCTGTCTTCCGACTAGACAGTTCGAAGACGGAAAATTAGTAATAGACAAGAGTCTTCTTGTCTATTACAAATTTTCTCTAATTTTAAGATATTTTACAATAGTAGAATAAGCTATCGTGGCTCTGGGGGACAGCGTCCAACTGCATACGCGTTTGGTTGTGGGTACGATCCCCAGTTTGAGGATGTTTATAATTTAAAGTATATTTTCATTACACGAATTGCATAGAATCCGGAAGTCAATTGGAGAATAGAGCGTCTTGAGTTCTCTCTGACTCTTTCGCCCATAACAGGGACTTGAATTCATTTAATTTCATACGGATTAATGAGAACCATGCTATGGTAGTAATAACAATTATATTTCAATTTAATTATTTTATATCTGCTATTGAATTTCTTAAATATTATTTACTAGAAATCCTCTCGCGGCTTCGCCTGTGTAAACTTCGTGTCTAAATTATTTTATTTTGTGTTTTTTCACCCACCCACGCTCACACTTAAATCACAAACTTTTCTTAAATTTATAATTTAAATAGTTCTAACAATTTTGATTAATGCTAAAGGAAATCCAATAAACATTAAATGTTAAGGGAAGTTTACCACAATACAATAGTGAAAACTGTATTTAAATCGATTAAGCCGTTATTGATTAGCGTGCATAAACAAACAGACACACAGATAAGCAGACAAACAGAAAAGAAAATAAAAAATTAGTTTTAGGTTCTATTATATAAATAAATACCCCAAATAATATTGTTTTTCATATATCTTCCATATGCGATGTATAAGATCAGTTACATTTTTATTATATATATACATATAGATAATGAGCATCATTAAATTAATCATTATGTGTTATATTCATTCATAATTAGTCGTAGTCTCAATAGCTCTAATAATTTTGATAAATTTAAATTTTATTATATGTGAATGAAAACAATTTAATCTAGGACTCTTATCACATTTAGATAGACCCTTAGATCATCGCTATATCCAAGATCTAGATTTTTTGAATTTTCTATCTGCCTACTTGTCAAACCAAATTTCATTGAAATTGTCAACAAAATAACGATTTCAAGCGGTTAACCGATGTTCCTGTCGATAAACGAACAATGTGTGGCAGCGAATTTTCACACTTTCTAACACGTATTCAGGCATAATGTCAACATGACACGTTGTCCTCAAACTGTAGAGGTCACACGAAATTTATTAGCACTCATTCAATATAGCATTTTTGATTAGTTTTCTTAATAAACATTTAAAAAAGAACTTTATATTACTTGACATTTTAATAATAAAATATATAACTATAATGTATTAGATATGTATTGAGTATTGATCAATATAATAAATACACTGTCGTGGTACATTTGGAATATTTGGACGGTTACAATATCACTTCAAGATATATATATAGTATTGTAATATATATAGTATATAATGTAATGTTTCTTTTATAATAATTGTATAGAGTAATAAAGTGAAAAGAAATAAAATATTTGTAAAAATAAATATATACAATATTTTGTTAACATACTAGTAAAAAGAGAGGCCGTCGTAGACCCGTGTTACAGGGTCAGGCTGTATTCGACGCGATGATTGTAGGTTTGATTCCCACTCGGGGGAATGATAATATATTGAAATTACTTTTATTTATCTGCTCTAGTGACAAGACAAAGGGCGGCGTTAAGTACCTTTAGTAAATGTAAATACGCACTGTCTCAGATTCCAGCGGGAAGTAAAATAGGAGTGTATTACACTACACTAGGTTCTCTCCGCTCACCCTGCTATGTGAAAAAAGCGTGATGCTAAAAAAAACAAAAAAAAAGTAAAACTGATATGTCGCATCAATTGATTCACACTAGGTACCTACAAACAGTTAGTTACTCGCGATCAAAACCGAAAGTGAGGTGTGCAAAAACGTTGACGCACTGAAATCGAGGTCGGGTGAAAAGCAACAGGTTTTTAATTTGGGCGCTGGTTTTCTCCCGCCCGCGGCAAACGTATACATGAATTCTATACAAATATTAATAAATGTTAAAGAAATATAACATACTATATAATAATTATTAACGCGAAAGTAACTCTGTTTGTCTGTCACGGCCATAGTTTTTTATAGTTTTTTCAAAAATTTCATAGGGAAAGGCTACTGAAAATACGAAACAGTTCACGGAGGCGAAACCACGAGCAGGTCTCTAGTTTATTATAAAAATACAAGCTCCTGTCCGCAACTTTGTTTGCTTGGATTTTATAACCCGTGCCATACATTTTCAGTCCAGGTTCAGGCCATCATGGCTGGACTCGTATACAAGATGATTATGGGTTCAATTCCTACGCGGGGAATATATTCAAATTCTTATTTAATGCGCGGTGTTGAGTGCCGCCACTTAACATGCAATGTCTTGTTTTCAGACAGAAAGTGGAGAAGCATGAAAAGCACCGCTTCAATAATTTATTCTAATTTCATGATTTTTTTAACGATAATATCCAGTTCAATACAAAACCTTGACATCATTACGTAAATTGGTTATCTGTCAAGAATAAAAGTTGTCCGAAGTAAGTGTACTATAAGATTTAAAGTAATATTTATGAACTACAACTTCGCTTTATTTTTTATTGGTATATGTAAAAAGGCTTAACTGAAAGCTAATATGTAGTTATAAAACGAAAACAAAAAAAAATCTTTAATAAATTAATGGCCATCATGGCAGTGGGTCAGCCATCTGACTGTCAACGCGATTGGTTGTGGGTTCGATTCCACCCGGGGGACTAAATACATTTAAAAATATTTTCAATTCTCCCCTTTGGTACCTTAGAGAAAGCGCGGCTTTGTGTTCCGCCGCTCAACACAGCAAGTCTCGATTTCGGGCAGAAAGTGCGAAAGTCTTGATACTAGGTCCCTTCTGTGCGGGAAAAGCGTGTTTTTTTTAAATCTTTAGTAACAAGTTCAATTTAATTTTACAAACTATTATACTAATCAATTTATACTATGTAGATTTGCGCATTTCATACATGAATTTTAATATACCTTCATTAGATATAAAAATCTAAATCTAGCGAATCATCAGTAATTTTATGATTTTTCGGCTTCACGATAGGCAGACAGAAGGGTGAATGGCGCAACTTTTCACACTTTGTCTAATCAGTCCCCTGGTAGAATACCAGACGCTATCCCACTGCGCTACAATAACCTCAAACTATAATTAAGTTATTTTAAAATATTTATTCAGTTCAAGAACTAGTTCAAATAAGCTTTATTGATAAAATGAGTTGAAGTCCGGTATATAATTTGTGTTCTAGAATGCGATTTATGATATTTAATTTATCTAGACAAGTCTCCTTTGTATGTTGAGAGGTGAAAATATTCCCTTAAGTGAGAATCGAACTTATAACTAACACTTGCACTGCAATAAATTTTATTAACATTTTTATATTTTTTGTATGATTTTTTACTAGTAGACTCGTTGTCTGTCTAAAATACACAACGTTTAGTCAAATTAAGCAGAAGTGTATGTCAAACACATGTTAGTATGTGTAATATTTATTTTATTAATTAAATTTATTTCTAATACATTATTATGAAAAATATTGGCTTTTTGCATTTGTTCTCCATATCAATTTTTGTATCTTTACGAAATTTCATACTACTCCATCTGAATCTATTCTGTAAAAAGGGCTTGAAACTTGTTAATATTTATCTAGATATAAATGAGTTATATAAATACACTAAAAAACCCTAGTAGAATAATACATAAAATTATACAAGTACTTCAATTACACATCCAATTGAGTACTAAAAATATACTAATTAATTTTATTATCTTAACAAACACTTATGTGAACGAAATTATTCATATATACAGAAACAATGCTGTTATATATACATTCGACTGGCCTCGAATTGGCCTTACTTTCTGTTGGACTGTTCTGAATTGAGTTTCCTGCTCGGAGCGATTATTTAATATCTACCTACAAAGCTACAATTAATTTTATATATATCACATTTAATATGATCATTGAAATTTTATTGATATATTCTAAATAAAATCTTTTCTGAAGCAATTAAATTTGACACTTATGTACTCGTAAGTACATGCTTTTGCTTGAAATGTCAAAATATTTGAGATACTGTATTTCTAGTTTTCCTAAGTTATTTCGAATTTGGTTAGGTGGAGAGAAAAGTTGTAAATAAATAAATTAGATATCTCTAAGTTCAGTACAAATACCTTAACATTATTAATCTAATTTAAAATTTTGAATAAATCTAAATGGCCAAAAAGAATCATAGAAATGACCAAACAAAACGTAAATCCGAGTATCGGTACGAAACGGTAACGTATCAAGTATTACGGTAATTATGTCTCCACGTAATAGATATTTTTTTTATGAACATTACACGCGAGGCTTTGGATTTCAAAATGTTCTTATACAAGATATTGACTTGAGACAGCTCTATTAATTTCTATATAATGTAATTCTGTAATTTTATATCAATGTACTAATATTTGCTACATATGAAACCTTAATTTTTGTATTAACACGAAATTTAAAACTTAACAAAAACTTAATGGAAGATTTTTCAAAAATATATATTTTTAAGCACCTTAAAGCATGTTTTATTTTTCAATCATATAATGTATTATATTTTATTGGTCAAACAGTACCTATGACATATAAAACTTATAAAATGATTAAAGCTTAAAAGCTCACAATCATCTACTCAAAGCTTGTCTAACGACCAATGAAACGCCAGTCTCACTTCCTATTCTCGTAATAAATTGCAATCACGGTCATAAATTCCTTACTTTGCTCTATATAGTATAGAAGTAATAATAATTTTGTCCCGTTGCACCAGCGCGTGCGCATCTGGCAAGCGGAATGCCCATTAAACACATTTTCTATACATTTTTTTTTAAGTAATCTATAATAATACTAATATATATAGGTATAAGAAATTCCTTTACGCTATAAAGAAAATGTTAAAAATATTTCATAAGGAATACTATTTTATATTTTTCTTTACACATCTGTAAGTATACAAAGTAAGTGGTAGGTTTTAAACTTTAAATCGTTGTATAGCGTAGTTGTGTTAAATCTAGAATGAAATTTTGGACACGTCAAATTCAACTGTTTATGTTTATAATTTGTTAATTTTAATTTCGAACTCATACTTTTAACCTCCGTATTCATCTTTCTAGAAAAACTAAAAGATTAAATGGTTTAAAATATTGATTTTAAAGTAACGCTAGAAGAATTTAATGTGTAAGACGATAAATTTAAAGTTCAAACGACTGAATCGAAAACTCTAAGCCTATGTAATTATATTTAACACTTTAACTTGACATGTGATATAATAGACTATATAATTCCCTACCAGGGTTGAACTTGAATCTACAATATTTTAAATAATAATAGGCATTAGGATTTGTTTTATGTCTATGGTATATAAATGATTTAATCGAAAAAAATACAAGCAAATCAAACGCTTTTAGGTAAAAATTGATTTAAAACCCTGATTTACAGGTAGAACTTAAACTTAATTATACAAGCCCTGTAAAGTGTGCATTTTCAATTTGTCAACATATTTACGCGTGGTATTATATAATCTAGTCTTACTGCTGTATATTCACATGTTATATCAAAAGTTTCTAAATTACACATAATTTGGTTAATTAGACGAAATTATATTTAAATATATATTTTTTGAACTAAATTATATTATATAAGTTCCTATTTTTACATAAAATAAAATCTGTATGTAACTAACCCGGTTTCATAATATTTTATTATTCTAGAATATACCATTAATTATTACAAAATGCGTAATCTCGTAGCTATTTAATTCAAAGCTTGACGCTTAGTGTGTTATTATGTAGATATATACTTATTATAACAAACCATATTATCTTATCATAAAGAACTAGTTTACGCCCGCAACGTCACATCACGTCACTTTTGGCTGACGTTATGACATCGTTACCATTTCCAGAAATCCTTTGGTAATGCTCCCCTACCCCTACCCTACCCTCCAAGGAAGCTTCATGCCAAATTGCAGCTTTCTTTCATGCCTAATTGCAGCTTTCTTTGCCTAGTAGTTACTACAGTTTCAAGACTGTACGTTGTGTTTCAGTCAATCAGTAAATAGCTAAATAGTTTTATATGTATGTTTGTTTTGTATAAGAAAAAATCTTTCCGCCTGAATCGAAAACAATGTGTATTGAATGGCGGAACTAAACGCCGCGCATTGTTCTGTCACTAGAGCGGAGATATAAAAATAATTTAAATGTTATCATAATTTTAGAATACGTTAAATAAATTTTTAGGTAGCAGGATTTACATCCCTGTCTGTTGGAAACGACCCAAGCGCTCTAACCGCTAAGCCATGCGGTTTTTATACGTTTTCTTAAAATATGGTTTTAAATTTCCTAAATGGGTGAATAACACTTTAAAAATGGTAAAACAAATGTTATCATTCCCACAAGTGGGAATTGAACGGGTTCAACCATCGCGTATTTGGTCAGACGCCGTCGCGCTGCTTCATGATGGCCTCAATGTAGTATTCTTTTTATATTCTTAAATATTTTTATATGAATTAATTACAAATTAAATTGTCAACAAGATATAAAGTATTAGCATGAAATCAAGTGGTATTTAAATAAACCCTTAAGTAAAACAACGATGTTTCTAAATATCAAGGCTAGTATTGCAAGGTTTGACAAGGTTGTATGAGATTTATTACAGTACTATAATATTTAGTCATGATTTCAAATGTTGTCGATAAATATCTTCTAATATATAATAGTTTTTAATAACTCCAGCTTCATTCATTTTGTAGAAGACATTTACCTTTCCGACAATTTACAGACCTTTAACCTGATTTTAAGATACGCCGTTTTCAATTTTCATTTTTTATTTGAAACATTGGGTGTTGAGCTGCTGAACTTTGAACCGCATTGGTGCTACCATAGTGGATAAATGAAGGTAATAAATGTATAATTCCGCCGAGTGGAGATGTAACCTTCAACCAACATTTATGCCAGACGCTCATAAGGACAACGTCTTTATTATTACAATAAAAGCTTGTTTTAGTGGTGTCTCAACCCATGGCTATCACTTATACACGGACGTACGTTTTCAATTACTAAAAATAGACAATTATTTTAACCTCTTTTATACAATACATTTTATTTTGTATATATATAAATATAATTATAAATCATATTCAGTCTTATGTCTTCAAACAGTCAAAACAATTATGCTGGCATTTTTTGATCTGATCTGACATTTTATTATAATGTACTTAACATTATCATATTATCTTTTACTAATTCCATTTAGCTTCTTTACATTCGTGTTTTCTTTATGTGATTTTTCGCAAATTTTGGTCATTACAAATATAGTATATACATCTCGTGACCAACTCATGGCTTCGCCTGCATAAACTATACGAATATAATTATTTTATTTCGCCCGCCCAGGTTCCCACTTAAGTCACAAACTTTGCTTCAACTTATAATTTAAATTGTTGTAACTTTTTTGTTTATGAACCGATTAAAATGAAATAAACAATAAATGTTAAGGAAAACTTGTTAAAATAGAATAGTCAAAACAACATTTAAATCGGTTAAGTCATTTTTGAGATTAGCGTACACAACGCACAGACAAACAGAAAATAAAATTAAAAATAATTATTTTGGGTTCTATTACATTGATAAATACCTCCAATATAATAAGACATCGATCAGATACATTTTTATTTTATATATCCTGTCCTATTGGTACTGGAAAAAAAGGTTATGCTATTGTTTTGCCCATTTTCCGTCGAGGACTGAACTTCCCCTACTGCGCAAATAATAATACTGTGTCAACATATTTGAATACATAAGTTTTCTGTTAAATCAGAATTTGAATTTGAACTTCACACCACAAACGTTTTCAATGAAAATTATTTTAATATAGCATTTCTCCCAAGTGGAGACCCCAAAACCTATCCTACTGCAAGTGCATTATATTCAGTATATAGCTTTTAAATACATATATAAATAATGTGATTAATTACATTGACCCACTGTACGTGGATTGCCTTCGACTGGTTCTCCAAGTCGATAATTAGCTTACGTTAAAAGTAATCAGTAAATAACGAGACAAACACCTGTTAGTATCGTAGACCTTTTGACTTTATTGAAATTCAAATAACGACCCAGAATCTTGATTATGTAAACATTTATTAGAAAAAGATATATATATATATATATAATAAAACAAATCTCGTCTCTTTGTATACTTAAATGTATATTAAGTAATAAAAGTTTAAGTTGAGACCATCGTGACGAAGCTTATTAAAGTTCGCTAAATTATAGAATTTGCTATTGTCACAATTCAGACCAATAATAATATTAAACGTGGAAATCGTGTCCCAGTGGAACAGCGCCTGTAAACGAAATAGGTAGTAGATTCAATTCTCACTTGGGGCAATTATTTCTATATCTCAGCGCAGATAATACCAAGCGCGGCGTTAGGTTCCGTCACTCAACACTCAATGCTTCGAAATCAGACAAAATGTGGAGAATGGAAGGTCTTAATACTAGCTACAAATAGTCTATGTGCGCAAATTCATAAAGCCGAAAAATAAGGAACTTGCGCTGTTTTTATATACAGGACGGGACAAGATTATAAGTATTATTTGAACGAGTATGTTTAATTGCTTAAGAATTATCGTCATTATATTATCTAAAAAATTATCATATCATATCAAACTTCTATACATTTTGATTATATACACCAGATATAAACGATATTTCATCTGTCAATAGAATATATTATATATTAAGTGCCTTATTTAAAAATATATATACTTACTGACACCATCACGGCGCAGTGCCTAATGTGGTTGTGGATTCGATTAGAACTCATATATATAAAATCTTTTATTTTTTTTTAAATATTTTTATAGATATTATAAAATTTTCTAGATCGCCTAGAGAAGATAGACTTTAAAATGTTGGAAAACTGTTAATCAGTGTCGTAAAATCTGTTTGTCCTAATATACGAAAATATGGAACGCTGAAATATAACTATTTGTATATGAAAGAAAAACTATTATAATTATATGATGCTTATAACCACGCTTATACCTGCACCGTCGAGCATGAAAACGTCGATTCTATCACTTTACGTTTAGTTGTATTTGTAATTGCCTAGAAAATTACTTGTTAATTGCCTCGGCATTTTGTTATTACAAATAAGTTTTTAAATTTTCTATAATATTTACTAAATGTACATAAAAAGACAAAAATGTATATAAATATGTAATATTTTAATAGGTTTCTAGCTAACACTGGTACCGAAGAGAAAGTGCGGCGTTGAGTGTCGATTTTGGGCGGAAAGTGGAGAACGGAGTGTATTGACACAAGGTTCTCTCTGACTACCCTACTGTGCGGGAAAAACCGTGAAGGTGCAAATAAATAAGTTCTCAAATTTACTTAATACTCAAACTATATAAAATCTACGAATTTCTACTAACACGACTGTAGGTTTAAATCTCAAATCAATCGTTGCTTGAGGCTTCAACAATATAACAACTTTCTATCGACCCTCCCATCTCTTTATCACTTTCACTCAAAACAAACTCCACGAGAAAAGGCATTAAACTGTCACTCCATATAACTAAAAGACTTATAAATGAGCCGCCTATACAAATATGTGGATAGGCTCAGCCATGCCTTTCTTTTTAAGCCTTTCTTTTAAATAATATATTTACATATTCTAAATTCTTCATGAGGGCATCGTGGTGCAGTAGAGTGTCTGGCTGCAAATGCGATTGGTTGAGGATTCGATTCCCACTTGGAAGAATTTAAATATTTTTATGCGTATTTAAATTGTTTTCATTTCATTGCTCTAGTGCAAGATTAAATGCGTCTCGAATTCGGGCGAAACGCGAAGAACGGGGTGTCTTACCTGGTCTCACTGATTAACCTGGTATGGTGGAAAAAGCGGGAAGCTCCTAGAAACTTTGTGGTGCAGTTGGTTTGTATCTGATTAGTTACACGATGGGTATGTATTCGATCTCGATCTTTTCTTAAATTTTAATTATCTCGATCGGATAAGGCAAAATGTAGTATCGAATTTCATTGAGGAAGTGGATAAAGTCTTAATAATATTATCTTTGCCTTTACTGCTAGAAATTATTAAGGACTTTTACATAACGTATATAAAGCTATACTTTTAAACATGAAGTTATTTAATTATAAAATTTAGAACAAAAATATAATGGTGGTGGTAAAAGGTGGGTTTTTGATATCTTGAACATTCAACAATACAGATATCTCAAATAGTCAATGGAATGTATTTTAAACCACTTTCCTGTTAAAGTAAGATATCTATTACAAATAAATAAACGACTCAACTCGACTTATTACACAATTCTACAATTTACTTTCTCCAAAAAACATTTAACCGAAAGAGTTTGACGAAATATATAAATTTATAGATTTATTATGTTCTTATATTAATACACGAAGGCAACTTTGTAAACTTTGTTACAAAAACTATGCGGACGGATAACTTTAATAAAGAGATGGGAGGGTTGATAGAAAGTTGTTAGTTAGCAGCTTCACGCTTTTTCCCGCACAGCAGGGTAGCCAGAGAAAACCTAGTGCCAAGACGCTCCGGTCTCCACTTTTATATACAAATAGGTAATATTTTTTTATAAAACGTATCAAGAATGCATTAAATTAATAAATAAATTTTACACACTTACATGTGTTTAGGATAAACTTTTTTAGTAATTGATTAATATTTAATATGACACATTCAATCTTCAAAGTGGGACATTTGGTACTATGGTTGATTTAAGTCCCAGTATACGATCATATGATTTTCATTACAGATTTCGAACTCTAAATTTACTAAAAAAAGATCATTTTTAGAAAATTTACGTTATGACCGTCGTAGGCCGTCGTACCCAGTATAGAACACATGGTTTAGCGGCCAGAGAGCTTGGACAGTTTCCAAGGGTTGCGGGCTTAAATTCCGGTGCGCTCCAATTTCTAAAATAGTTTTCAATTTGCAAAGTGTGTTTATAACACTTTAAAATATCAAAGTTTTCTATTTTACACGTCAATTTCACCTTTTGATCTCGTTAAACTTAAAATTTATTATAAAAACATGCAAAAGATGAATTTTAATA
This sequence comes from Podotricha telesiphe, assembly GCA_038994665.1. Classification (NCBI taxonomy): domain Eukaryota; kingdom Metazoa; phylum Arthropoda; class Insecta; order Lepidoptera; family Nymphalidae; genus Podotricha; species Podotricha telesiphe. Next base: position 989,007 of record JAOYRR010000390.1, read on the forward strand.
TCATAGAAGTAATAAAAAAATCTAATACTAAATTACAATTAGAAAATAAACCAAAAAAAACCGTTATACGAGTGTTTTTTTTTTACTTTAAAATCCGCTGTACGATTTTTATGACGATGTCACTTAGCGTAATTGTGAATTTTGACACATTTCCGCAAAGTAGCCGTCATAAAAAAATTGTGGCATACTTCGTCTCAAATTAGTTATTAGTAATTTAGATTACCATTGCACACTTTCTATCAAAATTGAGGTAAAAAAAACGTATACATGTTTAATAGTTTCTAATTAATTGAATAAAAAATATTTTATAAACGAAAAAGTTATCATTCTGGTCATCCTATCAAGGCCATTTGGTTAATGCTCTATAAAAAATGTATTGTCATCGGTTCCGGATACATGTGCAACTTTTCAAGCAAACCAAACAGTAAGAAGTGAGCCAAATTTATTTTACAAGATATACTTGACAAGTTAATTTATTAGAAAAAGTGTTAATAATGAATTAAAGAAGAAGTGAGCACACATACAAATAAAAAATGGGTAAAATCAAAGAGTATTTTTATTATATATTTAAAAGCGGATAATGAATCAGTAAAGACATTACTTGGAGATACGTTTTTATATAGTAGAATATGTAAAAAAATATTGACAATCCAATGTGGCGCAGTGTGGCACCGTCTGACTGTAACCATGATGACTGAGGGTTCTATCCCACACGGGGATATTATTATATTTAATTTATTTTCATTTCACTGCTCTGGTAGGCAAAGCCTTGATTTACGCGATTCAACAGGCGATGTCCGAGGTTTTCTCTGCCGACGTGTTTGGAGGAATGAAACGTGAAGCTAAGATAAAGATCAATATTTCATTAACTATATTTAAATAAAACCAGGGCGTTATTGAATAATGTATACGCCATTTGCAAACAGGTTCAAGGCTAGAAATAGTTGTACAATAACTTGATACAAAATTAATTCTATAATTTATGTTAATTGTATAATATAACAATATCTTTTACTTTTTATGTATGCTATATATTTGTAGGTTTTAAACAACATTAAATTGGAAATTATTGGACTTCGATTTGGAAATTTCTACAATTATTCTTCAAAGCCATGAATTTTGATTTCAAAAGTGTAATAAGTATACAAAAAATGTAATATAACTTAAATATTTTTTAATATACTTATAGTTAAATGCTTAAAAACGAGACACTAACTAGTCATGGGTGGGTTCAATTCTCGCCACAAAGAAATTTGTGTGATCATAATTCTCATTTCTGTAATTTTATATCGATTCATTAATTTGTATGAATTAATACGTACACTTTTGTTTAACAGATATTATTGAACACGTGTCCCTAATTTCTTCAGAACTAAAGTAATTAAATAAAAAATTCTTCCTTAAAATTTACAAGCCCTGGCAAATTACAATGAATATTATAGAAAACAGTTACATTGCAAAATTTTTATTTTAGTTGAAAAAAAAAAAAAAATTATGTAAAATTTGCCTTATAAACTTTAGTAGTTTTGGACATGTCCTCGTTAACCTACGCAAAACTAATTTGGTAATCATAAAATTCGTAACGGTGTAGCGTTACGAGGCGTTTGTAGGTGAAATGCTATTAGCCTGTTAGAATCTTTGTATGGCGATATTTTACCAGTTTGTTTTTATATTTAGTTTCACACAAACCGGTTTTTTCAGCACAACAGGGAAGGAAAGAGTGGCGGCCGCGCTTTGTCTCAGGTATCAGAGCGGAGAAAATAAAATATATAAAAATATATTAAAATTTAAATATAATCATTTCGAGTTCGTAGGTTCGATTTCCACCCACAACTTATCGTGTTTCCAGTCAGACGCTGCCAATTAGCGCCACGATGGCCGCAATAGCCTCGTTTATAAGTTCCATGATGTTTTTTTTTTAGAATTAATTTGAACATGTTTCTGTGCTTTTTGCTGTATATCATAAAATTTATTATGCCATTTTTTCTATGTCCAACTACAAAGTTTTTAAGAATCCTTTTTTTTTTCATTTTATAGTTTTTTTAACTTATTCTGCTTTCTAAAATCCTGATAAGCTTAGTAAGTTAAGGGCGATTTTATCGCCATTTTTCAAAATATAGTCCGCATATCAGAGTATATTATACCATAGCAAAGAAATGAAAATAGTTTACATATAATAATTCCTGATAGTGAGGATCGAACCCACAATCAACCGCCTTTTTCAGAGAACCAGCCGCTATTTCACTACGCCACGATGCCCTAATATTATTAGGATCTAGTAATTATTGTAAAATAAAGACAAAACAGTCCGTCGGTCTGTCCCCGAGATTATATAAGAATCTGGTTGTTACGACACCTGCAATACCTTAATGATAGTGAACGAAACATAATATTCATATCGATAGTACAAAATTTATAGACAGGCATTCGTTAAATGAAAACAAACAAAAAATATTACATAATTTATATAACTCGTATACTTTCTCGAAGTGAATAGTTTGCTGTACTTGTTTGTTAATTCAATTCCGTTCTCTTCTGTATAATAATTGCATATACTTATAATATAATTGAGAGCTTTTTAAAATTTCCCGATAGAGATTTGAAGATGCGACCGTCGACGTGGTAAATAATGTCAGTTGTACGTGCATTGTAGTTCCTACATATTTTACATGTATCTACATAAATATACATTTTTGTGTTATAAAATTTTAATCAAAAGGTCAATCAGAATTCAAAATACATGCTGAAGGCAAACAAGAGACTTACATTGTCATCATAAATTAAAAAATATATACATGTAATGTAAGTACCCAATAGTATAGTAGTTATTTATGTTTTCTTTCGAATTTCCAATTTGCACTCAACTTCAAAATAATTCTTTCATTTTCTAATTCATCAAAATCAATACTCATTGTTTTAAAAGCAAAAAAAAAATTGAAAAGGGTTAATGAAGTTCAAAAAAACTAATTTAAAATCAAAATCTCTCATTAATAAAATATAGTTATTTTTATATATTACTAAACGTATAAAAACTTGAACACAGCGGGATTTGAACCCGCGCCTCTTGACAACCGTTCAAGCGCTCTGACCGCTAAGCCATGCGTTCCGATCAATTTCCTAAATGTGCGATTAACACTTTAAAAAAATCATTCTTAATTTCATTATTTTTTATATATGAACACGGTGCCCAACCTAACGTGCGTTTTGTCACAAGTATCGCCGTACTCAGGTGACTTTTACACCTGATTCTAAAGCTTAAGCAACTTCCAGTTTTTACCAGCAGGTCAAGTTGAACTGACAAATATAGTTGATTTTAAGATCAAAGGTTAAATAGATACTTTACAGAATTTTTTAAAATATTATAACTCTAATAAAAGCCAATATTTAGTTCTTGTTGGTTTTTTTAAGCTTCACGTTTTTCCCCGCATAGCAGGGTTAGTCAGGGAACCCTGTGTTAGGACATTTTTCCATATTTCAATCAAGGATTCTAAAGGAAATCCTATCCTAAAAGATCCTAAAGAAAATAAAGAGACCCTAAAGAAAATAATGACATGTTGTTATGTCTCGATCTACCAACTTGTCACAATGAACAAGTGCCTAAATTTATTAATACATATTCTATTGATTTAATTTGATTGATTCGATTCTTAGATGATATTTGCAGTTAAAACCTAAGCGAAAATACAGCTTCACGCACAAATACGTTTTCCCGCAAAGCGGGGTAGTCAGAGAGAACCGTTCTCCACTTTCCGCCCGAAATCGACACATAACGTATTAAGTGGCGGAACTTAACGCCCACATTCATAAAAGTCTTAATTGCGTTAAGGCGGCAATTTACTCGTTTCAAATAATATTAAATAATGTTCTATAAAAATCTACTTTAAAGGAAGAAACAGAACCTTAATTTACGTTTAGAATGAATATATTTTTTTCTTACGTATTTCTCAATAAAATACTAAAATCAAGTTTCTGTTTGAAATCTAATATATTTTAATATAATAATTTATTTTTTCTCTTATAATTTAGCTTTTATATACATATGTTACATGTCATATTTTATATACTGCTTGCAAGAATCTCAAAATTATTCTCATTTAAACGTTTAAAATTGTAGATTATGATTCCGGAAAACAGTTTAAAATTAACCAGTTTTTTTTTTAATTAATTAACTAACTAATTAACCTACTGACAAAAATTATTACTTAATATATGTAATACGATTATAATAATTATGAAAATGTGCTTCATATGAAATATTATATGGTTATGCACATTATTTTATTAATATATAATTTTAGATTACTCTAAAAAAAAACTGAAAAAGGCACACGTTTAAAATTATTTTCGTCTCAACCTGGTTGTCCTGACAAGGCTATCAGATACATTCTATGAAAACAATCTATTGTCAACAGCTCCGGACACGTGCGCAAATTTTCATTGAAATTTGTGTCAAAATAACATTGACAGATTTCAAAATGTGATGATGATGTGACAGATGTCAAAATACATAACAATCATGTAAAGTTCTAGGATTAACTGAAATTTAATTTTATTATATATAAGTTTATATAGAGAAGAAATGCAGTAAACTAATTGTTTTAATAATTCGTGTGTTTAACGTACACTTTTTTATAAAGTGACACACACGTTGGTAAGACAACGGGGTTTTTGCACATCAACGGGGTCATTATCATCATCAATCTAGAATCCGAGGCAAAACAAATATTCGAATTAGGGCTAGCTGCTATCCTTGCCAATTCTATGAAGAAAAGTACTTTGACTACATCAATGCCACATGCAAAAGCGTTTAATTGAGTGAATGTGCAACATACCGCAAGAATCGTGTGCGAGATAGTTTTTTACCTATTTGGTGTTGGGTCATGGGAGCGACCGCGTAACACAGTGAGTAGAGTGACTTATATTTAGCTAAACCGTGGCATATAGGTATAGTTGAAAAATTATTTAAAAAAAAAAAAAAAAATTCACGCTTTATTCCGTGAACAGGGAGAACCTAGTGTCATAACTTCCGTTTTCCACCTAAATTCGGGACGATACATGTTAAGTGAAGCGAAACTCAACGTAAAAACAACGCCTTATTCTATTTGAGGAGTATTTTATATAACGAACGTGTGAGATTTGAATCTAGAACTCTTGTGTGCAAAACTTTTCTGAAGCTACGATAATGTCTAACAAGGTTTCAAAGGTTTTATTGTTTATTAACCTTTAAAGTATAAATGTCACATACGTGATGAGTTTTACAATGACTTGCTATTAATTATTATTGAATACTTTAAATTATCATATTTATTTAATATATTTATATTGAATATTTGCCATATTCATAGTCTTGTTCACGCCATTGAAGCCTTTCGCGCCCATGTGTTGCTAGTTACAAGAGAATAGATTTAAAAAAAAAACTTCATTTTACTACACACAGAGAAAATATTATGTTTCACAAAAGGGTTACTGTCTCTATGCGTATTTCCATAAAAATACAAAATCTTAAACATTTCCCACTTTTGTAAAAGAATCATGGCCACCGTCCTAAACTTGGGGTACGCAGCGTCTCCACGCTACAACGATTGTGATTATCTATTGTTCTTTATCTAATAGTGATGTGAATTTTCCAGAATCGATATTTTTTTAATTTAACATATTTCTAGCAATTTTGCTTGCTTTTCGGGAGCTGAACTGTTGTAACCAAACTTAATTTTACCCAACAACAAATATAAGTTTGTAATATAACAAGGTTGTAATAATTTGGACGACTTCCCGGATGGAGTTTTGGAGCGTTTGAGGACGTTTGGAGTGGTCAGAGCCGTCCAAGTGGGACGGTTTTCAAGAGGCGCTAGTTCGAATTCAAATTCATATAGGTTTTCTTAAAATATTTTTAGATTAGCTAAACTAATATAAATAAAAAATAAACTTGACTAGAGTTTGATCTCATCAGGATAGTATTCAATCAGATGCATCTACATCTTTTTACAGTGTTATGAAGTTTTCGTGGTAATGATAACAAATTTTTAACTGTTTAAAAATACTATAAAAATTGTCTTAATTTAAATATTTTGCAAAAACTGTTTTGTATGGCAGTCTGCTGTCCCACTGTTCTAAAATATTTACTTCAGACCTGTTATGAAAATAAATTAATTTTTGAACTCTCCTAAAGACTGATATTAGATTATCAACCGAAATGACCTACGAGAATCGTAGGGATCGTCTGCATGCCCATCATCATGACTGGAGTGGAGTGAAGTAAAGTCAGAGAGAACCTAGTGTCAAGACTCCGTTCTCCATCGTTTTTATCTGTATAATAATAATAGTAATATTTAAAAAAAAAATTAAAGTGTTAATCACACACTTAGGAAATTGAAAAACAATTTTTTTAGAAAAAGTATAAAATAGTAAAACTATTGAATTAATATTTTTTTCATTTATCTTTCGATAGATAAGATTTACCTAATACATTTGTTATAGATTTGCCAATATCAACTCAAAGGTTCATTGTGATTGACACACGAAGCGACATTGAAAGTGGATACAGTCACGAAGCAGTACAAGGACGACGTTTTCGTGATCTAATATTAAACTAAAACCTTATAATGTTACTAAGATGAAATTTAAAGAGCTTTCTTGCGTAACGGTCGTAGGTTTGATTATTGCTAAATGAATTGTGTAATATGTTGATGTTCTATTTTTCTGAGAGAGAAATGAGTGATAAATCACTACGCTCTCATTTTTGGTTGCCTTAGATCTTAATTTGTCTTAACAGACAAGACAAATAAAAGTGAACCTTTTTACAAGTGGTATTCAATTTCTCGAATACTTTATGCACTGATATGTTATATTATGAATAATCTACCTATATATTAATTCATGATGGAAAAACTGAACCTTTTTATGAAAATTTTTAGTTTTTTAAATAAGGTTTTACAAATATATACAATACATTAAATTAATATTATTTGCACTTATCCACCTATGTAGGTTGGCTGGAAGAGGTCTTCCATTGTGAACTAATAGTTTTAATAATTTTTAAATGCAATAAAAAATTAAATAAATGTAACACATACGATCATGTGTATAAAGTGACAAACACGTTGCATAGACAACGCGTAGTTTATGCGTCAACGGGGCTCTAGTTTAGTGTAATTGAACACCATTTATATACCATTGATAAAAGATTGATACTAAATGCACTAGTAAATTATATTTTAACACATTTTTACGTAAAATAACATTAAAAGCTTATGTAAAAGCTTCCACAATTTTTAATATTATCGAATGTGTGCATCACTTCCGTGGAATATCGTACATGGTGTTTCAAAGTAGATCACCGTTATTCTTACCTAGTCTCGGAAATTTAACAATCGTTCTCTTTTTATCTTCATATATCAATTACATTATGCAGAGTAGAAAGAGAATCTGGTAAAAGATAACAAATACTTTGATTTTTGCTCAAAGATTTAACACAACACCGTATTAACCTTAAGAAAAATTCTCCGAACGGGAAAAGCCATGGTGTTTACCCCTTTTTTATTTGAATTATTAAAGAATATGTTTTACTTTCATAACTTAGACGATTTTATAACAAACCAGCTTATTTTTATTATTTTCGTGAACAAAAACTCCTTTTTACCTGAAAAAGAACAAAAAAAATATAATTAATAAAAAACCTTTATTATAGGTAAACACATTCGTTAGATATATATATTTGCAGGTACGTATATAAACTAACATTCCAAACATGTTGAGTAAGCCCATAAACAAATATCTTCTATACATACCAAAAACCACCAAGTACATATATTACAACAAGAATTCTGGAAACTTAAAGTACATGTTATTAACCGAATTCCGAAGTCCTGAAGTCTTTGCTAAAGAAAAATTCTAAAAACCTACATTCTAGCAGAACGAGTTCCTATCACAGTACCTTATAAGAACTGCGTAGATCATGAGTTCGTATCCGGTTACACTAGTTGAAAAGTAAAGCGTTTTTTATTATTTGGTTTCGTATAGGTAAAAGCTTTTAGATTAGTTGGCTAAAGCTCTAATAAAATCTTGTTTTGTAGTACAATTGTAATGAGGTCATAGTTGTATGGCTATTGGCTGCCGGGTGAGACTGGAAATATTGCTTATATGTAGAGGCCATAGTGGCACAGTGGGACTGACTTTAATTGCGATTGGTTGCGGGTTCGATTCCCACATTCCACTGTGGAATGATTATAATTTTATTATTTTTAATTCTCCGCTCAGGCAAAGCAAAGCGTGGCGGTTCTGATCCGCCATTCATCACGAAATGCTTTCAATTTTTTAGGAAAGTGGAGAATGGAGTGTTTTGACATTAGGTTGACAACGGTGCTATGGGGAAAAGTGTGAAGCTGGACAGCTGGAAAAACAATATTTTATATATTTGTCAACTTTGGAAACAGATAAACCTATTTTGCTAATACTTTAACACGTAATTGAGAACTTATAATCTTTATGTTTAATTAGGTAATGTATAGAAATCATAACAAATACTGTATTTCAATTTCCGAAAAAGTACATAAAGAAAACAGCCTGTATAACGAATAAAAAACTTAAAGCTTACAATAATTGATATCTAGAACTACTTGTTGAAATTATATCTCGTTCTTACTCAAGTTGTGTACTAATCAGTCAGTATTAATTACATTGAAAGTAAGTAGATATTTGATATTAACGAAATTAATTAAACACGTACGAGTGGGTGAGCTATAAAAATTAGTTTGTTTATAGAAATTGCGGATGCCCGTCCCCATATTATCACTTTCTAAATCCTTATTAAGTAGATGAGGCGAAACGTGTCCACTGATTGCTAACGACGCATTATAATTATATAAATGTTTTATATAAAACTTTCTTTTTGTATTAATAGTCTATGGTATGTCCTAGTCCTGTTCTGTTTTTTTTTTTCTGCTCAATATGTGGCTAATGTTTTGCATTTTTTGGAAGTAGTAGAGGAAACTTATAGATATATATATATAGTTATTTAAATAGACTTTTGCAAGTACTTTAGTACCGTCAACTTCATGCTGCCACAGGCTCGAATCGCAGTTAAGCTGAAAAGAGCTGGCAAGAAACAGTTGCTCTTTTAAAATATAAACTTATTTATTTTCGCGCTTTATCCCTAGCACGATTTTGATACGATGTCAACCGAGGTCTCCCCGTACCTAAGAGTCTAATTATATTTATAAGGGACTAATAATATTTATTTTAATTTAGGGAGAGGTATGGTATATGGTCTTATAAATATAATTAAACTTATATTTATTTTAATTTAGGGAGAGGTATGGTAGAGGTATGGTATATGGTCAACCAAGGTATAAAATACCTTGGTTTACCTTTGCTTCATATATCTTTAATTCATTTGTTGATATATATCTTAGCTTATATTGTATTTCATATATTGCAAAACAAAATAAATGATGTATACGTTTTTACAATAAACGTTTTCAAAATAATATATAACCTTTGTACTCAGCGGCTAGAGGCCTTTGTGGTGCAGTGAAAAAGCGACTGACAGTAAGCGTGATTGGTTGTGAGTTCGAGTCCCACTCGGGAAAATGATTTTATTTAAACAATTTACATTTCTGCGATCTGATACCTAAAACCTATGCGGGGAAAAAACGTGAAGCATAAAGAGTTTTAAACTTGAAGCTTCAAACTTGAAATTCATTTTGATTTACAAATTTATCCCATTAATACTATTGACTGTTACAAGCTGTTTTTAAAATTTAAAGGCTATATGTAGAATATTGTGATGCTTTTGAGACGCAGCGTGACAGCGTTTGACTGTATACGCAATGATTGTGGGTTCGATTCCCACTTAATTATACTTAAATTATTTGATTTGTCTCCTCTAGTGCCAAGATAATGCGCATCGATGAGTTCCGCTACTCCAAACGCAATATCTCGAATTCGGGCAGAAAGTGGAGACCCTAGGTTCTCTCTTACTATTAATTTTGCGGGAAATAATTTGAAGCTAATAGAATACTATAGAAAATGCTTAGAAACTAACACTAACCAAAATTACACAATTCTTAATATACTTCACATTAAGAAATATTTATTTTAATTTAAATATTTAATTAAAACAAAACGTTTACTATAAAAATACATGTGAGTCATTTTCTAAGTTGACCTCTAAAATGTGGTGTCATCCAAGAATGCTTTGGTAAATCCTACTGACCTTATCGTATCTTGTTTGTGAATGGTGCTATTATTTCTTAATATTTAATGTTTTAGTCAAATCTCTTTAGCATTTCAAATAACAATCCAGTGGGTTCACACTTTATAATTATGTTTTTGTAAATGAAAAAGGTGTAGAACTAGCTTTCGTTTTTTATATAAAAGCAGCTTTATGCTTTTTCCCGTATAGCGGAATAAGCAAGAAAACCTAGTGATAAAACACTCTTCGACGTTCCGCCCACATTCGGTACTTTGCGTATTTAGTGACGCAACTAAACGCCGCGCTTTATCTTACCAGAGCAGAGAAATGCAATTAATTTGAATATAACAACTACTGACTGACCAACGTCTATTGTTTTAAAATTAAAATATAAAATTTTACAATAAAAATATTATCACAAAAATATATTTTAATTGCACTTAAATGATGCTGAAATAGGCTTCTTTGCTGAATTGACCAACTAAACTGCTTAAAACAGGCTTTGCGACTTGAGGTTCAGACTTATAAAATTAAGTTGTTTTAGAAAAGAAGGTTTCGTTTATAGGAACATCATTAAAAATCATCACAGAATAACTTGTTTGATGATGAGCAGTATTCATAATGGTATATGCTAATATTAGTTACAAACCAGTTACAATACGTTGTTAGTTGAAGCGAGGATTGAGGATGACTCGTGTATAAGTATATTAAAAACACGTATTTAAAGGAAATCTACACGTATTTGTATTAGATAATTTATTATTTTAAGTTTTATTTACGAGAGTTTAGTGATAACTCTCCGTTCTTCACTTCTCACCCACTTAGTGAGTTACGAATGACTTGTGAACGGTAAATATCTATGTGGTAGTTGGTAAAAATCAGGCTCGAGAATATATAAATTGATATTTTAAGAAGCTTGAGGCGATTGTGGCTCAGTGGAAAGGTGTCTGGTTGTAAACGCGATAATTATAGGTTTGATGCTCACTTAGAAAAATAATAATCATATTTGAAAACCGTTCAAGCGCTCTGACCGCTAAGCCATGCGTTCTACATCCAGCTACGTTGAAATTCTTATACGCTTATTACAACTTATATTTGTTGTTAGCAATGTTAGTCAATTTCCTTAGTGTGGGAATAACACTTTAAAAAAATGTTAACAAAATAATAATCATTATTTCATGCAGGCTTTGGTATAAGACCAAAGACGTGTTGAGTTCTACCACGCAATACGTAATGGCTCGAAATCCAGCGGAAAGTGTATAAAACAATGTCTTGACACTAGGTTTTGATGCCTACCTTGATAAACGTAAAAAAAAATATAAAAACGTTGCCTTTATTAAAATTTGGCCCTATACGATAAAAGCTTTTAAAATTTTTGAGGTTATTAGAAATAGTGTAAATTATATATTAATAGATTAGTTGAGCGCAGAGCTTGCACAATTTATCAAACCAATGACCCATTTGTCGCAAGTAATCACTAAAAATATTTTAAATAACCTTTCACTCCTTTTAAATATGAACAACTTCGTTAATACGGTTTCAATTGAATGCCTTATCCAATATGTAAAGTAACTGGATGCTTCTAGAAACATTACAAATACGTAATTTAATTTCTATACATATATAGACATATATTTAGTATATCCTAATTAACGTTTATACTAACCATATTTTACATTATATCTCAGAAAACATTTGTAAATACATGTACAATGTACTCGTAAAATTAATTATAGAATTTTTCGTTACTACAGTAGTATAAGCGACTGTAATATTTATTTACTGTTAACGATTCAGATTTAAATAGTAATAACGCCATCTAATCTTTTCATCGTATAGCGGGGTAGTCAGAGAGTCATTCCTCCGAAAGGGGATTGAACCCACTACCAATTTGATATAAACAATAACTAATAATACTTATTTCCTATTATAAAATGTATGGAACTACAAAACATAATGTTTTTGACATAAAATGACATTCAAAGCTTTTATACAAACAGACACAGCGGACACGCTCTAGACCTAAGGGTTGCCAACCGTACTAAAAATATATATAATGTATTGTACTGTATTTCAAAGGACTCAGTAACTTTAAACTTCATTGAATAAATATATGGAATGCGAAACATAATATTATAATTTTTCACAATAGATCCAGTATTTAAAAACACTTCTACTCGATATAACGCACTGTGCGGAAATTTGTTCAATTGTGGGTAGACAAATCTCTTAGTGTATTATCATTTAATAACACAAATATTACATAATAGGCTTAGCTTTTAAATACTATATATTCCGATAAAAAATGGTGGCAACCCTTAGACTCTCAGTTGTTTAAACACATGTAAATATACAAGAAGTCGCTATGTCCGGTTGTTTCTACTTTCGATTTGAATCAAGGTCAGATGTTAAAAATTTTACACCTTGCTCATGCCTTCTATGTTCAAACGAATTTACATTTAAATTATTAGCTATATATGGGTATATTAAAAGTTATAGCCCATTGTGGCGCAGTGGCAAAGACTGACTATAAACGCGATGTTTGGGGGCTCGATACCCACTCGGAAAAATTATTATTTTTAGTCCAAAGTGGGTAAGACAAAACGCAGCGTTGGGTTCCGCTACTGAATACGCAATGTCACGATTTCGGACATGAACTTAGTTACATTAATTTGTCTCTGTCGCAGTTTTATTTTTCTCTGTTTTTGGCCTAGCTTAGAGAAGCAATCTATAATTATGAGAATTTTTTTCTGTACTGAAATGTAAGCCTACAACCAAATAATTTACATACATACAATTTTTATATAAAGATAATACACTATTTTTACCTAAAGATCTGCTTTTAACAAAAATAAAGCAAATATTTATCTCTTCCTTATCAAAACAATATGTTTTTATACAAATTATTATATTTTTTATTTTAATTAAAGCATTATTTACCATAAACGTATTTTATGCATACAAAAATTTACTTAATTATTCAAGAAGCTAATAAATAACACGATTTGCCATATATTGCTAAATTAACAGCGTGTATAGGATTTTTTTAACACTTGTCGGTTAACCTTTGATATTCATGATTGTTTTTTCTTCATAAAACTTCGTATACGATTATCTTTCTGGTATATTATTAAAAATCGGACAGATTCTGATAGAGATTCTGGTTATAAATAGAGTTGCAAAATAGTGGCGCAGTGGGGACAGCATCTGACTGTGAACGCGATTGGTTGTGGGTTCGATTCCCACTCGAGGGAATGATTTGGTACGTGTGACAAATCGCAGCGTTGAGTTACGCCACTCAACACGCAATGTTTCTATCTAGAAATGAAAGTAGAGAACAGAGTGTCTTGACTCTAGGTTCTCTCAGACTACCCTGTTATGCGAAAAAAAAGCGAAAAGTAAATTAAATTAGGAGCGTATTATATATTCATATCATATGTACAAATTTTAAGTACTTAATATATAGGTATATAACTTTTACAAGGCGTATACACGTTTCTCCGTAGACCGGTTGTGCTTTTGTTCCTTAAGAAATTCTAGAAAATTCTTATATTATAGTTACTAAGTTATTTATATAGTTTTAACTTTACATCGCCGCGCTTTGTCTTACAAACTCAGAGAAATGAGGAAAACTTGAATATTAATTAAAAGATAATGTCTCGGATGCGGGCAGAAAATGGAAAACGAATTGTCTTGACACCAGGTTTTGTCTGATTACACTGCTATGCGGGAAAATTACACAATGTATGACTTTATATAGAATACTTTAGCCATTCTTTTAAATGAAACTACATAATACGAGTATAATATTAAAATGACCACTTTTTACTAAATGCATATGAATGGTTAAAGATATTTTATTACTCAAAAAAAAATAACTAAAGTTTACTGGTTAGTATAAATAAAAAACAGTCAGTCTTAATACTCGTTTATTTTTGTTGTGTTTGTTCCGGCTAATCTCTGGAACAGCTGGACTGATTTTGATGTAACATTCACTGGCTGATGTAATAATGAGTAACTCAGACTACTTTTATTTTAGAATTCCACGCAGACAAAGCGGCAGGCACAGCTAGTGTTAAATAAAAAACTATATTAATATACCACTGCACACTGTACTGTACAACTGTCAATACGCAATTTTAATGTTTACACAAAAATCGTTGCGTATTAAACATAATACCATATAAGAGGCATAGAGTTCTAATTTTCCGAACAGTTATTATTTAAGTGGTGGATATTAGCTCGTGACACTTTGGCCGCCGTTAAGTAACGGTGAGTGTAACGGCCGGGTATTGGTATAATTTGTATAATTTGCATATAATTTATATTGTTACAAACTTCAATCTATTTAATAATATAATTTATGTTAAGAAAGACTAAGTGACTATAACATATGGCTTGGCAGGTTTAATTTTTACTTGGTCGCTTATGAGGAGGACGTGAGTTCAGATTTTGTTTTTTTTTTTAATTTATACTGCAATTTAATTAGTTTTGCTTGTATATAATATTTTGGTTATGCGTTTTATACTTTCTTCCACATATCAGTGAAGTCAGGCAGATCCTAGTCTTAATAACTCTGTTCTCTAGTTTCCGCTCGAAATTGAAAAATTGCGTATTGAGAGAAGGAACTAAACGCCACCCTGTCTTAGGTACCAGAGCGGAAAAATTATAATATTTTAAATATAATCATACCCTTGAGTGCGAATCGAACCAACAACCAATCACGTTTATTGTGCTACAAAGGCCTCTTAATCTAATTAGTAATAAATAACTTCTAAAAAGATTAGATTAGAACTATTAAAGCCTTTTTGATTATAATTACATTATACATATCCCTTTTTTGTATTCAGCCATCTTCCTTATTATACAGGATGGGCAGCAAAGTCCTGACATTTTTAAAAATATGATAGACAAACAAGCATTAAAGTAAAAGGAGTAAAAGAAAATATTTTAACTACAAGCATTCTGTGGAACCCACGAACATTACAAGGCGTAATTAGACACTTTTTTCGTATCCCAGGATAGGCAGTGAGATCCTAGTATATTTAGATATTACCTGTTAAGTAGTGAAACTCTATGCCACGATTTTTTTACAAAACCGATAAATTTAAATCTAATTCCCCCGAATGGGGATCGAGCCCACAACCATCGCGCTTACAGTTAGACGTTGTCTCTGCTGCCTCTTTATTCATAACTATATATAAAAGTGAATACATAGAGAATAAAATATATATTTCTATCAAATTGTCTCAAAGTATGACCGGTGCTTCAACCGGAACCTATCACGCACCACTTGCTTCACAACTGGCGCACTGACCTATTGACTAACTTATGGATAGCCTACTCTTAGGGTTTGTATCTTGTGACATTTATAACTTATATGGACTGTATATCCATACTAATATTATAAACGCAACAGTAGCTCTGTATGTCTGTGACGGCATCACGCCTAAACCGCTGAATCGATTGTGATGAAACTTTATATAGAGATACTTGAGTGTCTTGGGATGACTATAAGCTACTTGTTTTTCCAGAAATTTCATTGCTTTACGAAAAATCCTACGAAAATACGTACGTACGATAAAAGCGTATGGATATGTAGCTAAGTAAATCAAAATCATAAAATGTATTATTTAAATAAGCTATTACAAGCATTTTCAAATCATCAATTAACAAAAAATGACAGTATTGTCAGTCCTACCGGAAGCTACCACCGGCTCGGAAGGCAGTTGTATGAGGTTCAGATTTTATAAGGTTTAGGAACATTACATGTGCATTAAGCCCTTAAAATGAACTCTACCTAACTTTTACCTACCTACCTCAAATTTTGAACTGACATGTCATTTCCCACAGATTGCGAAATATTGAAAAATGACAATTTTATTATGAGTACAATATGTTTATAATGATCAAATTTTTGTTTCAACTGTTTAGTTGACATTGAAATATTAATGTGACTGTAAACGCGACGGGTTGTGGGTTTGATTCCCACTGGGGGAATGATTATATTTTGAATATCTTCATTTCTCTGATCTGGTGAATAAGACAAAATTTCGCTTTCAATTACGCCTCTCAATACGCAATGTCTCGAGTTTAGACGGAAAGTGGAGAATGGAGTATCACGACGCTGTGTTCTCTTGACAAGTATTTAATTAACATTTTAAAACCACTACACAATTGAAATAAATTAATGATATGGAACAATATAACTATAATTATTTCATATCAGATGTCACGATAAGGGCAAAGGACGGACCGTCCTCGTAATTTATATCTCGCATCTAGGTCACGATTCCACGCCCTTTAAAATGTCATCTTTAATTTGAAAATGCTATCGAAACGATTAACGTTACTGTCCACTTACAAACTATATAAACTACAATATTTTATTTTAAGCTGTCGTGGCTCAGTGGAGATATATCGGTATGTAAGAGTGGATTCGAATTCCACTTTTGGAAAGATTTATGTTGAAACTTAGATACTTCTTCAATCTGAATTTTATAGTAGTAGCATACAGTTAAATAGTCGATGTGAATAATGGTTTTTTTTTGAAGAATCCCAATATAGTATACCTATTACTTAATTACTTAATCGACAACATGAATAACTTCAAGAATACATCAAATTATTGTAAAAATAGTAAATTTGGACATATTCTACAATTTTTGTTTCCATATTAAAATCATTTAAAATTTACAAAGAAGTTTGTTCCTTTCTGTGAACTTTGAGAAAGAGAACTGAGGTCTCAACACCAGGTCCTAACCTGAGAGCCTGAGAGTGAGTGAGAGAGTTTGGCAGAACTCAACGCCACCCTTTGTCTTAGGTACCAGAACGAAGAAATGAAAATATTTTAAACTTAACCATTCCCACGAGTAAGACAAACCCACAACCAACCGCGCTTACATCAGACGCTGTCACTCTACTCTACGATGTTACATACATAATTATTTCAATACATAAGCTATCCACTTTTCCATTGAAACAGGATTATTGACTGAAAGTGATTTGCGAATAGTAGACTCGACGCAATTAAACAATTTCCCGTCTCACGGGATGCGTTGAAAGTAAATCAGGAAGCTTTCCTTGGACTTTCTTCACCTTAATATATCTCATTGAAAACTTTCTTAATTTTTTTGTATACATATGTATTTGTAACGTAACTAAAGTAGTTTAACTGGTTTTACTTCACTAACACATATCACCGTCATAAAGCAGTTATAAAATAACTTTGTTGGAAGGTTTCTTTGTCAGAACTTTGTCAGAAAGAAAGTTTGCTTAAATTATAAAAATTGCTGTTGTGTATTGATGATGGTATGTAGAACGTAATATGAAAAAAAAGCCTTTACTGCAAACATAAAAAAAAATTAAAAGATTTAACAAAATGTCTCGCTAAATAATTTGCATCCTCCGTTAAAAAAATATTGGAACTTTTAAAATAAAAGAGCTTCATGTCTCACCCGCATAACCGGGTAGTCAAAGAGAACTGAGTGTCTAAAACTCAACTTCCGCCGGAAATCAAGACATTGTTTATTGAACATTAACTTTTCCCCAAAGGGGGGTGAATCTATAACCAATCAGACGTTGCCCCACTGCATCACAAAATAACGATAGTTATTTTCATATTTCAAATGGATTAATATCACCAATTTTTCTCAATTTAGATGAAAATGAGTAACAGACCAACAGAGCTTCACATTTACAATACTTCAATCAACAAGAAACTATAAGTAAAACAAGTAGAAAACATTGTAGTAATATTATGTATGTATTCAATTCATGTAGTGTAGTATAGTATAGAAGTAAAGGATGTGTCTCAATACAGGAATTCATGAGAAAGCACGTTGCATCTTTGTGCATCTCGACGTCTTGCTCACTTTCTAATACGTTTTACGCCCTTTCTCCTTTAAATTGCTTATATATGTTTTCTGTTTCCTTTTTTATATGAAACATTTTATGTAACTAAAGTATATTTATACTTTTTAAAGCATTTCTGAACACAATAATTAGATTTTAATTCAAAATATGTTTATATGTAGATATAGTTGCCATAATAATAGACATATCCATACTAATACTAATATTATAAATGCAAAAATAACTCGTCTGTCTGTAACGTGATAACGGCCAAACTGCTAAACCAATTGTGATGAAATTGTATGTAGAGATACTTGAGGAGGCTACTTTTTTCTCTAATTTTTATTTTTATATCAGAAATTTCATTGTTTAACGAAAAGGCCACCGTAAAATCAAAACAGCTCACGCGAGTAAAGCCGCGAGCGGGTAACTTGTATTATATATATTGCGGTGTTACATTATCATATTCAAAATTTATTAAGAAAAGAAAAACTTTTGAGTTACTTGCCGGCTCTTCCTTGTAAATTTCAAATACACGGAAATATGTGAAAGCGACATATTTGTGATAAGATTTTTATCTCGTATAATATTAAATTGAAAAATTTATATAAAATATAATTCAAGTAGATTTTAATAATTTTGTAAAACCAAACAATTGAGTACAAAAGGCAAAAAGGGTAAAAGTAGGCCATGTAGCTTGCAAATTTTATTAACAAGTTGAAGTTGCTTTACAATTATATTATCCAAGGTCTTTATGACAACTTGTTTTATAATACAAAGTTATTAAGTTATATTTAGTTCTTCATTAAACAGTATAATTATATTAAAAAACTGTACGGCTTTAGAAGCTTTACGCTTTTAACCGCATATCAAAGTAGACTAAAAGAACCTTACAATGGCAGTCTTAAGTACTTACCGAAATGGGATTCAAACCTAAAACCATTGGTGAGTGAGGCACCGTAGATTCTAACTCCGCGACGACGTAATTAGCTTATAGAAATTTATTATCGAACTTTAACGTAACAAAAACAAAGTGTATAATAAATTGCCATCATTACAAGTGGTAGCTTAAGCGTTAGAAAAGCTAAAGTGATATCTTCAATCTTAATATCGTATTAACTTTTTGTATACTATAATGTATTGTAAATTTTCTTATTTATAATGAAAACTACTAAACTACATTGATTTTATATGCAAATACTATGTATTTTTTTATAGTGTTATTGACACACTTAGGAATGAGAAACATATATTTAGAAAACGTATAAAAATTAGAACGCAGAAGGATGTGAACCTGCGCCTCTTGAAAACTGTTCAAGAGAAGTGTTTTTTATGTAAATAATAGTTGAAATTAGAGTTGAAATTGATGATATTAGTAAGTCTTTAAGTAAATTTTGTATTATCATTATGTATTATATTTAGTGCCAAAACAGGAATAGCCTAGTATAGAGATCTATAAGAGTTCATGACCTATATAAATTAAACAAAATATCCCATTGGTTTAAATTTTCTTGAAAGAATTAGAAACTTAACCCAAAAATCTATTCAATGTAATCTAAACTTTTTTTATTTATTCATCTACCCGAATTAGAGCTTAACGCCACGGTTTGTCAACAACAATCAGCGCTTACTGTCTTACCTACCTCTTCATTTTTGATTATATGTAAATAAATGAACAATCTATTATATTAAAAAATATATAATAACTTCAATTTCAAACAAATTAGCTAAGTATTATTTTTATTAACTCTACCTTAATCTAGTATAAGAAAACTTAGCAAAGCCATTTTCACTTAAATCTTGATATCTGATCCCTATCTTAAAAGCATTAAAGCTTGATAAATAATTAACAGTTTTGATATAAATACGAACAGACGGACAAATTATAAATTGTTATGTTCAATCAAGTACATCACATCTGATGCTATCAACAATAATGGTGAAATGGTCGGAATAATGACCACACTTTCTACTCGTGAAAGTAATCTTGGGCTAAGTTATGTTTTTATTTCCATGGACCGGCTATGGCTGTTTGTGAGAACAAAAAGGCTGCGTTCGATACATTAGAAATCTGTTATAAAACTATTAATTGTTAGAAGTTCTAATGACTGTTTTTGAAATAATAGAGATAAGTATTTCAACATTTTTAAAGTGCTATTCACACACTTAGGAAATTGAAAAAAACTGTAAGCGCTTGAGTTTTCGTGGCGTTTAAATTTTTATACGTTTTCTAATAATGTTTTTCAAGACATATAAGTTATTTATTTTTTAATTTTTTTAAGCTTCATGCTTTTTCCCGCGCAGCAGTGTAGGCAGAGAGAACCTACTGTCAAGACACTCCGTTCTCTTTCCGCTAGAATCCGCTACATTGTGTTAAGTGCCGGAACTCAACGCCTCCCTTTGTCTAGAGCAAAGAAATGAAAATAATTTATATATAATCCCCTGAGCGAGAATCGAGCCCACAACCATCGCTACTCATCCTAATGCGCCACGATAAATATATAAAAAGAAATGTACTAAAATATAATTATTAAAGTTAAAAGTCAGTGTACGGTTTTCAATAATATCAAAACAATTTTGATCCGATTTGTTCATTTTCGAATTTTCGATTGATCAAGAAAATTCTTGCATTGATAAATAGAACATGTGAAGTTTATAAAAGGATATTACAATATACCCAAGCGGGATTTGAACCAGCAAACTTCGCGTGTAATGATGCTTCAAATTTATGTTTAGAAATAATTTCTTTATAACCCGCTAATTGTTTATTGTGAGTGATCGCGTGTATAAGTTGGTTGGTTGGTTGGTACATCATTGATTGAACTAGATAGGATTGACTCATGATACAGTGTTTACTTAAGAAATTTCATATAATACAAGAAATATTATTTATTATAGCCACATAGCTGGGTACGCAGAGAATATAGTGTGAAGGTGCTCTTATCTTACCAGAGTGGGGAATTGAAAATCATTTAAAAATAATAATTTTCTCGGGTATGTATCGAACCCACGAACGTCACGTTTACACACAAACTCTAACCCACTGCGTCACCATGACTTCAGAAATGTATTACTTTAAAACACATCAATTACAATCATTTTACTATAACATGCCAGAATCGAACAGAGGAGGTCGAACTCACAATTTCGTACAGTCAGTTAATTGTCAACAGCACTACACTACGATATTTGCACAATTTAATATGAAAAATATGTATTTTTTGTAAAGAATATATATATATATATTCTTTACAAAAAATACATATTTTTCATAAAAACTTTACAATATATATATATAATAGACAACTCGTCACTCATCACGATCACTTTACAATTTTTACCACGCAAAATATGACAAATGCGTGTAATTTTGGTTTCATACACATAAACTTAGTGTATTTGTCAATTTAATTTTTATTGTACAAATTATGGGCCAATACCCATACTAAAAAATACTTTCGTTATGTTAATAATTGACAAACCAATAACGCTAACTGATTCGCACAGTAAATGAAAAATCATTATGAAACTGATTGCATATAAAACTGTTATACAAAGTAACTGTGCAGCCACGAATCTGATGTATTGGATATACGTAGGTCTTATGCACATTGAGCCAAACTGACAAGGACAATTTTAACATTTGTCTTAATTAAATTCATATACGTTACTGTTAGGTTATATTAGGTTAATTACTTAATAATCTGATACGAGTATATATTGAAGATTAAAAATGCAGGAATTTTTTTTCACACAAAAACACGCTTTTATTAGTTTCACTTGTGTTAATGTAAAAAAAATTACATTACGTTGCATTAAAACCTCCTTCCTGTTACGGTTCGATTTGTCGTGTCCGAATCCACTAACAAAACTTTATTTTCGTATAATGAACCGGATCTAGGATGACAAGAAGATACTTCAAGATGTGTTTTATTTTTTTTTATTTTAAATCAATTATTTAAATTATGTACAAAAACCTATACATTTTCAAAAGACAAGCAAGTCCTAATTTAAATAAAAATAAACTTTCCATTTACCTATTAGTAAAAGGAAACAGGTATAATTAAGTTGCTATAAAAATATACTTGAAAGAATATTTTTCAAGGTCCATCGCATTTGATCCAAGTGATTCTTGGTGTGAGTAATAGCGTTTTTTCTCAATTTTATATTGAACATATTTAGAAAAACTGTTAAATGTTTTCATTTACAGTAAATCTGGTATTTTCTTACAAATTAATATAAATAGGTGTAACCTCTTACCCTTACTTTACCTAATATTTATGTATTTCATGTAGTATTCATTTATGTAAACTACTTAACTCGGTTGCTACTTAATGAAGTTTGAGAGATTCATAAATTAAAAAAAAAAAAATTGTCATATTAAATAACAAGTGAATAACGAAGTACTGTAACACTAGATTCTTGCAAGAAATATATATTTTACTAATATATATATATTTTTAATTTGAATAAGGCCACCTTGGTGCAGTGGAAGGCAGCATTTGATCACCACTCCCCCCGAGATAAAGACAATAAATAAGTTATTTTTTGGCAAGGCAAAATGCGGCGTTGGTTTCCACCACTCGAAATGCAATGTCTCGATTTTGGACATCTAATGCAGAACGGAGTGTCTTGACACTAGATTCTCTCAACCAACAAAACGAAATCAAGTCTATTACAAAAAATATATACAATACGATTTAATAATTGAATTTATATACAATTTCATTTATTAAACTCACGCCTACAGTGTGATCATACCCGATAGCAGCAAATGGAGCGAGCGATGTTGACACTGCGTCTATACTTGTTGTAAATGTCAACCGAAGTGCAGACTTACCTGTAAATAAAATGTTGTTTTTATAAATTGTATTTTAGTGAATGTATTATAAATAAATATAAATTTTAATAAAATATATAGTTTCATAAAATATATATATATTTGTTATACCTATGAGTGTTTAGTCCAAGCATTTTTATGTTACTTTGCAAAATTTTGAGAAAACACAGCTTCACTTAGCTTCAGTAGTCAAAGAGGATCTACAGATAACAACTGTCAAGACATTCTGTTACAAATTCGAGACTGAGTGTTGAGTGGCGGAACCCAACGCCACAATTGGTTGGACTTTTATCAGAGATGAAAAAGATAAAATATTACATAAAAATGCTTTAAGAAATTAAATAAATGTAATATGTACGTGTATAAGTGAACGGGTAGTTCAAATATCAGTTCACGTTATAATATAAGAATCTCATACTGCTATTTATAGTTACACATTTTTTTTCTCTTATAGAACGGTATTCAGAGAGAACGCAGTATTAATACACTCCGCTCTCCGTTTTCCGCCCGAATTCTAGACAAGGTCAATGGTGTAACTTAACGTTTCGACCTACTAGAGCGAGAGAATCAAAATAAAATAAATATTATGATTCCCTCGAGTGTGGATCGAACCTATCACATATACTGTCAGACGCTGTCCACTACGCCATGACGGCCTCCAACAACAATATATGTTGTTGAAAAAAATACCTACGAAAATACCTATTTTTATAGTAAATGCGGAAAACAAACCAGTGGTTAGCAAAGTGTTTCTGCTATATTTCTTAATTCCAGCGTTAGTTCCTTTACATAACTATGATATAATGTACTGTTATTGACATTTGCACTGAGCATAATTGCGGTGTTACATAAAACTGTTACATCGCCTATATTGGTGAGAACTTGATGTAAGAAGATTTTTAAATTCCATAAATGCATATAAACGTGTATAAATACATGTAAAATTTTGAAAAAGCGGGATTTGAACGCCTTTTGGATGAGAAAGAGTTCTAAGTTAAGTTATTCGTTTAAAACCACAAAAATCAACGTAAGAGCAATTTCTGTATTTAAAGTTAACAAAAGTTTTATTTAGCGTTTTTGTTAGCTTTTGATACAGAATTTTCAGTATATTGGAAATCAATAAAAATAAATTCAATAAAAAGCTCAGAAGTTAACAAAAATGTATGAAAAAGCTTTTGAAATGCAAATGCAAATACTTTTTTTCTACAAAAAATATACATTATTTTAAACATTTATAAAATGTCAAAATATTGAAAACGTCCAATTTGATCATCATTATCTTGTTTTCCCCATTCAAGTGTAATTTGCAAAGGGCCTACTTTTAACCGCTTGCGGAATTTACTTTCACTTTACGAGTTATTACTACCGTATAAAATATATATGACATATACATATATATATAAGAGATATATCACTTACGTTCTTTTCTGACACTCAGCGTATAATTCAATTTGATATAATTAATGAGTTTCTATTTACAAATAATTTCTTTTGTCGTATTACATCTCTTCCATAGAATACAAGTGGCATAAATCAAACTTGTTTTTTTTCCCTACAAACAGATTATTTTTAGTTATATCACTCTTGTTCAAAGTTAGTTATTAAACATTATTGAATAAGTATTCGCAAAAATTACTTGAAATAGATTTATAAAAGTAGATCAATTTTTTATGTGCTTTCTCCGAGAGAAGATTCTCCGCATTCCGAAGTGAATCTAGACAAGATTATATTATGATTTAAGTATCTACGCTTAGCTTTAAAAATTCTTTAAAAAGTGCATTGTATATGAAAATTAGAACACATTTTCTACAATGTTTTTCAGGTTCACGGTTTTCCCACATAGCAATGTAGTCAGAGAAAACCTTGTGTCAAAACTCTTCGTTTTCAACTTTCCGCCCAAATTCGAGATATTAGGTGTTGAGTGGTGGAGCTCAACGCCGTGCACTATTTAAAGTACTGGAGCGGAGAAATGAAAATATTTGAAATATAACATTCATAATATTTTAAATATAAAATATTTTAAATATACCCCAAATGGCAATTGAACCCATAACTTATCACGTTTACAGTCAGGCGCGTTTAATGTCCCACTGGCGACGGCGCCACCATGGTTCTATATATGGCGCTATATAGCTAACTAAGCTATTACTTTTAAAACCACAGCGATATCTTAATTCAATTGTTTCAACATAATTTCATATTTTAATCTTCGTAATAAGACTTTCAATTATTGTAATATATTTTAGTAATTTAAGAATTTCGTACGAGATTATGTTTTCGCATTAACTTAAAATTCTCATTGCGTTATTCCCACGGCTAGACTATACTTTACGCGCGGCTGCACTCGCATCGGAATGCGTTGCAAGATCATAATTACCACATAATTGTTAAATAATATTATGAAGGAAAAAATTGTTAACAATCCGAGCGTGAATTTTGTGTTAAGATTACAACTCGGGTTACGCTTAGAGGAAGCTTTTCGTAATGTTTTACATGAATTTCTAGGTCAAATACAATAGCTAATGTATAGTAATCTAGATTTTTAAGAAGATTATTGAAATTGACGTGATAAATATTGTTCAAGAAATATTTAAGATTATTTTTAACATTTTTTTAAGTGCTAATCACACACTTAGGTAATTTAATATGTTTTTAAATTTAGAAAACGTATAAATTTTTTAACGCAGCGGGATTCGAACCCGCGCCTGTTGGAAAACTACCAAGCACTGTTACCGCTAAGCTTAACGCATTTTTTATACGTTTTCTAAGAATATGTTTTTCAATTTAAGATTAATTCGATAAAACTAAAACTTTGAGTACCTACCGAGTCTATTTAATTCTCAATATTACAGACTCTCCACATCGGGCTGTATATGCCTTCTGTACGGTAAAAAACGTGATGCGCTTTAAAAGTGCATGTAATTTTTTTAACAAAATAGACTATAAACTAAGTTTTCTAGTCGAAGAAAGGAAAATTTATCTACAACTTGTTATTTATGTATATTTTTCGGCTTCAACTTTTTTCTCAGAAGTTCTGTAGTCAGAGAGAACTATTGTGAAGTTACTCCGTTCTCCACATTTCGCCCCCGAATTCGAGGCGTTGTGTCGATTGGTGGAATAGGAGCGTGCGCGTTTTTGACTTGAGCGAACAAATGAAAATAATTTAAATATAAACATTCCTCCGAGTGGGGATCGAACCCACAACCATCGCCTTTACAGCCAGACGTTGTCCCATTATTTATACTTATTCGTATACTGTTGACAGAGTGGTCATGGTCAATGTGGTGATTAAAATCGGAGGGGCAGATATTCCTCACTGTACGATGTCTCGTCATCTTTCCCATTGGGAGCCTTCTTCGTGGTCTAATGCCTTCGACTTTGCCTTGGACCACAAGACGTTCAATTGTCATGACTTCGCCCCTACTAGATAACTGATATTCGAAAAAATCTTGTAACTTATTTCCAAAACACACCAATAATGTTTGATAACGGAAGTAAAATATTCTAAAATTCATCTACGTATAACAAGTCAATTACGAGAATACGAGTTTCTAAGGACATAATACGAAAGTCAATCGACATTGACATTTTTTCCGTGATATATATGAATAAATACCGCCGTTACATAACCGTTTAAATTATAATTTAATTATTTTTATTACAGTAGAAGGTTGTCTAAGAATTTAAGACACCTATCGGGTATTTTATATGCTTCGAGACGCAAGGACGTTCGTACATGCAATTGTATGAAAAAGTGTTAAGTATTTCCTTAATTTAAAAACGCTTAAGTTTCAATGGAGTTTTTATATGTATGTAAGAAAAAAAAGTAGTTACAAATTCCTCTGTTGATATAAGGAATATCAAGCGAAACATATTTTTATTCCCCAAACAGAGAATTTGGTGTTGAAACACTCCGTTCTCCACTTTCTGTCCAATTTCGGAACATTGTAAGTTGAGAACCGGAACTTATTACCTCGGATTGTTTTACCAGACCGGTAAAGTGTGTATAATTTGAGTATACTGATTCACCTGATTGGAGATCAAATCCACGAACTCTGTTTGTATATTTAGATATAATGACGTCGTTCTTATATATATAAATATGTATAATATAATATTGAATTTTTACTTAAAATAACTTTAACAAACCTCTCTTAAAACAATGTACTTAATATAACATGAATTTCATCCTAATCGTTGAGAGAAGCGCTAAACATAAACGCCCCAATAGCTTTCTGGGCTACAATTTATGGTACAAAAAAACATCTTATAGTAACCCTAACTTCTAAACGAAACTTAAAGCTATATAATTTGTCAATATGTAGATGCTATATAATAGGTTTTTGTCATCTGCAGCATATTTTTTTTACCTCATGTAAAAAATAAATATATTTTCTACAATAACTAATCTCTTTTTGATTCAACCGAGACATTTTCATTTCTAAGTATCTTCAGTAAGATAACTACATTATTCTTAAATCCATCTAATTTTTCTAATTAATGAGGTATTAGATGGGAGACACACGTGGCTAAACTCAACGCCGTGCTTTGTCTTGTTGGAGCAGAAATGAAATATAAAAATAAATGAAGCACAATCTACCTACCGAGTGAGGATTGAACAAAAAACCGTTACGTTTACATACACTTGCCATCTCACAATGTCCTCAAATCTATATCTAATAAAAATATTAATCTACATATTTATAATAAAAATGTAACTAATGGTGTCTGTACATGGAAGATGGATGGAAGATATATAAGAAAAAATATTATTGGGCGCATTTATCAATCAAATAGATTATAGAAGAATGTTTGTTAATTTTTATTTCCGTTTGTGCGATCGTGCACGTTAATCTCAGAAATGGCTGAGTCGATTTAAGTGCAGTTTTCTCTATTGTATTACAAAATACAATAGATAAAACTGCATTTAAATCAGTCGCAATCGCAGCTAGAGTTAGCATTTAGTGTTTTTTTTTTATTTCAAACAGTTCATAAAAGATTGTAATTTAAATCGAAACGCGGGCGAGTAAATAAACTAAATAGTAAGTTATAGTCGAGTAGCTTACGCAGGCGAAGCCACGAGCGGGTCGCTAGTCATATTAATATATTTATATACGAAAATTTTCACATGAACGCTTGAAGAGCTTCCTACACTACTAGGAAGTGGACCGTACAGACGTGGCCATTGGACATGTCACTTTCTATACAAACATTTTTAAGTAGTCGGCCTCAAGACAAGTTTTAAAAAGGTTGTTCTTGACAAGACTCGATTAAAATTCACTTCATTTCTTTTTTTGTGAAAAATATACTATTTCATAAATTATTTATGGTTAATTTCGGTCCTTTTGTAATTTATTTTGTAACGTTTATTTAAAGAAAGTAGTTGATTCAAATCATAATAAAATAAATATTACAATATTACACACAATACTATGTGTTTGAAATACACTTTTAAATAAAGGGACTTACATGTTGCTGGGCAACGCGTATTTTACGCGTCTGTGAAATTTATTATTGGCAGTTATATTGCTAAATAACAAGAAATTGTAAATGAAAAAGAATTATCACTAGAGAGAGAGCTCTCTACAAAAAATGTTGTAGTAAGCATATAACAATTTCGACGCAGCCGGATGTAGAAAACATGGCTTAGCGGTCAGAGTGCTTGAACGGTTTCCAAGAGGCACCGGGTTCGAATTCCGCTACGATCAAATATTTATACGCTTTCTAAAAATGTTTCTCAATTTCCTAAGTGCGTGAATAACACTTTAAAATGTTATAAATGATAATATTTATTTAAAAGCTTCACGCTTTTTCCCGCCCAGCATTACAAAGTGTAGGCAGAGAGAACCTAGTGTCGAGATACTCCGTTCCTTATTTGTGCTTAAAAGCTACCGCCTATTGCTTAAAATAATATGGCATATTACAAACGTATTTATACTTTTATCGTCCTTATACCTTTTTCGTTTAATTAATTAATTCAACAACTATTCGTGTATATAGTTACGGAACGCGAACATGCACTTCTTGATTGACGAAATAAAATCAAAATTTTACACTTGTTCCGGCACAGCCTATCTTAGACACAGAGAACCTAGTGTCAATACACTCCGTTTTCCAATTTCCACTTGAAATCGAGATATTGTATGTTGGGTTGCGGAACTAAACGCCGCGTTTTATCTTACCAGAGCTTGAAAATAATTCAAATATAATCATTTTTCAGAGTAAGCATTGAACCCACAGCCAATTAGATATAAATTAAATATACCTAAAATTAAGATTAAAGAGTATTTATTTCCCAAAAGATTTAAATTTACTTATACGAGATAATTGTGTATACGTTACGTGTATATTGTGAATATGGTAAAATTTACATGGAATTGGAATGTTAAACAGAAGTTCCCAATAACTTGGAACCTTTCGTCTATAGTTGCCCAAGAGCCGCCATCCCACGTGAAACACGGAAGGCGAAATTATGTAAATTCTAATACCATTAACTTCAAATGTACATAATATCCGTATCGTGTTACCACAGATAATAGGTTATTTGCCTTATCTCGTACATAGTAATTGTGTGTAACACATTACTTATATATAATTAACTTAAGCTAATTTTTACACTACAATTCATTTTGCATATTTTCCTATAAATATGCAACTAATTTAATTGAACTCTTAAGCATTTATGACTTAAATTATAAATTGGCATAATGTGGATGGAAATTCGAGTCGATGGCTGTGAGTTCGATTCTCAAAATAACGCTCCAAGGATATATAAAGCCGTTTTCCTGCTATGTTGAAAAAAATATATAAAAGAGGAATTTAACAATAAATTCTTTTTAACGCCATCGTGGGGCACTGGGACGAGTCTGAACCACGATGGTTGTAGGTTAAATCTCTTTAAAAAATTGATTATATATAGTTTCTCTGCTCTGGTAAAATAAAACGACGATCAGAGTGTTTTGACACTAACTCTCTGACAACCCCCTATGGAGGAAGACATTAAGGAATTATCCATATCAAATAAGGTATGCAAAACCAAAATATCTATAAAGATATTATAATCTCATATAGCCTTAGAATTATTTAATTAACTTATTTGTGTTTAAAAGCTACCGCCTATAGCTAAAAATGGTATGGCATATATTCCAAACGTCCTTATCGAGACCTTTATTAATTCAATAACTATTCGTGTATACAGTTACGGCGTCAAAACGTATACTTCCTGATTGACGGAATCAAATCAAAACTTTATAGAATCAATGTTTAATATCAACAGTTACTCTACTTCCGGTACAGTCTACCCTAGGCAGAGAGAACCTAGTGTCAAGACACTCCGTTTTCCACTTTCCACTCTAAATCAATAAGTGACAAAACTCAAGAACACGCTTTGCCTGTCCGCATTAATATGCGGAGAAATTATAAACATATATATGCAAAAACAAAATAAAGCTGCTTTTTAAACACATAATTGAACAGACATATGCATTAAAGTAAATGGCATAACGATGATAATGGAAGTTGTGCAATTGATTTGTAAGAGTTCCGGATATAAATTGGTCTATAATAATAGTGAAATGTTTGTCATTTCCTTTACTTGAAATTGAAATATACGTTTTTTAAATATATTCTTTCTGTATAAGAAAAATCTATGCTGTAATAGAACAGTTAAAAATTGTGTCCGTAGTTTGTTGTACATTGAAAATATTTGCGAGGAAACTATTTAGGTGGATTAAAAAACGAAATAGAATATGAATTTATGTTTTTAAGATTTTCGTCTGTCTGTCCGTTGTGAGTTTCAATGTGAACATGACACGGTATATATAAGCAGCACACTTTGAAATACACTTTTAAATAAAGTGACTAAAGCGACTTAAAACATTGAGTCAAAGTTCGCGCAAACAGAGTAGCGGCATCAACTACGTATCTGTCAATAATACAAAGTGATGAATCAAAAAGTTAATCACTGCTTAGAAATTTAGAAAAAGTATTAAAGAATAAAAATATATATTTTCAGTTTTGAGTTTTCAAAATTATTTACTATGAAACTATCGACCTAAGGCTCTATTTATTTACAAAGAGGGTATCATAGTGATATAACACTATTACCTTTTTTTGATATCTTATACATACGTACGTATGTACAAGGTGGGCCAAAAGAAGTCATCTGATGTGTTTGGCTCTAATTTTTTTTTGTAAATGAAAAACTTTTATTCAGTTTTTTGATTATTTTTACTTTGAACTTAGAACAAAACATATATTTAACAGAACCGAAAGTTTGTCATTTAGAAAAGCAAATGAGACCCATTGTCTAGCATCGGATGACTTCTTTTGGCCCACCTTGTATGTACGTGGGTATGTTTGTTTGTATCTATATACCATCTATATAATATCTTTATATTGAAAAAAATACAACTCTTCGGCCTATTGAAAGCAAAACACTCGTTAAACGTAACTTATAAATACTAAAAACGAAAATATTAATACGACTTCTAGATAAGTGATTGTTTCTCTTAAGAATGTAAGGACAAAGTTATTCAATGAGTTATAAATAATTTCTGTTATGCTCGCATATATTTTAATTTATTTACGATATATTTTAGTTGATACGAAATTATAAATGAAAAAAATCATAATTAAGAAAATGGAGCATACCATGGTGACTAGAGAGAATCTAGTGTCAAGACACTCAGCTCTCCATTTTCCATGTGGAGTGGCAAAACTCAACACTGCGCTTTGTGTTAGGGTCGAACTCACCATCAATTGTGTTTGTACTACTATAGTCTTAATATGACTGGAATGCCACTTAAGATAGCATGTAAGAATAGTATTATTATGTACATTTTTTTACTATATACTAACTATATTGGCCATAAAAATAGAAAAAAAAACGAGTTTACGATATAATATGAGTTTTGAAAGGATGATCGAATGTATTAATATGTAGTAATAATTTAGGGAAGAATGTTTGTTTAATATTTGTTTAAAGCTTTTGCTTAGTATTTTGAATTACAGCAACAAATTTTGAATTAAAGAAACAAGTTTATTTTGTCTAATTCGAAAAATACAGCCCAGGCAATCTATACACAAACATTTAAGTATGAATTTAATAACGATAATATCGCTTAATGAGATGTCTGTACTGTTGATTGACTTATGGCTGAATATCACGTTACTTTCTATTTTTTGATAACCGACGCTCGTTTCTTTAAATAATTTCTTATAAGATTACAATTTAATATTTGAATAAGTCAAAAGCGATTATTCACAAAATTAGGCAGAGCCGGTGCTGTGGTTAAACTAACAAGTGAATAAGTATTTTGTTTATCACGATCTTAAAACATTTATGGTTTTCAATCTTTCAATCGAAGATAAATTTTACAAGGATGGTTTCGAAATTCAAAACTTATATTGGGCGGCGTTTATTTCCGCCACGATTTCGTCTCGATTAAAGTTCAATTTGGGCCGAAAGTGCAGAACTAAGTGTCTTGCCACTAAGTTCTCTCTGACTACCGTGCTATGCGAGAAAAAGAGTGCAGCAGAAAAAAAGCTGTATACTAAAAATAACGTCACGCGCCCTTTAATAAAAATATCAAACCAATTTGATTACAGGTCTCTCAGGTAAATAGAACCAAAAAAATTTAGAAAGTTACCTAATAATATATAATCATGGTATTATGAACCTTACATATTCATGTCTAGAGTTCTATTGACTAACGCGTGTGAATCTCTTGTAGACACTCGAATAAACTTGTTTGACCTTTCATTCGTTTTGTGAAAGTGGTAAAACTTGGATACATCGATAGCTATTTCTATGATGTATTTTGAATATAATTTTGCGTGAAGCGAACATTGAACCTATCTTCAGTTTAGTGTAAGGCTTAGTTCATTTTATCTTGAATTGTATGGTTTTTGTCTATAAATATAAAAAAAAAATTATATGCCATATAGCTATCGCGACGCAGAGGGACAGTGTTGCGTCTGACTATAAACACAATTGGTAGTGGGTTCGATGCCCAATCGGAGGAAGGATTATATTTAAGTTATTTTCATTTCTCCGCTCTGATTAAACAAATTGTGGCGTTGAATTCAGCCATTGAAAATGTAATGTCTCAAATTCGAGGGAGGCATAGAGTTCAATATGACTGCAAAAAAAAGGAGGGTGCAAGTACTAAACAAAATTAATTTCATGTTTAAAATCTACATATATATGAAACTTCAACATAGGTATAAATAAGTCCAACATGAATAAGTAAAATAGAATAGTAACCTCATTGCTTTCCTGTTTAACCAAAAGTGTGTTAGTTAGACATCAATAAAATAAATCTTATGAACTGTCGGTTCTGATTCGTTTAAACTGTTAATTAATGAAAATGATCGCAGGAAAGAACGTTATTACTGCATTTTAACATCCTCAGTAACATTTTGATACAACAGATAGATGGTACTTTTAACAAATTGTTTTTTATATTTTGTTATTATTTATATATATATAATATATAGTATATAACAATATACTAAACAATTCATCTATATAAAAAATAGTTACACAAAAATTACTTGTTTCTAAAATTACAGTTCAAATATTAAATTAAAAATAGGCGAATTGAGAGATTATTAATTATGTTATGAAAATTGTTAATCATGAAAAATTTGAGATAATAACAAATTAGTAATTTGATATTGTAAAATTCTTAAATTCTTCGAATTTCATTCAGTTGAGTCCTGCTACTTCACATGCAATCTTGTATTCAGGCTGAAAGCGGAGAACGAGGTGTCTATTTATTTTAATTTCTTCGCTCTGGTATTTGAGTTAAGTTCCACCAATCAACATATAATGTTTTGAAATCTGGCGGAAAGTGGAGAATGGAGTGTCAAGATATTAACGAGTGTCTCTCTCTGCCTGCCTGTTATGCATCAAAAAACTATTAATAGAAACCTATCATAATGAACCATAGAAATATGGCTTTGACTGTACACAGAATTGGAAAGTACATAGAGATTTCAGGTCATGACAGTATAAGTCAATAATTAACTGTTCATTATACAATTACACTAATATTAAGTGCATTTCGTAAATACGGCGGCGGTGTTATGAAAAGTTTTGATTGACTTACATCTACTAATCTATTACTTCAGTCCTTATTTTGTAATAACAATTATATTAGTATAAAAAGAATGAAATCACTTTTCAAATATTGACTTAAAAAGCCTACACTTGTGACCGAAGTGTTAAGTCACGTGGATCGCAATTGACGCAAACTGCTTCGTGCTCTCAAGAGATAGGTATCAGCAGGGTGAATCCAAGAAATACTGAGGAGTTTCTTTTTTATCTATACAATTTTTTATTTAATGTACTTCTAATTTATTTAAGAATGTCAGAACAACAATTTATTAAACTTATTTTTCTGTCAGTAACTCAGTAACAGAAAAAATATATATCTATTGATTGCTATAATGCAATGAGCAATTAAACATATCTATTATGAAAGCTTATTACGCAGAGCTTTCAAAATCAAGTGTATATTAAATAAGACGTATCAGGTTGTATTAAATCGTCAAACAATAGACGTGTATGAGTCTACCGCCACTCCCACTCGAGTGACCCAGTGAGGACAGGTTATGAAAAAAATTTGCTAATAAGCTATTCATAATTTTGAATATTTAAACATGAGCATCATTGTAGTCTATGGTTGTAGATACAAGTGCTTATTGAGGGAATATTTGCTTTATTATTAGACCTGTTGACCCGTAAAATGCTCGTTGTCTTAGCAACGTGTGTCACTTTATGTAAAAGTGTATGTCATACTTAAGGCAGTGTGTGTAAGAATTGTTTTATTAATTTAAAGTGTTTTTGATTGTTTATTGTAGATAATATTGGCTTTGGGCACTTTTTTCCATAAATTGTATTAATAAAGTTTATTAGTTTGCCGAGTTACGATTTCGTGAAAAATGTTCGAAAGTTTTATCCCTAGTGGGGTAGTTATTTCTTTATCTAGATTTTTACTGAACGTAACTATAAATTAAAATGGAAAGATATAGAATATGGTTTTTACAAACTAACCCAAGAAGTAAAAGACTGTTTTAAATATAATTATTTTCCCAACTCAAATTTGAACTCAGCATCAATACGCTTAAAGTAATTTATTTAAACTATACCACTACGCCGTTTTAAACTAAACTCGGCCAGTTAACCATACCATAGTCGTAATTTAAAGCCAGTTTCGATTCACTGACCGTATTTTAAGCTCGATAGGGATATACCACTTGACTGTATCTTATAACAATTTTATAGAGTGTAAGATATTATTGAACTACTTATTCTAAAGTAATGTAAAGAAATAACTGTATATGTATGTAATACATAGAGAATATAATTTTAGGCTATCAATTTAAAAGCTACGTTTGGTATAAAAATTCGGAACTTATAGCTATATACGACTATAACAAAAAAATAATAATGTCTTTCAAGTTTTTTTTTTAGAATAGGATTCGTACCCACAACCCTTGTTTGCAGTCTAAACTGAGTCAAGAAGACGTCGTTAAATGTAAATTACACCTGCAAGTGATGAACACTTGCTGCGGTTAGTTTGTAGGTTAATATAAGCGTAACGTTTACTCGGCACTGTTATTTAGATCTTAATGATTTATTTTCGTAATATTTCTACGGTAGGCACTTGCCGCTTTGATTTAGCGACTGGTTTGTAGAACGTCGCGTTTACTGTATTAAATTATATAGTACTTTATATAATAGATTTAGATTAATTATATTTCATTTATGGAAGGGCAGCTAATTGCAAGAACTGGAGTCTTTCTTTCAGACTAACCTACTCCAGCGTAGTGCCTCTACACTAAAGTCTCTATGAGTGTTATCGAAACACAAGGTGTTTCGATAACACTATTAAAGTCTTTATAAAGGATAAAGACTTTAATATGCCCGTAGTGTGTTATAGTAATCTTTACATATAATAATAATAAAAATTTAACTAATCACTGTCTGTACATGGAAGATATACGAAAAAATACATTATTAGGGGCATTTATCAATATAATAGAACACAAAACAATGTTTTTATCTATCTTTTCTGTTTGTCTGTGTGTCTGTTTGTCTGTTTGCTTGTGTACGCAAATCTCAGAAACGACTAAACCGATTTAAATGCAAATTTGACTATTGTATTATGGTAAGCGTCCCTTCGTCCATTTATTTTATTTCAATTAGTTCATGAAAAAAAAAAGTAACAGCCATTTAAATTATAAATTTAAGCAAAGTTTATGATTTAAGTAAGAACACGGAAGGGCAAAAATAGAAATAGTTTTTCATGTTTTCTTTACGCAGGCGAAGCCTCGGGCGGGTCACTAGTGAAACATATAACTCTACATTTAAGGATAAAATTTTAAAAAGATATTATTAATCTATAAATTACTTTTATTTAACAGAAATGAATAGTGTGAGAAGTGATACAGTATATAGTCCATAGATACGAACCCGGGGTCGATTAAACTTATAATAATTAAGTTATTTAAAATAAAAAAAAATCAAAAGTTAATTATTTAACTAAAAAAATTATTTAACAGATTGTCGTTGCGCAATGTGCGTCTTACTGTAAGCTCTATTGATTGTGAGTTCTATTTTCAGTAGAGATAATTATAATGTTTGATTTTTTTTTCCTTTTTTCCGCTACGGTAAGACAAAGCTCGGCGTTGAGTTCTGGCACTAAACACACAATATCTCGAATTCAGGCAGAAAGTGGAGAAATAGTAGTCTTGGCACTAGGTTCTATGTTATATTGAAAAATCAAAAACATTAGGTATATTTTGTTGTTCGCAGTAGGTCAAAATAAGATATGTCCATCTAATCAATTGATGTAAATAGATAGACAGTTCACTAAACGTATTGCAATACAGTCGTGATTTTTTTTAAATAATAAAATTTCTGACGCAACAAATGGTTTCACTTTTGAACTAGATGAGGTCGTGACTTGTTCGATCTAATAATACTGAAATAAAAAAGGCATATAAACAATTTAGATTAAATGAAATGAAATGTTGTAACGATCTTGTATATTAAAAATCATAATTATTTAACACACATAAATAGAAATTCAAAAATTCGAAACAAAAATATTACGTTTTTTCATACAAATAATACAATCAGAATAATATAAGTATAAACCAAAAAAAATGTCTAATAATATATAAAAGGAAAATGGTAAATGGCTCAGCCTACGCTGTGAGGCTCTTTAAAAAAAAAAACATACAAAAACATAATAAAACAAAAACAAAAAGGAGCAAATAATAAAACAGTAGTGACTCTATCACCTGCTTAGGAAAATTGTGCAAAGGAGTGTAAAATTTGGCATACTTAAAGTGCATAAGGAGATGGTCGGAGAGATTCTAGTGTCAAGACACTCTCATCTCTACTTTCCGTCTAAATTAAAGACATTGCTTGTTGAGTGGCGGCAATAAACGCCGCGCTTTCTTATTCACCAGGGCAAAGAAATAACTAAACTATGAATCGAACCTTGTGGGTTCGAACCCCAAAAAATCTATTATCGAATTTATATTCGATAAAGTCGATTCGATCTAAGTTTTTTTTTAATTGCTTAATTAGTCATCATATATTTTTAAAAAACCTATTATAATATTACCTTATAATGATAATTTAATATAATTAACATTAAATATAGCGTTTAATTTATTACAATATTAATATTAAGAGTTGAACAAGACAAGAATAATAGATACTTAGGTGACTTTGCAAGGTTAACTACAAATATATATAGATTTTCACCCACAACCAATGAAATGTTGAATAAAGTAAATTAAAATATTTGTAAAGTATAGAAGTAGGCTAGCTGCCTTCCAATGCGGATATAGCGGGTCTGGTCATATTTTATACACACCTAATACATATAGCATATTTTGTTAGATTTAAATGTTTTTGCATGTTACGAGTTATTGAAAAGAAATAATTTCACTACAGGTGCGGGCTTACATCCTGGTTAAGGTTATATATATGTATAAATATATATATATTTTAAAAATGTTAAATATTCTTTAGTGTTGTCATAAATTATATGTAAATGTTTTCTTTTAGTAAATGCGTATTAATACATATATACAGCTATATACGCCTAAAGTTGACGGCTAAACTAGGAGGCTGTAGCACGTTCAATAATGATAATTGAATAATCTCTATGAGCAGGCGGAGCCCATTGTCACTAGCAAAGTGGGTAGAGTGGTAGATGTGATAAGATGTGTAATTTTTAAACACGCAATTACTATTATGTGATAACATCCTCAATATTTTATAATTATTACATAACTTCAAAACTCTATATATAAAAAACATATATTTAGAAAACGTATAAAAATTTGAACGCAGCGGGATTTGAACTCGAGCCTCTTGAAAAATGTTAAATTTTTTTTCAATTTTCTGAGTGTGCGAATAACACTTTAAAAATAATGTTAAAAATACTCTATACATGAAATTAAAAAACAATTTAAAGAAAATTAAGCATTAACTTGTACAAAATATCTTTCAATTCAATTTAGTTTAACCGATTTACGTTTACAGCTTATTAAAATACGGCTACGGCTTCTAATATGAGACATGTATATATTAAATGCTATATTATAATAGGCATTTTATATGGCTGTTGAGCATATAATTTGCTGGACGGAAGAGCAGAGAGCGTATTTAGGTCTGCAATATATGAACAAAAAGAGATAATGTCAGATATAATACGCAATATCGTTAAACGTTCTAAAATAATGTTAATATTTACGTCTTCATTTCTAGATTAGGTAAAATTAAAACTGAATTCAAGTTGAAATATTTAAAAATTGTAATATAATTTACAAAAGTAGAGACTGATTTGATCTTGTTTAATACACTCCAGTCTCCATTTTCTACTTAAATAGCATCAATGACGAACTAAACTTAAAAACTTACATAATAATTTCTCCAAGAGAAATATCAATTCACGACCATCACGACTATGCCACGACGGTGTTACTAAAATTCAATATATCTATAAGTATTCTAAGTATAAAAGCTATATAAATAATGTAAGACTAATGTAATCTTGGGTGGAAGATACTGCGATGCCATTTAGCGGTGACCGTTCACTTCGCTTTTGCAAATTATTGCCTCATAGGCGCTGATTTATACAGCGTCGTTAGAGCTCAATAATTTCTCAATATAATAGTTCAAGCATTTTTAACACATAATGTCATCTACCTGTAAATGATTGTAAGAAGACTTGAACTGAAGTATTAAGAAATGTAGGTTTTGTAATAATATTAATCTCTTGATAGGGATTTCGCTATCGATTTATCAATTTAATTCCTATTAGAAATGATGGCAAATTAATAGTTGTATTCATGTCAGAAGTTTGTATTGTATCCATACTATAATGAAAGTACTTATAAGATAAAAAAAATCATTGAAATATAATTTATTTTGAAAAATAAATTATAAAACAATTGTACACTATATACTAGCATTACCTAGAATACATTATAAAAACTAGTAAACCAAAAGTAACTCAAAATCAGTTAAAAATAATCTATTTTTAAAATAATTTGTATAAAGATTGGTTTTTCAAAATGATCAAAACGCTGAAACACAAGAGTTTCGGAGTTGAGATTTTGAGACGGTTGGAAACATTACATGTATTTATGCTGCAATTAAAAAGAGATTTAACCTTTTAGATTAAGAAATGATACCTCATAGGAATGCCGCTTTTACAATACAATAATTACAGTAATTATCATTAATTTTGACCATTACCACAATTTGAATTGCATAAAATTTGACATTTGTGGCAAAATTCGTATTATGTAATAAGCGGTTATTCATACATTAATATATAGTGAAGAAATTACTTACGAAACAAGTGTTTCAAGGAAAAAACAATTTTAATTTTAATAATAACTTTTTGGGGTTTTTTAAAAACACCACGGTACATTTCGTCATTACAAGAATAAAACTATGCTTATACGAAAATGGTTCTACATAAATTTTAAATTAATGGATTTAAAATATTCGTTTTTTTTTATTTATTTCTTGTACAAAATAATCCTACTCTACTATAAATCTTATATAACATTAAATTATATTCAATATTTCTAAATTACAACCATGAAACTACCTCTATATACATAAAGAGCTCTATGAACGCGTTGATGTCTTCTACACTCGGAGCTTTCGCGATCATTCCGAAGTCATTAAATAAGAAATTTATTGTGAAGTCCTACATTTGATTTTAATGTCCATATAAAATATAACTACCTTACCTTATTTCGGCTCGACAAAGATAGCAACTTCTCTATGAAATATAAATGAATAATTTACGAAAAAACAACGAAAATTAATTGTACGAGAATATTTATAATTTAAAAAAATATCCATCGAATTGTAAGTAGTTACATATATTGACTACAAATTATTTTATAATAAACATTCTTTTTCCTATATAACATGTGTCCACAGCAAAAATCATGAATCAACTGATATTTTAAATTCAATTTTACAAACAACATCAGGTATAGTATATAAAACAGAATAATATAAAGAATTAAATGGCATTTGACTTACCTTGACATCTCGCAAAACACAGGAGGACGATAAAAAAACAAAAAACACCCGCCATTTTAGCACAAACACATCTGGGCTGCAGCATTTCACTCACACTATCATAATAGTTCTCTATGTATAGTAAGATTTTTTTTTATATTATGTTATATTTGCACAGCACAGAATTACTTTTGATTCATTGTAAGACGTTTCGCGATGACGTTCGGTGCTCGACTGAGCTGAAATGTTCGAACGGCTGCGCGTGCGCAACTCACCTTCTATACAGTGGATCGAAACTTTTTTAACATGAAAGCTCTTCTATTTATTTACCTCAACAAATTGTACGTAAACTACTTGTATTTGTTAAATTTCACCTAAATTAAACTTATCATATCTTTAAGATACTTTCAAATAGAATTATCGAAAGATTATGTAGCAAAAGTCTTATTAATTTTCACTAAAATTATGATATCAATATTTAATTGCACTGAGACAAGTATTTCTAATTTCTTACAAAAAAAGTATTTCTTATCAAAACAGTTGGTTACCTCTGGCAACCACTTCACTTTCAAACCCGGTCGCGGCGGGCACTCGTACACACGGAACTATTAAACAAGTATACTAAGATAGTAAACCTCTTATTTTCTTAAGGTATAGTAATGTACTCAATTATTTTGCCTACTCCACTAAAGTAAGTTCATCTTTCTGTCGTGAGAAATATTTATTTAGTAGATTATTTACACTTCGTTAACTTTGTTGATTAAAAGCTTGGCATATTAATTAATATAATCGCGATCGTGCGAAGATGTGAATTATATATAATGGCATTAACCATAACGTGTGCTTTTTCTAAATGGTTAAAACAAGTATTTTTCACATATAATAATTAGAAAAACAAATAAAAAACACTAGTCGGTGCCCACAATATCGCTCGCAAAGACGTTACGATTTCTTAGTTCATTTTATTCCTTTCAAGGGGTAAAAGGAACCAACGCTCTAAAATTTCAATTGGATTTGGGTCTGTTCTGAGACTTAAGTTCTAGATTTTTTCTTTTCTTGCAGGAACCTATGAAAATATACTCCAATTATTCCTTTACACTCCTTAAGGGACTAACAAGCTTTCTCCACGCAGTCTGTGCATTGTCAGTCTCAGTGCGTAATGAAAGAGTTTTATATAAATAAATAGGTTTATTACAATGGTAAATTAAATACATATATGTATGTGGGTATTTATAAAAAGTAAAAATGCTGCAAGAATCTGCACGCAATACTTTCAACGAAAGAAAAGTAGAGCATAGAGTGAATTGACACTACGTTTTTTCTACTCGTAGTGGAAAATATGCTCAAGATGCGTGTCAATAAAAAAAATCGGTAATGTAGTGTGGACGGCAAACAGTGGAAGGTAGACTAATTATTTATTATTTTATCTTATAATGTAAATAGTACAGGATTTCTTGACGCAGTGTGGGTAGGTGGTGGTGGGTTTCGAGCCCCACTCAGGGATTTCCCTGATTTTTGATGATTATATTCGTATTATTTGAATTTCTCCGCATTGGTAAAGCAAAACGCGTCGTTGAGTTTTAGGCTATCCCATGGCACCACAATTAGTTACGCCACTTAGATAACTAACTCTATGCTGGTTTATTTTACGTTATATGGCAAATAGTATATAAAGGCTAATAAATTAAACTTAGCTAGTATATCCTTAAGTCTTTGAAAGTAGGAGTAAATTGATTACATTTTTATCAAATCATAACCTTATTGAGGCCATCAAAAATTAATTTCATAAATATTTAATTGCTTGATATTGTCATGTTCAATATAAAGAATATGCGAGTATCTTTGTGAAAATAATGTGTAGAAAGTGGGATTTTATATTTTTAAATAGTAAACATCGTTGTAGTAGAAAAAATATGCAACTAAAATATGAATTTTTCATGTTCTTAGAAATAAATTACCTTGTTATACTACATAACTTGGCGCCCATTTATATCTCAATTATCTTGTCGGCAACGCCTAAGACCACACATATTCTTGGAAATGAACTTGGCTGTCGTTTTCACTATTATGTTTTTGGGATCCTTATTTCCTATAAGCCAAAACAGTTTCAGCCAATCTCGTTGATTATTAAATGCTAACAAGATATTATTTTTACTTTTATTATTATTTTATACTAATTACACTTAAACGGATAATGAGATAGCTTTATCTGCCGTTTAGATAAATTATCTGCGATAGTGGCGCAGTGGTACATTGTCTGACTTTAAATACGATTAGTTGTGAATCATTTCTCCGGTTTCGTATGTAAGACAAAGCACCGCGTTAAGTGTTGCCACTCAACACACAATACTTCGACTTCGGGAGAAAAGTGGAAAACGGAGTGTCTTGATACTAGGTCCTCTTTACCATTGCAAGAAAAGATCTGAAAGTTTTAAGTAAGGTTTTATGAAATATAATATTTTTTATTTACTTGCTAAGCTTCTTTAATGAATAAGAAATATATATTACCGTTGATTTTTAATTATTGTTGTATATATATTATTTCTTGCACTTAAAAAAACCAGCCATTTCACTTTACAGAAATTAAGTTACCAACGGTGGACTTATATCTAAAAGAGATTTCTTCCAGCCAACTGTGTAAGTGGGTTTGCTTATAATTTTTTTAAATATCCATATTTCAATTGCCATAAATAGTCTCGTTATTTATATCTAACAGAATGAACAATAACAATATGGTTAGGGAAAGTGCATTTTAACACGTTCTTATGAGCTGGACTTATATCTATGTATGAATATATATTATATGCAAAGTATTAAGACTTATAATAGTACTTATGTTAAAAGTGATGATTTCCTTAAAAAAAACCTATAGCGTAAAGATTTTTTACAGCGTATAGCCTACTAGAGTACAGCCTACATATATATATATACTCAATACAATACAAAAGCACCGGAAAGCATTTTTTTTTTAAATTGAGATTTTGAAAAGTTTTTTACGAAAGTTATTCGGATTTTGGCATAGCTTGACAGAAAGCCAATATCTATGCATATTTAGAACAATGTTCCCAAAAGCTGTCTCTCTGTATGTGATCGATTTTCTCAAAAACTACTGAACGGATTTATGTACGGTTTTTACCTAAATATAGTGCAAATCTTGAGGACAGTTTAATAATGCATTACGGTTTTCTGGAAATTGACTGAAATATAACGATTATTGTTGAAGAGGTCGCGTGGTAGTTTGCCTGGGAGCTTTAATATTTGTTAGATACAATCAAGTAATGTACTAGAGAATTGTAGATCTAGAGAAATACTAGAAAAAAGTATATCATAACATCTCTCTCATGGCTAGAATTAGCCATGAAATATATAACAATAGTTATTGTGAATACAATAACTATTTTTATATTCAAAATCTCAATTAGAAATATTACGTTATTTTCTTCTGTCAGGATTTACGCGGTTAAAACTTTGTAACACATAGATTATCACGCAGGCAAAGCCGCGGGCAAAGCTAGTCTTCCATAATAATCTATTACTAGCATATTGAATTTATAAAATTAATATTAGAAACACTACCATATTATGTTTGATTATTTGATATATAATTTTGTATAAACGGATATAAACGTAGCTATATTATTGAAATGTATATACTTAATTAATAATATGTACTTAAACTGTAAACAAAATATATTTATATACATTTAGTACATATAATGAAACATATTAAATAACATTAGAATTTCATATAATACTTAATGATTGAACTCATCACCACGCTT
Organism: Podotricha telesiphe; assembly: GCA_038994665.1. Taxonomy (NCBI): domain Eukaryota; kingdom Metazoa; phylum Arthropoda; class Insecta; order Lepidoptera; family Nymphalidae; genus Podotricha; species Podotricha telesiphe. The sequence goes on from JAOYRR010000390.1 coordinate 1,033,253, forward strand.
ACAATCACACGTTGTTCTACAGTGCCACGAGGACTTTATATAAACTAAAAAGACATAATAAAGAAATTATTACACAAAAAGTACACAAAAACGTTTTTTTTTTTATTTTGTAATAAGTCACTTTGTGTTCCATTTTCGCCCATAAGAACACAAAAAATAACCAATGTCGCACTTTCTCTAATCAAAAGTGTAAATAAAATACTTCACGTTTCTTTTAGTACAATGGGCAACGAATCCACAATATTTTCCAAACGCGCTATCGCAGATTGATTGACAGATTGAATTGAGATTGTCTGATTAGTTATATACAAATTTAAAAATAAGCGCCCTCTATTATTGTTATTGAAAATCTCATTAAACTATAGTGTAAATATTGAGTGAATAGTAGTGACATCTAGTTTAATTTAATAGAACTACGTAGTGCTGAAACATAACTCCACGATCTCATCAAGACTTATTATTAATAGATGGCGCCACATTCCTCATAAATGACAATTACCTAATTAAGTACAAAATAATTTAACTAAAAAATACTGTCATTATGTATTTATAAAGAAAAAATAATTTAAGGATAAGTTATTTAAGGCGACATCTATTAGAATTTGTAGATAATACCACCTTGAAGTATTTCAATTCAATATGCAATAAATTAGCTCAATAAATTAGTCACGTGTATATATTGATTCGTATGTACAATAGAAAACTAAACAATAAATTATAAATATTGTTTTTTACGTATTAAAACATTAAGCATCATATTTGATTAATAATGTTCCTTAATGCACTCAAAAGATGGCGCTGATATACTGAAGCGAAATTTTTGGTCGCCATTTGAAACAAAAGGTATTTTTTCAGCTTCACGTTTTTTCCCGCATAACAGTAGAGTAGTCAGGGAGAACCTAGTGTCTACTCTTTCCGTTCGCCACTCTCCGCCCGAACTCCAAGCATTGTATGTTGAGTGGCGCAACTCAATTCCGCGCTTTGATGAAAATAATTAATATTCCTCTAAGGGATCAAACCCACAACCAATCGTATTTAGTTAGATGCTGTCCCACTGCGCCACTATGACCTCAAATGATCCTTTCTCCCATTTTCATATGACATAATTACATAACGCTCTGTTTTACTTTAGCTCGTAGATTATCTAAAAATCTATAGACAGTCATTAATCACTTAACTAATCTCTAAAATGATAGAACATTACTATTGTTTTTAATACCCAAAGCAAAATGTAATCTAGAGTTTATCTGAGTCATTGTTAATTTAAATATAAACATGATTAATGAATTCATTTCGATAAATCGGAATATGTGAAAATTTTAATTGTTACTGATTTGTTCGGAAAAATCATTTTTTATGGCGTTGACAGCGACAGTCGCTGTCAACGCCATAAAAAAAACCATCGCGTATACAGACGCGATGGTTTTTGGGTTCGATTCCCGCTCGATGGAATGATTATATTTAAATTATTTTCATTTCTCCGCTCTGGTAACAAGACAAAGCACAGTGTTGAGGCCCACCAATCAAAGTAGAGAACGGAGTGCTAACCGCCAACTTTAAGATTTAAGACATTCCGTGTTAAAGGGTGGAAATGAAAGCCGTTGTTTCTCTTACCATATAATAAGAAAATGAAAATAATTTAAATAAAATCGCTTCCCGAACCCACACATATCATGTACTTTTTCGCTTAGTAATCACACTTAGTACAACTTCGTCTCGTTGGCAATTTATTCACAAAAATTTTATATACCTATATAATTATAATGCAAAGTGTGAGTTGCAATGTTTAAAATATAGTCTAAAGCAATTATAAAATGCAATTTGATATAACATTAGGCTGCAACTTCTGTGCATTATTAATAAATTGTAAGAGTTTACGAAACATGTATAGAATAAATTTAATTCATTTTCTTTTAAAAATTTTCACTCACTTAGGTAATTGAAAAACATTTTTTAGTAAACATAAAAATTTAAACGCATCGGCATTTAAACTCGCGCCTGTTGAAGGTTTAAAAGAGTCGCAAGTTCGATTCCCACTGCGTTAAAATTTTCTAAAAAAATGCTTTTTTAAATGATTTACTTAACGCAATTGCCTGCCTAGTAACGAACTCGTTTGACGAATCCAGCATCCGATACTAAATCCATTAAATAGTGAAATATTGAACAATTTTTTAACAATCAAACATGTCCTATATTATAAGATCTTTGGTATTCGTTTGGTTTTAACCGGATTAATCGCGTATATTTTTCGTATTCGAAAATACATTTTCGAAAATTTGCTACTGTCAGGTGTTAAAATCGTTTTATTTCAAAATCTCCTATATTTTACTGGATATCCTTTGGTAAATTACAGTACCTGATATTATATATTTTAATTTGTGCATTAGATGATCCTATCAGTTCAAATCTAGTTAGTTAGAGACTCAATATTGGTCAGTGGGAATGTGCTGCGTGAGTCAGATAAGTAATTAAAATAATATACATTTAGGTATAATGTTTTTTATTTATTAATCTTTTTTGAAGACTATTTAAAATTACATTGAAAATTTGTACATAGCAGATAGACTATGTTTAAAGATTTTTCCAGAGTTGCCTACATTTTAAATATATGTGTATATATAAATATATATATAAAAATATAATTGTTATGACATTTCTTAAATATATTGAAACGTCATAGATAGTGATACCGATAATAAGATAAACTTCGTAAAATTTATCTAAATCATAATTTTTTAACATTTCTATCATTTAACAGACTTTCATATGACAACATGTAAAAGATGTAAAGAGTCCTGTGCCTAGCCTAGCACTTGGAACGCCAAACGCTAGTTCATCTCTCTGATAAACGGCGGACCCGGAAATGTACAGTGATTATCGGATCACCTCCGTCATCATTCATCAGAATGCAAAGCAAAGTCTGTCTAATAACAGAGAAATCAAGGCAGTGTTAGTAGCAATTGGCTCTATCCTCAAAACTTTGTAAATTATATTAAAACTTTCATACTCAAATGCAGAACATTGCCCCAAGACGTATTTTAAACCATAGCAAATTGCTCGAAAATGGAATTGATATTGATATATATTTTTTCGCTTGAGTAGAGATATTACATGTTAAATGAAGCTGTCTCTTTGCTAGCTTTGTTGGTACCAGAGACGCACAAGGACCCCCCGGAGGGTAAGAGGCTGACAGTGCACGAGACGAAAGAAATATGCGGGGAACGTAGCGTTTGGCGCCCCGTTCTCTCTGACTATACCACTAGGGATAAAATTTAACTATTATTATTATCTTTTATATAAATATATATTTAATGAGTAAGGTGCCATTATTTCGGCTAATCAAATTAACACTTAATTAGTTTTAAATTTATATTTTGTTGACATTTTTTAAAGTGTTATTCCCACACTAAGGAAATTGAAAAAGACATATTTAGAATACTTATAAAAATTTTAACGCAGCGTATAAAAATTTTTAACACTTTAAAAAATGTTAACAAAATATATATTTAATAAATAGCTTTCTCTCTTGCCAGACGATTGTTCGTAGAATAATCTTTGGGTAGCAGAAATTTGTAAAAATTCTCTACAGAGATGCTAACAACAAATATATGTTGTAATAAGCGTATAAGAATTTCAACGTAGCTGGAGGTAGAACGCATGGCTTAGCGGTCAGAGCGCTAGAACGGTTTTCAAGAGGCGCGGGTTCCAATCCCGCTGCGTTCAAATTTTTATACGTTTTCTAAATATAGTTTTAAATTCTTTATTGAAGTATATAATCATATACGAACCCACATAAATAAAACTTTTCAAATATATTATAGCAACAAAGCTTACCTCGAACGAAACGAGATTAAATCTGTTCCTAAGCCTGTAATATTATGCAGAATACAAACTAGAAGCGAAGTACAAGTAAGTGAAAATTGATATGGAGTGACGACGCGCATTCAATCGAAGTAGTTTTTCGACGAGTAATATAACACGGTCTTGTTAAAATTGTATTACAGCTTCTATGCCTATATAAAGCTTTTTTAGTTGTATAAGTAATTTATTTTCATATATAAGACACCAATGGCGCAGTCGGTAGATTGGTACATAAATGCGAAGGTCGTGGGTTCGATCAAATTAGAAAACTTTTTTCAACTTAACGCTTTTTCACGCATCCGAATTAGAAACATTGCGTCTTGAGTTGTGAAACTCAACGCCGCGCTTGAGCGGATAAATGAAAACAAGTTAAGTATAATATTTCTTCCGAATGAAATTCGAACGCACAACCAATCGCGTTTACAGCCAGACGCTGTACCACTGCGGCACAAAAGTCTCTATGTTTATAATTTATATTTAGAATAACTGTTCTATTCTGAGTAGACAAAGTGCGAAATTGAGGATAACACGACACGTTGTTGGTTCAAAACGCGCCTTCATAATTTCCGTACATGCAATATAGGGTATTCAGGATTTTTTATCATTTCCTTTGCATAATCACAAAATTACAACACGTTAGGAACTATCAAATCGCTCTCCTGTAAAGTTGTCTTTGCACTTGTACCAGTCTACGTAGAACCCATCGAGCTGATTGTTGCTTTATAATAGTTTTCAGTGTATCCCGGTCGCGGTGGGCGTCACTACGGTACCGTCGGTTATAAAATATTTAATTTTATGTTATCTGCAATTAAAACCAATATATGTATCTAAGTATACTTTTATTTGTATGTCACAATGGAACACTGTCTGTTGGATTTGCGCGATGGTTGCAAGTTCGGTCCTTGTTCAGGGGATTAGTAAATTTATTTTTAGTTTTCCGCTATGTAAATATGAATTAGAATGACGCTGAGTTCGGCCTCACAATGTCTACAAATCACGTGGAAAGCAGAGCAGAGAGTGAATTGACACTAGGTTTTCTCTGCCTACCGATTTTATTTTTACGTGACTAAATCCGTTACCCGCCCGATTGGGGGCTCGGACGGGGTTATGTGGGACTCCGGACCGGCAGATGTAGACCGTATACCCACTAAAGCCTCACGATCACGATGCTCTATTTCGACCGCCACTGGCCGGAGCAATATCCGCCTTTTCCTTCTTCTCTGCCTACTAAGAGAACAAGTTATTTTTATATATTTTATATAATCAGCTAATTTCATAAATTAATATTGATCAAAAAAATTAAACTTTATACAATACAAGTAAATATATGAACGGCAATATGAAGCCCAATAAAAAAACATTTTACAATAAACTTTATTCCATGACACCATACAATACAATAGTCATAGTTAGTGTTTAAAATAATTCGCCATATCCAATTGGTTTTACGAATTTTGCTATACGCTCATTTCATTCATTAACTGAGATTCGGATTTTACGTCGCGTTTTTATTGTAGGTTATTTCTGTTGCAAATGAATCGTTCATATAGAAATATAGGTATTTAGTGGCGCTATTCAATTGGAATTGGTCGTAGGTTTTGAATCTTAGACAATATAAATTTATATATCGTCTTTAATAAATTAAACGTCGTGGCGCAATGGGACAGCGTGTGGCGTAATCGAAATTGGTTGTGGGTTCGATTCCTACTCGGTGAAATGATCATAATCTGATCATTATCATTTCTCCGATCTGGTGAAGAAGACAAAGCGCGGCGTCGAGGTCTGCCACTCAACATCCAATGTTTTGAATTCAGTCGGAAAGTGGGAATGGAGTGTCTTGACACTAGATTCTCTCTGATTACTTTGCTATGCTCTAAAAAGAGTGAAGTTGAAATGAAAAACAATATTTCATTTAAAAATTAGTGTTATTTTAAAAAATATATACAAATGTAGCAAACTACATAAAAACATATTTACTCTTAGGTTAAAAGTATTTTTAATGATTACTTTTATGGACCTTATTAATTTTTTACCAAAAAAGGTTGAAGTTTTGAAGTTATTACGGACAGTCCAATAGCCTTCAGTGTATAGACAGATTTACAAATTTACTTGATTGATGTGTATTTTGACCTTAGTTGCGTGTGAATCATTATTATATATAATAAAAAACTCAGGTATTTCCGGTTTAGTGAAATTTAAATTTTATAAACATATACCTCGTAGGTATAATTTAATGTTTCTTAATATACCTATACTATTTTATAAGATCTTCAACACAAGGCTTGAATGGCTTAACAAGGCTTGAATCCCACTCACGGAAATTATTATATTTATATTGTTTGCATTTCTCTATTTGGTTCTTCAAAATGTAGCGTTGGGTTCCGCCATTTAAATGTTATGTCTTGATTTTAATTCCATAGACAAGGTAAACAAGCGTTCGGGTCACCTGATGGTAAGTGATCACCGCCGCCCGATCGCACGACCCCGTGTAAAACCAGAACAAGTACAGGGATGTTGCCGGCCTTTAAGGTGGATATAGACTCGCTTTTAGATTTTATTTAGGGAGGAAAGAGGTCAGTGCAGTCTGAAGTCGTGTTGGGGCCCTTAGGTATGAAAAACTAGTAGACGATAACGTGATATATGTTTACAGGCTACTTCGGGGCCCTAGAGCAAGCGCGGATCCACCATTGTTGGCACTATGGGCCGACTGTTTTGTTACGTCACGTTTTTTAGTCATTACACAACTTAATTTAGAACGCGGCATTTAACCAATGTATGCCTTAATGAAATAAAAAAATAGCTAGTGTTACTTTCTCAATTGTAATTGTCTCCGTATTTATTTAACGTTTTTAGAGAGCTGGATCCGTGCCTGCCCTTGAAGTCACGGGCCGTGGACCCTATGGTAAAAGTGGTCCTGGTCATCTTCTTACCTTCTCAGTTCCTTACTCAAGCTTATCAACATTTAACTGCATATACAAATTGTTAGTAATTGTAGCCAATAATTATATTAGTTTCTTTTACGCTTACAAGGTAGATAAGTAGCTCATCCGTAAAATATTAATATAGAAGCGCTATGCAACATTGTTGTAAGTTGTAAGTAACTTAAGTAAAAAGTCCTCACTTCGAGCATGTACGGCTTCTTAATATGTAAAAAATATAATGTTAAATTATACACCTCTGCACTGTAAAGTAAAAATTACTTTTAAAAGCTCTAGTAATAACTATTACTAATATAATTAAGTAAAAGTTCACGTATATATGTTTTTTGCAAAATAGAAAATGGTGATGAGTTATTTCATATTACCCATTTAGTACCTAATGCAAGACGTATTGTACGCTGGATATGAGACCCCGAATCTTCCATGACAATTATGCGCCCTTGTAAAGACCAAATGAAACGGTCGTGGGTTGAAATTGCTCTTGGAAGAATATTTATGTAGGCGAGACTAGGGAACATTTTCGGTTTTGCTACCAAACTCGCTGCGTCTATAAATAAGTACAAAGTTTAAGGTTCCAAGTTCCGATCGGGAGGGTTTATCACTATACTGTCTTTCCCATATTTGGAAGGAAGGAAGATACATAATAATAACATATTAGTTTAAGAAGAAACTGAAAGGAAAACTGAAACCCTTAAAATTATTATCTCGTCGTCCTAATCAGTAGCTTTATTTACTTATTTATGAAATCATTTTTCATTTGTTGATATTTAAAAAAAAAAATTGTAACATAACCAAATATGTTTTACTAAAATACAATCACAGCATGCAATAGTAATATAATAGTAGGAATTAATTATATATATATATATGTATATATAAGTAATGAACATTTAAAAAAAATAGATACAAGCAAATTAGCTAAAAATAAAGATTAAATAAACGTGTTAAAAAATAACTAAGAAAATTTTATGCTGCCGGGCTATGTCATAAATTAACTTATGTTGTTTCTATACAAATTACACGTAAAAGACTTTTTAAACATTAAATTTTTATATCTGTATGTGAATTTGAACCCGCGTGTCTTGAAAACCATCCAAACGCTCTAAACGCTAAGCCATACGTATCAGTAAATAGAAGTATTTGAGCTATACATTTTGAAACAATGTTTTTCATATCTATGTATGTTTTTACCTATGTGTATGAATAACAGTTTCTATAATGTTAAAATAATCTATACATGTCATGGGCTATGTCTAAGTTACAAATTATATTTGTCATGGTTTGAAATTATTAGGTAGTAGCGACCCACTCGCGGCTTCGCCTGCGTAAACTGCACGAACAAACTATTTCGTTCTTTCGCCCGCCCGCGTTCCCGCTTAAATCACAAGCTTTGCTTAAATTTATAATTGAAATGATTAAAACATTTTTATTTATGGACTGATTGAAATTAAATAAACACTAAATGACTTAAACTGTTACCTTTTTCATATATCTTCTATGTGCAGACAACAGCCAGTTATTTATTTTTTATTATATGTATAGATATAGAAGATATTGTCATCGGATGCGAACAAGCCAATCATATCCGACGGGACGGCATGAAGTGCATCAAAATAGAATTCCAAGATTCTTACACAGATTGGTTGATATATAAAAGTGTATCTAATAAATGTGTGTAAAAAATCCCACTAGTGCATAGAACGTAGTGGGTTCGAATACCGCACTGTCACTTTGTTTATACAGTTGCTTTTGCTGACATAAAATTTCGTATAGGCGAGAAAAGGACGGACAAGCACCGTTCTTAAGTAGAAAGGGTGGTTGAATAAATATTTGTCCATTTTCAAATGATACACCATGTCTATACAATATTTCAAGTTAAACTTAAATATTAAAGTATTTTCCTCAGATATCTCCGAAATTTTTTAAAGACAATTCTTCACCGTTTATATCGTTCATATCATCCAGTACCTTAATGTCATGTGAACATGGATTTTATTACAGGAATTTCATTAATTTAGAATTAATTTCATTAAAAATTGATCTAAATATTTTTATATCTTGAATTTTCAAAGTTTTTAATAGTTTTTCTGCTATTCTAGATAAAAAAATATACCAAATAAATCAAAATTTCATGAAAATCAGCCAACTGTTCGTAAACTATAGATGGCTAATGAATTAATGGTAATAACTAAGTCAAATTAGATTTTGAAAACCAAATTATGCAGAACTTAAGTTGGCTAAGCTTTGAATAAATTTAAAATTATTGTATTTCCAGTTTTGTTATACAACCGTACATTTTATTAATATAAATCATTAAAAATGCATATCTATTGCAAATATTGAAATATAATCTATAATTAATAAAAATAATAAAATAATAACTGACTCTGGTTCATATATTTGCATTTATCATATAGTTTTATTTGTAACTAAACTGATTTGTTTTAAATAAATAAATTAAAAAAATTATGAATATTATATAAAGTAGAATAATTAATAATAAAAAAATATTTATTTTTTAATTACAAAATAAAAACAATTAAAAATATGTAATTATATTTTCATATTATTTGACAGAAGTAGGCATATAGGAATGATCACACCACATAAAGATTAATCTTTACGAAATATAGATCAAAACACTAGCTTTTATATTACGCAGACTCGAGATAGTATTTCGAATAACTATGAAGCTTTCTCCATGGAAATCAATTATAGCTGATACAAAGTTTACATAAGACACCTCAATTAACAACGTTAAGAAAATAATAATTTTTTTTTAGCACACTTTCTTCTAAATATGTATTCTAAATATGTATTTTTTAAATAATAATATTTTTACTAATAAGTATTACTAATACAATTTTTCGAAATTTTTTAACACTTATTTACTAGCAAACAGACCACGCTTAGCCTACTTCCTTATATTACGAAATGTTAATCTATACACTAGCTACTATATTTATAGTCACTATAAAGTGAATTAATTGAAATCATTCTTAGAAAACGTATAAAAATTGGAACGCATCAGGATTCGAACCCGCGTCTCTTTTGCCTCGTAGAACGGTACAGCGGTCAGAGAGCTTGGACAGTTCCCAAAAAGCAAAATCATTCTGTTACAAAAACACAGTATTCTCATTAGAAATGATTTCAATTTTATGACATCTCAAGGTATATAAAATCATTATTCTTTAAAATTACATACGAATGAACCAAAAAGCGCAGCACGCTAAGCCTAATTACAAAATGTAAACCAAAACACAAACTTATGATTTCTAGTAACTATACCGATCATTCATTCTTTCGAAACTACAAACTTTATATTAGCAACGATTACTTTATAACTACTTTAAGCCAGAAAAGGGATAATTAAATCATATTATTATAAAACTACACAATTTTCAATAATAATGCTATATTAATCTGACAATGACCACACCACGCTTAGCCTAGATCCAAAACACTAGGCATTATATTACACAGACGCGTAATTTCTAGACACTCTAAAGCTCATTCATCGATATCATTCAAATTAAAACAAATCGTAAGTAAAACAAACTTTATATTAGCAACGATTATAATTTTATAACGCCTCGAGGCAAGTAAAGGCGTTAAAAAAAGAATCCTTCCGTAAGAATTTAGGAGTGTCCGCCAAGACGAAATTCAACTTGTTATAAATTTTGTAAGATAATATGTGTTTGTGTGTGTGGTAGGGTTGGATCTGTGCTTGGTTGTTTGTTGGTGAGAAATATGTTTAGATTATTTTTAGATGTTTAGTTTTAGATTTTAAAATATAATATGAAGGTTTTTTGGAAATTTAAAAATAACTCTTTAGTAAGGAAAATTTATTGTTTATTACAGTAGGAAGAACTGTCAAATAAAGAAAAAAATAATTGGTATCATTTAATAAAAAAAGTCAATTTAAAAATGACAAGTGGCTTAATGATACTCCTATATATCTTAGCAAAATGTATAATTAGAATACAAATATATTTTAAGAACCTCGCATTAAATACATTTTAAAATAAACAAAACAATATAAAGAACATAATCAAACAAATTAATAAACAATATTTACTCTTCCACAACAAAATCGCCAACCCTACGTACAGCCGCTGACGAGTATAGTTACAGCACGCAATACGCTAACAAGCGTGCGACAGAGACGGCACTAGATAAACTGTAGTTTTGTAGAGCGTCATCCCTCTCCAGCGGCCGACAACATGGCGCGCTGACTCGGGCGCAGGCTCGAATCGTATCGCCTGCCCACTCAAGGTTCGCTGACTGCCGTTCTTTTGTTTTTAACGTTGCCAGTAATATAATTTTACCCGTAAACTAGTAAACATTTTGTAATTTTTGACAATAATATAAATGTGATTTAATACACATTTAAATTGAATGAAATCATTCATTTACATTAAAGTTAGTGTAATATCTTTTTAAAATAATTAATAACTATTTTACAGGTACAATATAGAACTTGACGAGTTAAGTAAAGAAAAATAAAATTCAACAATACCCAAATTAATAATTAATAACACTAAAAACTAAACAGATACAAATGAACTCGTACAAACAGCAAACTAAACTGAAAAGTATGAATAGGTTATATTAATATATTAGTACAGCCACACTGAACCGCAGACGAAAACAGCGTCAAGCCGAGGACCTGCTCAAACCGAACGTCTGCATACCGATCGTTGGTTTTTTATATCTTAGCTAGTGTGAGTCGGCGCCAGTGTGTGCGTGACGGGTATCGCGCGACGCACCATTATTGTTTGCAGTAGACTCGCGGCGACCAACCGATTGACACTTGTACTACAAAATAATGAGTTTACAATAAAATATTACGCGAGTGCCTGTGTGTGATAAGTAATAAATAACTGTGTTGTGTTTAAGTGCTTTTATTTTGGAGTACGCCATGTTAATTTTTAGGTATGTTTCATTAATTAAGACTGACTTCGAATTTAACGCGGCATTAGTTTAGGTTAGGACGCTTTTTGTATATAACACAAGCACATCCGTAGTTTTAATGCTAGTCCGTCTTATCAGCTCGGGGAAGTGTGTCGGTTAATTTATAACGTAATTAAATACGTTATCGGCTACAGTGAAATTATCGTAATATGAGCTGTGCATCCATTCGACCGCCTCGGTAGACGCCAATTCATAACGAAACTTTTGTTACTATATGTAAATAAATGGCTTAGTATTTTAAAAAAGTAGGCAATAAACGGAAAATATCACGTAAACAATGACATTACTTCTCGTAACTTAACTTTTGAGCCATAAAATGAACTGCAACTGAAACAAAAGAGTCGTAAAACTTTCGAAACACCTTAAAAAGTTTTGTTAACTAATAATATGATCAAGCAAGTTTTATAATGGTGTTGCAATTTCATTAAAAAGCAACGTTTGTCGCAATGGAAAGTAAATATAATTTCGAAAGATAAGCACGTATGAGTGTCTAATTATTTAAAAATGCAACACATTATTTACTAACTTAAGTATCTTCTCTAGTGTAAGAAAATTTAAAGTAAGTAAGTAAAAGAATAATTCTTATAATTAATTATCAGTCTTAAAGTTCTAATATAAAATAGACTCGTTATGACTTACCGTCGGACAAATCACTCACATGGCAACTCTATTGTTTTAATGAAATATAAGAAAATTCATATTAATAATATGTTATACAAACAACGTAAAAACAATAAAATTTATTTATCACACAATAAAAATAACTTCACTTGTAACGTAAGATATGTGTAAGCCAGCGAAATGATAAATCTTACCACCATACAAAAGTACAGATAAGTTCATAGATAATATATAAAATAAACTTTTTTTAAATTATTATACCTGTTCAAGAATTCGTAGTTTTTATTAATAACTTCTTTTAATGACCTATAGGCATTTCTCAAAAGACAAAAAATGAATTAAGTCTTTCCATCGTTATTTAGTTTTTATCTGTAATACCTTTATAATAACTTTTAAATTATAATATTATTATTTTTAATTAAAATACTATGAATTTAACGCTTAAGTTATTTCCTATTATATTATAGAAAAACTGGAGCATTAGATTCAGTGACACGTGAATGAAAGCCTATGTACGATACGGATTATATTTAAACAACACTAGAACATTCTATTCTAAAAATAAAAAAAATAATTTAAAAAACAGATTATACATAAAGTAATATCAATTTCCCGCTGTTTTGTTAATGCGTTATGTCATTGTCACAATTAAAAACGTATCAACGTTATTATATTGTAATTAAATAAGAAACGTAATTTGATAAAACAAATAGTGTTAATGATATTTACATCGGCGATGAATTTGGCATCAGTTATTGTTTTACGTAAAAATAATGCATTTTTTTGTAATTAAAAATTACTTTGTATTAAAAATGAGATTTACTTAAGTAAATATTTATTATTCTTGAAGTATATTTTTGAAATCATAGAAAGTTCAATAAAATCCTTATATTATAAATAAATATTAAGTCAGTTACACGTTAAATTTGTTTTTTTTTTGACTGACTGTTGAAAAATGAGAATATGTTTAAACTATGTAGTTAGTGCACCATCAAAATATAATGGACACATTATTAACATTGCCAATGGAATTCTTAAATAATTACAACAAGACTAACGAGAGCTACTTTCATAAAAATACCTTACAGTTCTCGTCAAAACAAAAAAGGGCATTTCTATAAATTCGTTACAACTAAAGTTTTTAATTAAACATTCGATGACAATAGGTGTAATTGTTCGGTTTTTTTTCGTTTCTAATAAATAAAATAGATCTACTATACACCTGCGGATATTTCGTAAAAAAGTTGGGATGCCCTTATATTATAATGCTTTTTTTACTACAAATTACATGTTATCATGATATAAACATCTAAATGGGAAAACATTAAAACTTTTTTCCACATTGTATGTTATTTATTTATAGTAGCGCAATAATCATTATATGCCAACCTTTTTGCGTAATTTGTACAAACCGCATTGACCCTTACTTTGTATTGTATTTTTATTTTTTAAATTTATAATTACAATATACTGATAAAAAATTACCTTAGTTTTATAAATTTAAATAAATACTAATTCAGTTACACGTTAACGTATCAACAATACGTATTCAACTTACGCACACCGACGGAATGATTGTACTTAATAATGAATGATTAAGTCCAAAGGGATAAAAAAAATGAAAATATATAGCTGAAACTTTAAAAAAAGGCAATAATGAAAAGGAAAACATAAGACTTTGTACCATTCCCCAAACTTAAAAAGAAACCTAAACGCTCTTTCTCAGAAGCGAACAATCGTCTTATTTTGGTCGTTATCTCGAATGAATTATTCATATAATCGCATTTCCTACGCTCCGCAAGTACTCGTGTTTAATTAACTTATTTTTTTTCCTTTTTTTTTCACTTGAAAATTACTGGCGCGCTAAATTGTCTTATCACTTGTCAGCTGTCAAAAATTGTAAGCTTTAACGTACATGTGTCTTCTATTTATCTAAAACATTTCTTAAATGACATATTATTACACTATTTATGTTATCATATTAATAATAGCATTTATAGTTAAAAGAAAAAATAGTGTTATTTTTATATATTGATTTCTGTTTCGTTTTTGCTATACACTTAATGCAAATGTCATGATTATAACTGTAAATGCGTAAGAGGTAAAGTAAGTAGGGTTCTATATATGCACCATAATTAAAAACTGAAGTATATAGGAAAATATTTTTTTTATATATATATTGAGGCTGTTTAAACTGAAAATATATTACCTTACAAGATCTAATAGATATGTAGTGATTAGACATAGTTCGTAGGCTCACTCAGAAGTAATATTTTATACATTGAACTGCCGTGTCTGTTTTCCGTGTAAAATTACTTAAATACATATATATCTCATTAAAAGACTTTGAGTATCAAATATTTAAAAATAAAATATGTAAAAAAAATTACTGTTATATACTATATAAAAGAAATAAATTTTAAATCAATATAAAAACAACGCGTGCGTGGCTATGAGAACCAGCGCAAGAGTACGAATGCTAATATGTTCGTGTTGTTTAATGCGCACACGCAGCATACAGAGTGTGCGGTGTTGACTGCAACTGATGTAACTAAACGCTTAGATGTGTGTCCGTCTGAATTTACTTAAGGCTAGAGTATTTTTTTCTTATTTCTTAACTTAAACTAAATGTCTCGTTGACGCGTAAACAGCTCGTTGTCTTAGCAACGTATTATATCATTTCATACATAAACATGGTAGTGTGGGTAAAATTTATTTTATTTATTTAATGTTATAATAGCTAATAGCTTCATCTCCGACAAACTTTACCAAAGTAAAAAATTTCATACTACTCCGTACGCACAATTGTCGTAAAACACAACACACGCCACAATTTTTGTAACATTATTTAGAATTTTGGATTTTAAAGTAGTTTATGTAAAGATATTGTAGGATTTAAAAAATGTATTGACTATCCTTGGATAAAATGGTTGTCGTTCAAATGGCAGATCTGTTGTTATCAATATTAAACATATTAGATTTACATTAGATTTTAAGTTTTTTTTTGTATAAATTAGAAATGTTATATAAAATCTAATATTTTGTCACGTTACAACAGCGGCTCGGTTGAAATGTTCAACTAAGCACGGTTGAAATTTTTTTTATTTTGGTTTAAACTTGTTATATAAAATTATAATGGTGTAACATTACAACTAAAATGTTTATTTTTCTAATAACACGCACTGTTCAAGTTACACAGAATCAGAAATCTCAGAAATCATTAAAATCTGACTTCAATGGGTTAACAACGTCTCCAGAAACATAATTTAATGGAAACTACATTAACTTTATATTTTCAATTGTCTACTGTATTCTAAATATTCTATAAAAACAACGTTCAATCCGTTGACCGGTGCGTTTCCAGAATTTTAATGGCGTTCGACTTATCCGAGTTCTCATAGTCATCTATTATATTTATAAATATTACTTAAATGGTTTGTACCTATAGTTAAAGTCAAAATGAATACTATATAATAACAGAAATTTGTATTTGTTGGTCTCGCTGCGCTAAAATACGTTATTTATTATAAGTTAATTACCGATTTTCCTAGTATTAAACGTTTTTATTTGATATAGTTATAAATCTTACAGTTTATGGATTTTGCGTTCATGCATTAAGAGGTTAAATAAATTTCCAACGTCATAAATTTAATTTTATGCATTAGAATTCTTCTATACGTTTTATTGTTAGAACCGTCGACATTGAAAACAACAATATTATATAATATCATCCCTACGAAAGAACTGAAGCCGCTGTCATTACGCGCATCGGCTAGTACACTTAAAGATCTCATTACCGGATTTTAATAGTCGAAAAAGAAATTCAAAAACTTTCTCATGCACATTCTTCAAAATAGAAGTTAATGTGCCATATAAAAGTGAAATATTGACATATGTATTTTAGCATTTATGGGTATATTTTATAATTAGCATATAAATCGGTGTGTGATCTGAATGTTGATAGCCGTTTAATTGTTGTTAGTCCATATACGTTTTTTTGAACGTATAAACTAATTTGTAATTAATATTTCGGTTCACAGTAGCCATTATGAAAATATATATGAATAAAACTAACATACATTTCAAATATTTAAAATGAACGAGGCTAACATTAGTTGAGTCAAAGAAAACTTTTAAGAAGTTCCTAATATTTTTATTTTTAAATCATAGAAGTGGTTATACGTAAAATTAACTGATAAAACTGGTTATATCGACCGGAACGTAATAAATTTTGTTCAGTCGACATTTAATGGGACATTCCTAGAAAAGGCTAAACTTGTCACAAAATGAACAAAAAAATAACTTTCGGTCGTCACTTCTATGGGAATAACGCTTTTATGTTTACTGAGAAGAAGTTGAAAATATGCTGTTTAAAACTATGCAAACGCAGTTGGTTATTTTTTTGCGACGACAACTTGTCCTTTCCAATGTACTTTTGTCATTGAGGTGAATAATGACTGATGATGTATGGACTTTGGCACGGTTCTGGTCCATTTAAAAGTATGTTATAAAATATAGATTAATAAAATAATATAATTCAGTACGTAAGTCCAAAACATAGTACCTACTGTTTTATAGAATGGTCAATCATGAACAGATATGTAGTTTTTTCATTTGAAAATTATTAATCAAATAAGACGTTTCTCAGCCGCATAAAATTATCTCAAACAAAAACAATAATGAATGTGATGTTCATCCATTGTATCACTTTTTTGCCAAACCTTACTTCTCAATAGGCTGCCGCAAAAAGCAATAACAAGCATGTGACACAAATGAAATGCAAGCTGGTTTTAAAAGTAATAATGAAGCCAAAAATTGATTTGCAAATAAAAATTATGCTAAAAGTGGCGGACATGCGGACTTACTTAACGCGATAATAATAATTAGCAAAGGTGTAGTCGGGCGACATCGGATACGGTATGGTTCAAAACAAAAGCGTAAACGAGTTTTAATAACTTGAAATGTTGAATAACTAGATTACTAGATGCTTTTTTTTTATATGAGAGCTAATAATTATTTGATATTGAAACACATGTGGCGCAGTGTGACAGCGTCTATACAGGCGGTG
This sequence comes from Podotricha telesiphe, assembly GCA_038994665.1. Classification (NCBI taxonomy): domain Eukaryota; kingdom Metazoa; phylum Arthropoda; class Insecta; order Lepidoptera; family Nymphalidae; genus Podotricha; species Podotricha telesiphe. The sequence goes on from JAOYRR010000390.1 coordinate 1,050,716, forward strand.
GTTGCAGGTTCGATGCCGACGCGGGGAATGACTGTTTTTTTTAATGACTCCGCCCTGGTGATAAGACAAAGCGCGACATTGTGTTCCGCCACTCAACACGCAGTGTGTTGAATTAGGAAAGTAGAGAAAGGAGTGTCTACTCTCTGCCTATTAAGCTAATATTGTTGTGTGAAGCTTGAGACGTTCGCTATTATTTATAACAAGACATTATGTATTTTACTTTATTATTTATAGAAATAATCTATTAAATTAACGTAAAAACCAAAGTTATAAGGTAAATAAGAAACTTATTAGTCTCAGAAATCACTTGATACCTGCAAGAGTAGGCTCAGACGTCTATTCCGCAGTCTTATACACTGGTAAGGGATAATAATAATCGTTTTCTCAACGAGCTCACGAACATACCAACCGGTTCTGCCTGCACGGTCCTCCAAGGAAAAGTCATTATCAATCCAAATACAACTCTAATTTTACTCTTTAAGAATGAGATTTAAATACTGTTGTACATATTTTGGGTATTTAAATGCAACAGGCCGTCAGTTTGTCTATGTTTTACATGCAAGATTAGACTTATCGCGTTAATTACACGTTTTAAATATGTTTTGACAGTGTTTTTTATATATTTAACTATACATACTTACGTGTTACAAGATTGCAAATTAGCAAGCACGTACACCCACTATACAAGTCCCTTGTCCTGTATACGAGTCCAAATTAAAGAGACACTTAGAGATATCCCTCGGGGCGTTGAAGGAGTCGTCTCAGAATTATCCGCGTAAACCCGTTCCGTGATATAAGCATGGTTGCGTGAAGACCATAATTGCTTGCTACTGGGTATAATAGGTCTAACAAATGTGGTGTAAATTGGCACGCCTGATCATTTGGATTTTAGATTCTCGACGTCGGATTGATGAGTTTATTTTTTTATATATTTTCATGTTAACAAATTTTTTTATTACATATTTAGTAGTATACGAAATAAATAAATTTAAGTAATAACCTGGTTTGTTTTAGGTATATAACAAATCTTCAGTTATATTTGTTGCTATGGCACGACAAGATTCAAATAAAAGAATACAATATTCTTATATTTTTAAATTTATATAAAATATGTTAAGGTGTCATATCAAAAATATAGATACAATCGGCTACCTGGCGACTACGACCTAACTAACGAATCACAAAAAATGAGGCATCCATTGTGTGGGACACTATTAAAGTTATAATTTATAGCCCTTTGTTCTAATATTGTTTTAAGTTACAGATTTGAATAGTTATTTGAGTTAATTTTTAATATTATGTACTTAAGAAATTTTTAGATGTTTTCTTATGCATAAGCAAAAAATTGAGCTTGGAATTAATATGCAGTAGGTTGCCAGTTATTATAGTGTCCATTTTGATTAAAATTTATTAATGTAAAACTTGAATGGATAGATTTTAAGTTATATTACAGTTTTATATTATTTCCGATTTTTTTTATCGATAGTTAAAAGTCTATATAAGACCCACTTAAAGATTTATGTTACAATCAAATGGTTTTACAACAAATGGTCCCATTACAGGAATGCAAAGATGCGTAGAGACTGATACTTAATTATCACAACTTGGAATCGCTTTCACGGTTAACTTTAATAGGAAAAAAAACGTCTCATAAAGTAACTAATCGTTTTTTATTCTACAACTTTTACGAGTTTAAATTATAAGTAGCGAGTGTTGCAATTTTGCACATTTTCGGTCGAAGTTCTTTGGTTTGCATAATATATAAAATTATCTTATGATTGATATAAGGTATATAAAAGATCAAAAATGCCTAAATAATCATGACATACATTCACCTTACTTCTATTCAAAATGAATTAGATTTAATAATTAGAGTTAATCAGAACTTAGGCTGTTAACTGCTAATAATACTTAAAAGATTCTTCATATAAGTAAAGCCATGTGAATCTTAGAGTTCAAGGGGGTCTCACGGCAATATTACAAATACAACTTAGCGACGGGTCCCCATATGGAATAAGGATGCGTAATTGATAGGTGATTATCGGTCTTAGGACACACCGCCAATGGTCAGTTCAGTCAGGGGCGTTGGAACTTTTTGCGTACGAGTGACTAACATGGCAAAAAATAAACTTACATTAGTAGCTAAAATAAATTGACTGTCAATATTGAAATAGTTTTTTTATGGGTTTGCGATTAAATTTGTTACTATGTATTTAAATTAATTCAAATAATATGTTTTTTTAATATGTGCTGAATGTAACTGTCGTGGTGCAGTAGGCAGTAGTAACACAACAAAGGCTCTCTACAGCGATACTAACAACAAAAATAAGTTGGCTGGCTTGGTTTCGGCTTAGTCAGGTCAGAGCGCTTGGACGGTTTCCAAGATGCGCCGGTTCAAATCCCGCTGCGTTTTAATTTTTATACGTTTTCTAGATGCTTTTCATTTTTCTGTGATTGATTAACACTTTAAAAAAATGTTAAGAAAGCATTGGGACATCGTCCGATTTTGACGCGATTGGTTGTATATTCGATTTCTACTTAGGCCCGTATATTTAAATGACTTTTATTTCTACGCTCTAGTGAGACAAAGCACATTAAGAATAGCCACCGAACACGCACTAGAATGTTTCGAATTTGTATGAATCGATAGTGGCGAACGGTGTGTCTTGATATCAAGTTCTCTCTGTCTACCGGACAAATCGTGGAACGGAAAAAGAGCTATATTATTGAGATTAGGAAAGGCAATTTCGCATATTTCATAACTTTTCCATTTATCAAAATACACACACATTCTTTAGGACGTGCGCATACGCACGTAGCTCTTATATGTTATATTTAATAATTAACATTCCAAACTTCATACAATAAAATGTTCAATAAAAGCTACCATTTTTAGTTCGCTACTGTACAATATGTATTGTCGCGAAATTTTGTGCGGTTAATTTAATCATCGCTATTGTACGCTCACTTAGTGTTTATTTTGTTTTTTTCATGATTATACGTAATAGCGCGCTCAAACTTTTTGAGGTAGTGTAAATAAAAAATAAAAACAGAAAAAAAACGGCAGATTTATCTAGAATATAGTTATTTCAGCGTCACGCTTTTTCACGCATAGCCGGGTATCCAAAGAGAATGTAGTGTCAAAACACTCTGTTCTCCACTTTCCGTCCGAATCCGCGATTGTGTGTATGTTTTTGAGTAGCGGAACTCCACGCTGCGCTTTGTCTTGTCTAAAATATGTTTGCCTATCATGTTTCATAAGTTTCTTTTTGATTTTGCTATATTCTCCTATTGTAGTTTATTTGTAAGTAGAAAAATACTGCAACAACAAATAAAAAAGGATATTTAAAAGACAAGATCACATTTAGTTTCATTTGATTTTATATAACAATGTAGATTTTACGGAATATGAATATATATTACGCATGGTGTATAGCCTAACGTGCGTTCACAAAATGACTTGGCACTAAGTCTGAAACTGACATCATTAGTCGATGATTGACCTATTCCGCTAATTAGTTCTGATTTAACCAATAATTACTAACACAAGTTACATATGCCAACTGATATTTCAATAATAAATATAATGATGTTTTAGTTATTTAATTTTCTATATATATTTATATTTAAATTCCCCGTTCTGGTAAGGCAAAGCGCGGCGTTTAGGTCCGCTTATCATCACGATGTCTTGATTTTGGGCGGAACGTGGAGAGCTGAATATTTTCCAAGGTTGTCCTCGAAAAATAACGCCATAATGTTTTTCTTGACCGAACGCGTATTAATCGGGAACTGTGGGTTAATTATCATTCATGGAATATTTATACTTTATATTATTTATAATAAATATAAAATAAAAGTTGAATATGAAAATGAGATTTAAATATTGATTTTATTTATAATTTCCGATTTAGTTTGTATCTGGCTTTGGTTTTCATAAACCAACACGGCTTTCACGTAGTTTCTCTGAATTGGTCATTAAAATTATACTTCAGGTCTTTCGGAAATGTATAAAAATAAAAAGTTGCCAGGTTAACTAAATTTGAAGATATTTTCACTTTTAAACCAAGGTTAAGTTAATACATTTTTTGTTCATAAGAATTTGAATCTAGCCGGATTCGAACTTAGACGGTTTCCGAGAGGCGCGCGTTCAAATTCCGCTACATTCAAATTTTTATACGTTTTCTAATACCGTTGTTCATATTCTTAGTGTGAGAATATCCCTACTGTATGCATTTAATATCGATATATGAAATGTATTTAAAGTCAATTTTATTTGATAGCGTGTGAAGTATATATCGTATAAGTACTTTGAGCCGAGACTAATTGGGGTCGTAAGGGTCATATTGTTATTTAAACATATATTTTATATTACTTAAGTTTGAAATATTCGTTTTTAGAATTTTATAATCAATTAAAATACTTTAAAAGTATTTTTGCAATATAAAAACATTTTTATAAATTTCGCATAAATTTTTCATCCAACCAGTTTTAAGTATAGTTAGTTATAGACGGTCTGTCCTCCTTGCGTTATTTCATTAGACAAAGAGAAAATAAAATCTGAATCTATATACATATATATGTAATATATAAAGGTCAGTGCAGACAACGGACAACTGAAACTTTATTAAAATTTGACAAGTATATATATATGCTCATGTTGAGTGTAGGGAAAAGGGGTGTTTACTAAGGGAAGATTATTTCAAACAATATAGGAACGGTTAAAATGAAATTTTTCGTTATATATACCAAAACGAAATTGCAGGTTACAATTTGTAAGGTAAATTAAATAAACGCTACAATTTTCATTATACACATTGTTTTTATATTAATTGTAATTTCATTAAAACATTACTTGTCGATCTTCATTACAGTAACAAGTGTAAACAGTTTTAAATATAAATAATACATTACTTTATCGCATACGTGCTTCGAAGTTGAAATACGACTCTTAACAAAATAACTTTTAATGACTCTTAATTATTTGTGATAAGGGTTAAATTCGTTTAATTAATACACGTTTGCATATTAGTAACTCGAGTATGCTTTGTCACGAGTTTCGGAGTTTTTTTGCAAATGTATAGGTAGAGGTTGCGGTATTAATTTTTTTTATATTAATTTAATGTCTTAAGTAGAACTTGGAAGGTAGAATCAGTCGCTTGATTCTATTTCAAGACAATGATACAATGTTTCTAGCTTTAGATGAATGGATGTTGGGCGACGTCTCATTGGAGTGGAGAGGGTCCGCTGGGTTTTAGTGGGTAGTATCGGGTCTTGGTTCCCGGTGAGTCCCACAGTACCGCCCGCAAGGGTCTGGTCTGCGCAAAAAAAGTGAACCATATTGAAGATTACTGTCTGTGATAATTTTAGATTTTTTATATTATATTGTATATGAAATGTACATTTTTCTAAACAAAATTATATATTCAAATCATTTCAAAGTGGGAGTAAGGTCACTCCCGCCTTGACAGGTTCATTTGTCGGGCGAGGGTCTCTGACTACGAGCGTTTCGAGGGGTCTTTTTTATTAACAAAAAAAAAACGACGACGCCACCGTGGCAAACTTGGAATGTGTTCAAATCGTACTATTATAAGAGTCATTTATTATATATATATAATCATTTAGTGCCAGGTTTTTTATATTATGCCGTCTAGTTAAAATGTAGCTTCTTATATAATCTATTCACAACTAATGTGACTATATTCTCTAAAAAACCAAAATGGTTAAAGGGAATATTGCTGAATTTATATCAAATTTCTACTCATAAACTCCTCAAAGCCTAAAACCAGACAGCTTGTTGAATGTCGGAACTTAACGTTGCGCTTATTTTACCAGAGCAAAAAAAGTGGTAGTGAAACAATCTGCTGTGAAAATTGTATACATAACTTAATCTTGAATTTATATGTTGAATCTCGTTTTTTTACAACTAAGTAATAAAACTTACAATTTGATGCATAGTCGAAAAATATACATTAAGTAGTATTTCTGTCTGTGATTTCTATCAAAAGGATTTATTTCTGTGCCGTTGGTAATTCCCTGTCAAACTTAAATACATTCTTTTATATGCTTTAAAGTTTTTACATACATGCAGCTCACTCATTCAGGAATATTTCAAGCAGCTGTTTAACCGATTTCAATGGAATTTGACGATTAGATCCCTCTCAATTTATATTTTAAAAACTCCTTTTGGACATTCGCAGCATGACACGTATATAAAACAAAAACGTAATTTTAAATCACATTAAGATCTCTTATATTATTTATATTGAATTTTTTATATATATTTGCTACAATTACATAAAATTAGTAATTTATATTTAATAAATTTTTAGTGATTTTTTCTTATAGAAATCATATTTCATAAATACTTCGGCGAACAGTAGGTATAAGAATACGGTGTACCTTAATCCTTCTTGTATGCATGCGCAGTTTTCGAATAATTGGGGATCTTATCAAGAGCAACGACCCAATGGGAATAATACTATTGTATAACATCAAATACCTAGCCTGTCATAAGGGATTTATAGGGTCATTCATTTGATTATCATTCACTTAATATTTGTTTTTTTTAGTATATATATATTTTTAATATGTTTTTTAAAATATTGATATTACGAGTTAAGAAGTTTGTTTTTTTTTCTTATTAATATTAGAAAGTAGGATATTGGTTTTAAATGTGTTATTGTAAGTGTCTAATAATTTACATTTTCCAATTAATATTGACATCTTCTCTAAAGGTGTGAAAATACATTAAATCAGATTGTATCATACATGCTAAGTTTAATAAAAAAATATCATTTTTGTATATCCCTATAAAGGAGGACGGAGAGTTAAATCAATCCGCATTCTTCGCTTATTCTTATAATAGGTAATTGAAATAAAAAAATGGCCGATACTTTGCGGCTCTGTTGTCGTAGGATGTTTTGAAATGAAGATGGTCTAACGCGGCAAATTCAATAAAACGAGTATACAATCAGTTTATTTCACTACGCGTAATAATAATAATAGTTCTGTTCTTACAATCTTTCAGTATTGGACATTTTATGACCACTTAAAAATTATATAGTATCGATACGGATCTCTTTTATATACTACTTAACCTAGTCAAATGTAAAAGCTATCTTGATCCATATAGCACAGTAGACTAAAACTTCTAGGGAAGTTACTATTTTAGCTGCTGGTAGTATATTCAATAAAAGTGTGAAGTACAAGAAGCTGTCTTTAAGGTTTTATGGAAATATGCCAGGTCAAAACATTGATATATATATATATATATATATATATATATATATATATATATCATTTTAAGTTCTTACATTCGCTGCACTAGTAACGAAATAAAAAAGCCAACAGCATTTAACATATCCTCTTAGTAACATATAAATGTGAATTTCCATATTGAATGCCATGTAAAGCACTAAATGCGTAATTCTAAATGCTAATCGTACAATTATATACATAATACATATAGCTAATGCTGATTCAGTATAGTATAGGTTTAAATTATCATTAGCAAGTGTTACCAATGTGTTACATAAATAAGAGGATATGTTAATGTAGTTCACACTAACACGACGACCGTAAGGTAGTTTGTATGTAACTAATTTTTATACAAGTAAAAGTTGGAAGGTAGAATTAGTGATTTGATTATATTTCAAGACAAAGGTTTAATTAAGGCTTTAGAGGAATAAAAAATATATATTGAGCCAAACAATTGTATGAAGATTGTTGGAATAGGATAGCCAAATTTATTGATTGCTTTATATTTAAAATGTTATTTTTATTATAATATAGTTGGTATGTGTAATGATGAACGCAATTAGTGTAGTTTGGAATATTACTTAGAGGAAAACTTATATTTATTTCCACAGACTGTTCAATTTACGGCGGTAAGTACCGTTTCTTATCACAAAATGTCTTCAATTGGGAGGAAAACTGTGTACGGAGACTTACTGAGGTTATCTTCTTATATCCTGTTGAATATGAAAAGTGTAACATCAGCATTAAATATGAAGTCTTACCCAATTCTATAGTAAAATCATTTCCTTTAATCTATAATACGCTTGTCATATAAATTTTCATCTATGTCTATTTGTAGCATAGGAGAGGGTTAGTTGTATAGTTTTCTATGGTTCTCCACCTCCCGCCCACAATCGAGACATTACCTGTTCTGTTATGGAATTCAAGCATACCAGTTGAGCACCACTGTTGCTTTGTATGAAAAACACACAAAAATATGTCCAATAGGTAAATAAATAACATTACACAAAAATAAATTGCATTTTAAAAATAGATCTAGTAACAATTCAACTTTCTATGCAAAATAAGTAAATTCAACTGGAACATAATGATTAAAAAGTATGTGGGTAGACGAAAAGTGATTTACTCCGAGTTCAGTTCCCACATTTGCATGTAAAACGTTTGTGAAGGCGGTCACATCTGCGCCGTCTTATTGAAGATCTTGATCAAGATTTAATCTATTTTCTGTGTATTTTTCTCTCTCTTGAATCTATGTTCTTTTACATTTAAAAGAAAGGTTTAAAAGTAGTAGCTAGATTATTATACAGTTGGTGTTTATTTTTATTAAATTCGTTATAAGCTATTTCGAAGCAGTTAGCAGGTTCGTGCTTTTTCCCACGTAGCCAGAACAGACAGAGAGAACCTACTGTCAAGACACTCCGTTTTTCACTTCCCTCTCGACATCGTGTGTTGAGCGTGTTGAGTGGCGAGACTCAACACTGCGTTTTGTCTAAGCGTGTACCGGAGGGGAAAGATAAAAATGATATTAATATAATCATTCCCCCGAGTACAAATCGGTATTATAACCTTTACATACATATGCTGTCCCACTGCGCCACGTTGGCGAATTCGAAGTAGTAAAAATGTTAATATATACGTTATCCAGTATGTAGATGAATATACTACTAGATTATCTTGATGATACAGAATTAACAATCACGATAAAAAGGTCCTTTATACTTAATAAACAGCTTTTATTTTAAAACTTGTTTCAAATATTAATAGCATATGGTGAAAAAAATAAAAAATTACCTGATCGTTAAAACAAAAATAATGATGATCATTGGTATGTGTAAATCATAGAATAAATTGAGTAATAGGGAAAAATTAATGAATGATTTATAATATTAATAGACACACCTAACATTCTTAGTGGTTAGAAGAGTAGCTGAGATATTGTATAAAAGGGCATATAGGGTATATTATTGTTTTGCGCATTTGTTTTTTTTTTTTAGAATATATTTAAGTATATGTCACCAGCTCTCCACTTTCCTTTTACTTTTAAACTACGACTGCTGTGCTTCACGAATCATTTTTCTTAAATAATATAAGATTTTTTTTTTACTTTATGAATAATAAATTTTGTATAACATTTCCAATTTTTATATTATTATCGTATCGTTATATCGTATATTAACGATAAGAATTAAAATTGCTTGTAAAATGTTGATAATCGAAATCGACCACTTAACAGATAAACAGCGGACGCAAATGCATGACGTGATATGCTTGCGTGCGAACATAGATTTTAAATTTGCATCCTAACTACTGTGCCTATGCCGTAGCCAAGTAGCTTTACAGCGTTGTTAGTTTAAGTTATTACACAAAAGTTTTTATTAGATGATTATCATTAAGAAGATTCTTTTTTACCGTACCTACATTATCCGAATGTTTATGATAGTGTGAAAGGCGGAAATCTTGAGATTTTCCAGTATAACAAGATTTATTAACGTTAAATGTAAAAGTCCGAACTGTCCTGATAGTTATTTGTAAACAATCCGGACTTTTACCGTTAAAGCTGTTTTAAATCTTAAGTTTAACATGAGGTCGTAGCACGAGCTTTTTCACATTTTATGTATGTTATATCTAAATATTGCGAAATAAGTCGAGTAACGCTTTCGCAACTTTATGCCATAGATAAAAATAATTGAATCTTGTAAGTATTTCAGTTTTTATTAAATATCTATACAGTGACATAGCTGCTGCTTAGGTCGTTATAGCACAAATTTTATTAGACCTTTCAAGATACTTAATAAGAAAGCTTTTTCTTTATTTCATTCGATATAATGTAGGGCTTCTGTTGCTGTCATACTGTTATTTTTTGTCTCAACAAAGTATTTTAGTAATTTGTTTTAGCTTGAATCATGCGTTTTATTCATCTTAGGTTGAAATGAGGTTAAAAATATATCGAATAAAAGTTAAAATATAATTTACTAATATATTCTAGTCCATAAAAAAATTACAGATTTTAATTGGATTATATTCTAAAATGACATCGGTCTACTTAATTATAAATAAAACACTAATATGTAAAGTTATTGTGGCGCACATTGTCTCTGGCTAAAAATAAATTAGTTTTGGTTTTGATTAGGGGAATATTCAATATTAGTAAAGTGGAGAATGTAGTCACTAGACTCTCTGTTCAACGATAATAATGCAATACAACAATATGTACAATGCTTAAAGAAATAAAAACGTTAGTTAAGGTTCTATCACTCATAAAATGGCTGTAGGTTTATTTATGCAAAATGTGGAAAACAGTGAACAGGATACTTTTTAAATGCGCAAATGCATGGATAAGTGATCGTGTCATAATAGGTATGAATACAAATTGCGTAATGCGATTTGTCTGACCATGTTACCAGGAAAGGACTGTCCGACGCAGTTGAAATGTTGTTATAAGTCAAGTTTAATTTTATGGATAAATACTGCGATTTTGTCTGGAAAATGTTTAAAGTGCGTATTTATATAATGAATGTTATTGTGAAATAGTGAATTGAACGCACGGCTTAGCGGTCAGAGCGCTTGAACGGTTTTCAAGAGGCGCGGGTTCAAATCCCGCTGCGTTCAAATTTTTATACGTTTTCTAAATATGTATTTTTCAATTTCCTTAGTGTGGGAATAACACTTTAAAAAATGTTAACATAATATAGTGAATTGTATTTCTAGTATGATATAACACTTAGGATAACAAAGTTTTTAAGAGACAAAAGAAATTAAACGTGGCGGGATTTCACTTGCACCTCTGAATTTTTTTTAACATTTTTTTAAGTGTTATTCCCACTCTAAGGAATTTGAATGAAGAACGCATGGCTTAGCGCTCAGAGCGCTTGAACGGTTTTCAAGAGGCGCGGGTTTAAATCCCGCTGCGTTCAAATTCTTTTTTTTATACGTTTTCTAAATATGACCTCTGAAAATTTTGCATGAATATTACATTGTTTAATATCAGACTAACATTATGTTTTTGTAAATATTATTGCTAAATATTACTTTTTTCTACTTTTCAGGCAGTTTCAAATTTGTTTTGTTTAAAGCATTGGTATTTTTTTTTAATTTAGTTACTATTGCATTTGACTGACTGCTATCTGCAGTCATTACATTAATGGTTACAAATCTTTTTAACGAAAACTTGAATAATCTAATTTAATAAAGATAAAGTATTGAAATAATCATAAATTACTGGAATCTGCCTCTAATATATGATAAAACTGTGAAGAATTTAAAAGCTGGCTCGTGCCCAAGAATTTCTACCGATAAAAAATTTACGAGCAAATTAGCTAATTCCTATATCTATATACTGTATAAATATAGTTAGTTATAAGTTACCCTAAATAAGTGTAGAAGGAACAAAATATTTGAACCAGGGATGTTATGGAGTGCCGTATCCGAAACTGTCGGATATACGAAACAAAAAAGTATTCGAAAGCAAAATAAAAATTTCAGACATGGGCGCAATCGAAAGGAGACTCGTCAGTATCAGATTCTGTAAAAAAATAAGGTTAGCTGGCATTAAATATTATCAAACAAATAGAAATTGATAAATAAGTTACCGTTCTATTTTACTTAAATACATGCTTCAAAGTCCTTAAACTGAAATTATCCGAAACTAAACTAATAAGAATCCTAACATCCTTTATTTGAACCCACTACCTCCAGCATATAAGGCAATGCTTGTTATTGAATACATAAATCTTGATCGTCGAAAGCTGTTGCTGCAAATCATGTAAAACAGAAACGTTTAGAGAAAGACTCGGCAACAATGCTTCGTGGCAATCGTAAAAACTAACATAAACCGATGGCTTGATGCGTACATCCCATGTTGGCTGAAAGCAAGTGTTGGCGTGCATTACTGATTTAGCAGTTTAGCACCCTCACTTATATTTATTTATAGGGGGCCGAATATGAGATGCTATAAAACTGCGTTAAATATCCATTTATTTGATTGTGAATTTGTGTGAAATAGTATGAATATGTACTTTGAATTAATAGCAGCGGTGCCATCCTTGCTTCAGAGAGAAACTAGTCGCAGACCGGAGAAATGAAAAAAGGACAATTATGACTTCCTATTACACAGTGGGAACTGAACCGCTGACGCCAAACCAATCGCGGTAATAGTAAGACACTGGGCCACGATAGCCTCTTGATTTGTGGCTAATATAGAATCAAAATTAATAGAATAGAAGAAAATTCAAAAAAAATACTCAAACACAATTTAGTAGAAATTGTTTATGTCTAAAAATTGTTTACGACGAAGGCATTCGACATTGACGATATCTGTATCAGTGCTAGATAGATTCTAATGATAGACTGGATACATTTGGGAAATGTAAAAGCAATAGTTTTGCGATGCTAATGTGCTTTTCTATGAGCATTGTTATATAAGGCTGGGTATTTACGAATAGAAGTATAAACCGATATACTTTTTTTGTTATATTATTCATCCTGCAAATCACTAAATTCCACCCGTACTTCAAAGAAAGTCTAGGGTCCTCCGAAACATTGCAATGCCTAGGTTTCGGGACTGTGGAGGACGGAACATCTCGACACTACCTCTGACTTCTGCTATGCAGGAAAAACGTGATGCTCTAAAAAAAGACAACGTAATTTCTAGAGGAATTAAATGTGTGACTAAGACATACTAAGTCAGCAAACTCCCATATGCGTCTACTTAGACAGAGATACATGGACCCCATTATTCTTGATTTAGAGAACATGAAAATAAGCATTAAGTGTGTTTGTTTTGTTGCTTTTGTAACGCGATGGCGCTACATCCGATGAAACGGGCGAGTTGGCATAAGTCCCTGAATGGAATGGACTTGGCACATTGCTTACTTTTGTAAGAAACCTAACGATAGTTGACTGTTTTCTGTTTTCTCGTATTATTTATGTTTTGATTAAAGTTGGCTTTATTTTTGATATAAAAGCATTTGTTTGCATCCGTCATTGGTTGTGGGTTAAAATATAAAAAAAAAACACTACTCCTCTCGCTCTCGTTAGATAAATCGCGGCGTTAAGTTCCATCACTCGATTACCGGCGGAAAGCTGCAAATAAAATAATACTAACCGTGTTTTCTCTATTTTAATTTTCCTTACTGAAATTAGCAACAAAGTTAAAGAATCATGATTTATAATAGGTATATTTAAATAAATAATTTTAACTTTTTTGTCTGTTTTAATGAACACCTATGGCTCGCCTGAATTATATTTTAAGCTACACATAATAGGCAATAAAAGATATACTTAATATAAAATCAAATATAAAACGCACGGTCATTGCGGAAATAAAGATATATTTTTATATACGTATACGAATGTATATGTACATATCTAATCTATACAAACAATTCTAGCTACTATTCCTTAAGGAAAAAGCGACTACATTTGATCCAACTTAGATAATTTTATTCGTAATTAAGTTTACGCTTTGTAAATTCTATTGTGGTTCATAAACGACTTATATTATAATTAAAATGGTAATAAAATATGAAAAAATTAATTTGTATATTATACTTATTATATACATAAATTGTAAAAACAAAAGGAGTTTTTACGGTGTAGTGTAAAGTTACGCATATTATATCTTTACGAGCTTTTATTATTAATTTTTACTATTTACAATTCAATTTAAAACAAATTTTATAATATTTTAGAAAGTATAAACGTATGCAAGTGTCTTTCTGTAAGCTATATCTCACCCCTCTATCATGAGACTAATAATTATGGCATCGAATTTAAATACAACTGCACATTGTCATGCATAACTCTGCTCAAACGTGTCGGCCACATTCATTGTGCACATACCAATATGACAAATGCATTCTACGATGCGCGTGCGCTGCCTTAGTTGCTATGATTGACGCTTGACGGTTATATCGTTGTACTAAAGCTTCGATCTTGAAAAAGTTTTAATGGAAGTTGTTTAGAATTCGTATTTCTAATTTAATTTAATCGCGTTATTTATCATTAAGATAAGTTTTTTTTTATTTTAATCAATTTCATGTTGATTTCATGTTGATTGAATTAGTGACGAAGTAGTAGTTTTTCTACTGTCGAAACAATGTTACATTAGCTGAGTACAAGAATTCCTCCAAATTAAATAGACAAATACCACACATTTCACAGCATTGTTTTTTAAATGTTAATAAAAGTACCCGAGATGATATGAGATAAGTGGCTGTTTAAACTAATTTATTTCTATAATATAAGGTTAATTATCAATTCCCAACATTAATTCATACTAATGAATACTTGTTACAAGATAAATATAACCATCGTGCGTAAACGCGGGTTTTAGTTAGTAATTTGAAAATTAAAGTATCTGTAGGTACAAGAGTTGTCTAAATTCCCGCGTTTTTTATTTTCGAGATTTTATTTACATATACCTATTAAAAAACTATTTTAATGGATATATAAAGGTTGTTTATAGAACGTGATTGGTTGTGAGTTCGACAACCTCGGGGGAATGATTATAATTCAAATATTTTCATTTCTTCGCTCTTGTACTTGAGACAAAGCGCGGGATTGAGTTACTCCACTGAACACGCAATGTCTCAATAGCGGGACGAAAGTGGAGAATGGAGTGTATCGACACTAGGTTCTCTGTGACTAACCTGCTTTGCGTTAAAAACGTAGAACAAAATTGTGAATCGTGAATTTTACGCTTCGAACAATTATTACTAACAGTAGTCCGTGAGTAATATAGTTTTGTTTAATATTATCGGTTTAGTTAAAGGTGCGGTGAAATTTGATAAGACTTGCCCCGTTTTGATATAGCTACAAGTAAATCACTGGCTATTTGTTTCTGTTCTGAGTTGTTTACTGCAGGTGCTTATCAACATTTTTCTTGAGTACTGTTGTTATGTACGTACTATATTTTTATTACATTATCTTCGCTGACAGCATGAAGCTGCAAAAAAACATAAATGAGAAATTTGCAATAACTTTTGTTCGCTTAATTTTCATTCTTAAGTATTAATGAGTACCTGAGAAAATATTTTTATTTAATAGATTAAGTAAAATATAGGAATATAATAAGAAAATAATATACAATATTTTTGATTATTGTACAATATTTTTAATATTATATTATTTTCAATATTACCAACTTGAGTATGTTATGATATAACTTAAATATGCAATCATAAAATAGCTAAACTGTAAAGGTAACCCCTCCGGGTACCATAATTGACGGTTTCCCTGGCGCCTATATGATCGTGATTCGAATCATAAGTATTGTCGTTGACCCTAGTGAAGCCCTATCAGAAGTTTGGTTCACCTGTTCAAAATAATAAACTATTTAACAATGGTACGGCTGGCTTTTCTTAATGCTAGAATTATAATTTGACTTGTACTTGTATACTATAATAAAATAATAAAAGAAATGTGTCTGTACATCAAATATATTTGCTAAAAAATATTTATGACGATGTAAAAACAGTAATAGACTCTAGACTCTTACATGTTTGGAACGTCGTTTGGAAGTATTATGTCATAAGTTCATAAAGTCCACGCAAGCGAAATAGCTGACCTCAACTAGTATGATTAGTTATTATAGTGTTATTTATCATAAATTAAAATATTAAATTAATATGAATTCGACATAATTACATCTAGATGTTTCAATATCCTTAATTTTGTTCGAATTTTTAAATATTTTCTACTTTTATGTGTTTTGCGTAACGTTCGATCGACTTGATATGTTAATTTTTTTGTTAATATTTTAAATACAAATTACTATTGATTAGAGGTTCAACTGTTTAGGATGGGCGTATTTGTCCGAATTGCTTCGAAGCCAATACGTTATTTCATTCGCTCGAATTTTCTTAGCTCTTGGCCTGAGGCCAGGGACTTGACGAGTGCTTGACAGCCAACTTGACCTGTATATGGAAGCACAATGCGGTGAATTAAAAGATAAATTTAGGCTGATGTCTACTTGCCTTACGTAATTTCCTTATTTTTTCTTTGTTATTCTCGAATATACGCAAAAGCTGAGATATAGTATACATATATGTTTATTTTTACAGTTTCATTAAAAAATATGAATTAATAAATCTTTTTTTAATTTACAGATGCAATTCAACACGAAATCAAAGGGGGCACCTCAACTTTAGCATTTTAAGTTCAACCTGACAAAAGTTATCTGTGATCTCATTTAGTTTAGTTAACCAAACAATTGCCTAATAGTTTAAGTGTGGAAAACAATAATCGTATTCAGTTATCAAATGTTAGACAAAAACCTACTCAAAGGACCAAGTTACGGTGTTTGATATAAATATTTGAAAATGGCATATTAGTTCTCGGTCATGGATGACAGATAGTATGTGTAGTTGAAGGATGGGATAATGGAAGTTGGGGCGTTAGGTTCTTGAAAATGCCGCATGCGCACTCGAGTTCTGCAGCGAGCTCGGGCGGCGACGACCTGGGCTCCACGGACGAGGTCAAGGTATTCAAAGACGAAGGTGACGGAGAAGACGAAAAGAGAAGTTCAGAAAACCTTCTGGAAGAAAAGTCTAGTCTAATAGATTGGACTGAAAGCGAAGTAAGTGACTTATCAATACTTCTAATTATAACATATCCTATTATTTTATAATGTTTTCTAATGACAATCTTAATGTCCTTCACAAATTATTATACCATCGTTATTTGAGGGGAATGAGCAACCAAATACAATTATAAAGTTAATTTTTTTATAACATAATTTAGGATTACAAACAGGAAGTAAATTTAATTATAGGTTTGTGTTTCCCATTGTTGTTTAAAAAGATTTTACGGTAAATATTTATCATTGAAAGATATTTAGCTCAAGCTTACACTGGCAAAAACAAAAACTCCCTAGAAAATAAATAAAGTCTAGCTGTTAAAAAATAACAGCCAACAGAGGACTTCATAGGTGGTCGGTGTAACCATAAATTACATAATATAAGACAATTCCGCAGTTAATATTTTGTCGACTTTCATACTAACATGTGAATCATTTAAAGAATTACTTCACGCGGCGCTTCGATTTGCACTATTCAATAAGACAACTATACAAATACAACCTTTTTCTATTTTAAGAAGTTTCAAAATTGCATGCACAAGTTTTGGGGTAAAATCCAGCACATGCCAGCAGGTGCTTCCTCCAGGTAGATCTCTATTGATGTTTTCTTAGCATTAAAGTACAATACCATTGAATGTATTATAATATATTGATCAGCAGTCAGTGCGTCCTGTCAATAAATACCTAACAAATATGTGAAAGCCAACTTAAGTTACGTTATGGGTAAGACGATCCTTATTTAGATTAGAATAAGTGCTTGATAATGCGGATAATTTAAATGACTTGCAATATATTGCATTTGCTACTCATAATTTTACACTTTCAATGTAACGAAATTCAACGAATTATGCTGTTGGTCTTATTCATGTCCGCCCACACTCTAAGCTACTATTTGAACCAGTTTTTTATCACAGAACTTCACACGGATCAATTTGTCATGTTTACGGCGCAGCTCGTTCCCGTTCATGATCATTTTACGTCAAGAATTTGATAATATACCATTTACGAGTGCATCGGATTTTTATACGCTCCAAGTGTTGGCTTTTAATATTCATAAGAAGAAGCGGTTAGTGACCTCGTTATGTTCGACTATGCGTAGATTAACATCGGAACTGTTAACTTTAATTTTTAAACTACTTAATTAGTGGTAGGATGGTCACAAATAATAGAGATAAAATCGCGGACTTCCCAAAAACATGTTTATAATCACAAATTGCCCGTAAAACAAACAAATCAACCGCAGGAACCGAGACTAACGTCACCCAAAACACTGATTGTCGGAGCGCCTTACAAAAAATTGGAAAGAAAGCCTCAGGTACGTTTCCGAAAATTTATGTAAAATAATATTCCAGCCGACATAAATTAGGTAGTCATTGTATTATTTCCGAAAACTCTATTATTCGCTAGGAGGGGGCGCGTACACAAAGCACGTCTACCTGCATTCAGGTATTTCTTATAATAAACAAGAACTCCCACTGCTTTTGTGGACGAATTTACCTGTCGACCCGAGAGGCGAGGGAGTGCAAACATTCCTTGGACACCTACAAATGACGTTCATGTATGGATCTCTCATCCCTCTTTCTCCGTTCCCGAAAGTAAGCAGCAAGAACGGGATAGGAGAATCCCAGAGATTTGTACAAGATTCCCAAAGTATTACAGTCACGGATCGTATAAATATTGGATTATAGTTAGGTGCAATTCTGCTTTGTATGTCATAATAGCATCGATTATCGTACGTGATGCCATTACAATACACTTTGTGCGTTCAATTTTCTTTGAGTTTCGATTTCTTTTAGATTACAATTTGACGGCTCGTGAATTGGATTTAAATCGTGTCGGTGCTACGCCTGCTTGATTTTTGGAAATGTTTTCATAACAGAGTCGATTTTATAATGTTGTTTGTTTGAACAAGCAAGAGTGGGTACGTCGTCCGGCCATATAGTAAAAATCGCAGGCCTTTATATACGTACGTACACTATTTTATACTAATTTTCATGCGCGTCAATTGTGAGATTGTTAAAACCTTCTTAGTGAAATAGCAAAGATATTTTGCCTTCCTTTTGAAAAATGTAAGTGCTTTAGCTATTTCCGTTGTGGTTTTGGTACGCTTGATGATTACTAGATAAGTGGCAGTTCCAGACATCACGAGAATATAATTTTAAAATTAATATTAACATTTCAATTTATAAGAAATTATACGATATATATTTACATATAAATCGAGTAAAATAATTACACCGAGTAGCTGCCTATAGTTATTTTATTTAGAACTAGCTGTGCCCGCGACTTTGTCCGCGTGGAGATCTTACATCAGCTATTTGCCAGTGAAAGCCCCGTCAAAATCGGTGTAGCCGTTCTAGAGATTAGCCGAAACAAACAGACTGACAGACACAAAAATAGCAAAAAATAATATTCTGGTATATGTAGCGTGTATACATATGCATTTAGATATGCTATACCATAATACCATACCATAATATTAATTTATTGACTATAATGGTTCACTATTTTGGCTTTAATGGCTTGAACATAAGATACTTACTCGATATTTTGGTCAATTCACACAATGTCTTTATAACTTGTAGCCTATGTGTTATTCTGATGTATAAGCTATATTATTGTAAAGTTTCATTAAAATCCATACAGTAGTATTTACGTGAAAGAGTAACAAACATCCTTACAAACTTTCGCGTTTATAATATTAGTAGGATATACCAATACATACTCAATTATAAATAACATTAATCACTAATCAATGAAGTATAAAGTGAATTTCTCCCAATATGCGCCCGCGCACCGAATCCTCGTCTATATTTAGCGAACAACGATCTCTTGTCTGATGCCATCCGTTTCCGTCCGCCATACTGGCCTTAACTGAAACTGACGATTCCTGAGGGTTTCGATCTTATTTTGTACTAAATGTTGATCAAGTTACACATTAAAAAATTTAAATAACTTTTTGTTAGTAATTATTATAGTAATTTATATTTCTATATCTTTGTAATTTTATATTTGTGTTAACAACCTTTCATTATTTATGAATTTATATATCGGACTTGTTCGAAATTCTGATAAGAATTTTAGATAAAACTACCAGCTTCCCTTTGTGATAGTTTAAAAATGATACATTAATGTAACTGTAATTGGAATGACACAATTGTAAAATTAAATATATCACGATGGTATTAATAATTTCTTAGCGCAAATCCCCATATTAATTTAGCCTTGCGCGTACATTTGGTTAATTAGTATTTATTGCTTACTGGCTTCCTTTTCGGTCGCCATCTTTAATGTCGCCTGATTCAGTTTATTGTCTCTTTATCTCGATTACTTGCTTGTAACGAGTTGCAAATGGATCTCTCGACGTCTGGATATCGTTGTACGGTCTAAATTTGAAATTACTACGAAGTTTACATTTAACTAGATGAATAAGGTATTTTATACGAATTATTTAATTTAAATTTGTACATAATAGTATTAATAGGTGAAAAAAACGCTTGGGATGACTTTGAGAAAAATCCCACTGAACTCTGTGTACTAGTATGAAATTTGGCACAGTTAAAGTTCAAGTGGTAAAAAAAAATAGTGCAGAAAGTCAATACATTTTATAATAATACATTAGAAATACATGCAAGTAGTAAAATAAATATTACATCCGTTAGCATACATTTGATAAATACTTTTAAACATAATTACAAATTAACTACTACTTATGTTATAAAAGCAATCGCTATTATATGCGTCACCTTAGTTAGCTGTAAGTTTAATGTAAATACCTAACAAGGATTTTTTTATATGAAAGTTAAAAATAATAAACATCTTAATTGCCATTAAATATTTTTCAGCAAATTAGTTAAACGAAGTCGCAATTGCTCACTAGTATAGTGTAAAGTATGTGGAATATTTTCTTTCGGAAGGTTAGTTGTGAAATCCACTCAAAGGCTGGTAACTCACCGATAAATCAGTAACAAACCAATATAACCATATTAACTTGACCTTATCAAAAATTACATGCAAATTTTCAAGAATTACCTCATTTTCTCAGTGGGTATTAAGAAAATTATTATATCTATCAAAAAGCCTTCAAACTAAATGCATGGATATTTACCATAATCTGACGACTACAATATTAATTTCACATGCCGTATCTAGACGTGGGTAAAGCTAATTATCTAGGTATTCACGTAGGCTGTTACATTGGCCTGTATTGCTATTGTTTTAGATATAGCTAGACTGGAATAGTCAAACTGGTTTTGACTAGCGTCCTTTACAGCTCAGTTGATTTGTCCATAAACATTGAATCGTTTGTCTTTCTAGTTATAGTTATTTATTGTATTGGTTTTATTTTTAAACTTATATATGTATTATAGTCACAATAATTTCTAAAGAATCACAACACTTAGAATTTTATCAAAAGTGATGGTAGTTGGTAAATTAATAAGACATTAATAAAACATTTTTAAGATAGCTATATATATACATATATATATACGTATTAAAAACTTCCTAATGGTGGGATGTATGAATGGTGGGATGGTGGTATAGTTCTAAAATTTACTTATTTTCTATAGTGTCTAGCATCAATGCAGTTGCTCTAATAACAACGTAATTCATATATCCCACACATGTATATATAAAACCCTATTCATTAAAAGAAATACATACACATTTAAAATTATTTCTTTCTATTCTTATTTATGTGCTTTAAAGATTTCAAATATTTCTAAATAAAAATGATATGTAATATAATAAAAATGCTTTATTTTTCCTAAAAGTACTTAAATATATTTATTTAAATAACAAATACTATATATGTATGTAAATTACAATAATATATAAATGCAAAACGACGCATTATGTATTATATCACAATAACAATCAACAGTCACTAAAGGACTACTTACATTAAAATTTAAAGTACCTACACTTTAGTTTTATCACATCAATTAATCAAATTAACAATATTTCTTATCGGAACACCAATCAACTCAGATACGACTATATCAGTACTAACGTCACCTTCGCATGTGCATTAGTTATGCAAGTTTAGTGCATTAGCGCATGCGCAGTCGTTCGTTGTTTATGAGTGGCCGTGCCATGTTTCCGTTGTAACATTGAACGTACTAATAGTTCAGCGACTTTCAAACTATCCAGCTTAGCTGGAGCTTAAGGGAATTATATCTTTGACAGAACATTATTTAGCTTTCGAGCTTACCACATTCTATATGTGACTTGCTTAATCCGATTAATAACGATTAATAAATTAATAACGTTGGTATTCTAAAATATCATTTTAGGAAAACATTACGTTACGAAGACTTTACATTACTCATTGCATATTTAGAAATCGTATAAAAATTTGAACGCAACGGAATTTGAACCCGCGCCTCTTGAGAACCGTTCAAGCGCTCTGACCCGCTAAGCCTTGCGCGTTCTTTTTTTTTTCATTCGTAATTCTTATACGCTTATTACAACTTATATTTGTTGTTAGTATCTCAGTAGAGAGATTTTTACTAATTTCTGCTACACAGATTATTCTACGAACCATCGTTTTGGCAAGAGAATGCTATTTATCAAATATTTATAAAGAAATTTAACGTGTCATTCGCACACTTAGGAAATTGAAAATGATATATTTCGAAAATGTATAAAAATTTGAACCCGCGCCTCTTGAAAACCATTCAAGAGCTTTGGCTGCTAAGCCATGCGGTCTACATCCAGCTACGTCGAAATTCTTATACGCTTATTACAACTTATATTTGTTGTATTTTATATAGAGTATAAGATTTTGGTAAAATATAAGACATATATTAAATGTTTATAAAAACTAGATGTCCCGTTGACGCGGAAACAACGCGGCGACTTAGCAACGTGTATGTCACTATACAAACGTGTATGCCAAACACATGATAGTGTGGGTAATATATTATTAATTTAATGTATTCTTATTGATTACTAGAAAAAAATAATAGCTTACTGCATCTCCATACAAACTTTAGCTATATCAAATTAAATACTGTCCGCTCAATTTTTGTGAAAAGGGTCCAAAGTTTCCTAGCTACCTACTAAACCTATTAACATAATTTTGTTATAGTAAATACTTGTCGATGATAATAGAAAAAATAAAAAAAAATCGTAACGCTATTGTTTTGTGTATTTACATTCTTTTTTCGAAAATCGAACAAAAATCTAGATATTTTTATTGTTTATCAAATAGATTAACTCATGTTTAGATTAACTCAGATTATATTCAAGGCAAGCAATTACATGCGCTCGTAGAATTATCATAACCTAATGATAACAACAGTTTCTTATTGATTATTTTTAAAATATAATTACGGTTTCTACAATTTTTTGTGACTTTTCTTTTGTGTGTAGTTTTTTTTTTACTTTTAGTGTTATTCACACACACTTAGGAAATTGTTAGTTTTTTTTAGAAAAATGCCATGCAATCTAATGACTTAGTGGTCCGACCGCTTGGACGGTTTCCGAGAGGCGCGAATTCGTATCCCGCAGCGTTAAAAATTTTATACGTGTTTTAAAAATAATTTATCTGCTACAATTAAGTTATTGCAGAGAACGGAGTGTCTTAACACTAGGTTCTCTCTGATCACTTGAATGGCGGAACTCAACACTGCGCTTTGTCTTGTTTACCAGAACGGAGTAATGGAAACAATTGAAATATGATCATTCCCCCGTGTAGGAATCGAACCCAGAACCAATCGCGATTACTGTGAATGGCTGTGCCACTGTGCCACATTATGTTTGTATAGAGCAGAAATGCACATAGCCTATTTTTTTTACAAAAACACGTTAAATTATTAAAATAAATATTACACACACATGGTGTACATAGTACTTTTCTGTTAAGTGACACACATGTTGCTATAGCAACATGTATTTTAAGCCTTAACAAACTAGTTTTAAAAAATCAATAAACATAAATAACATGTAAATCAGTTGTTATAGAAAGTATTTATCGGCAATCAATAACCCTCACATTAAAATGATAAGTTATCAGTAGGATGAAAGGAGCCTCAGTCGCATATTGTGCATTATGTAGATGAGTGATATCGTTTTATTAATTTTTAGTACATTTTTAGATATATTTGTTAAAAAGCAATACTTTCGTGTTAAATTGAATCTACAATCATGACGAGGCAGAATTCTAAGTTAGTAGAAACTAACGTTCAATTCTACATGGAAGTATATACTTAATATTTAATGAAAAATATTATTTTATTTTATTAAATTTTTCTAAACGTTTCAAGATAAAATATAGTATTCGCGCATAGTTTTTGAATAATCTACAAAATGACAAGACGCTATATATATATATACTTTGTTACTATTTTTATAACATGTTATCAACATTTTTTATAAGATCATTGCTGTGAGTTAAATATGTAGTTCTTGTTCTGACCATGAATATCTGAGCGACTGGTTGTGGATTTGATCCCCACTTAATGTTAATATCTAATTAAATCATTATTGAAATTATAAATCATTTTGATGAATATTTTAAATATTTCGCTGCTCTGGTAAGAGTACCCTGGTATGCAGGAAAACTTCATTGTAGTATTTAAGGGACGGTTATGTCGTGTAATGAATTTGAACCAACGTAGGTTTTAAATTAATGTATCGTATAAAAATCAAACCGCAACCTCCGGTATTTTACATCAAAAACCCTATGCTATGTTAGACGGACGTGGTCATTTTATGTTACAAAAATATATGATATAGTTACAAAATAATTTGTTTTCATGTAAAAGGCACGTGTACAAAAGCTACTGTTCACTAAGTAGTTACAGTATATTAGATATGTACGTATATTAGAATATTTATTAACTTTTAATTATCGAATAATTAATCGAATCAATAAATATTTTTAATACATAATTTTCTGTATCATAAATCGTTTAAAAATAAATTAATTGGACTGATTTAAAAAATTTAGAAAAAAAAATTATGTTACTATCTAAATCAGGGGTGAGGAACCCGCGGCCCGTTTAATTATTTTATACTACCCGCCAAGAGTTTATTTGTATTACAGACATTCTATAGTTACTTTTTGAATGCTAATAAGAATAAAAAATGTGTATTGTCCTTGCCGAATAATTTCAAAATTTGGATAGGCCGCTAAAAAAGGCTAACGCCTCTGAGTTAAATAGAACATATCGCAATAGTGTCGTTGTGGTACAATGTCTAAATGCATATACCTGCGATGATAATGAAACACTCAGCGGGCTTATATAGCGGGAAAGGCAAAGCGCGGCGTTAAACTCTGTCTCACGCAATATCCCGAAATTCGGCGGAAAGTGGAGATTTGACTTAACAAGGTTTTCTCTGCAGATGTGTGAAAATACAATAAAAATTATTTGTACTATTCAATATAGATGGCATGAAATATATCGATTCTATACCTGAATGGAGCGTGAAACAAACTAGGGTCGTATCATTTATGAATGACGTGTTATTTGTGGTTACAGCCCATCCGATAACTCCGCATTGGATTATTGGGATGATAGTTGTTGTTAATATACTAACTGATATCTGTTATTTTTGTGTTCGATACGTGTAATATTAAAGATTATTGAAATCAATTTTTCAGTTAATATAATAGATTTTCATTTTATTTATTAAGCGAAAGAGATGGTCGCTCGAAATGGTTAAGTTTTTTAATGCGACTTGCTTGTTTGTATATCATTTGTGAGACACATATTGCCACACATTTCAATCTCTTTGAGTTGGCGTGTGATTCTAATTCTTATATGATTAACAGCTTCATTGGTTACTTATTGTTCAAAATTTAAATAAATAATAAATATCGAAATACAGTATCAAGTACAAACATTTTGATGTACTAATCTTAAAATTGGCTTTTATATATGGCCATAATATTTATTCCAAAAGAGCAAAGAGACCTATGATATCCTCTTGAATAAATAAACGCTGCCACTACACTATACGATACATAGATGTTATGGTTTAGAATTCTAATAAAATGAATTTGTCCAAACAAAAAATACATATCCGTAAACCAACTAACACTGTCAGTTTAGTTCAAAGCGTGAATAGAATCGCGATCGCTAGTAACTTTTCCAATCAAACAGCAGTTAGGATAAATCACCGATGGTTAATGAACAAGATAGTTTTTTATTTTTATTTTTAAACTGTTTTTAGGTGCGTCGTTAAATTGTATACGTAACGGTTTTATTGTCCTCTAAAAGAGGTTTTATGGTATTGCCTTCCCAGAAAGTTGGTGGGCTAAATTTAGTGAACAAATTTAGTATTGTAGGGGGTGTTGTTGTATATTGTGACATATGGTTTTTAGATTCTTTGAAAAACCAAATTTTATTCTAGACGGCATTACGTGATTCGTTGTGAGTTCGATTTTTAATTATTTTCAGTACTTCTATCTAGATGCTACTTTGATTTCCGCCACTCAACACCTAACGTATCGAATACGTGCTGAAAGTGGAGAACGGAGTGTCTTGAGTCTTGATTCTAGGTTCTCTATGACTACCCTGTAATGCGGGGAAAAGCGTGAAGCTGTATTTCGTTGTGAAATACATTGAGAGCTAGCTAAAATTATTAAAGAAAGTTAGTTCTACTTCAATGATATTTGAACTCTGATATGATATTAGATATTAGTGCTAGTAATATTTTACAATAACGTTATAAATTAAAATAATAATAAAAATATTGCCGTACTATTTTATATCTAACAAGCAACTTTTAGAATTTCTTTGCAATTATTATACATCATACGAGATTATGAGCCAAAATCATTTACTATTAATATATTATTATTTAGATATTTCTATATTATATACACATATTAAGACACAAGGTATATTATTATATATTTTTCAAGGTTAAGTACCTACAAATTTGTTCGGGTCGATGAACTTTATAGATAAACGCAGATTAGTTGTATAATATATTATTTCATACTAAGAACTATATAATTGTTAATTTTATATAAGAAAAGCAGATTGTCTGTTTGTTATATAAAAGCTTTTTATATAATGCATACGTTTTATACATTGTATATACACTAAAATAAAAAATGTTACAATGTTCATGCTGTCTTTTTTTAAGCTAATCTCTGGAACGGCTAGACCGATTTTGACGGGACTTTCATTGGCAGATAGATAGCTAATGTAATAAAGAGTAACTTTTATTTTAATATTACACGCGGACAAAGTCGGCGGGCACAGCTAGTTTATAATAAAACTACGATATTACATAGATATTTTATTGTCCGTTCTCATCCTAACTACTGTGTGCAATAAAATTAACTGAACTCACCAGATGTCTATAAATTCGTCAAAAACAACACGAGTTAATTTAGACGTTAAAATGTATTACGGCTAATCGAGCTCATCGAATTTGTTCTTTAAAAATGTTATCGTGTAAACAAACGTTATCGAATTTAATGTGCATGTGGGCTGGCTATTTTAGGTTTAGTATTCTAGTATTATTACTTATAGAATAACAATTATTTATTTAAATAGTGTTGTTGCGGTTGGTCGTGGGTTCGATTACAGATTTGGAAAATTATTATAGTTTAGTGTAACGCTGTTAAGTTTTGCTCCGAATTTTGGCAGAAAGACGGGGAGCGTCTTGGGTCTTGACACTAGGCTCTCCGTCAATCTTGCCATATGGGAAAAAGCTAGGAGATTTTTTGTATTATATGACCTACATCTTTTTGGAAAACAAGATTGTCTCACGTTCACGTCATTTTAAGTATGACACCAATATAATTTTTCTTAAGAATCAACTTTGAAAAGTAACTACTTAGTTCATTCTAAGTTAAGGTTTCTTATTACAAAAGAAATTATATTATATATTAGCAAATAAGTTATTCCTTTCCAAAAATATAAGCAGCTGCTTGACTGTGTACACAGTGATGAGTGACCCAAACCACCGTTTATCTAAATACTTTATCAGTTAAATACTTTAAATATTAGCTTCCGTCTCTTGGTGTCGGTGGCGTTACCAAATACCACGGTTATCACTACAAACATAACTATCTGAGCTTTTAGTAGACAATAGTGTTAACCTTTTAAGTTTAAAAGCAGCGAGCTTAAAGCTTCGGTGCTATAGAGAAAGTGTTTTGTTTACTTGTTGGTAATAAATAAGTAAGTTGTAATGTTAGGAAAATGTTGATTTGTTATGTATTGCGAAATTAGGAATAATATATTTTTAAGAGATATTAAAAATCTTTAATGCTTTACGCTTTTTTCCGCATAGCAGAAGTATTTATTTCTCTATCAATATTTCTTAAATTTTAAAAGTACTAATGCGCGTACCTACTATGATTTTTAATTAAGCAACAACATCGTGACGCAGTAGTACAGCGTCGGACTGCAAACGTGATTGCTTGTGAGTTCGATTCCCTCTCGGAGAAATGATAAGATTTAAAATATTTTCGTTTCGCCGTATTGGACCTGGATATAAAACAACGTGCAGCGTTTAGTTCCGCCACTCAAAACGCCATGACTCGATTTTGGGCGGAAAGTGGAGAACGAAGTGTCTTGAGACAAGGTTCTCTCTGAATACCGTGCTATGCGGAAAAAAGCGTGAAGTTAAAAAAAAACAATCTTGTATCTTGAAGTCATTTGTACTATTCAATACATTAAGTTTCATATGTTTAGTGTCGAAAAAGGAATCATTGAGCAAACATGGCCGTGCCCGGACCCGTTGACTCATCCTCACGAACAAATGTTATCACTCTTCTTTTGTTTGTATCTCGTATATCAGACGAAAAGCGAGGGCTGTAACTTTAAATATATATATTTGGTGCAGTTTACTTAGATATTCCACATATTATTTGGTAGGCTTAATATTGTCATAATATTATAATTTGAATATAAATGAATAGTTACAGCTAGTACTTTACGGCTTTTCCCGCATAGCCGGATAGAACCTAGTGTCAAGACACTCCGTTCTCCATTTTCCTAATTCACTTAATTCAACGTTGCGCTTTGTCTAATTCTAATCTAATTTAAAATAAAACGAATAACGTTCAATACGAAATTTTTTAATTATAATTATTTCTATAATTATACTAGCCAGTGAAGAACTGAGAGTAGTATCTCTACTAAACATGACAAATTCATATGCCACGTTGAAAAATAATCATATTTATTTAGCTTTCTAGATAGACCATGGTCTAGCAGTGGGTCAGCATCTGTAAGTTAGTATCCCACGAGGGAATGAATAAATTTTAATTGTTTTCAATTTCGCCACTTAACTCTCGAATTACAGAGAGTGGAGTGTCTTGACACTAGATTCTTTCTTTCTAACCACGCTCTGTACAAAAAAAAGCTCAAAGCCGCCCTTTTTTAAATTGCACACGTAGCAACCCTAAGAAACCGACCAAATACTAAGACATCAATACACACGACAAGTATTACAGCTAAGAGGTCAACATGCCTGGACATTATTTCTGGCCTTTCCTAACACATCGCTCTTCGCCCTCGTAAGAATTTTTGTAATGTATCCTGTTTTTAACTTATTGATAAATTGTGACCTGATTTGAAAGAGAAACACTGATATTGTTTTCATATAGAAGTGCTCTTTTATTATGATTTTTAATTAAAAAAATATGCAGTGGCGCAGCGTCTGACTCGATGGTTGTGGGTTCAGTCCAACCACTGGCGGAAGTAATTTTAATTATTTTTATTTCTCTTCACTGTTAAAACAAAGTTAAAGTCAAGTAAAAATCATTTCAACCTACGACCATGTCATGTATTTAAATTTCTTATTATTCTTATAGAAAATTATGTTTATTTTTTTTTAATATATTTTAGGCAGTTACCACGATTACTGATTATTAAATAACTTCACAATGTTTGCATACTTTGGATTCTTTGAACTACGTATGTATTAAGAGTTTAAATTCATCTCCTTTTTATCAGTAACGTTTCGCTTTATCAATACACAAAAGAAAGCTTATATAAGATATTTATTACAAAACTATAAATGCATCTACATGTATAATGGTATGTCACAACACCGTTAGAGATCAGTAGAGACCTTTGCATCACGGTTATGGGTTTAAATCTAAATCTAATTTATTCCAATAAGTGGACATATGCATATAATCTAGTGCAGTTATTTAACACAGGATTTTTTCTTACTACACTGCAAAATGCAAGATTGTGTGTCTGCAAATAAACAATTAAAGCTATAATAATTTGCTTAAAGTTTTCTTTTTAACTCGTGCGAAAAGTAACGAGTTCAAATCTATTATGTAAACTTACATTATCAATTCGAACGATTCTTATTTTTTTTCTTTAAATATTGGTGAAAAGGGCGAAGGACTATTAAACATCGTTGTACAACGTATATTTTATAAACTATTTCTATATAAAGTATCCACTTGTAAAAAAGTAACCTGACATTGAAAGTATATATATACGTACACATTATTTTAGGAATTAGAAAAGCTCCACGTTATTAGCGTAAATTAAGAGTAAAATTATAATATCGATTTAGTATACGTAAGTGTTTACATTGATGTAAAAATATCATATATAAATAAACTGTCCGTTGGGATGTGTTATGATTCATGCTGCGAAAATCAATAAAACTATTTTTAATTTTGAATATTTGATCGGTACGTCGAGAGCCATTACTGCGGCTCGTTTATCGAGACGATGAAAGCTATGAAATGTATGATGAACGTTACTATTATTACTCTTCGATCTTCTATAATCTATACTAATAGATTATATAAGACTGAAGAGAGATTTCTTATCAATTTAATTTAAT
Source organism: Podotricha telesiphe (assembly GCA_038994665.1). NCBI lineage: Eukaryota > Metazoa > Arthropoda > Insecta > Lepidoptera > Nymphalidae > Podotricha > Podotricha telesiphe. The sequence continues at coordinate 1,081,335 of JAOYRR010000390.1, forward strand.
TTTTCTTTTTTAAATTTTTGAAAAATTAATTTTGATAATATAATATTAATTGACATTTTTTTTTTAAGTTCTAAAAAAACTGATATAAAGTGATTACTTTTAAAAACAGCAAATAACATACAATATTTAGTATAACAAGTTATTTGCTGTTTTTTTTCTGAATAGATAGTCTAGCATTTTCATATAATTAAGATAAGTGTGACCGTCGTGGCGCAGTGGGACAACGTGTGACTGTGTGTGTGTATACACGATTGGTTATGGGTTCCATTCCCATTTGGGTTAATGATTATATTTTAAATATTTTCATTTCTCCGCTCTGGTACTGAAGACAGAGAAGAATGGAAGACCAGAGTGGCTTTACCCGAGGTCTGACCATGCTATGCTTCAAAAAGTATAAAGCTGTATAAACAATTGACAATAATATTCCTTACAAAAAATGAATAAGAGCAAAAAACGAAAATTTGTAATAAAAAAGTTCAATAACAAATTAGTGTTGACAAAATTGTAACAAGATTCCTTGGCAATATAATTAACGAAATTGTATTCATCGCTGGGTTAATCTCATAAACTCATGCGATACGTTTTTGTGTTATAACGAGATTTTATCACAAAAACTAAGAATAAACCGATATACACAACACCTGCTCCGTCAAACACAGCCGATCATTATTATGGTAATGCTCCTCAAGTTCTAAACTTGCTTCCCAATCAATTATAAGCCTTAGCCCTAAAAACATTTAATCTAACTTCGAAACACAATTCATTAATAAAGGAGAGAAAAAAATTGAACCGTGTCAAAACGAACGAGACTTCAACCAGGCGCCAATTAAGCAAAATAAATGCTTATCCCGTCCTCAATAAATCGATATCACGGTATGAAAGGCCTAGCAGTTACGCCCTTTATTGGATTGGAAATGATAAATTTTTAAATAATTTCTATGCACAATATAAGACCTTGTTATGAAAGCTGAAAGTGTCAGAATTTGGTAAGCAAGGAAGCGCGAGTTGCGCCTTGTTACGACCCACCCGACGCTAACGAGATAGAGTGAGATGAAAAGATCACATTTTCAAATGCAAGAACGGGGTAAAAAACAAACAGAACTCTCGAAAAACACTTGTGAGATAACAAAGGCTGACTTCCACGAAGACGTTCAATAATTTGTCTTTTTAATTTTACGGCGGACTGCCATGGTTTTAAATAATAGTTTTTTTCTATAATTCGACCTCGGTCAGAGCCATTAGGTCGAGAGACTACGTATTCGGAAACTCATTACGTCTGCGTTGCTGTGAAATTCTTTTATGGCTTATTGTTTCTATAGTGCACAAGTGTAATAAAATGTAAAGTACAACTCCGGTACGTTCTCGTTTCTTTAGATTTACACTCGGCTCAGTTGTTAAATACTGGTTTTTGAGAGTACGAGAGCTTAATTTAAAAATAAAGGTCGAACAAACGTGTGGTAAAATAATATAAAATGAAACGGGCATAAAAGGAATCGGAACCAGTTCTGGCTCTATCGGTTTAGTTGTAAAAAGCTCATTCCATATAATATTACCCATTACAGCCCTGAGAATCACTGCCCGGCCAATCGCCACAAAGAATTCGTAAATGGAACGCAACTTCGATTTTTAATTGTTTTAACTGGATTTTATAACAGACCAGTGTTTTTTTTAATATTTTATTTTAAATTTTTACGATAACTTCAAGGCTTTTTGCCATATTCAATATTTTATTTTAAAAAAATAAGTACAAGAAAATATATAAAATTTAACGTTACGGTTTTTTGCGTAAAGGATAAAAATGATATACACATTTTTAGTCATTATACTTTAATACAAGTTTAAGTGTAATTAAAATCCGATAATGGTCGTAACGCCCTTTAAACCCCAATTATTCCATAATATTCGTATCGTTTTGTAAACGGGCAACCCCACCGGAACTCGTTACTGAGCGATTAGTGTTACCAGTCGAGGAGAATGTCACGCTAATAGTTGGGGCGTGGTTAGGGACATTTTTTCTATTCTTTTTCAAGTTATTCTTCTTATCAATGGACCGAAGAAATTTAATATAGGGATAAAAGTTTATTAGAAAAATTATAATTATGCTAACTTAGTTAATTATCATTATTATTAGGATTGTATTGAGAATTATCGAGAGAACCGTACAACATAAAAGCTCAATATACGAAAAGCTAAAAGCTTTACCACAAATTTACTTCGCGTACCCTCTTAAAAGTATTTTTTTATACATAATTAAATACACTAGACAATATTCTTAACAGTACATACATTCAATATATTGTAAAATATATTTTTAGTAATAAGGGTTTTACTACTTGCTACGACCACGTTGCCCGTTGACTTAAAACTATTTTGATCATGCTCAAGTGTAATTGTTTTTTTTAAATCCACCCTTGTCCCATATATTGTGGATTACAGAGAGAGAAGCTTGGGAGATGGCTCTGTGTACATTACAATAGCTAAATAGCTAGTTAAGTAACTGATATGAATTAAAAAAAACATTTACATATTATAAACTAAAAACTATGTTAGTTATAAAAAAAGGGCGGCCTTGATTTCCATTATTCAACAAGGTTTTGAATTCGGGTAAAAATTGGAGAACGGAAATTTTGACACAAGGTTCTCTCTCTGCCTACCTCGCAAAACGCGAAAAGCTGCAAAAAAATTGGTTACTAGAATATAAAAAATTACACCTAATGTATAAAATACTAGTCTAAAACAATTTTAGCAATTAATGCTAAATATCGACATTTCAAAAACCCTACTAAATACTAATACAATAATATTATAAATTGTATAATTAAATGCCTTATTAATTTATTTGTTATCTATTATTATTTGGCCAATTCAAATATGATATAATATATAATCAATTGTAAAGCTTGATAAAGCTTTACAATTGTTTATATATTAAATTTATACAGAAGTAGCGTTGCGGCCAATGCCATCGTTGTGGAATTGGAGTGTTTGATGATATGCGATAGTTATGACATGGGCCTTGATTATCTAATTGTAAATATTTTACTTTCTTATAGCAGTTTATTCAGTTGTACCTAAATCTAACCGACAGTATCTCTGAAATGATTGTAAAGCAAAAAAGCAAGTGAATGTTACACTAGTTACATATATAAGATATATAAAAATAAATATTAATTATTACATAAAATATTTTTTATTTGCTATTATGACAGGTACCTGACCTGTCATATTTAACATGCCATAAAAATACTGAGTGTGGCTTACCAATGCGTTTTGTTTACTTCCGGAAGTAACACGTAGTGGGTGGTATATTATTTAATGATTAACTTGACGTTACAATTATGGTAATCAAGAATTAACACTTGTCACTCGGTAAGTTATAAAATTAATCTATTCAAGATTCCAATCTTGATTGCTGTTTTGTTGATGTTTTGGAAACCACTGCACTAGGTTGCTGCTACCATCATGATATTGCGTCTTTGAAGCCAGCTCGTGGCGCAGTGTGGCAGGGTGTGACTGTAAACGGGTGTAAACAATGGTTGTGGGTTCCACTCGGGGGAATGATTATTTTGTAATTATTTTCATTTCTCCACTCTGGTAGTCAAAGGTGGTGGTAACGGAGAAAACCTGGCATTGAGTTCCGCCACTCAACATGCAATGTGTCTTGACACTAGGTTTTCTCTCTGCCTCCCATGCTCCGCAGGATAAAGCGGATTTAGCTTGACAAGTTCCCTTTCCTATTCCTATAAATGGTTATTTTTAATTATAGAAGCTATAACACAAATTAATAATCAATAGAAAATTAAAAACTGGATAGGTTTTAAAACATCAAAAATAACTAATATTTTAGTCAATATGCGTTCAATAGTGTCAACTATAACAACAAATAATATATGTTGTACAAGAATTTGGTACTTTGCGCAGTGGGCATGTTCAAGGGAGGTCCGAGTCGACAAGTGCTTAGACGGGAGAGCTAACAAGTCGAACTAACTGGGAAATAAAAGGTGCGCGTGATACACACAAAAACGCTTCGGGTGTAGCGTCAGCAACGCTTTTTACTTTTTAAAATAAATATATGATAGATTTTCATTGTATATGTTAATGAAATTGACATTTTCTTTTTAAGTATTTTTTATTGTATGTTAATTATAAAAAAATAAAAACAATAATTTGAATTACTGTTAATATTCTATTATTACCAGAATAATTGTAGCCTATGTCGTCAAGTTGTTTATACTGCAAAATAATTAAACTAAAAAAAACTACAGTGTGTATGCTACTTTTAACTTTCACATTTAAATTACGAAATTGGTGAAACTATTCAAAATGTATTAAAGATACATAGCATTACACCCATTGCAGTTAGTACATCTAAAAAATCTTTAGAAAGGAAAATATTTGTTCGTACACACGTGTGTGGCAACACCGGTAGCGTGAGCAAATAATCCTGTTTGTACGCAAGAATCCTACTGTTTGACCATTGAATTTGGCTACCTGCATCGTTCACATCTAAATGTTTCTTACGGTGAAATTTATTGAAATTAGATTAAATAAATTAGAAAATAAAAAAAAAACCATATTAACCATTCTTGTATTTAAACTTAAATTGACTTAAAATTTGTAACTCACTTATAAAATGTTTTTTTATTAATATATATATGTATTATTGTATTGCTAAAATTTAAAAGTAATTTTAATGGTAGCAAATTGATATTGTAAGTACTCAATTATACATAGTCCCCAGACTGGGTAAAGACCTCCTCCAAAGATGCCCCAATACCAGAGGATAGACAGAAGTCTATCCTCTGCTATTTGCCTCCAATTGGTGCTGGCTGGTGCTTTTTAATATCTTCTTCCCACCGTGTAGGGGATCTTCCTCTGTCTCTTTTTCCTCTCCTCTCCATATCGCTTACATAATGTATTAGAAAACTTAATTTATGCTAAAATTAAATTTAAAGAAATATATATCATCAATCAATCATTTAAAGAAATATATATAATATGAATACATATATATTACAATAATTTTTGTTTGATATTATTTGATCTATAACCAGAAATCTAAAATCATTAAGGGAAAGTCCTATACTTTTTCCTTAACTGTTAAACTGTCAACGTAATTAACTACGGTTTCCTTTTAAAGTGGCATAATTGAATATTACTATGTTGATCGACAGCATCTAGTCGTCAAGCTTAAAAAACAAAATCGGCTTAAATGCTATATATTTTCTGTAATAGCCTGTAATTAAAACTTTAGAAGGTGATTACAGAGATATATTTTATCTATCGTCGTTAAATGCAACTTTTTATATAATTATCAAGCTACTTATATTGTGATTTATCAATATAATTCATATAAATATATAAAAACCCTTAAAATTCATCGCGTTTTGGAACAGCCTTTATCTGTACGTTATTCGTAGATTCCATACCTACTCGGAGGACCCTCTAGTAACACAGGCGTTAAACAAATACTAACATATAGGAATTGAATATTTATTTTAATTAAATAAGAACTATATACACTTTTTTTATTTAAATCTTCTATTATGACTTGTGTGTTAGGATAGATCATTACTGAGGTATACATTATGCATCTTATACATTAGTCACTCTCAGATGATTACAAGCTCACGGATAGAGACGTGGGAAATTACCGATGTGGTACTTTTATTAAATTTGTTTGATGTTTTCTATGTGCACAGCAAATAAGTATTTGATTATCTATATTATTGTAATAAACTATAATTACAGTATAAAAATATTATATTTTTATGCTTTTTACATATTTATTGTATGTTTATTACAAAATTTGATACTTTCTAACATTATTACTTGAAAAGGTTAATAGGTCCGAAATGGGTCCCTTTTTACAAAAATTATGCGAAGTAATATAAAATTTAGCAGTGATTATTGAATTTGTTTATGAAGATAAGAGCAGAAAGCAATTTTTTTTTGTACTAATACTTTAGAAATATATTAAACTAATGAAGAATATTTTATACAAACTACCATGTGTTTTACATAGGCTTTTACAAAATGAAATGCACGTTGCCAAAGCAATGTGTATTTTAGGGGTCAACGAGGTTATTAGTATTTTATAATTATATGCTATATAAAACTTTAAAATAACTGTGCAATCTGTTAAATATAATAATAAATTTTAAAAATAGACAGCTTGCCACATCCATATTTTATACTAACTTAGTGAGTCCTCGTCGACGATGTTATCCGATTGCCAGTCATGCACCCTAACGAACGTCAGGTTTTTCTCCTACCTATAGAGCAGGGGGCCTAAAATATATCATTTAAGGCTCGCTTTGAAGGTCATAGAAATATATTTAAAGATATTGAAAATAATTAGATAAGTAAATATAGCAATATATTATTCTTTTAAAATTAATAAGCTCATAAATAAAAGCTTTTTCTTAATCTTTGTTTCTTGGTATATCTGTAATATATTTTTTAGCCCATATGGAACCAAATAAAATTTGACTGACTGACTGTATGCAATTTAATAATTAATAATAATTTATATACTTAGGCCTAATATTTAAAAAATTGCTCAGTGTTAGACTTATTAAAGGGTTCAGTCTACACCAAATAATTAAGTTTATGAAATTTATCTACAAATAAATAAAATTGGAGTGTGTTTGTTCATGCTAGACCGATTTTGACGGGACTTTTACTGGTAGATAGTTGATGTATTAAAGAGTAACTTAGGCTACTTTAATCTTAGAATTCCACATGTACAAGTCGCGGGAACAGCTAGTATTAAATATTTAAACAAATATTACGATTTGTAAACTCGAAAATTTCTATATTTGATTAAAAAAAAAACATAGTTCCATTATAATTGTACTTTGTTATATTTTAGTATATGTGGCACATATTTTGGGGAGCCCTACCGTAGGATCATTTTGTTTGTTTTGCCTCTATTGTTGCATTTCGGTAGTACTCCATAGGATTCCTTTTATGTCTGGTATAAATGTAATGGTTTTAATTATTTGCGAGCTTGATTTTACTTGAGTTGATTGAAGGGAAGACCTATAAGTACTGTGTACTTGGCGAAACAATCATCCTTATGTAAGTGCATATAATGTAATATTACTGAGTGTTTTAGACAAAATTTTATGTGGGAGTTCTTTCAAATTCTATGTTGAAAGATTATTAAAATGTTATATAGAAGTTGTATTCGGTCTTTTAGACTTTTAAATGACATTAAATGTCATCTATGTTATAGTAGAAATTGTACAACTATTTTAGACGAAATATTATATAACTTATGAAGAACACCAGTTGATATCTGATGAAGCTAGTTTTTTAGTATTTGTGTTTTTAAATAAAATGAATTAAATCCATCTAATCCATTAATATAATGCAAATACGTTCTAAGAGAAACAACGTCACTAACTTTGCTTTTACCATTTTTACTTAAATGCACCAAAATTTAAGTGCCATGCATGCCTCGTGTAAGAGGAAAGCGCTCTCAAGGGCTAAAACCCTCGCGTATAATTTGTGACAAAAACCTCTTGCAAGTCTGTATTTTTTGGGAGTTTAGTTTGAATATTCTCTTAAGCTATTCACATTAAACCATTTATATGCTTAATTGTTAAATATTATTGTTTTAATTAATATTAAAATATATTATAAACATATTTTTAGAAAATGTATAAAAATTTGAACGCAGCTGGATTCGACCTCGCGCCTCTTGGAATCCGTCCGTATCAGAATTTCTAAGAGCCGCGGGTTTGATTTCCGCTGCGTTCAAAATTTTATACGTTTTCTAAAAAAATCGTTAACAATTTCCTAAGTGTGTGACTAATACTTTAAAAAATGTTAAAATATATTATATGCATATAAAATAGAATGAGAGACAAAGCGGGGCGTTGAGTTCCACCGCTCAACACGTGATATCTCGAATTGGACAACGGAGTGTCTTAACTTTAGGTTCTCTCTACATGCCCTGTTATGCGATAAAAAACGTGAAATATAAATGATTGAAAACAGAAAGTAAAAGAATACACGTCTTGTTTCAACTTTTAATGCATTTAGCTTCAGAGTTAAAAATAAAATTGTGAACAATTTACTATATCTACATATATTTACTTCTCGTCGTTTCAGCCGTTCGGCGCCCACTGCTGGACATAGACATACTCAATTTATACATATAATAAAATATAACCGATCGCTGTTTGTACATGGAAGATATATGAAAAAGAATATTAAATTTGGGTATTGTTATATTCAGCTATATAATAAATCCAAAACAATGATTTGATTTTAACTGTATGTTTGTGTACCGCTCATCTCACAGTTTAACCGATTTAAATGTATGACTGACTATTGTCTTGTGGTAAACTTTCCTTAACATTTACTGTTCCATTTATTTTAATAGAATCATAAACAATAAAATTACAACCATTTAAATTATAAATTTAAGCAAAAAATTAAGATTTAGGTGAGAATGCAGGCGGGCGAAAAAATTGAAATAGTTTAGTTATGTAGTTTACCCAGGCAAATCCGTGAACGGGTCCCTAGTAAGCATTATGTTTACTCAACAAGCTCAAAATATTACAATTTGTGACATTCACAAACAGAAATAAAAAGCAAAAATTTCAAAAGGCTACAAATTTTTGACATTGAGAATAATAAATGTTTGCGACTTCTCAAAATTCTTATCTAAATCCCGAGTCCGTGATTAAGAAGGACATGGTTTTTCAAGCTGGAATACGAAAATCCTTAATTCTTTAGAGAAAAGGTCTAAATTCGCATGAAATTTCTTTAATCATATCTTATCAGCGTATGCGCCTGTCCCTGCTGTCTTTTAAAAGCATAATATTTGGGTACTCACATTATAGATACAGATAGTTTCAGAAGTGGCAAAAAATTACTAAAGGTCTTATATTTTGTAAATACAAACCATATTGGAGATTGATTTAAGATAAACGTTTTTGTATAACGTGTCCCTTTGTAATTGTGGTTAGATGTTTTCTAGGAAAACACTTTTTTGCGTATAAAATTACGTGTACAATTATAGCTTAATTTGCTTCATTCTTCTATTTCTTTTATTTTACCTATGCTATTACATAGTAATATATTTGCTGTTGAGTAAACAATGAGAATATTAAGGCCAAAGTATTTTTAAGGCTATAGTGGCACAGTGTGATAGCGATGGCTGTAGACGCTATGGTTGTGGGATCGAATCCCACTCGGAGGAATTATTATATTTAAATGGTTATCATTTCTACGCTCTGTTGACAACACATAGCTCGGCGTTGAGTTCTGCAACTTGACACGCAATATTTCATGAACCTGATTCCTTTGCCATGATGATCAGGATAACGGATAAAAGTGTTTAAATTAATTTGTCTATACAAAGAAATCTATAACAATTAGGATAGTTCAATCAATTAGGTAGTGTTCTTAAAATTTTCAATTCAATGTGGCTATTCTTATTTAACTTCAAAAAAAATAATCTTATCGCCATATCTTAATCTTAGCATGTCATAGTATTTTTTATATAAAGCAAAATAAAGGTAAACACTGAGGTGATTTCGAACCCATCCGGTGTCATTGTAGTGGCGATTTTGGTCCATACACAATTGTTTGGATAATTTTTGTTTGTTATCTGTTAGCATCTCTTGTTATGTATTTCAAGTTTATTGTTCAGCCACTTGTGCGATTGTGCTTTTGAAAGTACGACTCCTTCGTTTATATATATCCAGTTCCTTTATTTTGAAGAGCTTTTTTTAAATCAAAGGGAAGTGCTCCAAGTTTTTAGCTTAGCGAAATTGGTTGTTTACGACATGAAATTCTCAGTAAGAAAGTTTCGTTACATATTGAGAAATTTATTTATATGTACGTTTTATATAATAGATTAATTAGATATAAGATATTGTTAATGAATAATTTACGAATTTATAAAAACTTTATAATTTTTATTTTAAGTGAAAGAAATTTCCAGAAACAACCAACATAATAAATATTTAACTCAAAATCAGTCTAGTAAGGGTCGATCAATTTGTCCTCTAACCGTAGACAAACATTTTATAGCCGAAACCCAAAACTAATGAAGGGAAACGAACAGTTATACTTAACAAGCTTTTTAATACCGATGCCTTGTACCACGTGTTGAATCGGAGGCGCCATAAATACAAGTCTGCGCGAGCGCAGGTACGCCCGCCAAACGAGATCGATCCTTTTTTAAAAAAAAACACCCGCCACTTACCGATTTAAAACCCTATCACATTCGGTTTATGGTTCAAATTTGACTAGCCATAAGGGATGATTATTTCCATAATTCACTTTGGGCTTTCTCGCTTCTGCAATAAAGCTCCTTTTACGGAGAGACGCTCCCTAATACGAAATATTAGTAAGATTTCAAATTGAGTTTTAAGTTAATACAGCAAGGGTGGATTTTGTACGATGACGAGATAACTTTTTCTGGCCATACCAGATTTTGTTTTATTTTTTCCTTTGTTGTTTTTTTAGTTTTGTGACATGGACTGGCTACGGTGGGTGTTTCGCGGGGTCAGCAAGGATAATAACTGTAAATTACCGCCGTTCTGTTTATTAAAATTCGCTGGACGTGCTCTAATGGGGAAATTTTAGTACTTTCCACACGGTTTACATTTAAATTGTTTCTTGGCTGTGCATATTGCTGTCTTTACGTATTGAAATTTGACGCTTCATTTCTTTGAGCTCTTTAATTAATTATTAACTGGAACTTATAAATGTTTACATTTGGGTTGTGTTTTAAATTTTACATGCTACATTCTGAAATAATATGATATGCATATTAATTTTCATTTTGTTATTTATATAGAAATCGAAATGGGAGTCGTATGAGCCATCGTAATGCTATTAGAAATAGGGTGTTCCTGTTCACAAGTGTTTTTTTTTTAAATTAACTACATGATTCTTTTTACAACTATGACATAACGTATAGCTAAAAAATATTGACGTTTTATGCCTGATTTTACGAAATACATACAAGTATTTCGCAAACACGACAAAACAAATGAAGTAAAGGCCAATCGCTCGTCGGCTAGAATCAAATAGCAGCTAGATCTTCAATCAACGAGCGGAAAGAGACAACACGATTAAATGGCTAAGTGTGAAAAGGACAGGTAGTGGTCGATCAGCTCAACCTGTAGTGCTAATGAGACGAGGGGTCTAATTACGTGTGAACACAAACGTATGTATACCTATTCTGATGTTATGAAACTGTTCTGCGATAACCACTCGTTATACTAACTCGATTGTAGGTACTATAACTTTAGTATTTTTGTTTTATTTCAACCTTGAATATGTAAATTTATACAATATAATACAAAATTTTTTGAATTTTTATTTGCAGTTCCCGTATACCGGGGTAGTCAGCGATAACCCATTGGCTGTTCTCAATTTTCCGCCGGAAATCGAGACATTGCATGTTAAACGGCGGAACTCACTACCAGACTAGAAAAATAAATAAATTTATATTATAATTTAAATATAATCTTTATCCGAGTGGAAATCGAACTCACAACCAACCGCGCTTACAGTCGGACGCTGTCCCACTGCGTCATATAAAAAAATTAAATCCACACCTCCAAATTAGCGGCTAAGCGCTCTCAATAAATAGATTATACTGTTGTCGACTCGTCACATTTATTTTTTTTTTACTCCGTAGTGTCGAATTTCTCTACATGAAAATTATTATAAAGTACGATCTAACCAAAGAAGTTACTAAAGTATAGCTTTTAGTCAAGTTATATTTATAATCACTTTAGTAAATATTTATCATTTAAATACACATAATAAATATTAAATATGAATATTAATGAACAGACCGCGATTGACCACAAAAACTTTATTTATTAGTATATTTTTTCAAATCATAATAAACGCATCAATACAGATACCTGCATAATGTTCCAGCATCCGTTACTTGCTAGTTGCATTAACTTAGCGCATTGATTGAGACTAACTAGCATGCACATAAATTTAACCACCTCATTACATTAATCTAATTTTGCTATGTCGAAGGAAACTAGATATTTTTCTATTAAACTCATTTATTGTATGCTATGCATGAAGTCATGATATAAGAATATAAGAATAATGTATAAAAAGGTTAAATAAAAATGGTATGCGGGTTCGATCCACTCTCGGGGGAATGATTATATTTAAATTATTTTTCATTTTTCGACAAAGCGCGGTGTTTAGTTCCACCACTCAACACGTTATGTCTTGAATTCGAGCTGAAAGTGGATAACGGAGCTGACGCTGGGTCCTCTCTCTGGCTACTCTGATTTCCGGAAAAAAATTATCTGAAGCTTTAAATGTTTTTTTGACAAAATTTGGGAAGTCAGGAAGTGTTTAACATACCATGATAGTAGTTGGTCCTTACTAGAAAAACGTGTATTTTTATTAAATATTATCGTTTATCGAGTCTCATTAAAGAAAGTGCGGTGTTAACGGTCTCCATACAGCTTCATGTCTCCAAGGCGATACGTTGAATAAAGTTGTGTGAAATAACATGTTAGTTATCACTGCAAACATTGGAAAACATGATAATACAGAAATTCATACAAAACATATACATTAACATTTTAGACAAAAGTGAACCATATATATTATATATTTCTGTGGGATTTTTTTTTTATTAAACGTATATCATCCAGAAATCTAAATTCTAGAAATGTCGACTCAAATAAACAGTAGTCAAAATTCAACACTACAATTCGCATGCATGCAGCATGACGTCACTTCCACTATTTATCTTCTCAACGATTCGTGACCGAAAAGCGAAAATAAAAAAGCGTTCGAAGGTCCGTCCGTTCTGAGAACTGGACTTGTTAGTATCACCATTTATTACACCACAGGCTACACTGCCCGAGCTCGCATTAAAGGCACGAAATTGAAAAGTCAATTATACGTAAATGCAGGTAGTTCAAACAAAAATTCGCATGCTTGCAAAATTTTATCTGATTATTATCGTTTTTACAGTTAAATAAAATAATAATTTGTTAATATTGAACAATCTATTTATTGTTTTTTTTTTATATTTTTGTCAAAATTGCCTTGTAAAATACGACCGTCTATTTTCCGCCTTTAAAATAATTTGCATGTTCACCCAACATGAAGCTCACTTTGTCTAACCGAATGTAAATAATGTAAAAATGTATATATATGGAGATATATATATAATGGTTGCATAAATTAATTTTTAATGAAGCTCAACCTGCTTTACCGCTGTATAAACAATATGTTTATATTACAACAATGTAGTAATAAACAATTTATGTTTGTAATTTTTATTAAAATAGCAGTTTTATAACAGGGTACAATAAATTTAAATTATTGGTAAAAAGTTGCTAAAGCTGTGAAAGAGCTTAATTTTTATTTGCTTAAATTATTAATGCTATTATTAATCGATTATATAAAATGTAGATGAGACGTATGAGAATCGTCGTAAAGCAACATGATTTGTAGGTGATATAAAAGGTAAACATAAATAATCAAGAATTTCAATACTTAACTTAGTATCACTTGACCATTTTTCATTTAGGACTAGTTACTACAAATTTTAAATGTATAAATTTTTAATACATATAAATTTTTTATATATTTTTGCATATATAACATTATTTTTTTAGTAGTTTTTTAGTAGTGTTTTTTTTTGTTAGATGATAATTCATCTTACAAAAAAAACTATATCAAAATCACAGACAAGCAATAGACTATTATTTCTGTACATATTTACACTAACTTATTCAAATCACATTTTTTTTATTATAAATTTAAATATAACTTTTGAGAAAAATAAAAAAAGAACATCGCGTGCTACCATAACGTTAAAAGTCAAAAGAATACCTAAAACTTGACCAGTTTTTACTTTTTAGCGAGCTTACTCCTGTTATTGCCAGTGATTGCAGATGTCATTCGTTATTAGGGACGTGTAATTAGGTACCTGGAATACCATCGATATATCGATATACCAATTAACATTGCCACTTCTTAAGTTGTAACTTACGGGCTAGCGATTTCTTTTTATCGATAAAGACGATTCGAAGAAATTGATCAAATCATGTCGGACAATTACGTTACTTAGGATCGTTTTTGGATGGGTGGCCTTTTAATTATATTAATGTGGTTTTAGGAACAAAAAGGGTTTAATAAAAACAAAATTGAGACTGTGCCATGTTAGGTTTTATTTTGTGGCGCGCCAAGTAGCTATAACGTCCATAGAGTGCAAATTATTTCTCTCGTCCGTTTGTTCTACACTATAGTGTAGGAATATATGATAGAGATGACAAAAAAACATTGCACTGTGCCAGTTTTTTAATTCATAGTATAAAATAGTAGGTTAAGTATTTAACGATATCAGAGTCTAGCATTAATATTGTAATTATAATACTAATTAGCAATTTAAATTTGGGTATATATTTTATCTGAAACCTAATATGGTGTGTCCTCTAAAAACACTTTACCCCTATACAAATTTTATGTTTATAATTATAATTTAATTGTCTGTCCTATATTAAAATCGAACCCACTACTAAACTATAGCTAAAAAGCTATAGTTTGTATTTAATGTGAGAGTTAGGTCTCATTTAGACCAGGCTTTTCTACGGATAGTGCGGAGAGACTTTTCACTAAGTAAAATACATATTGAAAATATTTTTTTTTAATTACCGCATTATTATCCGTACGTACACATACTGTAATGTTAAACAATTAAATACTTCCAGCGTTCCTGTTCTTATAGAAATCGATTAATTTTGAGTTTTTTTTAAATATTAATGAAATGTAAGTATAGCCCTACTTTATGAAAAAAAAATACGCTGCTTAGTTCTTCTAAAAACGCATTTAGTCTCATACATATGTTAATAATATAGGTAATTGACTCTTTAACAGGAAAATAACCTATATTTTTAATAAGACTTGTTTTCATTAGTAGAAAATCTGTACAAAAACGTCGCTGATAAATTGTTTTATATATTTTCATGCTAACGCGATACTTACATGGCCTTCGCGATAAGATTGTCAGTGTAATAATAACGATTAGTACTCTATACGTAAATATTTAAACTAAGCCAAAAATAGACGTTAGCCTTAAACTTGTACTTTTTCAAGTCCTTGGATGTATGGTCATAGAGAAAGACATATTTGGCTTAGCGGTCAGAGTGCTTGAACGGTTTTCAAGAGGCGCGGGTTTAATTCCCGCTGCGTTTAAATTTTTATACGTTTTCTAAATATGTATTTTTCAATTTCCTTAGTGTGGGAATAACACTAAAAAAAATCTTAACAAAATATATGGTCATAGAGATAAAGCTAATGTGCCTTCCCTTGTTTCTATAAGATGGTATCTAATAACTTTAATTTCAGACGGCCTAATTAAAATAACTTGTGACTAAGTACTTTTATTCAATTATTTTCGTTTTGAATGATGAAAAAATAATTCAATTTCCCATAGAACGAGTTTACAAATCAAAGCTTTCAGTCACTTCCGTACGATATCTTATACGGCTTAATTTATTATATAATATTTACGCACCTTTTGGGTTAAAAACCAATATTAGCCACGTGTACGTGTAAAACACAATACATGTTCCGCGCTAAAGCTGATAAGCTATCAATATGAATTTTGATACATCGACATCCATCACGCTGTCCGAGGATTTAGATAGGGATTTATCGAGATTAGTCCCTTTACTAGTTTAGGGGTCATTTAGTTGTTAGTGAATAAAACACCCTTTTTCCTGTGTAAGCTTTTTATGATATAGCCACTATTATTGATATTTGTGAAGGCATCATTAATCTATATACGCGATGGTTGTGGGTGTGATTGCCACATTTAAATTATTTTCATGTTGAGTTCCGCATCGAAATATCTCGGATTCGGACGGAAAGTGGAGACCAGAGTGACACTAGGTTCAATCTGCTTACCCTGCTATAGTGGAGAAAGCGTGAAGTTAAAAAATATATAATTTTTATTTCCCTGAATAGTAGTTGAGTGTGATATATTAATAAAATTAAATATACTCAAGTCTATTTTTTAAGTGTCACACGTAAAAAGTGAGAAATTAAGTAGTTTATTTGTATTCATAAATGTATTGGATATCTATTAAGTTGTATGTTTAACATTTTCCCGCGTACTGTGTTAATATAATAAATTTTCATTAATCTATCAAGATTAAGAATCTTTGAAGAGTAATGAAGAGATTGACTTCGCACACATTTAAATAACGTGTACAGTATACCCTATTTTTTATTTATTCTCTTGAAATTACAAAGATAAGACAAAAGAAACTATTTTTAAAACAAAAAAATAATAAGCACGCGGTTAAGCTACTATGGCGCCAAAAGATAATCGATAAAAAATCATCACAATAATCAACAACAGAATAATTGTTGAATTGTTGTCTTACTGCATTGGTAATAATGTTATAATGATTTGTAATATTTTGAGATAAGAAAAACATGTTTAGAAAGCTTATAAAAAAATGTAAGTAGCGGGACTCAAACTCGTGCCACTTAGAAACCGTCCACTAAGCTACCTCTGAACATAACGCCATACTGTCCATCCTTTTATGTTACAACTAATTCCGATACCACTATCATCGAACTTGCGACCTCCAGGAAACTAAGTATGCCACAAACAGACGCAATTACTTATCACTTTCCTAAATGTAGCAACTGGCATCCAATGACTCACGTAGCAAACAGGTAGAAAGGTCACGCTTTCAGTCATTTATTTGCAAAGTCATTATATAATGACGATCATTAATTACGAGTTAAGGGGCACTTAACATTTTATCTTGTCATCTAAACGTTCGGTGAAGGGTCGACCTGTAAGGTTTGCATTTACCAAACTACACTACTAAGCTACAGTTATTATTTATATTCAAAAAGTTCAGTTTGTATCTAAATGTCGGATTGATAATTAAAAGCTTCAGGTTTTTTTTCGCATAGCAGGGTAGTCAGAGAGAGACTAGTGTATTGACATTAGGCTCTAGTATATTAATACTCCGTTCTGTACTTTCCGCCTGAATAAAATACATTGCGTGTTAAGTGGAGGAACTTAACGCCATACGTTGTCTTAGATACGAGAGCGGAGAAATGAAAATAATTTAAATATAATCATTTATTTTATGTCATCGTACAGGTATATTATATCATCTAGAAGGTTTTAATTCATTATTTATAGAGTAACAGAAAAACATATTCATTTAATGAATAACCTTTATTAATTTTTAATTGTTATAGCCAATCACAAAGAAGCTAAACCATCTGCAAACCTTACAAGGCAAATACATCTGTATTCAAAAGAATCCTAATTAAAAATGTACGAATAAAGTTATACAAATTAACTGTACCAATATGTAAGCTTATGTAAAGACAACTATATTTTTTTCATAAAAACCACAACTTCATATTAAACACTACATATTGCTTCTTGCAGCTTTAAAATAGCCATAGTTAAACATTATACGGCAATTTTGTGTTTTTTTAACATCTTATTGTATGAAGTGAGATAAATGGGTAAAATATTTGCATTTTTAATAATGTATTCATTTCGAACAATATAATAAATAAAGAGCAACTGTCCGATCTTTGGCTCTTCATACCATAAATATTTGTAAAGTCATATTACTATGCCAATATTTTTAAAATGTACGTACATGTAAAAATAATTTGATCTCTTACAAGATACTGATCTATATATAAATTTCACTTAAGTGATTCTTTAGACTTCTGAATGTTGTCTGTGTGAAATTGGGAAAATACCTACATACATATTATATATATTGCCAATATCAACATTCCTCTCGATGATATTTAAACCCGTGACCATCGTGTTCCCTTATATACGTGCCAATTGTGCTCTAATGGCATACTAATTATTATTTTTTCTTGAAATTAATATACACGTAGGTACGAAATAACAATTCATTATAACTATTAGGCTTTTATATTAACAACGGTAACTCAACAGGCTGTTAAACTAAATGGTCATCTAAAAAGCTATCATGCCCTTGTCTAGGGGTAAACACGTCCGAGTGGGGTAAACTGATTCCCTCTATCCAATTACTGCCCTATAGGATATTGGGTCACTATTATAGTAACGCACGACTTGCTCGAACACAAGATTTGTTTGAACTATATAATGTTTGTTTAGTTTTCAACTATATATCAAGACAATTGTATTACAGTTTAGGGAAGATATTGAATTTAAATTATTTTTATTTCCTCGCTCTGGCGGAGTTGAGTTCTGCTACTCGTCTCGGATTCAGACGAAAAGCGGAGAACGGAGTGTTAAGTACATTTTGCCCACTTTGCTTTGTGACAAAAAGCGTAAAGCAGCTAAGTTGTTTACAACCGCTCATTATAAAAGAATGTACGTGATTTATAACATGTTATTTTGATACTCACCTAAAATCTTTTAATAGCTATTTAAACAAATGGTTGCTACTTTTTAGGTTTATTTTATGAAATATAAATTTACATAATATTGAGGAATCAGAAAAAGTTATCATATTTTTTTTATTTAATTTAACTATCGAACAATGTTATAATAGACTCCCAACTATCACTAAGGTGTCGAGATTTCAACGCTCTATTGGCCCTTTGGCCAGAGGAAATTCGTTCCGAATTAATGATAGCGGAAACATCTCGATTTGTTATATTCTTTATTACCTTTAATATTGTTTGGGGAAGCCTGGAGTGGAATTAATCGGTTCGTTCTTGAGAATCTACTTTTTGTCGAAAGTCACGTATAGCTTTACGTTTTCAAGGATGATTAAAGATGTGAAGTCTGAAAATGAGTGTAATCGATATGTAAAACAATAATTTAAGTTTTTGTTGTAATTAAATGTATTTTATAAAATTTGTTATTTTGATCATTCCAATCATTTTATATATCATTATAATACCTCTACACATTTCCACATTTACATTAGTTTCATTTCTCCGGTACGTAAAACAAAGCGCGGTACTAAGTTCCGCCGGCTCAGCACACAATGTTTCAATTTCAAGCGGAAAGTGGATAACGTAGTGTCTTGACACTAGGTTTTTCTGACAATCCTGCTATTAAGGGGGAAACAGCATTAAGCTGCGTAAAACAGCTAAAAGGTATAAGTTAGTTCGTGTATAATAAGACTAATTCAGTATTTTTGTTTTCAGGAAAAGTCGGGCGAGCCTTACGCCGGTAAATTATCGGTGAAATCGGATCTCAGTCCTGTATTTGGTAAGTTTAAAAGAAAAGACATTAAAATAAAACCCAATTTGAATTCCCCGTTAAACCAATAGACCATGTGCGAATTCATATCAATTGATAACAGTTATCATATATCAATTACCGAAAAAAACGTACGTAATTAATCGATAAACTACCGGTTTACTTAATTTAAATCCTTTTAGTTTTTGTCTGATATAACGCTATTTAAATGTGTCATGTAAGTTATATCTCAGTAATTTGTTGTACTTCCGGCAGTACTTTTCAAATTTATTATACAACTTATCGTTAAAAAATAATTTTATTTTGCTTCAAATTTGATGAAAACTACACATTTGCATATCATATAAATCTATTTATGTACTATTGGTTTCGAATGATATTTGAACTTGCTACTTCCTCGTTTATCGACAGCAGATATCTGATTGTGAGTAAAAACATATTATGTGGGCAAAAACTTAGTCACTTTATACGAAAATAATCATACGGAAGGACATGAAATTTAAAACAGTTAGAATTTACATGGAGACATAGAGAGACAAAGCCAATATTTTTATAATAATCTATTTTATACATAACAAAATAAATATTACATAATATCTCGTTGCTGAAGCAACGCGAATTTAACGTTTTAACAGATCTACTAGTATTACTAAAAATATTTTCATGTCAATTACTCGTATATAAAAACTACACCCGAAAAATATGTCGTTTTTGTTGTAAATTAGACTAGTATTCACGAGAATCCTTGATAAGGCTCCTTGTGTGAATAAAAATAAATCTAAACCAGTTTGAGGCAATGCCCTTGTTTTATTCAAGTTCGCAGCTGAATGGATTAAAGAATCTGCTATTGTCACAAATTAGACTAATAATAATGTTAAACGTGGCCATCTTGACGCAATGGGCCGATTGGTCGTAGGTTCGATTCCCAGTCGGTGGAACAATCATAATTTAATTATTTAAATTTTTATTTCGCCTGTGAACAAGACGTAGCGCGGGGTTGAATTCCGCCACTCAACACACAATGTCTTGAATTCGGACAAATGACTTGAGCTTAACTTACTTTGTAAGTTATTTAATCACACATTAATATTATTCAAAGTTTGTCCCCTTTATAAGGCAGGCAGGTGATAAAGAATTACAAAGTACCTACAGTCTGCTGTGGAAGAAAGTTGTTAATAACTTTAATAATAGGTCGCTCGTCAAAAAAACTCGCAAAGGCATATTAACATTGCAACTTATGATTTAAACTGATTCATCACAAGTATAATTCTATATAATTTTATTAAATCACAAACCAGTTACAACGAAACTCCGATAAATAAGGCTTTCGAAAGTGTCCCAAAGTGATTGAGCACTAAGGATAAAAAGCCAGTGTTTAACCAACATTTTTGTGAACTGCGTCTCTATAAGGATGTGATAATAATTTTTCGTATCTTTATCAAACATTGTAAATCAATTTAAAATTATCAGATGCATTGGCATTGCTTTCCTTTTAGAGTTGATGTGGGTTCGATTTCGTAATACGTAAATATTTGTGCATTTAATATAACTTATACTTTATCGTAACGCAGTTGTTTGAAGA
Organism: Podotricha telesiphe; assembly: GCA_038994665.1. NCBI lineage: Eukaryota > Metazoa > Arthropoda > Insecta > Lepidoptera > Nymphalidae > Podotricha > Podotricha telesiphe. The sequence continues at coordinate 1,102,145 of JAOYRR010000390.1, forward strand.
AGTAAGGTGAAGTGAAAGAATTTACTTATTTAATACATTTATGCATCAACTAAATGCGTCAAAATAACAGCTTTGACACTTATTTAATTTATATAAAAAATTTCTTAGTCTTAGATATATTTAATAAAATGTATAAGAATAGACAGTAGCACCACAAAATAGTTGAAATATTTTTTCCTTCCCCTGGTAAGGACATCTGCTTCATACCAACTGAGAACCTACTGAAACTGAAATACACTCTGAAAACATTGTAGTCATCAGAACCGGACACGTGTGCAAAATTTCAAGCAAACAAAAACCAAAATACCGCTGTAAGATCTTTGTAACGTCTATATATCAAAATCACTAGATTAACTTATAAAAATTTAAAAACGTTCATTTTTAACATCTATAATAGAATACTCGTGAATATAAAAGAAATAAATATTCAAATAAAAAATGCAAAACATTTGCAGTTTTAAGAAGCAGGTGGTAATAAGAACATTATGAAAGAAGTATCGAGTCAACTTTGTTGGCTACTTCAATAATAAGGTATCTTGATCGTATTACATTGTAGGCTCCTATATTAATGTTGTCTTTATGGAAAGTTTCTTTGATTTTTATTGCGACTTTTATACTTACAAAGTAATTAAACCACAAAATGGTATTTTTAACTAGTGTTTCAACCTGGTTCTGTCCGTCAAAGTTTATAATGATAACCAAAAAGTTTATATAAGGGTTCATATGAGATTTATTAGACCTTCGAAAACAATTTTATACATTAAATAATATTATTAGTACCTATATATTTTAATTACACTAAATAAAAGGTATGGGCTGACTGCAAACTCGATTGGTGGTGGGTTCGATCCCCATTCGGAGGAATGATTATATTTAAATTATACTCATTTCCCCGCTATGTTAAGACATAGCGCCTTGATTTCCTCTCGACGCACTGTCTCGAATTCGGGCGGAAAGGGGAAATACTATTTTATCGTAAAAACCATTTTTTTATATTCAAAACTAGCCTTATAATAAATATTTAATATATTGTTTACAGAGTATGCTTCCTTTAAATACATCGATCTATAGGCATTACAGTCAGCTAACTATAACAATTTTAACTTCAAATATAAATTCAAAAGGATAAAAACTGAGATGAATCATCAAATAATAAACCCAATATAAAATTATTTTCTATCGATTCGAAGGTGGGAATTATCGCCACAGTAATGCGACCCATGGAGGCCATTATGTGAGAATTATGTGTATTTTATCGCCAGGTTATAATCATCTGTCACTATCCTCACAATATTTTCGTATAATTTCATCTGACTCCATCTCTAGACAGATAGTGTTAGTGTTGAAATGTTTTCGAAATATCGATTTTGTAATATGATTTTGACATTGGCTTTTTCAATATTTGTGTGTTTTGTATAATTCGATTTGATTTTTGGTTGTGTATGTAATTTGGCGCAATGTTAATAATAAATGCACTGTAAAACAATGCATTTGATTCTCGTATCGTTTTATTAATATTAGATAATAATAGTAAGTGTTTCATGAATTGTGTATTTTTTTACAATCTTTTTAGAACATAAACTAATAAATTTTATAGTGTACTACAAAATCCAAGTTTATACTTTTTAAATACTGATTTATTATTAAAAAAGTAAATAAAATCTAGCACATATTGACAACAGCTTAGATAAAAAAAACAATGTACATCTGACACTTGTATCAAAATTGTATGATTAGTGTTTTATGACTTTTTATAACGCTTATAAAAGTGAAATACTTAACTTATCTTATTACTTAACATATCTTATCTACTACAGAATTCAAGTTAACATTTTTATATACAGCTAAATATTAAAAACAAATCTAGCACACAATGGCTGTATACAGATTATTAAAAAAAAAAAAAATCAATTTACATCACATACTTATATCGATAGTCCACCATCACTAACACCGTACGCCTCGTTATTTGTTGTTATTAGTGTGTTTTTTTTGTTATGCCACGGGATGTTTCGAGGGACCGGTTTTCTAATCTGATCAGATCGACACGACTTCGGGCGAAGAAAAAAGAGTAACAAGTGATGTACAAAGACTATTGGGATGTATTTTATGGGAACCAAGAAGCTAAACCGTTAACAGCTTTTGAATTTTACTATGTTGTTGATTATGTATTGTAAATATAGGCGTTTCTTGGTAAAAATGTAGGTCTTTTGGCTTTCTCGTATATAACATTATAAATAGGAAATAAATGAATAACTAGTCACATTTTACTCTTAAGCTAAATATATGGCTTCTTTTACAGTGGCCGAATTTATTTCGTAAGACTTGAAAATGTAATATTTCATACAATGCAAACATATAAAAAGTAGTCCAAACATAACAACATAACAAAAAATAAACTGTATTAAATATCAAGAAGCACGATCGATCAAAATCCCTCCTTAGTTCGATAAATAAATGATCTGTGAAGTCCATAACGAGTAAAACACGTTTTACTTGAGGAAACAAGAATAAATCCGCGAAGAAAGTATTTTTTAAAATTCTATCGCAACCCCTATCATGCATGCATCACTTACCACAGTAAATGATACATGTTTCCGCTCTCAATCAATATATCAATTATTGTTAGAAAATCTTCTATATGCGACGATTCCAACGTTTTATCTACGTCTTGCCATTTACATATGTGTCCAAATCCGATGACAATACACTATTTTCTTAGTATGGCCATGATATTGGCAGATTCCTTTTAGTTTCTTTTGTAAACCCGTGGCTTACCTAAACACCGCAATTAATATAACTATATCGATAAAACGACAACGTTCTTAAGCCCACAACTAAAATTTAATCAGACACTAACTATGATGGCGTCACTGTAGGTAATATAAATGAAACTGAATTTAATATGTAAATAAAATTTTATTTTTATTAAATTAATTTACGCCTGCATCTAAACGCCTAATTTATCTATGTATATATAATCTATTTTAATTCGTCACACTATACGGATTAGAGTAACCATTTTTTTGTCAACTTGTTTTGTTTGAAGTCCACTATCTCGTATTGTGAAATGTTGTCAATCTTATGTTAAGCTTTTTTGTCGTTTTGAATTTCGTCCTTTTTTTATATGAATGTGTGCTTGTTAATTTATTTTATAATGTAGTTGTGACTTTGGCGTCTTGTCTGTCCCAGGGTTCATTCATACAAAACTTATAATATATATTTAATATTGTTCATAGTGGTTTGTTAGTAACCGTGATGAGATGATAGGTTAAAATTACTTATAACTTAGTCAGGAAAATAATTATCCTAATTTTTTAAAAATTATTACAAACAAAGTCTATCTACCACACACTGTCTATACATAAATAGCTTCCCATCTAATGTTCTACTACTAATCCTTGTATGCATAAGCTTCACACTTGTCACAGACAGAATGACCAACATTAGTTTGCTTCAGACGCGTATCCGATCCATAATTCCACGTTCAATTGTACCACGCCATTCATCCCACTTCATTTCGCTTTAATACTCTCTTTTGCGACTACCTGTTGTTTTGTCATTATATTCAAGTTCTAATTGGATGTTGATAGGCGCTCACAATTAAGCTGGCGTCGTTAGATTAACGAGCTTTTTACACTATCAGGCGACTGACATGTTAGACTGATAAGCTTATTATATGTATATATTTCTATTAGACCACCGTGGTGTAGTGGGACAGTAACTGACTGTAAACGTTATTAGTAGTCGGTTCGATATTTGTTGAATGAATATTTAAATTATTTTAATTTCATCGCTTTTCGGTAGGACAAAGCGTGGCTTTGAGTTACGCAATTTGATACGAAATTCAGACTTAAAGTGGAGAATGGAGTGTCTTGGCACTAGGTTTCCTTGCTTACACTGCTATGGGGGAAAAATCGTAAAGCTGAAAAACATTATATATTACCTTTTAATAAGAAATAATTACCGTATAACATTACATGCGATCGTTACGCTTATTCAAATTCAATAGGTTTTTTGCTCGGCCATTTACGGTCTGACTATTTAATGTCAGTTGTTCCTCAAAAGGAGCTGTTTTTGCACATTCAGTTCAGTTCAAATGCTGGGCATCTGTTTAATTTAAAATTAACTACAGTATTTTTTAACGGTTAATTGACTGTGTTCAATGGTTTTTGTGTTATGACATGTGACAACTGTAAAGTTGCTCACATAAATTACAACTTTAATTTCAGTTGCAAGTGCCTACATATAAACGGACAACCCTTTTTTATACTTTCTAAAAACATAAGATATTTCTGATGTTTTGTTTTCGACTTTCAGAAATGTTACAATATAGATACGATGATCTTATACTAGACTTTTTACTAATCTCATCGTGACAAAGCGCAGCGTTGAATATACGCGGCCAATACGTAATGTCTCGAAAAGCGGAGAACAGAGTGTTATGAAGAAATATTATAAGATAAAAAAAATAATCAGTTTTTTACTTACATTTAATGTGGAGAACGGAGTGTCTTGACACCAGATTCTTTCTCTCAGACTACTCTAAAAAGGCGTCAAGCTAAAACAAAACTTACATTTAAATTATATTTGAGTATTATTCAAATGATGACAAGAATTATATTAGCAGTTACCTTATTAGTTGCAGCTAGACTAATAAATGTATAGCAAAGTTGCTCGCTTCCATATAAACATCAATCATTCTTGTCCACAAGAAATAGCCTTTTTATCTAAACTAAGGTATGATTATAGTAGTACAATTGTATGGTAAACCAGTGTTAGATTACTATGGGAGACTTCATGCCTGTCACATTTGTTATATTTGAGGAGTAAAATGCTATCTGTACTTATGTTTACTTTATAATATATTGTTTTTGAATGAATACATTATATATATATATAAAAATTAAATGACGTTTGTTAGTCTCTCTAATACTCGAGAACAAGCTGGGCCGATTTCATTAATTATTTGTAATTCCAAGGAAGGTTTAAAAGGTCAAAAAATATAAAGAAATAGTACGGAACATCGTAAAAAATAATTTTATTTCCATATAAAAATAGCTTAGACTATAGAATATTAAAAGACCTAGCATAAGTAAAATTTGGCCGCATGTTTTAATTTATGCGTTCAATAGTTTGGCCGGTCATTTGATCTTTATATTCATATTTAAAATAATATTTATTATCTTTCTAACGAATAAATAATTGCCATCGCGCTATAAATCTGCAATGATATGCGTATTTTTTATTTTTGGCTTATTGAATTTTGGTACATTATTTAATTCTTTCCGTCGGTTTAGTTAGAATATATAATATTAGTACAACGATTCACTTACTGAGGCCATCGTGGTGCAGTGACGTTTAACAGTAAACAAGGTGGTTGTGGATTCGATCCATAATCGACGGTAGGACAAAGCTAAACGTAGATTTCCGACACTCAATATTCAATGTCTCGAATTTGGGCGAAAGAATGAAGTGTCATGACACTGTGTTCTACTCTCCTGCATACCCTTTTTTTTTAAACGTGGGGAAATCCTTTACGGATACCCGCCCGATCGGGGACTAGGACGCGGTTATGTGGGACTCCGGACCGGCAGATATAGGCCGTCCGTTTACCCACTAAAACCTCACGGTGCTCCTCCTCCACACCCTGCTATGCAGATTAAAGTGAGAAGATGTAAAAAAATTGCTTTCAAAATAAATACAGTTTTTAAAGCAAAATTTTGCTGATTGAATTTGAAACAATTTTAACAATACTATTATGTATGTATAAGTCAATGTAAAATTAACATATTTTATATAAATTCAACATTTATATAAAACTGATACTTTATTTATTTTTTGATAACACGTCTATAAAAATAAGCTTTAAAATTTTGAAGTGATTTTTAAATCACAAGGGATTTAAGTTTACAACTTAGATAAGGCACATCAAAACCACATGACTATTCGACGGATTTTCGATAAGTCTCAATGGCTAGGATTATTTATCTAAGAATAGTGCGGATCTCGCCTAAACAAATATGTGCGCACAATCTGACGACCGCAAAATTATGGTTAAGTGAATCAGTGTCCGGTCTAGAATTGAATCGGCCCTCCAGGTAGCCGGTTTTGGTCTCATGCAAAGTATTAGACTAGTTTTTTATGTTATTTTAAGGAATTTGTAAAAATATCACACAATTTGTAGTTTTTGATTCTTTATATGAATTATTTTTTTTCTGTTTATTATAAACTAAAGGTATAACAGTGGCCGTTGTTGCGCAGTGGGATAGCTTCTGAATAAAAGCACGATTGTTATGGGTTGGATCCCGATTAGGATATTTAATTTATATTCATTTCTGCGCAATGGTGGTAAGACAAAGCGCGGCGTTGAGTTCCGCCACTCAATACGAAATGTCTCGTATTTGGGCGTCTTGATACTAGATTCCCTTTGACTACCCCGCTATACGGGAAAAGGTGTGTAACTGCTATCTATCAATGACCTAATACCGATTTATTATATTTTTTTATTTGATGCTTAAGATGCATCGAGGCTGGCCATTAGACCTATCAGACTGCTAATAGTACTTTCGATTTAAACAAGAAGTTTTTAACAAAACACATATTCCCTATTATATCCTATAGAAACAACCTGTATGATATCGTTAATACCAAGTTGGTTCCACCATCAATGAAGGTGTACATTAAACATTCAAATTTATGAGTGATCACGTAATGCTTGCGATTTTTGTCAACTTTTTTTCCTTACACTGTGTTTATTGGGTTAGTTGGTTAAAATAAAATTCTTGTAAGTTCCTTTTAATATTTCTTTTTACTACATTTTTATCCCGAGTAAGTTTTTAAAATCTTAAAATCATTATCCATTTTTTTTATCTTAGTTTCACGCTTTTCTCAGCATAGCAGTTAGAGAGAACCGCGACACTCCGTTTTTCACTTTTCGCCTGTATTCGAGACCTTGCGTGCTAAGTGGTGGAACTCAACACCGCGTTTTATCTTGTACCAGTGTGAAGAATCGAAGAAATCCAATCGCGTTTACAGTCAGACGTTGCACAATAGCCTCTCATTCTCCATACCTACACATCGTTTTGAAAATAAATTTTCATTTTCTGATAATTTTAAAATATTTTTTGATGAGTTGTGAAGTATCGTATATTTAAGCACTATTGAATTTACTGGGGAACTTCATGTAAATTTCCTACAGGAAGTTAGAACTCAAAACTAAAATGCCAAATATGTTTTTTATCACCTATTGACCAATGCCCATATCATAGCACATAAAATATGAAGACAGTGTAATATAATGATATCGCGTACGGAATCCACGGCGTGGGAGCAACTCTCGAACTTGATCGGTTTTTGTGTATTCATTAGTATTGAATAGTAATAAATTGTATTTTTAGTGGACAATAATACTAAATTTATGGTTTATTTAATTTATGTTATCGGTTACATTATTTTATTGTATATGTCACTTGATACGTTGCTTAATCGGGCATAAGCTGATCAATATTAGTGTTAAGTTCGATCTAAATATTTGTATTCTATTTTCTTTTTAAAATTCTCATTCAAAATATCCTTTATTCAAATAGATTTCTGCAAGCACTTTTGAATCTTAATTACTAAAATTACTTGTTTTAATTAGTCTTATACAAACCTTTAAAATATTCTGACCGAATGCCAACCATCACTTGTTGGACTTAATTCACAAACTTAACTTAAATTTATAATTAAAACTGTTGTAACTTTTTTATTTACGAACCGATCAAAATAAAATAAACACGCAATGTTAACATAAGCTTACTATCTACACGATAGTCAATAGTATATTTAACTCGGTTTAGTCATTCCTAAGATTAGCGAGCATGAACACACAAACAGAAAAAAAAATTATACAATATTATTTTGGATTCATTTGGATTCATTCATTACATTGATTTTTACATATTTAGCTTACAATCATTGGTTTTCTTATATATCTTTCATGTACAGACAGCGATCAGTTACATTATTATTATATGTATAGATTAATAATATATTTTAATTCACGTAACGATTTTGAATGCAAAGATTATTCAATTGAAAACTAATCATACTAATAGTAATACTGGTTTAACAATTATGTATCCATAACCATCTCGCATATATAACTTTTTAACTTCAATATGACGATTTATATAATTTTATTACTAGATATAAAATCTGACAAGGAATTGTTTGCAGCTCACTCTATTTCCTATATTTTTAGTCTTAATTCGAGATATTATGTAACTTGAATGAATGAAAATAATTTAAATATAATAATTTCCTCAAGTGTAAATCAAACCTACAACTAATTTTCACAGTCGGCCGCTGCTCCACTGTCGCCACTATGCCTTTTGATAATCTAAAAAGTAATCATTTTTGTACGTTAAACGAAGCCTCGTTATGAAATAAAATATCTATATTTGTAATTCATAAAGTTGTGTGTGATTTCAACCAATAATCAAATCTATAGATTTTGTAGGAGTCAGTAGCATAAGTTTCATGTGTGTACATATGTCGTTACCTCGCATTACACGTCTGGTCAATATTTGTTTAGGCAGGACCCACCGTGGTGATTCCGAGAACGTTTAGTTCGGACTATGAGAACTATTAACCGATTGGTGAAGAAAAAGGGTTTTGTTTTTATGTTTTTTTTTCTTAGGTATTAAATATTATTAATAAGTATTATGAAGTAATGGGACAGGGTCTAACTAAGTTTGATGATTGTGGGTTCGGTCCAAACTTGGAGGAATGATTTTATAAATTATTTTCATTTATTTCCGGGAAGACAAACCGCGGCGTTGAGTTCCGCCTCTGAACTCAACAAAGGATGCAATGAATTAAATGAAATAAATTTCCCCATCTAGTATAGCAAATGCTGATAAAAAAAACAACCGGTATAATGATATAACACTATGTATGCCTATGACAGGTATTTGTATGGCAACATCAGTGTTTGTTTTAAATTTGGGTGTCAAATTTTATTATATGTAATAAAATGTATGCTTGTTTATCAATTGTACTCGTAGTACAAATTCTGTTTAGTTTAAGGTCTGATAGCTGAGTGTGGTTTGAGTGAAGATATTTTTTATCTATTTTATAATGTCGTAAAACTTCATAAATTTACAATTATAAATATATGAAACAATTATTATCGTGTAAATATATAAATAAAATATGATAATAATAATTATACATGGATAGACAGGGCCCAGTCGGAAAGAGACACGTTGGTAGACCAATTAGTCGGTGGGCTGACGGTATTAAAAAAGTTACTGGACAAAACTGGAGGCCTATGCCGAACGAAATGTGATCCATATCTCAAAAACTAATATAAATTATAATAACTAACAATTCATTAAATTTCCTTTTGAAATTTACGTGTACTTATTATATTTACTAACAATACTAATAATCATTGTAAGAAGAGTTATGCGAAAATAAAGCCTTATTATATAAATAAATCAGTTCCGAGAGACTGACACACAGCCATTGGCGTTCAGTTTAGCCAGCTCCAACTGAGCCACTTGAATTTAAAAAGGCGAATAATCAAAAGGCATATCAAATGTTTGCATACAATATGAAAATTATGTTACACATATTTACATTTTACACAATGTTATGTGACAATATAATGAAAATAAACTAGATTCGATACAAACCAGACACTTGTGTTACTTCACCTCAATAATTACTAATTGAAACTAACCATGAAGTATCTAATCATAATAATAATACAAAATGTTTACAAAAGATATATTTATAATACGGTTTGATATATCATTTGCATTATGAATGACCTAATATTCTTTGTTTAAAGCCTGTGCTGTAGTCGGATCGGATTTGAATACAGGTGGTTGTAGGTTCAAAACCGTGCAAATTTTTAGTATACAAAATTGAAGTAGCTAAAGTTCGATCACTATAACAAAAAAAAAAAAAAAAAAAAAAAAAAAAAAAAAAAAAAAAAAAAAAAAAAAAAAAAAAAAAAAAAAAAAAAAAAAAAAAAAAAAAAAAAAAAAAAAAAAAAAAAAAAAAAAAAAAAAAAAAAAAAAAAAAAAAAAAAAAAAAAAAAAAAAAAAAAAAAAAAAAAAAAAAAAAAAAAAAAAAAAAAAAAAAAAAAAAAAAAAAAAAAAAAAAAAAAAAAAAAAAAAAAAAAAAAAAAAAAAAAAAAAAAAAAAAAAAAAAAAAAAAAAAAAAAAAAAAAAAAAAAAAAAAAAAAAAAAAAAAAAAAAAAAAAAAAAAAAAAAAAAAAAAAAAAAAAAAAAAAAAAAAAAAAAAAAAAAAAAAAAAAAAAAAAAAAAAAAAAAAAAAAAAAAAAAAAAAAAATATATATATATATATATATATATATATTTATTGTTATTTACACACTTAGGTAAAAACGTATAAAAATCTGAATGTAGCTTGATTCGAACCCGCGCCTTTAGGAAACCGTCCAAGAGCCCTGACGGCACTTGGCTATGTCGAAATTTATTTAATTAATTGATAGTATAAATTTAATTCGCTTCTCACCCAAGCTACAAGTAATAATTATGCTTATAACTAAACTTATAAGGCAGTTACAATTTAATTTATTCTATATATGTACATTAGAAGCTGAAAGTAATAAACAGCTGTTATATTAAATTAGACCTTTATGTAACTTTAATGTATTTTTATAACGATGTTATTCCCTTATAATTCACAAGCAACTCGACTCCAATTAGGATGGACATAAATAATTCAAATTTAACATTTATTTGATAAGGTTAACTATTCAACAAAAAGGAGCAACTTGTATAATTTTACATATTAAGATATTACTTATATCTATTCCTTTTATATCATCTCGGCTATGTAAACTTTTTTAATAACTGTGCAGTCTGTAGTTAACGAAAATCCATTTATATATATATATATATATATATATAATCAAATTGTTTTTGTGTGCGTATAATTTTTTTAACACCTGCTTTTTAAGTTAATTTCCTGTGCACTATAAATATAATTTTGACGTTGATTCTGTTAATAAACTGTTATGTTTAGGGCCTGTCACTAATCAGTAGCAATTATTGATTGATAATGTAATGTAATTAAGTAATTTCATGGTCGCTTTAGTTACTTGATCTATGACATTAGTGATATATTAGAATTAAGTACTTTTTATATATATTTTTATATACATTTTATTACATATAAAAAAATATTAGATTTTTTTTAATTTACAATTTTTTACTTAAAATCATTATTACGATGTATAAATTCGTTTTATTTAGAACTCTTAAACGGAAACACGTTAAATATATTTGTGTGATTTCATTAAGTTAATATGTCATTATTATCACCAAGTAGCTGTTGTACGTTAAACACGTCAATTAACGTTAAGTATTGTCTATGAGTACGAATTTAAAAGAAAAAAATGTGATTGTCATAATTTATCAATTCTTTCTCAATAGTCTGCGAAAATGCATTAACTAAGGAGAATAGCTAAACACAAAAAAACACTATTTTAGTCTGTCACTCGGTCAGACTTAGGCCCACAATAAAAGTGCATAAAAAGGCTGTATCTACGGGAAGTATTCAGCGCCCTATTCTTACTAAGCCTTTTACATTTTACGCCAAAGTATCCGGCGCCAGACAGTGCCGCGCAATTATATCCACAAATTGCTGTTTGCAGTATAGAGTTTTAGATTTTTTATCCACGTTTAGTTCTTATTTTTTTATAGGTTTCAGTGATCGGAGTGTCTTAACACTAGCTATGCGGGATAAAACTTGCGGGAGATGTATAAATATATATATTCTTTATTGCACTTTGTAAGAAATATCAATGCAAAATTAACAGCGTTGTTGGCATTGGTTAATTTGTCTCTGGTAGAGATTTCTTCCAGTAAACCTATGGTTATGAGAAAATGTAATACTTTTGCATGTCTACAAGTGTAATAACAAATGAGTACTTCTGCATATATAGATTTACGCAAATATAAACAAATATTTAGACAAAAGTATAAAGTTATTAAAAGTATAAAAACAAATTGTTATAATAAAATGTTGTAAAGCTTAATAGCATAATACAGGTAAATCTACCAAAATTGCACATTTTGCAACACAATGCATTTTTTTCAACTAAGACAACAGACTTTTAGCAATTCTTAAATTTTTTTACGCCAATTACATTTGCAACGTAGCTAATTGTATATTTTTTTGCAGGTAAATTCGAGCCGCACCCTGCAGCAAGTTTCAACATGGGTTACCTCATGGCGCCATACCCTTATCCCAATGGTGGAGCGCATCCACTGCCCGTTCCTATGGTCAGTAACGCATTCACTTATAACCGCTTTTTATATTAAAATGTGTACAGTAAATAAAATTTACGATTTAAGTGAGGCCATTGTGGCCCAATGTAATGGGCCCGACTGGAAACGCTTTTGATTGTGGGCTCGGTTCCCATTCGGAGGATTGTTCTTATTCAAATTATTTTCATTTCTTCGCTCTGGTGACAAAGCGCGGCCTTAAGTTTCGCCAATCATCACGCAATGTCTCGCTTGGGGGAAAGTTTGGGGAAAATCGCGGTGTTTTCCACCAAATCAAATTTGGGCCCAAATTCAAGAACATGCTGCATAGTAGGACAGTCAGAAAGAACCTAGTGTCTCCTTGACGGGAAAAAGCGTGAAGGTTCAAATTTATTCTAATAATATTCTTTTAAACATAGTTAGTTACTGAGTGCTAACACATCATTAGGTTTTATTAAATTTTTTTACCAAACGAATTTTTTTTTACCAAAAATACCTTCATATCATATTATATAGTAACATGATATTTATTTCAAGTTTTTAGAACAATGTACGGAAATATCACCATTTTAAGTTATACCCGATATCAATAAGTGGGTGAAAAGTGTTATATTTGCTGTGCAATAACAACATGAAATCGTCTGTCGTTTACGACTAATCTTATCAGTGTTATCGAAATCGACACATGTCGTATCTTTAAATTAACGTGTATTAAGGTAATGCTGCTTCTATACTAGTTATAATTTTACTACTAGAATAAATTTTAGATAGTCTATAAGTAGTAAAATTGCAAACGCGCTATATAATTAATGGCATCAATTATAACGCGTTTGACTGTATAATTATTTTAGATTCAAATCTCGATTGGGGATTATTTGATATAGTTATATGTAAGGACTAATTAAGCAATATTCGGAATCAAATTTCACTTGTCGAGGTGTGATGTAGATTTATTCTGCTTACACAGCGTTATACAGATGTGTAAAAATTAAAAATACACTAAAACTAGGGCTGAAAAATAACAAATATTAAATTTTATACAAAAATATACATTACAGACATTTACTGAAGATCTATGTATGCCAGTTATTTGTAATATATATTGACTATAGCGCTTGGACAAATTCGAGGAGATATAAATACAAATTCTCCTACATAATTTTTTTGTTATCTTTTCGGTAAAGCTGTATACATAATATTTTTAATACTTACAATATCTATGAACTACTATAAAGTGAAAGAATATAAATTTGTCATGCAATACTACCGCGCCCTAATTTAAGATTTGGTGAACGTACAAATGCGTTTATCTCTTATATCTTGCCAGCATGAGAACTTGTTTAAAACAACTAACTTCTAACTTTATGTCCACTTAAAGATGGACTTAACTGATTTTCTCCTTCATTTTTAATAACCAGGAGTGACTGATCTGACTCCGTTGTCAGTTGATTTATGCTCTTCCCAACTCAAGTTAAGAAAATAGCATAAAAACATGAAGAAATAAATTAATAGTTAATATATTAGTTTATATAATTTACTCAATAAAGCTCGAGAGCTTTTATTTTGAGACAATTTTATTTCACTGCCACACAATGTTATTATTTACAAAGAATCGTAAAAAAATAGTAGACATTTCAAACTCATATAGTTTTAATACTTATTCATTTTGAAAAACACAAATTTTATTTAGGTCACAGGTTCTATACCAAGTTGGTAGAAGGCGGATATGTACTGTTGACAAATTACATACATTACCAGATAATGTACGACATACCCACCTTTATCTTTTACGTCTGTTGACTGTGGTGACCTTCCATTAGGGCCACTTGTTTCCTCAAACAAGTTGGTAATCAATTTCGAGAATAAAACAATGATATATTTACAACAATAGTTGTGCAAAATATACCTATTATGCTTAAATATATTATTAGACTGGGACTTTTGTAAATTAGATTTAGAAATAAATATTTAGTATGAATTCGCCGCGTTGAAAGAGGAGCTCGAAGTATAAAGTATGGAACAAGTGTAGGCTTAAGGAGCCCCTTTAAAATGCATAAACGCTCACGCTACTGTCCGAACTTCTCTCTTTTCTCTTCTAACCGAATTTGAAAAGATAGTACTAATGTCGCTTTCGAAATACATGTTAGAAATTAACGGATGATAGACTAGACATTCCGAAATTTTTAACTAGATTATAGAGATATTTAGCTGTTATGGCTACCTCTCGCGCCTAACTCTTCCGCATACGAATTAACTCTAAACCTTCTAGAATATGCTTTTAATGTCGACGTAAAAAGATATTCACTTTTAAGTGGCATTGCATGTATAATTTTAACGTTTAAGAGCAAAGAGCTACTTTAATCAGAATTTAATTAGGAAATACCTTTCGTACCTGTTCGTCTGAAGCTACCTAAGCTTAACGGAAGCTATAATTCAAGCTACTTTCTGAAATCAGAAATATCATATGGTAATATCAAAATAAACTCAATTCAAATGTTTATTACTCAATAGTAAAATCTCCTTACGGCCACGCAGTAATTTAATCAAAATGCTATTTTTAGTACGTTATTCCTCGTAATAACTGCCACGTGTCGGATTCGAACCCTAGACTCACCGGAAACGGTAACCCAAACATTTTTATTTTTGTCCTCATTACGATGTGAGCCATCTTTATTTTAATCCTTACGTGTAAAGTAATAAGAGAGTAACTTTAAAGTGTAGGGTTGTGTTGTAAATAAAACTTGAAAATTTAATAGTTTCTCCGTTATTTAATATAATAACGATTTAACTTATTAAAATATTCATTCCTAATAAATATAATTCTATGCAAAAACAGTTTAATTAATTTTTTACATTAAATTAACGTTAAGGTTAAGATTTAGATAATTTTATTATTTTTGTAATTAATCAATATATATAGAAAAGTAATATGAGAAATAAAAATGTAATATAGATGCCATCGTGGCGCAGTGGGATAGAGTCCGACTGTAAACTATGGTTGTGAGTTCAATGTCCACCCAAGGAAATGATAAAATTATATTTGTTATTATCAATTCCCCATTCTGGTAAGACAAAGCACGGCGTTGAGTTCGGTCACTCAACTAGCAATGTCTCGAATTCGGGCGGAAAACAGAGAACGGAGTGTTTTAATGACTAGGTTCTAAAAAAATTAAGAAATATGTACATTTAAGTTATTTCTTATTTATTTTCGAAGATTATTAAATAATAATAAATAAACACTAAACTGACAACCTTATAACAAAAAAGTGCACCGAAATATTTGTTGCGTGGCACTTTGTGTAACAATTTCAATAACGAGCGGCGATGTCACGTAGAATGTGTTTTTGAATTTCATTTAGAAATTCATATTGATTATTGCATTTTTGTTCCTCTTGTCGTACAAACAAGATAAGTGTGATTTTTGCTTTGTAAATACTTGAAAATTTCTTATACGATTCTGACATTGTTTAATAGAATTTTAATGTAGTAAGATTTGAACTCGCATCTTTTGAATACCGTTTAACAGTAGATACTTGGACGGCGTTTGAAGAATAGCTGGTTTAAGTGGCGTGCAGATTAATCTATAAGTGTACAAATAAAATATTAGAACAATTTCAAGAAAAGGAAAAGTTTGCCACTGACGTGTAACAAATACTTGATAACTTAGCCAAGTCTATCTAAAAATAATTTAAACGAAATAAAATCGATAATATCGCGTCAATACTCGATACCTACGAATCTGAGAAAAACGATAACGAAAATATGAAAGTAAAACGCAACAGGTCGACATATTCTCGTCTCATTCTTTTCTAGTGAGGGAGCCACCCCCGTCGCCGCCTCCATTGGGCGGGAAATGAAGAGGGGATGAATTTTCTTTTTACTTTTACGGCTTTTGTCTGGGTGAATGCAGACAGCGATTCGGGGTCGCTTGCCTTCGAACCAAAATGGATTTTGAAATTTGGCCGTGTTACTATTTTAGACATTATACATATTTTCATTTAAAATGTATTATTATAGTATTAGTATGAAATTATAAAATGGATATATTAAAATAAGTTAGAGGAGATTATATAATATAATAACAAATTAAAAATGAACTTTTTTATGTACTCGAAGAAATGAACTTATCGTTAAATCATTTGAATCAACCAAATTCACAACTAAACTAAATATTAGCAACCCCTAAATTTAACTCCAATGAATGAACACTCAAAAAATAATCGATTGACACTCACTTAAGTTTTTCGATGATACAAAGATATTGTATGGGTTAGAGAGAGAAATATTTAAATTTCTAAGTAAATTTTACGAACGAAAAATTCAATATTAAAAAGAAACCTCATCTAAGTTAAATTATTATTACTTAGATATCTAAGTTACATTTCCATTCATTTGTACTATTATATAAAAAAAACAAGGAAATATTAAATTTGAAGCAAAGCTATTTGCTTGCTTGAAGCTTCTTCAAAATCTTGAACCATTAAAATTGAGACCACTTACATATGCGCCAGCACTTAACTCAGTCTACATAAGCGCCACGTTCTTAATACATTATATAAATAAATCTTTATATGTTCATAAATTTTATCGCGTCAATTGTAATTTTCCGTAAACCAATTGTATTCGATGCGATAACAAATTAATTATAGAGTATTAATTACACATTGTTATTGTCCGGTCACTTATCGTGGACCCTTATAGTGGTTTATCATTTAGCGTATGTATATACTCTCAGTATATTGTGCTAGAAATAGATAGGATCTATATTTTGTTCATATATATATATAAATCATTTTTACCGAGTGAGAATTCAACCTACACCAACAACGTGTACAGTTTATATTTAACAGGTTCCAATAAGTTCACGATGAATTAAATATTTGTATTTTTATAATTTATGTATAAAAAACAATGCATATTTAAAACCGACATGGCAGCATTTAAAAATCTATGTAACCCAAGACCCCAATTATCCCATAATATCACCCACCGTATCGTAACCACGTAATGTCGTGAGAGATCACCCCGAGATGAGATCAGAGTCGTGCCCCATAGAGATGTGTGGTGTTTTGATAAAAATAACTGCCTTAATAATTCCTAAAGCCTTATTACATTGTCTTGTCTTGAACATCCTATTTTTTTTAAACAATTATACCATTGTAAATCTTATAACGTTTTTAAATAACCCTATTATAATATATTTTTTAAGTAATTAAAATTTTAACAACACATGTAGTATCTACAAATCATCTGATAAAATATCATCTTTAATGCGTATTGATACTGTTATACTGACTGTACTTTGTCGTTATTAAAAATAATATAAATAAATATTTTGCTAGTAATATGATACAACCGCTCCATTGGTACATTCGACTTGAATAATTTAGTTTATTAACTTTAGCCGTCTTTACGAGCATAAATTGGAAAAAAACTAAAACCGTTGAACCTATTTCTATTTGCGAATATTCATTCCCATCCCACCTCTGGTACGGGCTTAACCGACCAAATACATTTCGTACTAATATAATTATCCAAGTTATATACAGACTATCGATTTCCCTCATCGCTACGCTCTTTAAAAGAACGTTCAATTCCAGTCTCCAATTCGTCTCCGATACTGGGCATAATTCCGCCCGGGAAAATCATTACACACGCCCCGGTAATTCGGATTTCGAGAGGCCCTCGCCGACCCACCCTATACACTGCATCTCATTTTCAAACACCACGCTAACGACTAAGCCGCGTTTCCTCTAACCTCTCCGGCTGCATCCTAGACGAATATCAACTCTATATCTCAGAACATGAAGTCCACAGGCTCCCTCGGATACGTCGGACCGCCACGCCAATCTTATCTCTCTGCCCTACATACTAAAGTTAGAATTTCTTTGAGCTTTCTTTGCTATCGAGCGACCGAATCCCAACTGTAACAACCGGGATGGACTGGGGTGAGGCTGAATAATAGAGGGGAGGCATCCTCTCTTTATTTTTTCGTGAATTTTTTATTTAAGAAAGGGATAAGATTTTAATGTGGGCGCTCGCAGCCTTTATTACTCGCGATTGCGAGATACTCCATTGTTGGGAGTCTTGATGCGTATGGGGTTTCCGCTTAAAGTATTTTGTATGGAAGATATATCCCGGGACACCGGAGTTATGTCCGTAATGACGTTTTAGGAGATATCTTTTTATTCCGTTGCCGTTTTGTCGAGGGTGTGTAATCAAAGATATTTTTTCTGCTCCAGTGGAAAATTGTAGCTTCTCGGATTGTATTCTATTGTGCGGTCGTGTGTTATTCTTTTAATAAAATGTAGGTATGTAAATTAATTAGAAAGCTACAATTAAGTCGGGTTTTGTTCTTTATATAGTTTCATTTTCTAACCTAAATCAACTTGCAGGTTTAAACAATTGTAGCTGAAATAGCATTGTTACATTTTTAATGTTGAAATTCTAATTCTTTACCGTAGCTAAGACTAATAAGGCCTACCGTCTTTGTTTGGTTTAATAAAGCGTTTTCTTCCATTGTTCTTGGCCCTCCCCGTAAATATATTGTGCTGGAGCGCGGTCCTTTTTAATAAGTTTTTCTTGTATTGTCTAGCTCCTTGATGTTTACCGCTATAATTCAAATTGTGGTTTATTTTAAATACCTATTAGATACTATAAAATGATAATAATTAGAGGACCTAAGAGTTGCTAGAAGAGATGAACGAACTTTATTATAAGAAACAATGATGAATCTTATTATTTATATATGTCATTGCAAATTACAACTTATGAAGGAAGGCAAATGTCAAGATGACCACTCGTACTATAAATTAAGTATTTGAAAGCCGTATCCTCTTTGTTTCTTTATATTTGTTTCACGTTTGCCGCACGTCACTAATCCTACCTTTCAACGACTAATAAGTATTCCGCCAACCAAAATCACCGGAAGCTAGGCCACATTCCCTGTCTTCGCCTGTCCTTGAACCTTTATTATAACAATATAATTGGCGTATGGTACAAGTCAAAAGAGTTAACGAATTATCTTATTAGTTTTTGGGCTTCAGTATCTGTTTTTTTTTTAATAAATTACTAAAATTTAAACTTATAATGCATCTTACTAAGTAAGGAGAAAAACCCTACTTTATAAAACTATAATATTTTTTTATTCAAACCCAATGTCAAATGTCCAGTTCTCTAATAAGACCTGGGCAACATTTGGTATACATATTTTAAATATAAAGAAGTTCCTACGTTTTTTTAAAATTCAGAACTATACTGTATCATCCACGTTTTATCTGCCATAAGATAAACCTCACAGATTAAGAGAGCTGTTACCAAATTAGTAACGTGACAGTGAAAAGATCCTAAAAACATTTTGCTTTATTGCAAAACATTATTGAAACAGCTTATATTACAATTTAAAAAGACCTGTCAGTTATTATCATCGGATTTGGATACGTGTAAAGTGTAAGTAAATAAGAGGTAGCCAGCAAGCGGTTGATAAAAGTCTTGCAAAATTTAATTATACAATAATAGATGGATAATAGAGAGGTGAAGCTAATAAAAGAATGTTAAAAGTAGTAGCTTTTTTCTGTTTATTAGTTAATAAAACAAATTACGATTAAAATATCACAAAAATTGTGCAAATGATAGCTTTTTTTTAGATGCAGACACATCGCGCGGTGAACTTATTATAAACATATCACCTATGGTAACAATAAGTGAAATTGTTAATTTAAATTTTAAATTTTTATTGACAATACCTTAAAAAAACTAAAAATGCACAATAACCTAAACAATTATAAATAAATACTACTAAAACTAAACTCATTATTAGTTAACAAAACAATTTCTTTTAATTTGTATCGCTGAGAGCCTATCGGTGAAAATATCTAATTCAAAACACTTAGTTAGTAGTTTCACATACTATATACAGCACTAAGTTTCCATTATTTTCCGCTACATCTCCTAACTTAAACAAAGTATACTTTGAGTCACCAGATCGGAAGTATAAATTTAATTATTAATTTGCTTTGTCGGCATTTTTAGGTCCTTTGCGCGTACCGCCAAGTGTCATATAATGATACGTAATTGTTTATTGAGTATTTACTTTTGTGATTTTAAACACGTCTCGTGTTCATAAAATGTATGTGTCGAAATTGTCAATAAGAATAATATTGATTAAGTGATCTCGTATTTCTTGCAGTACAGATATAACTCGATAATGTAATAGACAAAAATGGAAGAAGCATGAGGAAAAATAACTATTTCAAAATGTAGTATCGTTTTCAGTTTCCGTCGCCAGTCCCGTGTTCTCATTTAAATCACAAACTTTGCTTAAATTTATAATTTAATTGGTTGTTGCTTTTATGTGTAGGAGCCGATTGAAATAAAATATACACTAAATGTTAATGGAAGCTTACCACAATAAAATAGTCAAAATTGCAAACAGACAAAAAGTAAAGAAAATTAATAATCATTGCTTTGGGTTCTATTATATTGATAAGTGCCCCTAATAATATTTTTTGACATATATCTGTAATTTACAGACAGCGATCAGTTACATTTTAATTATATGTATAGATATTCTTTCAAGTGAAATTTGAACTCAAAATTTTAACTTAGCCAGACTTGCTCCAACTATTAGTACCAGATTAGTAATTTCGCGATTATATCAAATAATATATTTTTTTAAAAACCCAAAAACAGAAATCAGAAATATGTATCACAGAAACCTACACATTCAACACAAAAGATAAATATTCCTTGCGTCGATGTCGCATTTCACTTATAAAACGCATAATTTAAAATCGTATCACCGACTGAAGGGTTCCGGGGGTGGTAATACTTTTAAAAGCGCCCTAGCTTTGTGCTACATCTCATTGTGCACGCCGACGGGAAAAGTCGTTCGAAATTAACAAGTTCTCTACACTTTATTTCACGTTGTACTGACTAGAACTGAACTAGACTAGACTAGTTTTTTGTATTCTGTTATACAGTAGATGCATATATGCATAACTGATGTACCTATATCTTATGGTATTACTAAATTTCTTGTCATCTAGCTTTATTTGTCTAGTTCAATATTTCATTTACTGTGTTGATTTATTAAACTGTTAAATATTTCTTACACTGGCCGACATTTAAATGTTTTTATTTAAAGTTTATTTCATTAAATGGTGTAATTTTCTAGGCATATTTATATTTATTGCTTAAACAAAATGCTGAAAAGAAAAACTGAATCGTTACTCTCAGAGCTCTCTCTCGGAGCCTCTCATCTTACGTACAGATCGGCAGACAAATAGTAAGATTAAAAAAAATTTTGAGTTTGCGCATTTTCGTTTTGGGATATTGCACAAAACAAAATGACAGACAAACACTTCACGCAACCCGCATTTCGTGGGGTAGGTAGGGAGAAGTTAGTGACATCCATTAACCACTTTATGTTGAAAGACACTAATTGTATGGCTAAACTTTATCGGCGTATACTAGCGATCCGCTTGCGGCTTCACCCGCGTGAAAAATATATATTCGTATTTTCGGCTGCTTTTTCGTAAAACAATAACATTCCTGGGAACGCTAAAACAAATTACAGAAAAAGTAGCCTATTGTTATCCTAAGACCCTCAAGTACCTCTATATAATATATAATTTCATCAGAATCGGTTTAGCGGTTTGGCCTAGATGACGTCACAGACAGACAGAGTTATTTTTGCATTTATAACATTAGTATGGATAAATTATGCCGCCTATTAAAGTTCCTAAATATTACTTATTTTATTAATTTAATATAAACAAAACATTGTAAGTAACCAGTACATTTCTTTTTACTTAGAATACGTATAATATAACAGTACGAGAACAAGTATATAATCCAATAAAGTCAAGAGGAAATGGTGTTCCGATGCGCGTAGTCGATGGCAACGTAAATGCGTTACGAACAAAACTTTGCCATAATTTCAAGCTAGCACAGTTCACGTTTTGAATAAGATCATGCGAGTCCATCCCTGCCTGGTAATTGCCTAGAAAGTCCTATTTTCAAACCTCCCTCCACCATCCACCTGGGACCCCCCTCAATACACACTGCAGGCAAAATAAACTTCACAGCATCTGATATAAGGCTTCTAACTGTTTGAGAATACTCCTATGTAGTCCACCGTACTTAACGCATCATGTAGGATGGATGGGCCACCGCAAAACAACCTTTAAGATGTAAGAACTAAGAGTCACACGTGAGTATGACAAGTGTACTCGATTCCGCAGATATGTGTTTTGTTACCACAGCACAGCTGTAGTGCAGTTTCGCATTTGAAAGTTACCGAATTAAATGTCTTTCTTGTTATAAATGCGTAACAAATTGTATAGTAAAACTTCTATGAGTTTAAGATATACATATAGTATAGTAGTAGTCTTTAAAACGAAGGAATTTGCAAACGAGGTATCACGAGTACTACAAAATTCAATTTACAAATTTAACCAAACACTCTCTATATTATTTAGTCTTGGTGTTAATCATTCTACAGTGGAATAAATACAAACTATTTTCAGTAGCAATTAAACAAATTGAATAATTATGCACTGACTGTCGACGATTAAATAATCGAAAATGAAATCCCCAATTGTTGGCGAAGTGGCGCGGATTAACCCTATCCGATACAAGCCCTTAACCGGGCGTTCAATTTCACACAAGTGTTGCCATAAACGAAAATATTAAATCCAATTTACAAACTTACCCCTCATATTACCCCTCGATTATCATCTCGAAAAACATGAATTATGACTATTATAACCTCTTAAAAGCTATTGTGCGGCGGTAATCGCCAATTCGTTATAAATACACAGCGCTCTCACCCTGCTTTTGGTGGTGGAAAAAAGAATATGATTTTATGGCAGGTTAAGTCCATTATAAGCGGGGATTAAGTTATGAATAATATTTCTATTTGCGAGGGGCTTAACGAGCTATTTGACACGTTTCGAATCGCGTGCGGTTCGCAGGAACCATTCGTTGATAACCCCTAATTATGATCCATCTCGGCGCTCCGGCGTTTTTTCAATGTTTGTTCGCTTGACAGGTTACTTGTTATGATTGTGGTGAATGACGTGTTATATAATGTGTGTGTTTAGTGTGTTATTTTTAAATTAAACACTTATGATAATTGCGATCATACTTTTTTTATGTTTATAATTTACTTTGTTAATAAGCGGTATTTTTTTGTTACTTTTGAATAGATAACGAGATTTCGTAATAGTGCTTAATTGTATTATAGGAATAACATCGGTTTATTTGTTTTTCGATGCAAACTGTCTTGAAATATGATGAAAATGTGAAAAATCATGAAAAACACTTGTGACTGTATGACGGTAAACACTTTATAGCTTTTCTAATTATTGCGACCGCAGTCGCTCTTTTATCTTTTACATTATCATTCATAACGCTATTTCCATTTATTTATACTACCTGCTTTATATAGATATGAAAATAAATAACTTAATCCTCTCAGATACATCCAATATGTACCCCATATACGTATATTAATTTTCATCGAATCGAAAATCAAAGGAGCCATTCCCAGCGGACGAGCAGAGGTTTAATGTGGCCATCGTCTGGACAAAGCGGATTATGTCAATGTTGTCACATTTCCAAACTATTAACATTATGTGGTGACTTGATGCTCGTATTTAATATTTTTTCTACTATTTTTTAACACTTCCATCACACTGTGTGGTCTATAGCCAGTTCGTTGTTCATTATATACAGGTTTTTTCTAAGAATCGATGACTTGCGGTCTGTCGTTTTAGCGCTTCGAACGGCAAGTATTAGGTCACGTTAGAATAAACATGAAATCATTCTTCCAGTAATACTACGTGGCATTTAAATGGTCTCCATTTCTAAATTACTAGCTTGTTTTCAAACACAAGGCTTGCTAATGCGACGTTGAACAATATTTTTACATTAAAACTGAAATTACTGAAGCGTTTACCGACTCCCTTCGTTTACTTACAAAATACTCAATTACGTAAACAAGGGAAAGAAAAATAAAAAAATTCCCGTTCAACCCGACCACATTGTAAATGCGAAAGGAAACACAACACACCATTACCTGCGCAGTTGCGAAACAAGCAAAGTTTTCCCACAAAAACATGGTTTTAACGTTAATATTTGAGAGGTTATTGTTTGAGTAATCGCTCGGCTCGCGAAATAACCTAATGGGTACTTTGAATGTAGTAAAAATCGATTCACCCATATTTGTTGTTAATTATAGTCGGTTGAGCCGCCTTTCCGCCTCCACTGGTTCGAATGTGATTTGAGACCCTCCCTGGTCCAATTACGGAGTTCTCAAAAGTCCCCCCTCTCGGCCTCCCCCTTATTTTTAGATCGAGCCTCGTTTTAATGACCTCTCGAGCCCCGATGTTCATTTGTCGCGAGGGTTTTTGCGTACGATTATTTTCGCATTTTTTCGTCCATGTAGCAACCGATTGGAGCACTGTGAATGGTTAGCTTTTCACGATCGAGTAGCTTTTCTTATAATTTTCGTACAAAAGAAAGTATTCCACATTCAAGAGCCTTTCACTCGTTGCATAGGGTTAGGAATTTTTTATTAGCCATAAAAGCCCTCGGGTTTCTCTTGTATTTTTATATACGTAGGTATATGTGATTCTATTTTTGTCATTATCCTCCTACATTTTTTTCAAATCTATATTGATTTCAAAATGAAATATGTATTTCTTTTTACACACTTTTGCGTAATTGTTTAAAAGCAATGCACCCCATATTAAAAATTTGTACCCATTAGTGGCGCAGCATAGAGTATTTCCTCGGCAAGAGGGGTCCTTTGTGCGATGTTTGGAATCCTGTAATTTTCTATGAATCTGCAGTTTGCCCCGTTTTTTTGGATCGTTATTGCGAAGGGCCGATATTAATTTGAATTACTTTAGGTCTTTGTTATGATTTTTAATTTATACTAATATTCTGGTTTCAATCGTACAAGCCATTAATTAAACATAATATTAATAATTAAGCATAAGGTACATACTAAATAAGCAAATATATAAATTACATATTAAACATGGTTATTTGTCACATGTAAATCAAAAAAAGGAATTTAATTAACAATAAAACTAAAATGTAAAGCAGCGTTAAAAAAAAAACAAACTCAGCTTCAAATTAACTATGTTTTATAATTATTCAAGTAAAAACAAACTTTGAAATCGCAAACTCAATTCAATGTTTCAACAGTACGAGCAATTATATTGTACAAATAATTCGAACACGCTCTTGAGATGAGTTAGGCAAACAGATCAGAACTATGTAAGACTATATACAAACAGTGTTCTTCATATACAAACAAAATATCGTATTGTGAACTGTCCAAGCTATATCTTCCCAGGAGCGACAAAATTTAATGCTGCTCCAAAATAAGATTTCAACTGTACACCCATAGGAATAGAGCATGTCCACATAATACAGCGCCAAACGCTCTCGCGGATTTTTCAAAGCAAAATTTTAGAACGACTGCACGACATGTGTCATCACATCACGTCAATGGAGGGATTATGATAACCATCGGGCGGATCTAGCCTGGGGAATCACCCTTTGCGATCTCAGCATCTACGTCGAAACAATAGAAAACAACTGTACCGCAAACGCAAGCGAATTTCAACTTAAGCAGCAACTGCTAGAGCGTTCATTCGTTGATTAAATCTAAGAATGTTGAGGGTGATTCTGAAAAGACAATTTAACCCTAAAAAATGGTGCACGGACATTAATCCGCATGTAATATCGCAAATTTGTCATCGCTCCGGCGAGCGCTGGCCCATCTGTCGTAGTACGCAACTCGATTTGCCGCTATTAGAGATGCTAGAGTGGCGTCCAATAGATTAATATTACGCCTATGATTAAAAAACAAAACCAATAATATATATGAAGTACTTAGATTGGAAATTATTGATTTTTATGTAAATTTATATCTCACTTAAGACATAATTGTTTCAAACAATAATTAAAACTAAGTACAGTACATTATATTTCAAATACTAAATATCATTGTGTATTTAAATAACATTAAACATATATTACGTTTAATAATTTTATCTCTTTTATAGAATCGGAACAAATTGATGTAAAGACACCAATTCGTTCCGATTCAAATGTAAATTAACTGGAACTATTACGATATCCGCAAGTGATAACATTCGCAAGTGATAACATTCATAAAGTTAACCCTATGTCAATAACACCCCAATATTGCAACAATAATTCATGTGAATTCATCGACAAATTGCCCTTTTTGACGTGTTGTTCACAATTCTCATGTCGTATAATACAGAGGGGTAGCGGGTTCGGTAATAAAAAATGCATTATACGTCTCAATGCAGACACGCGTGCATCTTCAGGTGACGGGCGTTGGGTTTTTTGCCCTGTATTGTTATTGTGCGTTTTATCTCTCGGTCCTGTTTTAATTTTTATGTTCCCAACTAATATTAATTATTTTTTAATATGTCATGTTATATTAGATTAAAAATTTATTTCTTTTTTTTTGATAAGGCATTATAATTGAATATTACATACAAACTGTAGCAAAAATTTACTATGGCCAAATAAATTATTTTATTAAAATGCCATTGATAGAATTAAACATTTGAATTGGTTCAGTATTACACTCGAATGACTTCTGATCGTGACTAACATCGTTGTTACAGAGAAAAAACGTTGATAATTGTTTGAACCATATACTGAAAACTGTTTTTATTATAAATTCAGTAGTGATATTTATGAATGCATCTTATAGAGATTAAATAGCAGCCGCTCTTTAAACATAATAAAAGGTGAATTCAATTAAAAGCACAGTGGAGTGCAGACTATTACATAATAAATGCACATACTTTCAAATACTATATTTTTTATGAATAGGTACTAGACCTATATAACCTAATAACATTCTATATATATTATAAATATTACACTAATTTAATATAGCTGTAAAATAAATACGTATTTAAACTAAGCAATGCATGTGATTTCATCTCTTTGCGTAAAGTTTAGTGCAGCGTTGCACTGGACGGGTGCAACGAGCGTTCACACATCGCCTGTAATTACGAGTACCTACATATATGTCCGATTATTTTATTTTGTGTTGAAATAAAAGTAAGGCGTGTCTGGAAGTGTCATTTAAACGTGTGTAAAGTGCGTTGAGAAAATTGAGCGTGGATTATGATTTAATAAAGTAATTATATATACTGTGGAAGAAGTGGAACTGTGTGAAAAGGTTACCGTGGTGCAGTGTGACTGAATATGACTGCATCGATGGTTGTGGAATCGATTCTCACTTATGGCAATGATAATATTTAAATTATTTTAATTTCTTCGTTCTGGTGACAAGACAAAGCTCAACACGGAATGTGTTGGATTCGGAAGGAAAGTGGAAAACGGAGTGTCTTGACAGTATATTTTCTGTACCCTGCTATGCGGGACAAAGTTCAAGCTAAAAAAAAACAAATTTATTTTTTTACGTGGAGTGTGTTATATGGTCAAGGGTTCGAATAGTGATTAAAACAAGTTTACAACTATAACATTTTTAACAGCTGTACCTATTTAATGATATATCCACCTGTCCGTATCGTTTATAGGTAGGTATATGACATTCATAAGTAGTAGGTAAAAATTTAAATAAAATTCACTAGTGTTAGTCCGCTATGTCTAATTATATTTTTAGTACTACTTATTGTTAATTTGTCTTGTAAAGTAATTGCTATTAATTAATTTTAATGAAAAATGTATTTTCTTTAATTAATATCAACGATTTCACGAGAAACGCTTACAACATCCATTTGGTTGATCTTCGACAAGTAACAGATACATATTATGACGCTATTAATTCAAGAGTGTTTAGTTTAATAGCTTAAGCTTTTTTGTCTCCAATTAAAATAAACAACAATTTATTATATTTTTATATAACACTGCAATAATAAATTACTCTGTACGTAATCCCGGAAACTCTGCAGCTAGGTCTAAAAATACAAAGTGCGTTAACCCACGATGTCCGGTAGACGAAAACCGCGCACGACGTCTGAATAGTGATGTCTTCCGCCAGTTGTTATCCACGACACCTGATAGGATTAGGTCTCATGTGAGATTAATACTTCAATTATTACTTTTATGTAATATTCTGAGGCCGTCGTGGCGCAGTGGGGCAGACTGTGACTGGAAAAGCGATAGGTTGTGGGTTTGATCCCATTCGAAGCAACTATAACATTTCTATTTCTCCGCTCAGGTACCTAAGACAAAGCGGGGCATTGAGTTCCGCCACTCAACACGCAGTCTTAATTTCTGGTAGAATGTAGAAAATGGAGTGTCTTGACATTGGGTTCTCTCTGCACTGCTGTGCGGGAAAAAGCTTTTAAATATTGTATTAAATAATACAGCTTACTATCGAAGTACATCACAAGATATAAGATTTCCACGTTTTAAGATTTGAGCTTTTTGCTAATCGGCTCTAGCAGATGTTTAGTAAAGAAATAGCTAGTTGACAACTCGCCGCGCTTTGTCTCACAATTTGCATGGCAATGT
The DNA here is from genome assembly GCA_038994665.1 of Podotricha telesiphe. NCBI lineage: Eukaryota > Metazoa > Arthropoda > Insecta > Lepidoptera > Nymphalidae > Podotricha > Podotricha telesiphe. The sequence goes on from JAOYRR010000390.1 coordinate 1,130,983, forward strand.
AGATAACTTAAATACAAATACAATCATTTAATGTCAATAATCACCAATACGGGCATCGAATCCACAGTTATCGTGTTTATATCCAGACGTTGTCCCGCTGCACCACATAGCCTTAAATTTTTATTCCATGAAGCGTCAGCATTCCGTCTTACATAAATTTAATATATTTATCCTATACTACAATTATGTAGAAATATATTTTGTTTTTTATTTTTTATTTCTTTAATACATTTATATAAACACTCACCTAAGTGTTAAGAATATTAATTAGGCTTAATTATTCTGTTCCTGGCCTTACTTTATATTGTAGACAAAGCGTCGCCTCTTGAATGACGTCGAAAAGTAACTTCCTACCGACGATTAATATAACTGTATGATTATAACAATACAGTACGTGATTATGTATGTGAATATGGCTTAATTATATTAAGTCGCTCAAGATTAACTTTGAAGAATAATTCTTGCCTAATACTTATAAATTAGGGAATGACAATTTAAAAAAATAATAGCTGAAATCGACATTAATAATGATAATAAACATGGGCACTTTTAAATTTTAGTGTATCTTGATATAGCTACGTCAATTTTGTATATTAGAACACAATAACCCGACTTGCAGTGTAAAAGAACAAAATTTAGAAGATCGAATGCAGTATTTCATATTTTTTATATTTGACGTAAATAATAATTAGTTTATATGTATACATGGCTAAAAATCTGCGTAACGTACGAGTATATTATGAAAAAAGACGTCTCCTCTAATCTATAGTGAGGAGACAAAATGAAAACTGTCTCACCTACATTTGCACAAAACGTCGCGTCGCCTTGTTTTCCTGAACTTAGCTTCACGCTCACCTTTGTTTGAGACCTGGCAGACGTCTCTGAATATTTGATGCGTACATTACACAACCTTTGTCTTGCTCTTTAAAATCGAAAATCATTTAAATTGTAAGAATTCAGTATATTTTACAGCAATTTGGAACATCAGTGTAAGTTAGTTCGATTCTTAATACAATTACTAAATCTTGTAGCTACTTTAACACAAGTGATTACTTAGCTAGTTTTGACTTTTCAACTTCTATAGAAATAATACTTTAATCTATCATCCATAGGTTTTCATCAAATTTCAACCATTACACTTTTTAAAATATGAAACCGCTAATATTAAAAAATACTGCAATATACTCTGCCGTTCTAATAAAAAAGCCCACTTATCTATCATTTGAAAATAAAACCCAGTCACCTACATTGGCACAAAACATCACCCAGATCCAAGCTAAACCTTGCGACGCTTTACCTGAATCCGTATTTAAGACCTAGGCAGACGAAAGCATTGAATATTTGATGCCTAGACAGAGGTGCTTTTAAAGGGGATAAAACATTGAGGGTCGCGACTCGAGAACATGGTACGTGAGTGCTATCATTCTTCTTGTTGCTTTATAGACGTTTTAAATTTATCTCAATGTTGGAAAATTTATTGCTCGAAAAGATGTTTGATTTGAAATTGTGTAGCTGTTGGTTATATATTATTGTTAAATTAAGTAAAGCTGTATTTTTAAATGTCTTTTCGTAACACAGCTAAAAAAATCTTAGCTTAAATTATTAAATATACTTTCTGAGACGACATTCAAGAAGTTTAACATACTATTTTAGTCTACTCGACTACATGACCATTAGTTCCTTATTAGATTAGAACACGTTACCATCATGTCCATTTCTAAAGTATTCTATCTATTATTTAACACTATCTCGGTGTTTTAGTTATTCTTGATAATTTATAGTTGTTTCTATAGCTATATTATCTTAGAACCGATAAACAAACATAATTTCGCCACAAATAATCTCAATTATTATTCAGTCAGCCATTTTGCGTATCTCGGTAGCTGACCACGCCCACTTTTGAAATTAGAATAAAATTATACCCGAAGCGGTCTAACCGACACGTAATATGCCATCTATTGACTTTAACTTAACAGAAATATCAACCTAAGCCCTTAAAGGAAATGGTTCGTAATCGCTTGTGTGTCGATTATCGTGATGTCATAGTCCTTAGTACAGACTTAATTAATGAGCTCTTTTCAAAAGCGTTTTTCTTTTATAAGGCACGTTTTAATAGTTTTTTACGACGCAACGATTGTATCTATCATTTGTGTCTTTAAACAATTAATAGCGAGCTTATTAAGTCTTACGTTGTAAGCCTTGAGCTATTAAGAATTTATACCGTCTATAAAAGTGCGTATCAGAAAAAGTTAAAGTCAAGGAAAGATAATATCTACACTAATACTTATTTACATTTAAACGTTGTGTGCAAAAAGTGTATGTCTTTATGGAGGTAAAAATGCATCAAGATATCACATACTTTAAAAACTCCTCACTTTTAATACTAAACACGCAAACATACGACACAATTAAAGGAGAACGTGTTCTAGCGTAAACTATATCGAACAATTCATAGTCGCATGCGCAGGTTATAAATGGCTACGCTTGAAGCGACGCTGATAACGATCTGGCTTCGTGATAACAGCTTTTTGCTGGAGTAGGTGTAATTTAATTAATAATGTATAGTTGAAACAGTTGCATTATGTTATATACATATATGCTGAGACAAAGTGCGTTTTAGTAAATTTTCATTTTGTATTTAAATTTACAATAGACATTATGTCAGTTTTTAAATGTATTTACTGCTATTGATGAACTTAATTTACTATTGGTAACTGGCTCCCTTTAATAAATATTTTGCGGCTATTAAGAGATAACCTAGTGTCAAGACACTGTTTTCCACTTTCCGCTCAAATTCGTCACATTGGGTTTTAAGTGGCGGAACTCAATGCCGCTTCCATTCTTGTTCCATTCCATCCATTAAAAACCATTCTTCCGAGTGCGGATCAAACCCAAACTGCAAACACGATTGTCGTTTGCAGTTAGACACTGTCCCACTGCACCACAATGGCCTTAATACTTACATGAAAAATTTATAGACGCTTATTAATTGGAGGTAAATTAGAAGTTATTTATTAAAAATTGAGACCGAAGTACCTTATTAGCTAGCTAGCATTCCTGTACCCCTCCCAATAGAGATACATGAACGAAAATGAAAAATATTATATTATAAGATTTCAAAATTCTTTAATGCAGTAAACGTCTTTTTAACTAATCCTTGTGTAAATAAAATTGTCACAAATTGTAACATTTGTAAGCAGATAGCAAGACCAAGCTCCTTATCAAAGCCCTGAGCAAAGCTTAGTGACTCGTAAAATCGAGATGGAGATTTCTTATCTCGAGAACGATAGCTCTTATAAATATTACGCTTGAATAGAACCCTGCGGCTGCACTCGAGCGAATAAGAAATGCATAATACAATATAATGGTTTTTATTAAACACGTATTAAAGAGTATTTTGCGGCCATCTTGGCACAGAGTCACAGGGTCTCTCTGTAAACGAGATTGGTTGCGGGTTTAATTCCCATACGAGGTAATGATAATATTTAAATTATTTCCATTTCTTCGCTCTGGTAAGAAAAAACACGTTGCACGTTGAGTTCCGCCACACGACACGGAATATCTTGTATTCTAGTGGAAAGTGGAAAACGGAGTGTAATGACACTGGGTTCTGTCTGGAAAAATATGTGAAGCTAAAAAAACTCGTGTTAAATTTATTAACACACTTTCCAAAAAACTATAAAAATAAATATTAACTTATTTACGTTAAGCTTTTTTCAAATATTTTTCATTTTCGTCCTAATATATCAACTTACTTGCTTTGCGTGAACTTTTTTATACTCGTTATGTCCCGTCACCGTAGAAATTGCCGGAAATCATCTCTTAATGCGTTCCTACATTCTCCAAGGAAACATTAAGCTTTTACGTCAAATAGTTTCGGCTGTGCGTTGTCAGTCAGTATTTTCAGACTTTATTGATTATGTAGATTTTATTTAGTTACATTTGGGCACCCATTGATAGATCTTAAGGTAAGGAGGTTATATAATATAACTTACTATAAATATTTTAAGCATGTGTTTTTATAATGTTAATAATCGATTGTTTGTTTCAGGTAGGTATTCGATGAACGTCTGCTTAAAGTAAGCTTTTACAATTTCTTATTAATATTAATTAATTTAAGTATATGAATATTTATATTATATAAGTTCCAAAATAAATATACAAAAACGATGGTGATTTTAACACTTTGAATGGATTCCACTTGGCTGTAGCTAGACGTTTCCGAAAATATCATCTAGTACTTTGCATATATAAATATATAGTAACCATTTTAACATTCATCTGTTAATTTGTATCACATCTTAAATTATAGTTATGGAATTAATGACTTATAATCATTACATAAGAGTATGCGTTACAAACTAGTACAGATAATTTAATATTTAACATCGTGTCGCAGTGGGACACTGTCTGACTGTAAACGCGTTTGGTTGTGGGTTTGATTCCCACTTGAGGGAAGGATTTATATTTAAAATATTTACATATTCCGCTCTGGTAGCTATGACAAGTCGCAGCGTTGAGTTCGTCCACTAAAGACGCAATGTCTCGATTTAGCGCCGAAAGTGGACTCTTTGACTTCCCTGTTATGCGGGAAAAAGCGTGAACCTGTATAATAATTTATATCTGGTTATTCCAAAATTTTCCCTACGTTCTAGCTTTCTCCGTAACTATAAACGATGAGACTGTCTTGTGTAGGCTTAATGAGTTGTTTTATAAATTTCTATTTATTACGCATCTAGCGTCACATGTCACCGCCCACTATGAGACGATGGATTCACAGCATCGTATTTAGAAATGAATATTTATTTAGGTTTCTATTCAATTACACTTCTTTACAAGATACAAAACGCGTAGGCCATCGTGGCGTAGTGGGACAGAGTCTGAATGTAACCGCGATGATTGTGGGTTCTATCCCCAAGCAATGTTTCGAGTTCATGATACTTAGGTTACTCTCTGCTTACATTATACATGTAATAATAAAGCGTGTAAAAAAGCGTAAACTTGAAAGAAATTTGTATTTAAATTAATAAATGAATCGTAAATTTTGATTCGTAAGAAATAAATAAGATTAGAAAAGCGACCTGTTCACTACTATGCAGGTTGAAGAAAATTCTTTCTAATCAAGAAGCTGCTTTGTCTGTCATCACCTTAAAGAACTTCACAAAATCATCGTCTGTACTTTTAAAATTTCGCTCTTGAAAATTTGAAACACTGATATGTATATTTCTAGTACATCACGTTGCTAGATGTCAGTTATTGTTTTAAATTGACCGATTTTCTAATAATAAGGAAATAGACATATCTGATCAAGCCATCACTCATAAGTAACGCAAAATATCTAAGTAAAAACGAAACACGAGCAATAAAGATATCAAAACAGGCGCAAAGGTTAAACGTAATTCATGGAGACATCAAAGAAAACGCTCTAATTTGAATAGATTAGCAGCATGCAAATTGCTTGATAATATCGCATCATATGGGGACACGATGTTTTATTTATGTGACAGGGGAAAGGGCGAATTAATGCACTCGTTTTTCTAACTCTCTTTTAAAAATATCACAATTTGTTAATAAAAATACTAGAAGGTAGGTGGACAATTTTTAAAAAGGTTTTTGTTTTTTGCTTTTTGTATATTGGTTTACTAATTAAGTGATGTGATTATTCGGGTGGTACTGTGAAAGGCGTACAACGTAATATCAAATTATTAATATTTATACGAAAAGTTGGTCTTTTAATATATATTTTTTTATTTTACTAAAATGTTTTTATTAATAATTTAAATAGAAACTATTCACTTATATTTTAAATTAGAATTGAGTTTGGAAAACAACAAAACGAACAAGTGGCGTGAAGTAGGACACGCTAATACAAAAACCCTAAAATATACAAGAATTAACATGTCAAAGGACGATAGATCCATTATCTAGACTGGAAAATTTTATTTTTCAAATAAATATGTATTGCGGCATCAAATTTTTTATAAGGAAAACGTAAAAAAAACATGTTACATGTTTTTTTATGAAAATCGTAAATTTTGGGGATAGCATTTATTTATTTTTAATATTATTTGTTTGTTTTGCTTAGTTTGGCTTTAGCTAAAAATACTTTAAATTATGTTTTCTAATAATATTAAAATTCTACAAATCTTGTTTGAAAGACATGCCAAATAGTAATAAAAAATAATAATTTCAAACTCCATCAATGTTTATAATTAAAAAAGTTAAATCAATTACCGCAACTGTAGGACCTTAAGACGTCACCCGCAGCTAATTCCTGAAAACGTCTATCATTTAACTAGAAAACAAAGCTAAGCGTTGGTTAGCCAGCTTTCGTTCGCAGACGGCACTTCAAAGGAACCGCACCCCACCCCCACCCCCGCCCGAGGCCGCTGACGGGCGTGTATTGTATTTAGGATCTGTTTGTTTACCCTAAGTTATTAACAGGTGGTAACTAGTAATTGATAAAGAGTGTTAAAGAGTGTGTATTTCAAAAGCATTAAATATATTTCAGACACTCTGATATGTATTTCATTTAAGTAGGTATATCACAACCATTCCAGTACTCGAGCTAACGATTTACAGATATGACAATTTTAAAGTTATATATTGAGATTAGTAAAATATTTTTATCTTGAAATTTAAACCACAATAACTCAAGCATCCGATGTATAATGAGAGATATCAATATTCATAGACGAGATGGCCACGTGCCGGAAAGACAGGGACAGTAATGTCCCCCATTTCCAATCTCTCGCTCGCACATACTTTTTAATTTCGAAACAATCTCGTTCAGCGTCCTGTCCCATTAAAATTCGAACGCACACTCCCTTTTATTGTTTGTAAGCTACGGATATTGTCATTTTGAACAGTTTTCTAAGGTTTCCTATTTATTCGGATTCGGCGACGTTGGTGGGCATTGCGATCGCGTGATGAGTATGCGTTGCAGGTGTAAGAATTTCAAAATTTATTTACTTTTCTGTTAAACATGTCAACATTGTTACACGTAGCACTTCACGCATGACGTGCTTCAATAATAGTTTATTTAAACGAAAATCACCATTTAGCTAAAATCTATCTCGTGTTAAGAACGTTTGTTTCTTCGTTTATTTATAACTTTAACACCTTTAATATAATAAATACCAGAGGCCACCCTGGAGCAGTGTGACTGTAAACACGATGGTGGTGGGTTCCATTCCCACTCAGGGACTTGATTATATTTAAATGGTTTTCATTTCTCTACTCTGGTGACAAGACAAAGTACGGCGTGGCGTTTTATTCAGCCTCTTAACATGTAATATCTCGAATTCGAACGAAAAGTGAAGTACTGAGTGTCTTAACACTAGGTTCTCTCTGTAAAGCTGTAAAAAAAAACAGTAATTAAATTATGTAATGCATAGTTTACCTTACCTTTACAATCTGCGTTCTAATATTAAGCTGGAGAAACATGGTAGATGTTTCTCCAGAATTGGATAAAAGATATAAATGTAATTGTCTGATGCAAGTTTCATCACAAATAATAGAGATAAAATATTAGAGCACTGATGAAACATAATATGAAACTTTGCGTACGCCATAGATATGTCGATATATATATGTCTTTTAATATTATTAATAATATTCGATTAATTAAAAACATGCTCAACGATGTCTTCATTTACGTAATTACAAATCGGATGCTATTAGGCTGAATATGTAATTCGATTTATAACATCCGCTATAAATGTTATTGATTATAAAATGTTTGGATACCACAACAGCCAGTTTTGAAAACATAACAAAATTATATCTAAATAGTTGAGTATAGTTTAATAGTTTCTGCGCTCGTTATGCGAGTATGCAACGATAATTTGAACAATACATTCAGAGGCACGGTCCCACGTCGGGCGCCACTTTCCTAATTGGCGGTTATGTGTAATTGGACGCGCTCGCAAAGAATTGCACGCCTTGGGCTACTAGTTGTGAAGACATTAATATCGGTTTAACTTTATAGCCTGCGGTGAAACGATTGAATTATGCGGTGTGTTACGAACGTGATTTATTGAAAATTTGCACGATACCATTTTTTTATTATATTAAATCAAACTAGAATTGTAAACGCTTGAAAGTGTTAGGTTTCTATTTCCTGTACTTCTATTTTTAGTAAATTGTTTTTTTTAATTTTCGGGCAAAATAATAATCCTACGCTGCCGTAGATGATGCCTAGAGTATATATGTCGTTTATAGTACGAGTATATTAAAAAAGTTCATATTCAACATAAAAAACGATGTGTTCCAGAAAATATATGTGTAGTTTAGTTAAAACCGACGCTGAGAGCTATGGGAGATCGCTTCAACGATAGAGGCCTTATAAAATTATTATTACATAATCAGCTTATCACAACTATTTATCTTATAGATTTGATCTGTATGAGTCATATACTGGAAATGAATTAATTAATAATAATTTACACTTACAAAAAAAAAAAGTATAAAAACTTTGCCTAAATTCATGATAGCAAAATACTTTTCAAGAATAATTGCTAAGTTCTGAATTGATTAGTTTCATACAATTATATATTTGAAATCAAAACTTCTTTTAAGTTTTACTGATAGATGAATGCATATTCGCAAGAGTTATCCGCATGAAGTTTCATTTGTCTAGTTAATGAACAGCTTCAGTTACAAATAGAGTTACTATGGCAAATCATGTAGGGTGCACCGAAGAGGCGGATTCTAGTGTTTTATTTGGTTAATTAATAAGACCAAATTCAAACAAATCCAACTACCGATACCGTTGATACACTCAATACTTCACAAGAGATGCAGGGTTGGTTTGGGTAGGGTTGTCAATAGGTTAGGGGTTATATTTACGACATATATTTTGTTTACTCTGCCGTGTATTTTCTCACTCATTAAATAAGCTGCTTGTTGAATTTCCTATTGTTATTCAAGTGCAAGGAGTATTCATTCGTTTTCTATTTCCTTTCGTGGTTTCTTATAACAAGTCTTTGTAGATTTCAAATTTACAGTTCACTAAAACAATTGTCAATATGACATGATACGTAATTGTAATATGTAGGGACCGGATTATATGCATTTGCTTATGCTTTTCCATATTTAAGCTATATTCAGCGGAAATAGTTTATTTTGCTAAAAACATATATATTCTGCATATTATTCGTACAATATATTTCAAACGCAGCGTTTTCAACAGCCGTATGTCTTGAAACTCACGGTGTGCTCAATTGTGATCAATTCAAATAGTAAATAAAATTCGTCAAACCTTTAAAAAAAATTAAAAATATCTTTATAATAACCCCAGATATTGAACGTTTGTGTCAATTTGACAATTTTACTAATTGAAAGGCAGAAATTTTGCTAAACTATGAAAAAAAAATTTTTTTTGGGTACCTTATTCTTTTTTTGCATATTTTACGTATTTTCGTACATATTTCAAATATTTTTATGTATATTTGAATGCATATCACGAGGTTCTAATGTTGCATATAATACGGTACTAAGTAATAAGTAGCTATATAATAAATTTAAAAGGTACATAAAGGTAATAACTGAATACGCAATGCTAAATTGACCAATCCAAGTCTAACTTTCTTCAATTCAAGATAATTTCAATCAGATAGCCAAATAGAATTACATTACGAAATTTATATTCATCTCACAAACCAAAAACACCTACGTCCACGTCTGTACGACAAAATAAACATGTTTAAAAATCTATTAAAAATTCAAGTCACGCGCAACCCTAACTTGGAGTGGATTGCAAGGGCCAAGGTTCGATCCCCATTGTGTTTCCCACTTGTTTTTTAATAGAGGGTATTTTCTATTATTCGTCATATAAATGGCGCTGTTTTAGTACGTTGACATGCATTCCCTTTGTGGTGATGGTCACCCCATGTTGCATGGGACGGGAGACATTTCGGTACGGTAATGATCTCGTGGCAGGTCAAGTGATATTTGAAAATATACTATCAATTTTATTTGCCGCTTTTGTGATTGATGGTTTATTATTAAAAAATAAGTAAGATTATATTTTTTATTTTTTACATATTGAAGATTTAACACATTAAATATTACAAATTAGAATAATTTCCTCGATGATTTCGATTTTCATTAGAGAAAAAGTGCTAGAATCTAAGCGGGCGTCCGTTAATCCTAAGCGTTTGAATGTAGAATGAAGAATTTATTAGTTAATCTACCACCTTAAAATAAAGTTAAAATCTGCTTTTTTATCTTTTAAGTACTAAAATAATCTATAATCTATAGATATGTTCTAAAATCTATGGGACTCGAATGTATGACGAACAAAAATTAATACAACTTCTTGTGACATGATTCTATTACAATTTAATTGAAGTCAGTAAATATTTACTCGTTTTTTTAGTTTAAGTTTGTTAAGGAAAAAAGGTCTTAAAGATTATTAATACGGACGAGGTGAAAATTTAATAAAACCTGTTAACAGAACGTTAATTTCTTATATTATACATAAGACTACTATTGTCTTGAAATAAAAATAAAAAAAAACATTTAACAGTAAAAACTAAGCTCATTTCAACACAAAAGCAAAGTAGGAAAGACCAGACAATGGCAAGTACAGTAGCTAATTAATATCACATCCATCAAACATTCCACATGATTGAAGGGTAACTGCCATTTTTTATTATGAAGTAGCAATTCCTATACTCTCATAATATACGAAAAGTAATAATTTGTGCTCCCGTAGGATCAGGCATAAAGCAAGTGGAACAATAGAGCCATTAGCTGTAAATGAGATATCACTTATTGTTTTTTTAATTGTTTCCCCTGGATACTTATTTTGCTTGTCGGTAGCGAGACCGATCGTATTGGCTCGATTCAAAAGTATTTTCGTTTTATCGTAATGATTGCTTCTTTTACATGAATACAAACGTAGAATTTACTTTGTCTATACTGGATTAAAAGTAAAATGGGTGTATTTGTTTTTTTTTTTTTATTGAGATCTTCATTTATTAGCTTATATTAAATAATGGTGGAATTGTGGTGGGTCTGATATAACTATACTAATATTTATATCTATTTGTTATTTTTCTTTTCTTAATCTCGTTATCTCGTAAAACGACAGCGTTGAGTTCTATGATCCAGCGCGCAATGTGTTTGAAGGAAGTAGGGAATTGAGTGCCTTCTCACTGAGTTTTTTAGAAAAGTAAAAAAAATAAATTAATGAGTTACTTTTAGATTTTGAACAACATATGCTAGCAAGCACACTTTTCGCTGGAAATATACTTTAAGTGTCACTTAGCGGTAGCGGTAATAGCAATACAATTAAAAAACTAGTTAAACAATTCGCCTAACGCTCCCTAAACGCGGGACTAAAATGAGACGCATTTTTAATTAAACCCCGCCGGAAGCCGCCATGTTGCCGTGCATCCGCCGCCGCCATCTTGCGGCGACCGTTTGACAAATTGGTACGGCAGAGTGACGCGCAATTTTCCCGCTTTTTTCCCGCCCATTGTTCGCTTTTCCCCAACAAAATGAAAAGTCGCGCTATTTCTATTTATTTATTTCTTTTTTCGGTAAATGTTACGGCTGAGCCGCTGTATTGCAGATTGTTTTGTACTGCGGCTGTTCATTTCTCACTGTCGAATTTTTTGAATGTCAGTCGGTTCATGGGTACTCCATTACGATTGTTTAACAAGTACAAATTTAGGAACGACTATTGGATGAAAGAAATGCAAAATTCTATTTCAAATATAGCTACAAAAATACTTGAGCGTGAAAATGTGGTCTGTATTTTTAGGTATCATTCTAGGAGGCAGTACGAGTGCTGACATATTTATGTCATAAGTACTTTTGTATTTGTACAATAGGTACAATTATTGTTAGAGGCTTTCTTTTTGTGTGCATTTATACAACTTGTTTCAAACATATTTATATATAATTTCAAATTTGTAAATATTGAATTCGGCTTCATGTAATTTTTTTATCTGAATAAACCGACTATGCACACTTCAATGATTTTATTATGGTTCGAAAACAATAGAGAGGATTTAAACATAATAAATGTTGATGAATTTGACTACATTACTATACAAACATTTCTTAAATATTATTTTAGTTTAGGCCATTGTCGCGCAGCGGAACAGTGTCCAATTGAAATCGCGATTGTAAGTGAGTTTGATCCCCACTCGAATCATATAATAATTAAATTATTTTCATTTTAAGCAATTTGTTACTCTGGTACTACAAAGGGCGGCGTTGAATTCCACCACTCAACACGCAACGTCTCGTTTTTAGGCGGAAAGTGGAGAACGTGAGTCTTGACACTAGGTTTTCTCAGACCCTGTTGAGCGGGAAAGATATAAACTGTTTTCAAGAATTGAATTTAATTCATAAACTAGTCATAGCTAAAGTCAAGAGATGCGATGTATTATAATATTAGGATATTTATTCGACTCGTGCGTCAGCGTGTGGGTGTAAATGACTTTCTTTATTAAGAAACAATCCAATCTTTTCAGCTGGATGTTGAGTTTTTGTAAACTTTTAAGTGTTTCACTATTCATGATTAGAATTTATAATTCCTAACTATTTTATTGATTTAAGTGTCTACACATGAATCTTGATTAGATATTCTTTTTTTTATGTGAGAATAAATGTGAATACCAAAAATGCTATTGATAGGCATATAAATAATTATAATAATTAAACGATTTGTTCCAATAAATTACTTCCTTATTAGGTGAGTTAACGTATACGCCATTAATAATATGAAATTATAAGAAAATAACTGTGACTTAAATATATTTCCCACTCGTACAGCACCTAAATTCTGAACCATTCGAAATTCAACACAGCACCTCCCAAAAGTCAACAAATCAGACAGTAGGCAGAACACAATCCGAACTAGTTACCGTCTATACTGCCCGCCTCATTAAAGCAGGCGGCGAGATCAAACGATTCCGAAATACGCGCGCCGCAGACCTATGAGAACGTAGAGCGACGTAGAATTAATAAGCGATGTCACAAACTACGTACACGAACATGGAAATCTACTGCTGGAAACTAAACTAAACATAGAAACCAAAGAAATCGCCTATCATTTGTCTTTACCTGACAAATTACTTTAAATGTATGGATATCGTTTGAAGAGTATAAGTTTAAATTGTGCCTTCCTATTAATAGCCATTATATTATAGACTTGTGCATTTTCTGAAGCAGCTAATGTAAATATATTTAACTTTATATTCAACCACATTTTTATCCCAATCTACTATCTTCTTAGGCCAGTGGCTGGAGAAACGATTTATATTTGTGTCGACATGTGCACATACTGTGTTTTTATTATCCTTAATATCACCAATTGGGCATCAGCAAAGCGAGTAATATCTAAGACGTCTCATATTTGACTTGCATTTTTGAAGTCATTTTCAGAACAATTAACTGTTTCTGTTATTAATATTTTCACTGAAAAACTTAATGAAATCCCTTTTTAATATAGTTTATATTATAGTAAAGCCATATAACTTGGATCGGTGGCTAATCAACACAACGCTATCTATACAAATATTAATATATAGGCAGATAATGGAATCATTAAACCCAGAGGTCGTTAAAGTTATCAAAAAAAGATTCGATTCCCCATAGATTATGCGTAGAAAGTATTCCAAATGTTAATTTATCCTTCATTATAAAACTTCATATCGAACTAGTTCTTCGATCAAGTTTTATATATGAAATGTTTTGTAAATTTCCCTCTGTCATATACTTAATACAATATATTCAATATTAAATGCTGTACCGGGATTGATTGAACCTAATTGGGTCGTTATGTGGAAGAATAATGACCAATTAGTAAATTAAACGACTCATCCAAGGCGGGACGTTGCCATCGTAACAATTTTTTATTGCAGCAATATTGTACAAAAGTGGATCCAAAGCAGTGCTTTGAGGGATACCTCAGATTAATTATGTAAAATGTAACGCGTCATAAAACTGAATAACTTAATATTATAAGCAAAATATCGAGATTTTAACCGATAATATTTGGAGATACCTAATATCATATTCACATTAAGTTCTTAATAGGCAATAGTATTAATACTATGTTATTAGCAGTTACTTGACAAACATTAATTGCAACATTTTAAAATTTTTAAGACACGACACTAATTTCTTTGATTCACTGTTCAAATATTTAATCTACTTTGATAATACGTGAATTACGATTTACCATATCTTCTTTATATTGAAATACACAAGAAATTATATGATATTGCCTGTGATATAATTTGCTGCATCGTGATTTTTGGATAAAACTTACTATTAATAATTACATTTCTAAAATTAGTATCCAAATATTGGCCGGAAGATCCCTTTTTACTAGATTTACATATATTATGTAGTTATAATTCCTTATATTATTCCCTAAGCGTTTAACGATTGCTTTATTGTGGCCCATCAACTCGACGTTTAATCTAAATCTAAAAAAAGCTTCCAGTTTCGGTTTTTATGATGCTTCCATAAAATCTAAGAGCTCGTAATAATGTCTCGGGAATGGTACACTTTGTTCTCGTTTTTAACTTTTTAGCCCGAAAGAAACTAGGACGGATTGGGCTATTTGTGAATTTTAATAGTCGTAAATCTAGCCTCGTTTGGAAATATGCATGTTATATTTATTGCTCCTTGATATTACCTCCTCATATCAGTCACAAGTGAAATATTTAAGAATTAATATTTATAAATTTAAATGTGTATGGGCTTTTAACTATGAAACTTTCTACTGATAGACTATTCCAATTTTATGGTTTTTATGTTATTTTATATTTATCTACAAAATAATTTTCAAGTCGTAAAGATTGTATTATTGTAACGGCATTGAGTTTGATAACACCAAATCTTTTGCTCAAATACTTAAAAATGCAAAAAAATCTTGTATTTTAGGTATTGAAACTCATTTTACATATCGGTTTTGTCTTCGCATTTTATTTTTACAAATTGTTTCAGTTTTTTTTTCGAGTATATCATTCTATATAATCCATTTGAATACAGAGAGCTATTAATTCTTACATTTGACGTTTTTATGCATATTTAAGATTTCGCTTTGAAGAGCTTTATGCTAGATTTATGGTTACTTTGAGACACACGGTCTGTGAGTCGTTTTGTCGAGCGAGTAATTTTGTACCGTGGTAGTAAGTCATAATAAATATTTATAATTGATTGATTTTTAATATTTTTAATTAAAAAAGAAAAGGCAACGTCTCGCCAAAAAACCGTCCAAGCGCTTTGACTGCTATGCCATGTGCCATTCTTATACGCTTACTACAATTTAGTTTTGTAGTAGGGTTCGAATACCGTACAATTTTTTAAACTATTTTTTTTTATTATTAATTATATCCTAAGTGTACGAATAATATTTTAAAAATGTTAAAAACGTGTGTATGTAGTTTAAAAAATCTGTAGATTATGATTTATTAAAATAAGTCACATTTTGGCAATGCCGAGTAGCTAGATTTATATTTTGCAATTGTTCTATTAATCTCATTTAAATTGAAGAACATGACTTAAGAACAATGTTGATTTATTACCAACATTATTATAGAATTTAGTGCCATTATTTTTTTAGTAACGTTATACGTTTAAATACGGGTGGAAGTGTGTAAAAAAAGAAGAGGAGAGAACCTAGCGAGAGAGAGCGAGTGCGAGATAATCACACTCTGCAGCGAAGAGCTGTCTTTGGCAACCCTGCGGTTTGGGAAAGAGCGTGAAAATGTTTTTTTTTATATACAAAGTGTTGTATGGCCATAGTGACGCAATGTGACAGCGTCTGACTGTATATGCGATAGTCGTGGTTTTGATTCCAGTCGGGGAATGATAATATTGAAATTATTTTCATTTGTCTGGTGCCAAGATTTTGGCGATGAGTTCGCCACTAAAACTTGGGCGGAAAATGGAGACCGGAGTGTCTTTACACTACATTCTCCCTGCCATTTTAATATTGCTGGTAAAACTGTTGATATTTTTATACCCTTGAAAATAAATATGAACTTGAACTTTTGAATTTGTTATATTTAGAACTTCTTAAAAAAAATCAAACAATACGTTCAATATATACATAATGCTCTATAGTGAAACCATTACAGTCAACTTGGATTAGTTAATTTATTGCTTGGGAATTGAAACTCATCTGTTGATAGCTGTCATCATGATTATTTACAACTTTCTCATATTTTATGTTTATTTTAAATATATAATCTAAAATTTATTAGCGTCTTTTTTATCTTTTCTTTGATGATCGTTTTGATATACGTCTCTATGATAGAAATAATCATTGCAAATCATTAAGAGTTAACTTTTATTCATTGGCCATATATCTTGTAACAGCGCTTTGATTGTTCATCGCTTTCCATGATCAGTTTTCTCTGAGAACTAACTTTAACTAACCAGAAGATGTAAAGTTCATATCAAGTTCACAAATATAAATTTATGTACATGAGTGTAGATATATATATTCTTTATTACATAAGTTTATTTAAATAGGTTTAAATTTTAATAAAAAACTCGACGAAAATACTCTTAATCTCTACGTAGAATATATCTAGCTATATCATATCTATAGAACATATGTCATAGCGCTTGGACGGTTTTCAAGAGGTGCGGGTTCGAGTCCCTCTACGTTTAAAATTTTTATACGTTTTCTAGAAATGTTTTCATGTTCTACGTGTGTGAATAACACTTTAAAAATATAAAAAAAATCAACAAATGTTATTGAACTTTGAATTAAATTCGGAAAGAGATCTTATAATTATTTCAGACATGCTCTCATATTTTATTTGTGTAATATATTATTGAATGAACTGTTAAAATTATTTTACCACAAATAACTTAGGCAATAACAAACCAAAAAGGTCATGGCTTTATCACAGTACAATAACGTTTAAAATAAAAAATATTTACAGACTAAGGCTTAAAAATATGCATTTCTCATATAAATATAAAATGGCAAATATATTTTTCAACTTGGTCTCTCGACTGTTGTGTCACCGACTGTTGACATTCCAACTTGTCAAATCTCCCGCCGCCCGGCTTACTCTAAATTCGCGTAGATTACACAAACGCTACTATTTGTTCTACACTTAAATTTTTAAATATATATATATATATATATATACACTTTCTTTTATTAATATTAGTTTATCGCTGCAATTCAAATTAAATTACTTAAGAATTTAATTCGACTTTGAAAATCATATAAATGAATTTGAAATTTAAAATAACATATTTAAAACTCAAAAATATGAATTTGAAGCTATCACGGCGCAGTGACAGCGTCTGACTATAAACGCGATTGATTGTGGTCTCGATTCTCACTCTGAGTAATGATTATATTTTAATTATCTTCATTTCTCCACTTTGTTAAGACAAAAATGTCAGGCGGACAACGGAGTGTCTTGACACTAGGATACCCTGATATGCGGGAAAAAGCATGAAGCTACTTTTTATTATATATTTTAAATTTGATTCCGTCTCTGTGTTAACAGTTACGCTAATAAGTTTCGCTAATGTCAAATCAGTAAGACAAATCTTACTTATACATAAGCAACAGTTTATTAACCATTAATTATTGGGTTTTTAAGTCATTAAGGAAAGGTGCGTTAAGGGTCTCGTCGTCATTACATGATGAAGCTAGACGGTTATGGATTCAAATGCAAATCCGGGATCCGAGAAATCCGGGCAAATTCGACAGTCTTTAGCCATAGCTTGAAATTTTTTTACGCCAGTCAGCCTATAACATGTAAAAATCAATAGAAAGTTGTGAAGCCCTTCCGGTCACTAACCAATATTTCTCTGCCTACAAAATACCGGAGATTAATATGCAAAAACAATTTCATTACTCTCCTCTTAGAAGACTGATACCCTCTATAATACCCTCTATATTATATTTATTGTTAAACTAAGCATAGAAAGATTGTTATATTTTGACTAAGATAACATTACTGTTTCCGACATACGAAAATATGGTAGCGAGCTTTGTTTACGCTTCAAAATACGAGCGTGACGCAATTTGTAACACCCTGTAGGGGGGAGGACTTCAAAGGGCTTGCCGACAAAGCGCTAAATAAGATGAAAAAAATATATATAAACGACAATGGACAGAGGGAAATCGGGAATTTTCTCGTTTCTCGTCAGGTTTTAGCGTGAAAATTACTTATATGTACATATTCGTATGCTAAATATTTGATTTAACATTGATTTCTTATTGGTCTTTTACGATAAGAAAGGTTGTTAGCAGCTGTAAGTGGTATAATTTCTTTTTTGGTAAATACAATACTCGATTTATTGAAATATATTTTCAATACAGTGCAAAATATTTCCTTACATACAGATATATATATTAAAAATCAAGCAATTAAATATGTTTAACAACTCGTAAATTATTAAAAATTAAAATAATAAACTGTCAATTTAAATTTTACATTAAATAGTAAATCAGGGCCCTGTGAATATCAAGTGTTATTTGCGATCTCGTTACCAATTAAGCACTTAACGAGGTTATCCTACACGTCACCAATGATGCGTTGCATACTGGTTGTGATTTCTGATCTAGGAAGGTAAAGGAATTGTAACACGATGGCTTCTAATGATATGTGTTCTATAAGGTCGTAGATTCGATGCTTGTGCAGATCATATTTTATGAGTAACCAAATAAAGGGACAATATGTTTTTATTTACTTACCTATTCTATTATTCTAATCTAGTTAAAGGTAACATTTTAACAGGCTTTTATTATTTGTTGCAACTGTATCAATGTGAGAAAATCGTATACCATTAATTTAACTCCTTCTACGGTCCCATTGTCTAAAAATTTGCCCACGTGACCGAAATGGATTACAGTTCAATATTTCATTATAATAAGAAGAACCATATTTTTCTAAGTAAATATTGAAAAAAAATCGATTACAATAATATATTACCAAGTACTTTACATTGTTCTTAAGTCAACTAAGCATGTAAAGTACAACATTCAATCATAAGGGTCCGGCGCCATACAACATAGGGTAGTCACCACCAACCGGAAGTCGTGAATTTGATTTCCGTTTTAGATAAATATTGATATTGACATTTAACTTTTCACTTACATATTTGTTTATGAATATACCCCAAAGTTGCAGCACGTAACTTTTTTTGCGTTGACTTTGAATTCCTATTTTTCCTGTTCTCGTAGGAATTTATCCTTTTTCTCCCTTATACTCCTCAAGGAACTTATGTACATGCAAAATTTCGACACTACGCGCAGTAATGTCGTCACCGGCGTTGTATGTCAGTCTGATCAGTAACGCAGAGTTTTATATATGTATACTAGCGAACCGCGCGCGGCTGAGCCACTTCTGGAACTATAGCTGTTTCGTATTTTCGGCGGCCTGTTCGTAAAACAATGAAATTCTTGGAAAACTTAAAAAAATATGGAAGAAAAAGGTACCCCATGTTCATCCCAACACCCGCAAGTATCTATATAAAATTTCATCACAATCGGTTCAGCGGTTTATCTGTGGTAACGTCACTGACAGTACTTTCGCATTTGTAATATTAGTATGGATATATAATATATAAAATGAAGAAATGTATCCCAAAAAAGGAGGAAACTTTGCAAATTTCTTGTGCTTTTTTAATTTTTTAAAATTTAAAATGCATAAAATAATGTCGAAAGTTGTAGATATGTGCCACCAAATCAAAATACAATACCCGATAAGTGTCAGAGCGCCATTACAGGGATTAATGCGTTATCTCGTTATCAATTAAGCCCTCATTTAACAAGGTTACGCTACGTAACCATATGGACATCCCACCTTGCTTGTTTGAAAGTGAAATCGCAATTAACTCTTTAACAAAATGAACAACATCTTTTATGAAATTATGCAAAAAAAATGTAAACAATTTGTTTTACATATCTTGTTGTATATTAATATAATTTTAAAGTTTTTTTTTTTTTTTTTCATTTTTATTTAAGGGTATTAGTACTGAGAAAATTGTAAAACATTTTTAGAAAATCCCGCTCCGTACAAATTTTTATACGTTTCTTAAATATAGTATTAAAGTTATCAGAATTCGGACGTTTTCCTGATTATTTTATTTTAGAAAACAATTATGTGTGATTTAGTAATGTAATTCAAAATAATAATGGTTTATCAGTTTTCTTAAAATAAGAAAGAAAGGTAATAATTTATAATTTATATAAAAATTTAGAAGTCAATCGTATAGTTAAATATTTCAAATATGTTTACAAAACAATAACATAAACAAACATTGTTAGTCAATACTGAGACTAATATCATTAATTATGTATGTATCAAATTGTACCTTCGATATTGGACCTCGGCGAATCTTATAAATCTTTGCAATTATCAAATTCTGAGGCTCATCTCATCTGCATAAACGCACACACGCCTAAACACACTGTACGCACGCGCGGCGGCGAGATCAAAGAGAGCCGACCCCTTTGTATTTGCCGCCGGCGCGTGCCGTCTTTTTCATTTCCCTCACTAGAAGCATCTAAACTTCTATGTGCGAGGGAGACGACTGTATACACAACTGTATAGCTCCCAATGTGAATATTTCACCTCGTTATCGAGTCTTGTTTGTGTTAGGTAGTGTTAGAACGATGATTGAATTAATTTTATCGATATCGATAGGACCGAGTTATATTTCAATTGATGTTACGCCATAAATTATATTTATTTTTTAGGTTTCCTAGAATACCAATGATATTTATTTCGTTCATATGATATGAATGAAGTACATTTTACATATCGGACTTTCATTCGGACTTTTCCTGTAAAATGTCAAATAAATTACGTACAGATGGTTGGCTATATTTAGTAATTGCAACACGGAAACAATTGTGGCACATCCTATTCGTTTCTATTCAGAGAAATACTAAACTAAGTAAGATTGTGTCCTAATTAAACTATTTATAATTCAAATCAGAGTATAAACGTTGCCTTGTAAGATATAATTAATAACATTCCGTTTAAATTTGTCAATCTAATCACTTAATTTTTTTTGAGAGTTGAGATGAAATAGATGTTATATTTTTAGTTTTACCGGTTGCGGTTACAATAGGAACGAAACAAATGAAATGTTTCTGGACCATTTCTGGTTATTCGCTGCCTACTTAAAAAAAAGTTTGAAAATAAAAAAAATAACTTTAAATCGACAAATAAGCGTATCCTCCCTGAGCGTAGTAGAGCACGGCTCCCGACTAGGCAAGACAGGAATCTGCCGATATCGGCCAGTAATTAAAATAGACTTATTGCGTCCCGTGTACGAACTTTATGGTCTTGGGCTAGACTTGATAAGGAAAGAAATACCTAACGCGTATATTTAGTTAGATGCCTTACTCATTGCTAGCTTTCTACTAATTAGAGCATAACTTTAAAAAGGGTATGTCGTTTAAATTTTTTTTGAATTTAAAATGTATTGAAAACGTATTTTTTTACTTTATAAGAATGTTTTGTATTTTATAGGCTGTACATTTTTATTTACTTGATCAAGAATTTGTGTTATGTCTTTCCTTACTAGGGTTGTTAATTACTTATATACTATATTGTAAAATGATTATAATTAAAAACATATTTTTTATTTGAGGGAGGGATGGCGTAGTGAGACAGCGGCATCCGACTGAAATCACGATTGGTTGTGAGTTCGATTCCCACACCGTGAAATGAAAGTTAATTATTTTCATATCTCCTTTCTAGTGAAGAAGACAAAGCGCGGCCTTAAGTACTGCCAAACGCTGCTGTCCACACGCAAAGCCCCAAATTCGGGCGAGAAATGGAGAACGGAGTGTTTTACGCTAGGTTCTCTATGCTTTCCCTGTTATGCGGAAAAAGCTGCAGCAAAAAATACATAAAGTGACAACCCTAGACAAGTAGAGATCAAACATACATGTAGCCAAGAAAATAACAATTTATGAGTTTGAATTAAAATCCTATACATTTTATGGGACATATAATTTTTTTCTTAGAAAATCCTTGCACATATTAATTCTGCTTGATGTCTTACTAAATGTTCATTAGTACTATAAAGGGGTGGACTTTTTTTGTACGTTTTTATCATAGTTACTATTTATTACCAATACCTACTTGCCATAAATATTGTCACAAAGAAAAACATTTTTTTTTTATTGTACGTAACATTTATTACTATTTCAATGTCTTAGTTTAATACATTAATATAAAAGTTTAGAGAAAGCCATACTCTCTAAAACTTACCGTAAATCATAATCCATTGGATTAAAATCAGGACTAGATAACGGCCAGTCTTCAATTCTGATGAAATTCGTTTCTAACCAAGATTGGGTGGATCGAGGTCTATGACCCGGCACCGTCTTGCTGAAATGACTATTCTTGGTAATTGAACATGGTGGTGTTAAGAGCTTAACTACCTTCTTACGAATGGTATCTTAATACACTTGTGCCGATGTTTTGACAAAATCTTTTTCACAGAATGTGGTCTATGCTCAAAATATGGGAAATATGGTCAGTCACTCCTTCATAGCTATCACCCTACCAAACCATCACTAAAGTTGGATAATGCCCACGTTGTACTCTGTTGACTAATTGGGAAGCTTCTTTAGAGCTTTCTGCATAAATATTGTTCAATTGTGAACATTTTCTTATCACAACATTATCTTTGCCAACCGCTTAAGTAGTTATTTTAATTTTAAGACCCTATTCCTTTTTAAATCATCAGCTAAAAAATGACCAGAAAAATGACCTCTCTTATAGGCTGCAAGTCCTAAGTAATCTTTTATAATACGCGACATGGTATCTTCTAGGTGTAGGTGCTATCTTCATCTCCCGAGACAAAATCTTTTGCTTTCGGACAGAATTTCTTCGAATTCTTTCCTTTAATGCTTTGATCGCCTTTTTCGTACGAACACTACGTGGACGGCTAGATCTTTTTCCGTACAAACAGGTTTCATTGTAATAATCAATAGCCCGGTACACAAACATTTGACTAATACCAAGCGTATGGAAGATTTTACAAATTATATTTGGCACTATACCTAATTTGTGTAATGCAATCACAGTGACAGTTCAGTTCTCTTTATCACCCCACTCTATTTTAATATTACAAAATATTTTACAATATATAGACGCGAAAATAAGAAAACACAATGAACAATCATATAAAAATGACGGATTCCAAATTCAAAAGTAATATTTTGTTTATTTTTAATTATAACAGTATTTATGGCCAAATAATGTTTATAGACATAACATGTATCACTTGCGGTAATTAATGGTATACATACTCATCATTTTAAATGTACATTATGGTTTCGTAATTCAATATATTTATGTTGTCTATTGCATTGGGGGCATTCCCGAATGTGAAATAACTATTATATATTATTATTATTTTTATATTTATATATATAATATTTTTTTCATTTTTAAGCACATATTCTTAAATATACTTTGGTAGTAATTGTATGCTTCTCTTATAGTCAAACTTATAAACATAAAAAAAAGAAATACCGTATAACCATGGGTTGTTTATTGTTTAAAATATATATGTACACGATAAAAAAATCACCTAATCAGTACCAAAATTTCTCAATTATTACACACAATACAAAAAAAATGCAGTTAACCTGTGCATTACCGTGTGGGTGATAATCGGCTTTGTTAATATTTTACTATTATGTCACGCTACGCTCATTAGTTTTCCTTAATCCTTCTTTCAATTTACTAATTAGGAGTTATACAAATACTAGTTGGAGTTAGTGCTTATGGGCACTTTGGGATACACAAATATGTAATAATTACTAAATAAATAATTATTATTAGACCTTTATTGAAAAAATAGTTGTATATCTTCAAGAGACAAAACTTTTTACTCACTTACTTGCTAAAACAAATTTAAATATCAGTAGAACAGGATTGACTTAAACTTCATATTCACGGTAATATTTATACTAAGATAAAATTAAATGTCTCAAAAGTACATGAAGAACTGCATTTATTATATATAACAAAGGGATTGTAATTTTGATACTATACTCACATTTTATTTATATAGACACAAAACCTGTAACAAAAACTCATTTTCTGTATAAATTATAACGGAAATTCTAAATTGCTTACCTAGAAAACATATTCCTTCCAATATACAAAATAACATCCGAATTTTACGTAATCGTAGGTCGGAAGGGCTAGCCCGCGGGTGAATTTCGCTAAACAATTCATACATTTGTATCCTTTGAAGTAGCGCTACGGGCGCCGTCAACTGCACACAACCCCACCTGTTTATAACGCTGGAAATTGAGTAGAATATTGCAAAAAATGATCGAATTTTGCGCCAGACTATAAAGGATTAAGTAATTTTCAGCTTGTCAACATTTTATGTATTAATTTTGCACGATGATTTTTAACTTTGATATTTTGGTGAACGAAAATGTTATCGCTACTGGAGAAACCTTGAAAGTTTAACTTGTTGAAGTGTTTATTGACACGTCGTGGCGTAGTGGGTTTAATATTTAATTGTAATGAGTATAGGTTCGACTACTCCTGTGTATTTTAAGTTGAAATAAATATTGATTCTAAAATTAAAAATAATTAAATATAAATCTATCCCCAAGGTGTATGTTTCCCATAATTAATTAAAAATCCATCCCTCTAATGATAAACGCTTATAACCGGACAACCTGATATTAACCCTTTGACGTGTCGTGTGCTTTAATTGCCGCTTGTTTATTAAACGCGTCCCGCACATTAAGTATAGGTTCCCACAGAACTATTCTGTAAAAAAGATGACAAATATAAGAGTAAAACTAAACTTTGTAAGCTACAATTGCTCATGTCTTTGTAACAGTAGGGACGAGTTCGTGTGTGACCTATTTAGCGACTTTCCTATATATAATTTTGCTTTCTAGCAATTTGATGATCTTTCAAATTAAAGATATTTTTTAAAAAAAATTTAATAGCGCTTTGGCTATTTGTATGTAGGCCTTCCTTATAATACAGTACTCAGCTCTCCTACAACTGTTTTCTATATATGAATGAATACTTGAAAAACAAACTTTTTACGTAGATTATGCGGACGGAGAATTATGAACCTTGGCAATATTAAAGTAAATTTGAAGGACTGCAGAAACCATTATTTTTATAATAATACATTAGAAATACAGATATACATAGTGACGTCGCTAAGGCAACAAATTTAAATGATCTATCTAAGACTGGAGTGTTATTTGAATTTTTTACTTTATTTTATTTTTCACAGAATATGCCTTTAAATATGAAGACGCTTTCTAACTCAACATGGTATGATTAGTGTCACATTAGCTGGTGCTATTAAGGGGCTATTTTGTTTTAACCACTCACTATAATCGCGTTTGATCTATCGTGTCCGTCAATTGCTGTCGACAATTATTTAGTACAATACTGTATTTATAAAGAAAATTATAATATAGAGTTCATTGTTTGGAATATAGTATTTGCAGTGGAGATTGTAGCTTGAGTCGATGTGTAGGTACGCGATGATAGTGGATTCATATTCCATATTTCAAGTTCCATACAAAAAACTTTCGAATTATTATTAGACTCTTTAGCATAAACTTTCTTCTGCATAGCAGAGTAGTCAGGGAGAACCTAGTGTCAAGACACTAAGTTCTCCACTACAATTTACTAATATTATATATTCTAAATGTTTGTAAAATTCAACTTTTTCTCAATTTCAAATACGGAACAAAGTAGTTACATGCCACTTGACTAATTCCTCAAAAAGACATTGGTTTATCTTACCAAAGAAACTATAGAGCTGTTAAACAGTATCATTGCGTTGTAATGCAATCCGTTGATGAAGAATTTTTACGGTTAGCTGTAGAGACAATCATTCAGACGTATTTAATTTTAAACACTAAGCTGTTTTTCTAAAACCTATCTTCCACGATTGGTTTAAAGTTCAATTTGAAATAACAAAACAGTTATTTCTGGAAGATTCTTATAAACCGTCGGAAGCGAGAGACATGACAAGGATTCGGCGCGCGCGCATCTAAAATGCTTTGGATGACGAAAACTCAATAATAAAAGATTAAGAAATAACGTACGTGACACTTTGAAACGCTAATGCTCATGGGAAATTCCTTTTCCGATGGACACGATTGTATTATAGCTATACTTATATTATGTGAAAGTTGAACTTATATCTATAGAATTATAAGAGAGTGGGCAATGTTAATTTTGCAGTTAGCTTGTGGGTTTTCAAACCCTTTTGGTCTAACAAAGCAACATGCCCTACGTAGAGCAGTATAAAAACACAACTTTACACGAGAGCGATTTGAAGGTTCCTAACGATGTTATTTTGCCATTATTCAAAGGAAATGATAAAACATTAGTATATACAATATTCAACATTCAGAAATTCATATAAGATACTTTGAAGAATTTATGAAGTCACAGAAAAAAGAAGATACTGAATAAACTTTTCCAATGCTACAATTAAAAATGTACTTAAAAATTGATATGGCCTATTTATCTCACTACTTGATAGTATATTTAATCAAGACCTAGATTACAATTGTGATGATATCCGTACTACGAGAGTTGTAATTTAAAACCAACTCGCCCATTATTTATTGACTCTTATCCGTATGTTACTAGTAACTGCGTTTGGCTTTACACGATTTATAAATTGTTAAAACTATTAAGTACTAAAGATGGATTGAAAGATGAATTATGATGCAGATGTAAGTTCTGGATCTCATTTAGAAAAAATACAATATGCACATATATTGCTTTAGTCTAGTTGGTCATAGCCGGACGTTAGATTGCTTAACCCAACATGCGTTAGATTCTTTAACCCAACATGCGTTAGATCCTGTAACCCACCACGCTTCTCTGAACAAGAATAAATGTATAAATGGAAATTATGTACATATGAATGTGGAAATGAAAAAGCAATGACAAATTTAAGTAAGAAATAACTAGACAGTTACAAAATTCAATACATTACGTACCTATAAAAAAATTGGAGAGGCCATCCAGGCGCAGTGGAACAGCGTCTTACTGTAATCGCGACTGGTTCAGGTTTCGATTCCAACTCAGTGTAATGATCATAATTTAATTATTTTCATATCTCCACTTTGAACAAGACAAAGCGCAATGTTAAGCTACTTCACTCAACACGCATGTCTCGAATTCGGACGGAAAATGGAAAACGGAGTGTCTTGACACTATTTCTGACTACATTTCTGGCTTTATTCTGACTACTTTGCTATGCGGGAATAAGCGTGAAGATGAATAAAAGAATATAAAAATCCTCATCTTTTAAGTGATGTAAAAATCCAAAATGCAACTTACGTACTGTGCAATCCATCGAGAACTTTTACATTATTAATTGGACCTATTTGGTTCCACTAGTGACTCAATCGTTGCCAACAGAACAATTGTATCGAAATATTATAATATCCACGTTTGAACAAGCTTCACGATTAACATGGAGTGAGTCACTGTGATTCAGTGGTTATGTTGTTAAGATTAATGGCTATAGGTTAGGTGTGTCAAGGCAAATATTTCGATCACTTTCGTTTTAGTTACTGGCGTTTAATTAAAGATTCCTGGCGACATTTCAGAGCTTCTACCAAGGAGATATGTGTGTAATTTGTAATTTATTAGCAATAAGGATAAAACGAAACAACTAAATAGCAGTATTGCCTTTTTGTTCAATAGAATGTTGTAGATGAGTATTAAACTGAATTGCCTACTTGAAATAGTTTTTTATGGCACATTCTCGCTGTTCGATTTTTTTAATTGTTAAGTTTGAGAGCTTGTCCATATTTATAGAAAACAATAAAGAATGTGCTTTTTCAACTAGATAGATTATAAGATTAACTAAAGAGAAATTTTCTAATTTATATGATAAAAAATATGAAAAAGTTACAAATATCGATTCACAGTTTAGTTTAAGACCAAAAATCAGTTACATATTAAAAAAAATGTCACAGAATAACCCTTTAGGTAAATTCATGCCCTCGTATATAACCGAAACCCCTTGCAATTCCGAGGCAGTGCCGTCAAAAACATAATTGGCATACCCTCCGCTCCTGGATATAGCAGACTGGAAACGCCAAGAGCAATGTATTGATTAGCCATTTTTGACGTTCCTTTAAACTCCTACTTATAGTCTATGTTATGTACTGACGGATTACATTGTTACAAGAAGAAAAATTAGAAGTTTAGAGTAGAGGCTTAGTAAAATATAGAATGTACTTAGTTAGATATTTGTCGCAAAATTTGTTATTATAAAGTTCAGTAAAAACAAAATTGGTGTCAAAAACAAAAACAAAGTTACCTAAATAAATTCTCATACACCTTCAAAACACATTCAAACAAGTTAAAAGAAAAATAAAATATAAAACAATAGGTCAAGAGCGCAATTGGTACTATCCAACACCCTAAGTTGGTGCTGAGATTGCCCTACAGGTTGACGCAAATAGCTTACTTTGCGTGTAGTTATTTCTACAACTAATGACGACATATGAAAGTACAGCTGAGGGCGTCTTCAGCGAATGAATGGGACAGACAATGGCATTTACAGACGAAACGCAAAACATACCAGTTTAAAAAGTAGATTTCTTTCCCTTAACGCTTTAAGCAACGTATTGTGAAGAAACAAAGATGTTTAGTCAATTTTTTGTTATTATTTTATTATTAATGATATTAAATAAAAACGAATTTATTAACCTTATCTGTTTATTTTATATCCTGTAATTATATATATACATCTATGTCGATCTCAGCATACCAGCCTCCGGAAAAGGTCAATAACCCCTGCCCTAAGTACCACCCCGATTTGTAGATTTGAATATTTTACCCTCGAAAAGTTTTAGATTTTTCTTACCCTTTTAAGGGTGAAAATATTCTAACAAAATAATCGTCTTTTCCTTTTATTCCTATGTACATGTTTCACTATATTATTTTGTATACTCAAATGCGTTTTTTTTATTAAATTCAAAGCATAGTTACCAATTTCTTGAAAATTCTTACAAATTCAAAACGAATATATATTCTATATTGCAGCCTGCAGTACAAAAGCCATCTCTCTACAAAGAGCGTATGAAATATATATTCGTCGTTTCTCGTTATAAGGTTCCGGCAGCGCTCACATCCGGTTCGAAGGACCAATGGCGGAAATATAGGGTAGAAGAAATGATGTGGAATAACCACTTAGTGGACGGACTTTTTAAGAAGATTTGGTTACAATTTGCAAATATTCTTCAACATTATACTTATTTTAATGGATAGAATTGTTTGGAGAGGTCATAAAACTTTATACATGTTTAAGGCCTTCAGTCTGTAATGAAATAGTTTTGTTTGTCAAGGTTAACGCTTTGGTGACTTTGTCCTGCATAAAAAGAGAAATGCAACTATAACTCGGCCGAAACTTCCAAGGTCGACCGACTGCCAGTCTAAGCGCACACTAACACAGCGCCTCCCTACACCCACACCGCCTCGAGCACGTGAACGCTACCCCTACACATGGTCGTCATGGCAACGCAGCATCCTATTTCCACGCCCACTACCCTGGGGGCGAACTCTCAAGATATTACGCCCTACTTCGTTCGCATTGGTGAACTAAAGGGGTGTAGCGTGCGCTAGTGTGAGTCCGTTTAGAGTCCGCTACGATCTCGTGAAATTCCATTTTGTACTGAAATCTCGTGACATCGACGGCCACCTAGCTGTTATTGCCTCTGCATTATAATCATAAAACTTGAAGGCTTCTCTTCTATTTATAAAAGAAATAAAAATAGACGTACGTATAAGGTAGTTAACGAATGCTAACCAAGTACTCGACTCCATTCGCAACATTCAGCCGGCCGCTCGTTAACAAACCTATTCAATTTTGAAGTATTAGTCGATTGAGGCAACATTTCTCGCGTCCTATCGCCACGAGTTCCAATTAGCGACTGGAGCTTGTCGCTTGAGTGGCGGTGACGTCACGCAGTGCTTTCATGCTTTCAATAACTACCCTCTCGACGTACCTTCTATAGCCGACCACTCCACCCCGTCTTCATTAGGAACCTTCTCAATACACGCGAAGAGCTGAAAAGGCGATGCGAACCTACTAATTTCAAAAATGTAAGTTTTAACGAGAAAAGTTGTTTAGCCAATAACTAGGAAACTCTGGCCTGCGATAACCGACCGTACGGTGTTATTTATTTTTTTCAAATTATTACGAGCTGTCAGCCGAACAAAGCTCGGGCATCTTTTGTTACCGGTCGCGCCATAGACAAATCTTATTATGGAAATATTTTCAAATTAAGAACGCGCTCTGCTCCCGCATTATGCATCTCGACTGTCATCATTGTCTATGGTTTTTTTGTTCCTCCTCGCATGTTGAGGCTTTTCGACCACCGTTTTGGTTATTTTTCTCTTTTTGTTTTTTTTATCCGCTGTCCCGAGCGTGAATGGAGTGCTTTGTTTCTGCGTGTTTTATTATTAATTAGTGGGGACTCTTTGTTCGTGGTAATTATTGTCTTAATAAGTAGTTCCTGCTCGAATATGAAGGAGCGGCGAAGAAATTGTCAACGAACAACGCTTTAGATAATATAAAGAGACATGAGAGAGTATTTTAAACTCGTTTTGAAAGCCTTAGCATTTGAATTATAACCTTAGGTTATGATATAGTTCCTGTCTTAAAAGATTCCCTTCCCTTCCCTTTTTCTATACTGTAAAGTTAGTTTTATAAATGACTTTTTACTTTTTACTTGAAACTGGTCATATAAAATAATACATGCTACAGAAATAAGCAGATTAATTACAACGACACAAGTAAACGTCAGTACTCTAGCATTTTAAAAATTTTTATACAAATTGAAGTGTTCGGACTGTTCCTTTTATGCAACATAAATAGAAGTTGATATTCAAAAGCGAATGGAATCACACAAAACACTACCATTCAGAGTTCCTCGTGAAAACACCATAATTAATTTACGCCTACGTGTCACCAGCGATCCTGTCGTTTATTTCGCATAATAAAGTGCTGAAAAGAAGATCCAGTTTAATTAGAGGTGAGACACTCGGAAGTACGCGCGGTTGAATGGCCCTCGTCGGGCGCCATTTTGCATAATTGGGCGGGAGGGTAGGTCGAAATTTATACGGCACCGCCGCCAATTTACTTGCTAATGACGCGTCTTGCACACTCCCTCGGTTTTGTTCGTGTGTTCCGATGTATTTTAAACGGCTTTTATCTTGTTCATTTTGTATCTGGATGCTGCGCTTAGATTCGTGTAATTGATGTAGATTTCTTTCACTTTGCAGCATATTATACTGGCTGTTATTGTCTAATGCGAATCCGTGAATTGTTTACTGTAGCTCTATTTATGTTCGATTGTTGAGATAATACGTTGCGTTGTACGCAACGTATTATCTAACTGCTAAACGCTTCAGATTTCTATTGTACCTCACATCTTCTTAAAAACATTTAAGTCCAATTTAGCAACCTTGTGATCCAAATTACAGAACTACTTAAGTGAAGTAAAACAAAGCTGGAATCCCAGGTTTTGTTTTTCTTTAAGATATTTTTTTAAAAATGTTGATTATGGATTTATAAATATTACATAGTTTTAAAACTGTTCTTGCATTAAGGAAATAATATGTAGAAATATTATATAATAGTTTAAAATTCGATTGGAAAACTGATCTAAATTACTTGACTTTCCTTTATATATTAATTACCTGTAATATAATATTTCTAACGAACGTTATTTGTTCCAGGCCGGCAAGATGGGTCTACCGGCGGGTGGTAGCCTGTCGCTGTTTTGTCCCGGCGGTGACCTAGGGCAGCCCCCGCCCGCACACATGGGCATACCTCCACCCTATCAGCTCGATTCTAAGTTAGGTAAGAAATTTATATCTACAGTATATTTGCCCTGATTTTATTATTTATTTTATTTGTTTCTTTCTTTTATACTTGATAAAGTATGTTGTATTGTATTTTTTTGTAATGTGTTATATTTTAGTTTCAAGTCAGTCTCTCAGCACTTGCCGTATATATAAAAAACACAAAAAAATATATTCATAAAACTACATTGTATCTAAGCCCTTAGCAAGCAGTCATAAGAAGTTATAAAAGAATGGTTATAAAATTTTGGAAGTATAAACTTAAATGTTATAACTTTATATTAATATGACAATTATTGAAAGTTATCTTATATTTTGACAGCTGCAGGTCTCGCAAGGACGCCTATGTACCCCTTCCCAGGGGGTACATATCCTTACCCTATGCTCAGTCCTGAGATGTCGCAGGTCGCCGCTTCATGGTAAGTTACATATTATACTTTAGAGTTTTATTTACTACTTATATAATCGTGAAGCTGTTCCCCATATCCTTTAAGTTTTTTTTATATAAAGTATTATATTAATTGTAAAAGTATTAATAATTCCTAATTTTGACTCAGGCACACTCCGAGCATGTACCCCATAACTTCGGCGGCGAGTGGCTTTCGGAGTCCTTACCCAACCTCGCTGCCTATTAGCAGTTCTAGTCTATCAAGGTGAGTACAATACTTTTACGTAAAGTGTACTTTTTTTTTAAGATATAAAGTTAAAACCAAGAAAATAATAAGAAAATACCACAACTGTTTGGTGTCATAATGTGTCAATTTTTAAACAAATATCTTTAAACTTTAATAGTACTTATATCTATCAAGTTAATTAATAATAGTTAATATCGTAAAATTGAAGAAACGAAAGCATATACGATAGACTAGATAGATAGAGATATACTTGCTTCTAACTGATACTGAAATATTTTTAACGGTTAATTCCATATCAATTACAAATGTAAAAAACTTTTTAGGTGTTTTTTTGTATAAACTATACATTCATAAACTAAACATATTTCTACCATCAGTACGGTCTTTCGTTTAAATATCTGATATACAACACTTAGGATGTAAAAAATATTTTGAGGAAACGTATAAGAATTTCGAACATAGCCGGAAGCAGAACGCATTTCTTAGCGGTCGGGACGCTTGGACGGCTTCCGAGACCCACGGGTTTGAATCCAGCTGCGTTCCATTATTAATACGTATTTTAAAAAAAAAGTTTATTATTGCCCTATCTGTCACATCTGTATATCAAGATAAAATTACTAAATTACTGTAATAACAGGACTTCTTAGTTTAACGATCGATTTTTATCGTCATGTCCAATAGACATTGATAAGATAATAGAATACATACATAACTTATGTATTATATTTAAAGTGTATTAAATATGTTAAGTGTCAGGCTTAAGAAAGTTAATAGTAGCTGTATTATGTTTTGTTTCTTTAACAATTTTAATGTTCTTGAAATCCTTGTAATAATAAAGTAATAAGCTATTTACATTGAAATATACAACAATTTTATCTGAACGAATTGAATTTCTCTCAAAACGTCGGCTCCCAAACATTTTTTTTCATTCTAACCTTCACGCTTTTGCCGCATAGAAAGTAAATAAAGAGAAAGAAACAAAAGAAAAGTATATGTACATATGCCGCATAGAAAGGGTAGGTAGAGATATCCTGGTGTCGTGACACTTCGTTCTCCACTTTCCGTTTTCACGTTTATAAAAATAAATACAATCATTCCTCCGAGTGGGGATCGAACCCAAAATCATCGCGTTTGCTGTTCCATTGCGCCAAGGTAGATATCAATAATATATTTATAAATAGTATGTTTGTAAAATAGATTTACATTATGTTTATTTAATTTGTTTTAGTGAATTATATCGGTTTTCCCCAACGCTGGGAGGCGGACTGGGGCTCGGCCTAGGTCCCGCGCTTGTTCCTCCACCGCCCTCCAAATCCGACCTTTTCACGCATCATTCAAGGTAAGTTTTTAAAAAAATTCTTTGGTTCTAAAACATATTTTATTATATATCTAATCATACTATTAAAAATACATATTTCCATCAATTGCAACATATAGTACTTATTTTAAAACATAAATTTTGGAAAGTTATTAAAAATGAGACATTTTACTGTGCGCTATATATTAAACTCTATGTGACAAAACTTTATCGATTGGATGTTTGTTTGTTTCTGTGATAATTTTTTATTTATGCATTTTGTTTAAAATAATGTCATACAGGTCAAAATTATAATTCACATCCACTTAGTAAAAATATGTTAAATCTATTCACTCATTAATAAAAACTATAAAATTAGTATAATTTATTGGAAATAAGAAGAAATTCGCATTTAATAGAATCCCGCTCTCCGTTTTCCTCTGGAACTAAATTGGAATAATAAAAAAAATATATAAAATCAATAATCAATATGTATAACGTATAAATATTGTAATTATAGATGCTTAGCTATAAAAGAATGCGTTCTTTAGTCACGTGTCCGTAATAAGGCTGATCGCTTTGTTAAGCGCAAATTATAATGTCAAATTAAACGGTTGGCGATGTAGCGATAACGCACTGGGGTACGTACGCCCTTACAGTACAGTTGGAGACTAACAGTTTACTTTTAGAAAACTAGTTTTAATTTTAAAATAGTTTTATTTTTAGAGTTCATTGTGTAAATTTTATATTTTAATTATACACAATAATTATAAATTAGAATTTCATTCGCGGTTATATTTAAAATATTATATGTATTGATAAATAAATAAGTAATAAATTTTATCTTTTGGTTCAGAATTTAACATATAAACTATATTTTAACACTAAGAGTCAGAGACAAAAATATACAAACAACAAGCATGAAAAATATATAAAAAATATCCATCCATACGCATACACTACATATATTTCAATACTAAATGTATAGTGTCATTTTACATTACACACCCCTAGTATATCGCGATATCAACGATCAGACCCTGGATTAGATAAGCTGGACAGATGTAGCGAATCGCGTTAGGGCTAATTGTTTCAAATGCCGTTTTGTACTGTAATTGAGGGGTTTGCGCCTTATCGAATGTTTTACATCTTTTCAAGTAGCAGTGTGTAGGACATTGTTATGAAATAGTTTTAAAAGCCCTTGGAGTATTTAATGATTTTATATATACGACTCGGTATTTCTCGCGACTTCGTCTGCGTAGTAATGAGCAGCCCTCTGTTACATTTCAAGTTTGTAGCAAAAATAACTTTCACAAAAAGTTTTGAGAGCCAACCTTAATTCAGCCATGTCGGAAATCTGGCCTTTGCGGAAGCACTAACTTTAAACTACTTCCCTGCTAAATTTCAACGTTGTAGCGGTTTTCGATATTTTATGAGGACCTTTCGTTTTTATTTCTTGATATAGATACAAAAATATGAACGGTGAAATTGCACTGTGATTTTTTTTTATATTAAAAAATCATTTTCTTTCGTCGATTATTCGGAAGAACAGTAGCAACTTTACGTTCAGTCACCTAACATGCATTGCAAGAATTTATAAGGGTGCATATCTATTACTAGAAAGCACAAGCGTCGACCGTCTAGACATGTTGCAATCATTTTACCTCTATATTTTAAATTAATATCATTTTTAATACTGGTACTTGTATAAAATAAAAACTGTTTTAATTATATCTTAAAAAATTAATGCCATTGTGGGACTGTGAGACATCGTCTGAATGTAAACGCGAACGTTGTGGGTTTGATCCCCGCTCGAGGAAACGATTATATAGAAATTATTTTCATTTCTCCGCTTGCGCTCCAGTAAAAAAAACATGGCGCGGCGTTTCTATTTCGGGCGCAAAGTGGAGAACTGAGTGTTTTGAAATAAAGTTCTTTTAGCATAAAATTTAGATATAAAAAAATGAAATTACATTGCTCATGTGGATAGTTGGTTCATTGTTCATAAACAATGAACCAACTATCCACATTCAAATACACATTCCTGCTTTTGATATTTAACATTAACCACAGACACGGAGGCTGTCAAATTAAAAATGATTGTAAAATGAAAGTAAAAAAGCAACAACGAGTTTAAGAAGCTGTAATTTTAAACTTTTCAACAAGTCACACTCATCCTTAATACATGCCATCACATATGCGTAATCACAACGAGATAACTTCGTACAAATATATCGTAATCAGAGAAAAGAACTACCTACCTTTTTTTTAAATCATTTTTATAAAACTTTCAATTAGCATTCTCTGATCAATATGTATTATTGAAATAAGGGTATGTATACTAGATACAGTGGCGAAGTGTGAAAATTTTGTAACACTTCTACAAAATTTCTGCCGGCTTTTTAAAAATATATTATTAAATTCTGAGTTGGCCCTCGACTATATCATAAATATTGTATTTATGTAAAAAAAATACTGAGTAATATTACGTTGAAATTGTCTTGTATCAATTAAAATAGATTTTAGTATAATTTTTTTATATTATTAATTATGTATTTATTATACTTTATAAAATATAATTATATGGACACTTCACCACTGCTAGTAGCCAGTATCCGTGCCAAATGTGATAACTTGATAAATGAAATGAATACTTTCAGGACAGGCATTTTTAAGTTTAAATTTAACTGTAAATTTTGTTTTTCTGTATTTTAAATGGTATTTACTTGACATTTATTTGATTATTTTGATTTTTTTAATATTATTATCCACCAAAATTGAAACCAATTCTAATTGATATTTAAAAAATGTATATACTAGTAATATCGTACGTCGAACGGATTATCGGATAATAAGTCAAAAATATTATTTGAAGTGACTGCTACGAAATTTGACTAAGTAATAGTAACTCATAATTATATATATATAAAGAATTTCAAATCACTGCTAAGACATTTGACTAAATAATTTTCAATTTCGGCATATTTAAAATGTTTTTAAAATTGTAACCGATCAATTTTACTTTGGTTGATTCTTTTCCGTTCTAAATGATAAGTATAATAAAAAGTCAACATATTCATAAGTTTTCCTATATTCTTATTATATTTATAAATACAAAGACGACTTAATGGCGATTCACTCTGTACAATAATTTTATTTTAAAGTTATATATAAAATGAAGGACAAACTTAACTTAATATTGCAATAGAAATACATTATATTTAATATTTATAAAACATAAATTACCACATGTGTTTGGCACGTTTCGTATATTTACGTATAGGTACGTTGCTCAGGCAACGCGTATTTTACGCGTCGAGGGCTATTCATTTAATAATACAAATCAACAAAAAAAAATCGTTGAATAAAGTTCTCTGTTTAGGCGAAAAAACAACCAATAAAATATAAAAAATAATTTTAATAAATTTAATGTATTCTAGATACAAATTGAAATTATAAGTATAAAAGTTTAGGCTGGTTTAAAAAAATATTGTTGCTAAGCATATATTAATATATTAGCATTAGTGGGGTCAGGACTGTTCATAAAAGTTAATCTTTATAGCGATCTTATACATGAAATATAGTCATTTGGAGATACTATTTTACGATAATTTGGAAAAATATAATATAAATGTTGTCAATTTAATTATTGGCCGAAAATGTATTAGGTATTATAATGTACGTATTTAATACTTGGTGATCCATTTAATTACCAAATTATCTATACGTATAAATTAAACGCTGTAGCTGTCTTTGAATCGAAATCTGTCTGAAAATGTATATATACATAGAGGTGTATTTTGCCAAATATAATAATAAACTTGAAAACATCGTGGCGCAGTAGAATAGCGTCTAACTGTTAACACGTTTGGTCGTGGGTTCGATTGTCAACACACAATGTCTCGAATTCGGACGGAAAGTGGAAGTAGGTGCTCTCTGAAACGCGGAGCGGTGAAATATAATGGAGATACTTTAAATATAATCATTCCCCCGAGTGGGATACAAACTTTAACCCATAACTAATTGCGCTTACAGTCCGTCGCTATCCCCCTATGCCACTTATGAATTTAAATGAAAAAAAAAAAACAAATTTATGGCTACATGTTAAGTATATTCTCTTAATACATTAGTCTCATTAAAAACAAAACCTCACACACACTAACTTACAAAACTCATTCACGCTTATTATAAAATTAGTTATTCAACTTCGTCGCTGACGCTCGAGTCTCGACCACATCCACATCAATATATAAAAGACCAGGTACAATAATGTAAATAAGCTCCTGGCGGAGAAATTTAATTAAGATGATATATGAGACGTGAAGGTAACGGCTACTCAGGTGCGCTCGTCGTCTCGTCGTACCGCGCACGTCGCCGACTCACTGTACCCTAAGTGAAGTGAAGCTTGCGGACAAACGATATCTGACAGATGCTTTTGAATTTTAATTACATTACAATATATTAAATGTAACTTTTTTATTTATTAGAGTATGAAACTCAAATTTATATTTAAAAGGAAATCCTAGTACTTTCACGTATTTATGCAACGTTTTAAAATTCAAAAAGCTCGCTCAACCCAATTCTACATTAAGCGAAACCAAAAAACTAGCTAATTACTAAGAAATACTATAGAAAATCTTAACACATTGAAAACTGTCGGATATAAAAGGGTAGCTTCGTCTTACCGTACGTTCGTAAAAGGCCGGTTTATTCGCGTGTAACTCAGCTCGACGGTATGGTGCCTACATAATAATTACCCACTGAATACCTGGTTTCGAGCGTACACGCATTGTTTTTTTCTCCTTCTTTCATGTTTGAATGCGAGTCTAAAACTGAGCTACTTAACTCTATACGCACTAAATAGCTGTTCCTCTGCACTACACTGCCTTTAAGAACCGTTTTAGTGGAATTGAACGCGGCATGGTGGTTCTAATGTAATTTACCAGACGTTTTACATTTTCGAAATGTAACGTAAATTTTTTTATGGTTTAGGTTGGAGTTTATTTTTTTATTTATAATACCTAATATGAACAACTAGAAACGTTTTCAACATCTATTTAGCAATTTATCGGTATAAGGAAATTTGACTCACTTTTTTCTATTGGATTCGTTTAACAATTTGCATATGTGTACGGATTTGATAGAATGCAATATTTTCATGGCATTAACCTTATGTACTGACTAGAACGACAAGAATAACGAGATTTCTACTTTTTGTTTCAAATTGCAATTAAAGCGAATTTTATTCGACTTATTTAAATTAAAGATGTTTATTTCGCCCAGCCATTATATAAAAAATAGGTTATATATGCAATTAAAATGTTTTGTTAAATTAATTACTTGCATTTAATGTCTAGAGTAGTATTAGTACAAGTGCAAAACAATTTTTAATACTACAAGAAGCTCTTCTACATCATTAAAATCTATATTATATATTGTTTTCAGGAAATACACATGCTTATATAGATTCCATAGTACATCCGGTATTAAATCTGTTAAAGCGAACTGTTGACCTCTTCCACAGTAAATTATGTCATTATATATATATGTCCAAGCTATAACAAATCGTCTCAACGAATATATCTTGAAACCATTAAATTTATTAAACAGCATCCTAACGCCCATTTCTAATTCTTTCTCCCATTTCATTTCCCATAAAGGAAGTCCATTTGAGACGTTTCTCAGAACTAATTTACCAAATAAAACCATTCTTGACGTATCGAACTTACCACAATCTTACTGTTCTATTTTAAAAGCAACGTTGCAGGAAGTCATTCGTTTTAGAAGGATTCCACTCGATTATTAATATTGTCAGCGATACGAATAAATTGGCTGGGTGGACAGACGCGTTTTTGTTTTAAAACTTTTGTCCTAATGTATAGCCGCGTTAATTGGATAACCTGAAATGGGATGTAAAACACACTCGCGATTGACTATTTTAAGTTTTGGTACAAATATATTTTAAAAGTTGTTAGTGAAATGCGATGCGATGAGTGTCTAATTATTACGGCAATTCTGAATTAAAACTTTATATAGGGATTTATTTTTATAATAGGATACCAAACTTTTGTTACTTGGACCCAAAATAAAAAAAAACTTATTCTTCACATAAAACGATTCAAGTCATTAAATAATATTAAGTAACTCAAAATATATTCACGTTTTCTAATGAAACTATTTAAATATAATAAAAACCCATCTAGGTAATCTGTGTTACAGATACATATTTTGTTATTAAAATATACATTAGAGTCTTTACTAAATCGTTCATGTTACGTCTTAAACTAAAAATCGATAATATATTCCACATGTCCACTATCCCGGTGTCAATGCATTCGCCGGAAGCCCGCGTCTATTTCCAACCGGATGCGCCGCTTGTTTATTGTATGTGCAGTGTTAACACCTAAACTCATATAAGGACGTTCCCTGATTTAAAGATAACTATGATAGATCGAAGACAGAATGCAACGAGCCAGCTGGAAAGATATGTGTAGCTTTTTAATAGGTCTACCAATTTTTTTATATGTTAATTAAGTGATTATCTCATAATTATATCAGCTTCACGCTTCTTTTTGAATATCAATGCGTAAAGCTGAACAATATTCAACTAAACATGTTCTATTTAAATAATCTATTGTTATTTATTTATCAAGAATTCCATAGAGCTTTTGGATACTTTCCTATCCAACATTTCGTTGAATATGCTTCACACAAAATTCCAGGTCGCAGGAGAAAGGTTCGAGCAGCTCCGACAAGCCGTCGGATAACTCCGCCAGCAATAACAAGGATCAAAACAAGAAGCCACATATCAAGAAACCCCTTAACGCCTTCATGCTCTACATGAAAGAGATGAGGGCGAAGGTGGTCGCTGAATGCACTTTGAAAGAGTCAGCCGCGATCAACCAGATCCTCGGTAGACGGGTAAGTGGTTGTCCAATTTGCTCATTACCTAAGACTTATTTATGTTCTTTTATGTTATTTTTTATACAAGTTTAATATTAAATTTCAAATATCAAAAACAACTGAACGAATTCGCGGAACTTTAACGTCACTTGGTTCCTGTCCAAAAGGAGGTCCATTTGTATACACAAATCAAAGGTCACCAATCACCATATTGTTTGACAACGTGGCCGTTAACGTTGTACGTTTTGACTGAATTATTTTCATATGACGATGTGCTCATTGTTAATCTTGTTAGGAAAGCGATTCGCGACGCGTAAGCGCAGTCGGCGAGTGCGCCAGAAGACAATGTATCGTGACCGTATCTGGCATCTGCGCTCAGCGCGTTGAATAACAAATACAACCGACCGATACGCTTCTCGGAACGCGATTCCTAACAAGAGTAGCAAACTCTCTCCCACACGCTTCGTCGCAGCGAAACATTCGTAATGCAATGCTCATAAATACGCAGTGGCATTCGTTGAGTCGCGAGGAGCAAGCAAAGTACTATGAGAAAGCGAGACAAGAGAGACAGCTTCATATGCAGCTGTATCCCGGGTGGAGCGCGCGTGACAACTACGGTTACGGTTCGAAAAAGAAAAAGCGGAAAAAGGACCGCGGTCCCGCTGAACTGGGAGGTATTGGACCCTAGGAGAGACCCGACACGAGGGGACGGACTGTCACGTCGGCTTCTGTACACTCGCTTCTCCCTCCCAACCCGTCGTAACCCGCACTCCTCACTAATCCGACTTGCTTGCGTCCAGGGCTCCTAACACGAACTAACCGGCTTGTCCGTCGAGCACCCGAAACCCGATCCTTGTATGAGTGTGTGTGTTACTCCAGTGTGTTAGTACGGCCGGTGGTGCCTGTGCTAGAAAAGCGGCTGGGACCGTCGCCCGCGAGGCGAGCGGCGTCGGGAGCGCGTGTCTCGCGCCCCTCGCACGTCGTCCGCCCGTGCGCGTTGACAAACACGCGAACCGCGCACCCCGCGCCGCTCGCCTCTTGTGTTCTGTGTGTAGTCGTCGAGTGACCGTACTCGTAACCCAACCCGATCGGAAACATTGGTTTGATCTATGTCTAGACGAGGCGCGACGATACCGACCGCAGAATAGGTTCTGAGAGGAACACCACAATTGGCCATTCTCATTTGGGGCTTAGGTTCAAAATTGTCGAGGGGTGCGCTCACTGCGGGCTGTTTTTCTAGCACCAAGCTAGGGCGCGGTCGCGAACCACCGTCGAAGTGCATTTCTCTTTTGTTTCCATGTTCGGTACAGTGGCATGCGCTCGGACGCGAGGAGCAAGCGAAATATTACGAGTTGGCGCGGCGCGAGCGCCAGCTGCACATGCAGCTCTATCCCGATTGGTCGTCTAGGGCTAATACGCAAAGGGGCAAGAAGAGGAAACGAAAACAGGAGACAACCGATGGAGGTACTGCCTTGCAACGACCACTGCCAACCCTACGCCCTATCTCTTTGTCCCTCGCCGACTACCCTCCGATTCGGACCTCCTCTCCTTAAACGTGGCTACGCGACTATATCATTATACTAGATATATCGTAAAGAATAGAATATGCATATATAAATCCATATTAATACAACATTCAATAAGTAAACTATAAATTATTAATAAGATTAGACAAACAAAATGAATACTTGTTATTTCCTCTTCAACTACTCTAGCGTAATAAGCGGCGCGAAACACTCGTCTATCGTTTTGTATATTGTAACAAAAGATATGTGCGATGTACGAAGGACGAGCATTCGCGCTTAGTAGTCTTACGTTATATTGTTAACTTTTAATATCGGTCACAATATCCAGATCCACACGTTCGGCGTCGGGCGTCTCGACGTGACGCGATAACCGCTCCAGCTCATTAAAAATGAGGTCAATTAATAAAGGATTAGCTAGAGACGTCCGACGCCCCCCTCCACTCTCCCCCCATAACCCCCTCGCCCGTCCCGCCCACGTCCTATTGCGAGTTCAATTGCTTTGAACTCCATCCGAACCAAACGAGACGTAGAAATATTGCCGAATGTTGGTTGAAGGGGTACAGGTTGTAGTCATATTACAGCATTTTTTATTTAATATTTATCGCATTTATTTATTTTGTTTTTATAATCAACGCTAAGGAAATAAGTAAGTGGCACTCCTTCGAAGGTTGTCCCGGTTTTTGGCTTTCCTGCTCCGATTTGCGCCTCCGTATTCGAACGTGCATGTTTTATTCAACAGTCAATATTTGAATACTTCAGTAATTGCTTTGCAGGGACTGTATATACATGCTCGGTGTAAAGGCTGGGACAGCCTTCCGATTGCAAATATAAGGAGTTCCGACAGCAGTGTGCATG
The DNA here is from genome assembly GCA_038994665.1 of Podotricha telesiphe. NCBI lineage: Eukaryota > Metazoa > Arthropoda > Insecta > Lepidoptera > Nymphalidae > Podotricha > Podotricha telesiphe. Next base: position 1,174,079 of record JAOYRR010000390.1, read on the forward strand.
AGGACGCCCTACTTTAACGAAAACGTACATCTCCTCATGGAGATCCCGAGGACTCGACTAGATCATTTTATTTTTCAACCAAAGCTGCCGATGCTTCTCTGTTGTTTATAATGATACTGGCCAAATGAACATACATTTATTTAGATTCCGGAGAACCTATTCTGCTTGATAATGCTTATGAACGTCATGTTTATTTGTGATTGTTTTTACTTTTATTTTCGATAGACTGCGTAGTTAGTTTATTTTGTCGAAGTTTCCGAGTAGAGCGCTATTTTTTTAAACCAATGTTTTTTCCGTTGTCATTTTTTATTTTGTCCTACCCTCATTCCTGCATGTCGACTAACAAGTTTAATGGGTATGTTGGTGCATGTCGCTTTACGTAGACTTAGATCTTTAGCCATATTTATTTTGAATGCTTTTAATATATTTTTGGTAATTTATTTTATGCTATTATCACTGTGACGTCACTCTAGGACCCTTTTTAAGTATTCAAAATTAGTGACGTCCTAAAACATTTGTAAATTTGCAGTACATTTAGTATCTTGAGTTGCGTAAATATATTTAATTTGCTGTCATAATTCGCAATTCGCAAAACTTAACGAGTCTTTGTCTATTGATTTTCAATACATGTCACTACAAAACAGCAAAACGTTCTCTAATCAAAGTATTTAAAATTTTCAGGAAATAGTTTGAAAAAATGTAGAGCAAGGTACGGCCTCGACCAGCAGAATCAATGGTGCAAACCGTGCAGGTGGGTGTTTCTTATTTCTTGTTTTCATTTTGTTTTGCTTTTTCAATAATAATGAAACAAAAAGAAAACAAGCACAGCATTTTTAAATGCTAGGACATTATTTTCATTTTATATTGTTTCTATGTGGAAAGACTTGGCTTATCTTTACGTATTATTTTACGGCAATTCCAAGAGGAGCCTAGTCGTAACGTTTTAGTTTCATTAGTTATTTTATTGATAAAACCTGTAGTAGATGTTGTTTGTTTGTAACATACATACATATACAATCGGTCCACTTAGTACTGTACGCTGTGCTCTTATTCCGTCGAACAAGGGCGTTAATCAAAAGCGAAGCAGCAAACGGTTCAGAAAATGTGTCTTTTCACAAAGAAATAAAGTTTGACGTAGAAACACACGGAATAGATTTTTTTGAAAGTAGACAAAGTGTGGAAGTCGTAGTGCTACATAGGCCTAGAATAGTTCCCACGGATCTCAACGGAGAGAGGGCAATCATTTGTCGAAGAAAACTTTCAAAAAAATCTGACACATTTTCTGAATGACGCTCGCTTTTCGGACCAAAACAAGAGAAATAGTTAAGTTAAGACTCGTGATATTTGTACTCATTGAAATGTTTTTTCCACTCATGATTGCCGCTTCTCACGGATCGATCCTGGATTGCGCTGGCACCACTGGCACTGGCACTACCGGTGACTATGTTCTGTTACCCTCTTTATTATTTCGCTGCCAAACGCTACTTGACGCCGGCGCTGACTCGTTTGTTCTTTCTCACTCTCTTGGTTTCATTCCATCTTTCATATTATCATTTATTTCTGCTTTATTTCAAATTTTATCGTTTTCGGTTGGTTCATTTTCTGCCCCACAAAATTTAAAACTCACTTTTATGCATTACATTTCACATACGCTTGGTATTAACTGTTCTACAAATATTCAATATCATCCATGTCGTCTCTCACGGTGACATGTCCTCTCCTTGGCTGCTCTCCCATCTTCCTCGTCGTCCACCAACTCCTTCTGGTGTAACCCACCAGTCCGGAATCAAGTAGCGTGATGGTATCCGGCCTCGGGCTCCTGCGGCCGGACGCGGCGACACCGTTGCCCGCTACGCTCGGGAGCCCGCAGGAACCCACTTACGTGAACCTCTAGTGCCGGCCCACCGCCGCCGGACATCATACGGTCAGTTACGATACGGTACGGTACGGTACGGTTAGAGACTTTGGCATTGTGCGTTGTGTGTGCGTGGATCACATCGATGGTAACTTATAGGACTATATGACAATTGTATTTACTTGTAATCCAAGAAATTATAGATGTTTGAAACGGAAAAGTTAGGTGTTTTTTTTACACTAATTTACACCAATTTTTTAATAAAATGAAATTTAAACCTTTTATGGTTAAGAATTTTTAAACTTTTGATAAACTCATTCGTTAGAAGATGTGATCTTCGTATATTTTGTGTTGTGAGCTTGAAATGAAGCATGCAGTTTTCCCGGCTGGAAGAATTATAGACTAGATTATTGTTAGATACAAATATCTAGACATACTTTTTATTATTTAGATGCCATTGTCTCAAGCACGAATCAATAAGGCGAATAGCGCTCTTATTGAATTTTACCTACTATTGAATGTCGTGGCTTTGATTTTTCGTTCTCGAGTAGTTTTTTTTGTTGTCGTAGCTGTTTTCATCCGTTTTGTTTTTATATTTAACCGTTTGATAACGCAGCATGAGTGAATCAATATATACGTTTTATTTCCGATTTTTTAACATTTTCGAGCATGTTATTTTTTGATTTAACCTTTTATTTTTAATTTATAGGTTTTTCTTTCGTTTGTGTGTAGGTTCCAAATGCGTGTCATTTGTAACGTAGCTTATATTTTGTGTTAAATAATATTAGTTAACCGTTCCTAGTTTCGTATTTAAAATGTTTACACAAGTAATTTAAATACACAACTGGACGCGCGACAATTGATTGAGCATATTTGAACGTGCGACATGCCACATTCCAGGCGGAAGAAGAAATGCGTGCGCTACATGGAGGCCCTGGAGGCGGCGGCCGCGGGCAGCGTGCCGCCGCTCGCGACGCCGCAGTCGCCCTGCTCTGAGGACGACGTGAAGCTGGAGGAGCTGTCGGACGCGTCCAGCGACGAGGACACGCCGCTCACCGCGTCCAGCCCCGGCGGGCTCAGCGCGCTGTCCTCGCTGGCCTCGCCCGCGTCCGACGCCGCGCCCGCGCCGCCGCGCCACCCCGTGGGCACCAACCCGCGCGACGCCAACAACCCGCTGTCCGTGGGGCAGCTCACGTCGCAGTCGTGGCCGCGCGCCGCCGCCCGCGCGCCGCACGAGGTCATCTCGGTCTCGTAGTGGCGCGCGCACGCTGCGCTCCGGGGCGGCGCGCGCCCGCGACGCCTCGCAGGCGGGCGCGCGCCTGCGCCGGAGGGCAGTTGTGTTCCATTGACGTGGCGCTTGGACGCTCGGACGCTTAGACGCTTGGACGCTTGGCAGTGGACAGTGCTCAGTTTACATCGGGTGCTGCTCGGGTCTCGGGTCTCGTGGCTCGCTGAAACACCCGCGTTTTCGTACGTTTCTCGTTTTCGGTTTCTTTCCGCGCCGATAGCTTTAGTTTTCAGTGGCCTAAGAGTTTGCTAAGACAGAACGTGCGGTGTTCCAGCGAACCACGCCGTTTCATTGCGCTCTCCGCAGTACGAACCGCCGACTGTTGAGTCCCGATACACTGATTGATCTCAAAATTTGTAAGCCCATATACCGAGTCATGTTTCTACATGAATACATTAATATTCTCCGCTTCTCCGAATGTATCTAATTCCCGCTAGTCACGTCGTTTGTGCCATCGCCGTAGAGCCGGGTCTGAACCTGCGCCCTTCGACACGAGAGGTTGTACGACGACTTTGAGAAACTCTCACCGTGGCTTCGTACTTTGTGCCTTTTCATGAACTCTCGACTCCAATTCTTCCAAAAAAAATTATTTCTGACAAATTTCGGACCCCGAAATGGTGTTATGTATTTATTTAATAATATTAATTCTCATTCAATCGGTTAACAAGGAAGCGTTTGTATTGGCTTTGGATAACCGCTAATTTTAATATGATACTATCAAATATAATATAATAACTGTATGAATTATTTCAACGTCATTCTCAATGGACTTCCCGTTAACGTAACATTCGTCGAAGCTTCTGTTTCTTCTGCTCTCTTGCGGACTTCCCTCGGCCTGCACCAATAAGGTTCCATGTAGCATTAGACTTTTTAGTTTATAAATATATAAATCGTCCCTTCGTCCGCGTGTATAAAGTACGGGTTTAAGGTTCGGCGAAGGGTGGCCCTGTTTTTCCGTTGTGCGGAACTCATTAGACTGTCGTAGATTAGACTAGAGATTGTACGAGTGGTTATACGGTGGTGAACCGACCGCGGCCTTGCACTGCACCTTGTACTTCAGTGATAGCGCTTGTATTAGACACATCTACAGAAACTCGTGCCGTGCAGTGCCTGCGCGGGACTCGAACCCGCACCCGCACCCACGATACAAGTTTCTGGATTTTTAAATATAACCAAAAACTTATAAAATTAACGTAATGTTTCTCCCTCATGCCCCTCGGTGCATCACCACTTGTACAACTATATTGTAATATAATATATAAATAGGCTAACTTAACTGTGTCATATTAGTTTGTAAGTGTATAATCTACTTACATATACATATATATACATACATATTACTATTAAAAGATGTTTAAAATATTAGTTGAATACTGTCTCAGTCGATCCAACCAGCTAGTAACTTATTCGATCCCGGAGTGACTTGGATGTATATAAGTTTGTATTCGCCATTAGATTTTTGCATTTATTATTGTCAAGCGACCCTCGACGCGTTCTCAAGTGGCTTGTGTTGTCAACAGTACTTTTTGTTGTTTTATTGTTATAATTAAGAATTTTAACGTTGTTGAATGCAATATCTACCCATGACTAAGGAATATTAACGAATTACTCAATCACTTGTTGTTTTAATGATGGTCACGTGATGATGATGATGATAATGATGACATGATGATAATTATGATAATGATGACGACAGCGATCGCTTTATGTTATGTGACGAAATCATGATTGCGATTTTGCATGGAACTAGAACTTGTGCAATACTGGAACACTATGGGTACTGTATAGTTTTCTAAATATAATTAGATTTCACGTAAATTTTGTTTTAAGAATATTTGAATTTATATGGAATTTTGATATTTGTATTCTAAAGATCTTTTATTTTATTATGCATTGGAAGTATCCGCCGAGGTGCGTGCCAAAAACATCTTAGGACCAGGGATTTACAAACGGACAGTAAACTCTTTCTATATATATATAATCTGTGCCAAATTTAACTGTAAACTGGTATATTTCGATACCCAATACCTCTGAAAGGTCTTTTATGTTGATAGATTTTATAGGTTGTTTTTATTGTTAAGATGGTAAAGACAAAGCTCCTGCGAAGAGCCGGTTATTATTTTTTTGTAGGAAAAAATTGTCAAATTAGAAAACTCAATTATTAGGTCTGGACCCATCTCTTGTGTTCAGTTGGACGAATATTATTTTAATAAACAGCATAAAATTGTATTTCTTGTATTTATTTTTTTTAACCTACACCCTGTGACGCTCAATAATCTGTATGTCAGCTATAATTAATATTAAAGTATTAAAACTGTTCTAACCTTACAAATTCTTGGTTTTCTTTTCTTAAGCGCCATCTAGTAGTATAGTTTTGAACTAGCAAGTAATTTCAGCTTCAAGCTTGTGATGCATGTAGCGGCAACGTTGTTTTTATACATTCTAATACGATTACAATGCCATCTAACGGTAATATAGTAAATAGTAGCCAGAATGTTAAGAATTGATACTATAATAATTTAAAAATAAAACGTAGTGCCACCTATTGCTAAAATACCGCTCTAAAATGATCTAGTAAATATAGACTATCTAGTGAAATGACCATTGTTACCAATGAATAGAGAATAATTTATTAAATATACAACCATTACTGTAATGCATATTTTTGTATAAATTCTTTATCTAACTACTTTTTTTAAAGTATGATAGACAATTTAAATTATAATCAGTTTTGGTAAAATAACATGGGATCAAGAAATCATTCAGTTATTCATAATTTCATCGGTAAAAATGAAAGCATTTTTTCACTGTTGTGGAAGACTTTTTTCTAACTATTGTACTTCAAGGGTTAGATAAGTTGATTTTTTGTAAACTAAAACAAAGATTATATAATACTAGTAATCTTCACACGGTTTCCCGCATCGTAGGGTAGTCAAAGAGCACCCAGTGTTCAGACACTCCATTCTCCACTTTATATGTTGGCGGCATGATATGAAGCTAGCCTGTGTTATATTCAGATTACTTTTTCCATCTGGACGTAAACATAGATTAAATCGATTGGATAAGTAAAACAATTTTATAGTGATGCATTGTTTATTAGGGCAGTGTAAGAAGTAGAAAAAAATTATAAAGCAGCTCTACCATACATGTGATTTGCTGATTCCTGGCTATGATAATCCTCTAATATTTTAACATCTTTGGTTACATATAGAAATGCAGGCTGCCATTAACAAACAAACAGACTAATTGATGAACTGTTTCTTTTTATATATAATATCGTCGATTTATAATTTAGAATTTTAGTTTTCTTTATAATTCACTTAAATGCATTGCATTTGATATGTTTTACATGAATACTAACATAAAGTTATGTTCTACTCCTTTATACTAATATCAATATAAAACGCTTAAAATTTTACCACGACAAATGTAAAAAAAAAAACATTATAAATGTGACATGTATTCGAAAATACATTTACAAATAAATATACGCGGTTAAAATTACTTTCATTTAAAATATATAAAGAACGCAAATCAAAGATTATTATAATAAAAATGAAAGTCAAGTAAACAACACTGTTTTCTCTTAAACCGACGATATTAGAAATAAAAATGTAGATAAACATTTAAATAAACAACCGATAGATGGCGTTAGGAGCTAGAATAAAAACATGACAATCAGTAAAGTGCTATAATAATTGAACAATATATAAAAACTAATATTATTGCATATTTAGCACGAAACATAATTAGTTATATATAAAAAGGCCTAACATTCAAATATAAAATAAGTACAGTTATTTAATCAGAAACTATTATCATTAAGTAGCGTTTCATATCAAAAAATGCAGTGTTAATATTAGAATAGCTTCCAGACACTCCGTTCATCACGCCCCGCCTAAAAATAGTGTGGTATAATCTTATGATTATATATAAAATATGTTCATTTCTCCGTTATCCCGTATTCCCAGGGGTTATCCCCGGGTCGGAATTAAACCCACATACAATCGCGTTTAAAGTCGAACGCCGTCCTACTGCGTCACAATAGCCCCAAATTAATAATTAAAATTAGTACTTAGAAAAAAACGACCTAACTAAAAAAAAGTATAAAAACAAATATAATATTAGCTTGTTAGGAAAGGTTACTTAAGCTATAGTTTAAGCAAAACCAGAATTAACTATTTTAAAGTTAGGCCACTTTTACTATAACGATGGGCATAATTAAAGTCTTTTAAACTACATTTCAACACTGCATTATACAAAACGTACAACACTTAGGCTATATTCATTTTTAATACAAAAAAAATAGATTTTTTTGTATTTGTCTAATTCATACAAAAATCCCATACACATACTGCATGTTTTGTAGAGATATCGTGTTTTGTTTTATTAACTGAAGCTTTTTAATATAATTCGTTTTAAAAGTCGTTTATATTTATTAAATTGTATTTATTATTAATAATTAGCTTCACACTTCTTTTCGAGAGAGAGAACAAATTGTCATTCCGTTATATCCACTTTCTGCCTGAATTCGACACATTGTGTGTTGTGTGGAGAAATGAAAATAATATATTTATTTTCATATCTTCCAGTGTGAATCGATCCCAAAAACAATCGCGTTTGCAGCAGATGCTGTACCACTGCGCCACTGGCTAAATTAAACTATAAATAATAAATGCATTTAAAAAAAATAGTTCATTTAAGTTGGTATATTTGAAGATTCAAAGAGAATCTTATCTATATATCTTCCCTTTTCTTTCATTCTTTTAAAAATGTGTTAGAATATCTAATTTCTGTACGAAAAAAAAAACCAATATTTTCATAATAAGCATTTCCAAAGTTAAATTTGAACCTACAACCATTACGTTAACTATATTTCAAAACTAGATTATTCGAAACTAAAAATACACACGGTATCTCTCCAAAACATATCAAAATCAAATTCCTCTTACTTATAATTAATTAATATAATATAAATAATCAATAAATTTCTACTGTTGTGTAAAAATTTCGTCTAAAGCCTACATACATTTGTCTGTCTATCAGTCTGAAGGTGGAAAACTGAATAAATACATATACATTCACACTTGTTACCTAATGTACCAAGAGTACCAAGGCTCTATTCGCAGTCTGAATTCGAGATACTGTGAGTTGAGTGGCAGATGAAAAAGCCATTCATATTATCAGAGCGAGGCATGAATGAAAGACGAACGTAATTTAATGACTCCCTCGAGTGGGGATCGAACCCACAAATATTGCCTCCACAGTAAGGTACTGACCACTGTACCACAATGTTTAAACGTGGCGCATCTAATTTTGCCCACTGTTGCTTTTGAAATCCTACAAATCGATATTTCACACGAAATACCAGAAAACGAGGTCATAGTGTCAAGACACTCCATTCTCCACTTTCTACCGCAATATTAAACACAAATAAACAATTGCAAAAACAATTATAATTTAATAATAGCTTCTAACATACAGTTATGTTCCTAATTTTGCATATTCCTTCTTTATATTATTGCTTATTTTGTGAGATAAATGTTTTTGTAAAAAATGTAAATTTAATGGGCATTACAATACAGTTTATTAATAATAAATTGTCATATAAAAAAAAAGCGATTTTTCCCCGAAGTTACAAACAATGTTCCTTTTCTATGAAACTTCAATTATTTACTTGTTTTTTTTTCTCAAATTTAACATGCAATATATCTAAATAAGAAAAGAAAAAGCATTATGTAAGGTCTTAAATATTGCATACAAAAGGAAATTATTAAAAAATAACGAATAATAAATAACTTAATATTAATAAATTAATTTGAAAACAAAAGTAATTAAAAAATAATATTGATTACACAAAATCTTGATACTTTACAAATAAAAATTATCAATTTTATTTCAAACGATAATAAATATAAACAGTACAATATTAAAAGGAATATGACAAATTATATAAACAGTGCGAACAACAGTTTACCTAAAACTGGTTCTTCAATCAAGCTCTAACAGATGTGGTTTGTGAAGAAATGCTCTAATAAAATAAGATATATATATATATATATATATATATATATATATATAACTTAAAAAATATATATTAAAAAGTCATATTAAAACAATTTATAATCTGTTACAGATCAAAATAAGAAATAAAAAAAAATTGCATTCAAGTTTTGTAGATCACATGTCATGAAAAACATACATACATACATATATTTAAAAACTTATTCACAAACGAACATAACTAGCGCAAAGCAACCCAATAGCTGGTTATTATCAGGTAATATCTGGTTTTAACTGGTTATCGTCCGCGTGTAACCGGCTGTAACCAGTTTACCAGAGGCCGGATGACTTTCCGCCGGGAGGGTTCCGGACGCGTACCGAAGTTTTCATGTCCAGGCCTTCTACTTCCTCTGTAAGTTGGAAAAGATATATATTATTAGGGCTTTTAATAAAAAATAAACTTAATTTTTTTAGAAATTTAGATTCCTTATATATATCATTGTTCTGCTCTGGTGACAAGACTAAGCGGAGCATTGAGTTCCGCCATTTTATACACAATGTCAGTGACACGAAAGTGTAGCACTGAGTGTCTTGACACTCAGTTCAATTATATTCTATATCACTACTTAATAATATGTATTAAATTTATGTAAGAAATAAGTAAATTTAATATATTTTCCACAACTAAACAAAAATATTTTATTCATAACAAACAGACGAACGTGTTCCATTATGATTAATATTTAATTCAAAGACCTAAAATAAAAAAAAACTAAACTTAACACAGAATCTATTACCAGGAGAACACAAAGAAGAAGAAGAAGAATATCAACCACTTACTGCTAATAGAGAACGAGGAAGTTTGCAAATCTCTCTGTCCCGGCTCTCTCATCTTGCGACCAGTCGGAGTACTGCAGCCGGAGCCCGCTGCGGAACCCGATACCGACATGCCTTCTAGCTGCTTGTTCATTAGGTTCAGTTCTGGTGGGTGGCAGGTTCGATTTTAATAAGTTAATTTATGTAATAAGTAAGACTTTTACTATATAGAAAAACATTTCAGAGGACATTTTAACTTTAATAAAATAAGATATTCACACACTTGAGACGTGAATAACATTTTTAGAAAGCGTATGAAACAGAGCGCTTCGACGGTTTGGAAAGTGGCGCAGGTTTGAGTCCTTGCTACGTTCAATTAAAAATAAGAAAAAACCAAATGGAGTAATAAAAGCTCCCGTACCGTTAGGAGCCCCATTGGTGACCCTGGAGGGGGAGTCCCGCGGGTCTGCGGGGCGCGGCGACGGCAGCGGCGGCGTGGCGGGCACCTCCCCCCCGTACACGTACGGGGAGTTGGGCGGCGTCTCCAGGAACCTGCCGGAACCTGGCGGAATGTGGAACACTTGTAGTCGCCCTACATTTTAAACTTAAAAGATTGCAACTCCTAAAGGTAGGCCATCGTGGTAAAGTGGTACGTCTGATTGTAATCGCGATTGGTTGTGGGTTCGATTTCCACTCGATGGAATTACCATAATTTATTTTTTACATTTTTTTTAAGTCTTATTAACACACTTAGGAAATAGAAAAACATATTTTAGATAAACGTATAAAAATTTGATCGCAACGGGATTCGAACCCGCGCCTCTTCGACAGTTTCCAAGAGGCGCGGGTTTGAATCCCGTCATATATTTCTTTGGCCACACACTGCGATAATAGTCACATTCCCAAACGTTTAAGCTTTCTTATAATAAACACATAGCTAGTGTAATACTACTATAATATTAGTTACTAGATGAAAGCATAATAATTTTAAATTTTAAGCATAACAGGTAGCAGGTTCAAATACCTCCAGCGACCCGGAGGTCTCCGTCGTCGAGACACACGCGACCGTTCACAATCACGTACTGAGGACTTCCGATCACATGTTGACCCTGTTGATATAAATATATTTACTTTTAGTCATTTATTAATAAATATCTAGTGAATTTTTTTTTTAATATGAAGCTGTTTGATTAATAGTGCATACTATATAGGTTTAATTCACAGTTTATGTATTTCCTTTGAATTTTCCTTCTTTGGGTAGAGACAAAGAGACAAAGCAAATTTCGAAAGATAGACTTTCTGAACTAAACATACATAAAAGAATAACTATGACACCATTTATATAATAGGAAAACGTATAAAATTTTTAATGTAGCGGGCTCGAATCCACACCTCTCGAAGACCGTCTACTTTAAATGTATTCTAAAAAATATTTTCATACACGAAGTGTGTGAAAAACATTTAAAAAAAATGTTTAAATAATATATTTTGTTGTTATTGATTTATTAGATATTGATTCTTCAAGAAATAGTTTAATAATTTTAGTTATATTGAATTTAGTGTGCTGTAATTTATATTTCTTTAAACATATTTTAAAGTGTTATTCGCACACAAATTAAAAAAGACATTTTGAGAAAACGTATAAAAATTTGAACGCAGTGGGATTTGAACCTGCGCCTCTTGAAAACCGTTCAAGCGTTCTGACCGCTAAGCCATGCGTTATACATCCAGCTGCATCGAAATTCTTATACGCTTATTACAATTTATATTTGTTGTAAGCATCTCTGTAGAGATATTTTTACAAATTTCTGCTACCCAAAGATTATTTTACGAACAATGCTGCTGTAATTTGTTTTAACTTATTACACTGTGCAGTTGTAAATTTAATTTGGATCAAATAATGGGTTCTTTGCATATATATTATCTAACTAATTGAAAATAGATGAACAAATCAATTTTTGTTTATACAAATATAAAAATATAAGTACAAATCAGGTGTCTCCAGTATTTATTTTGTATATGTTCAATACGATTAGTCTCATGTATTCTATTTTCATATTACAATATGTCAGATTTGTAAATTTAGTCAAATTCGTCTTATGTGTCAGCTTAGTTTATGAAATCTATCAAGATTTTTGAAAATAACACTAAGAAAAGAAAAATATTTGAGTAGAGTATGCAGAGAATGTAGTGGGTTCGTGTCCCGCTACGTTCAGATGATTACGTTTTTGTCATGTCGTATCATCAGTTATGTACCCCAAATATATTATTTTTAATATACTTATTTTATTAGCACACAAAGGACTATGGTCCGTACCTCTTTTTACAATATGATTGATTTTTTATAATTTTTATTCTTAACAATTTTTTTCTTTTCTTTTATTTAGTCAGTATTGTGAACTTCATGTAATTTAATAATGTTAATGGTTGTTCTGTTGACGTTGCTAAATAAATAAATTTCAGTACTTATAATTGTTAAGTTTTTGTGGAGACGTGCCGGCGTTAAAAATAAATATCCAAATGTACTTCGCGGCTTCGCGTGTTGAAAGTAGTGAAGCGCACCTCGAAGATGTTGAAGTCCACGGCGTGGTGGTGCGTGGCGGCGGACACGGTGCGCTCGCGGCGCGGGTCCCACACCACCAAGTCCGCGTCCGCGCCCTCCGCCACGCGGCCCTTGCGCGGGAACAGGTGGAAGGCGCGCGCCGCGTTGCTGCTGCTCACCGCCACGAAGCGGCACGGGTCCATCGCGCCTAAACCAATTACTAGCTACACTATTCAAATCGCTCTAGCTCACCAAACTCGTAAAGAGAAAATCTTTCCCAAATTCTAACTGAACAAGTTGAATTTCAAATTTCACCTTTCTCACTCAGTCAGCGCATAAAATATCGACTTCTAAATTCTAATCTATAAAATTTCAATTTGCAGATAAGCTAAGGGGTTTAAATATAAAAACCAAACATGGTAATATTATGTTAAATTGATTTTGTGCTAAAATGGCTTCAAATAGTTCGTGTACTTTTAAAATAGGCAGACGCGGTCGCATGTCTAAATTATTTGAAAAAAATTCATATAATGTCAAAAAATTGCAAAAGAATGTATACATGAACGGGTCTGAACCAGCACTTCTTGAAAACATGATTAAGCGAAATAAACCAATAAATATATTATGAAGTATGTAAATAAAACTTTAAACAATGTAATTCGTTACCAGTATTAACCGCCTTCTGCCACAAAATGGCCATCCTATCTTCAGCTCCATTTACCCCGTTGGGTATTTTGCTGAAGTTATTCTTCCCGAGGGCCTTGTCCTTCTCGTGGAAAGTACAGTTGTCGCTGCCGATTATTTGCAGGTCGTCGCTACGAATCAATTATTATTTTTCAATATTTTCTTTTTATTATTATATAATTTTAGGTAATAAACCAGTATATTTCGGCGTTAAAAATAATATTTTAATGAAATTTAGATGATTGAAATTTATATTACAGTTTTACACTTTTTCCTGCATAGCAGGGAGAAATTAGTGTCAAGACACTCCGTTCTCCGCTTGCCGCTCAAAATGGAGACTTGGCATGTAAGTGGCGGAACTCAACAATGCGCTTTGTCTTAGGTACCAGAGCGGAGAAATATTTCAAATACTATCATTGTCTCGAGAGGTAATCGAACCCACAACCAATCAAACACTGTCCCACTGCACCGTGATGACATTATTCATGAAAAAATATATTTTTTACAATTACATTTTTATTCTATAAAATACAGTGTAAGTAATACAACACAGAAGTGTTATCACAGAAGGGCCATACAAAAGTGAAAGAAACGAGACTGACTTGGCGAGCGCGTCCACGATGGCTGCGGGCGTGGAGGCGTCGGGGCGCAGCGGCGGCGACAGCACGTGCGCGGCCGCGTGGCGGAAGCAAGCGTTTTTATAATGAGAGCCTGGACATTTGTGGGCGACCAAACGGTATTATATCATACTACATTATTATACACACAGAATCTAGTGTCAAAAGTAAAGGCGGCGTCCGCTTTCCGTACATAATTGAAATGGACGTCTAATACTAATACTTATGGCAAGGGCAACCAACCGTCCGTGCCCACCGCCGCGGCGAGCGTCTCCCCGAAGACGGCGCGCTTCTGGCGAGTGCGCGCGAGGCGCAGCGCCTGCACCGCGCCGCGCGACATCATGTGCACGATGTACAGCGGGGTGTCCATCTGCGGAGAGGCCGTCTTTGTACGTCTGTGCGTTTGTATGAAGGAGTGCTCTCCACTGCGCGCCCTCACCTGGTTGGCGATGACGCAAGCCCGGTTCACCGCCTCCGCCTCCACCTCCTCGTCGCGCGAGAGCTCGTGGCCGTCGGGCGTGGTCACTCCCGCAGCGAGTAATTTCTCCGTATTCCGCGCTATTATGTTTCCGTTCTCCGCGTGGACCTGCAAGGAATTACTGATGGTTTTTTTCCGCCTGTCATTGTGACAAGTCCTACGTAGACTGATACATACATGTGCAAGAACGCAACTTTACTGTAGAGCGATTTGGAGGTTCCTAAGGTTACATGTAATTATGTCACTATTCAAAGGAAATGATTAACATTTCTGAATCAGTATTTATATACTGAAGTTTATAATTCTTTTGCTTTTATAGCACCTACAGCTGGTATATAATACTCTTTAGTGTTAATACCGCTTAGGAAATTGAAAAAGACATATTTAGAAAACGTATAAAAATTTGAACGCAACGGGATTTGAACCCGCGCCTCTTGAAAAAGGCGCGAGTTCAAACCCGCTGCGTTCAAATTTTTATACGTTTTCTAAATATGTATTTTTCAATTTCCTAAGTATCCGATTAACACTTTAAAAACAGTAAAAAAAAAAAATAATACCGCTTTTTGTGCATATTTGCATATTAAATTGTGTGCAATAAAGAATAAAACTAACTCGATTGACGGTGACGGCAAACGTCATGACCATGCTGTGATTCCCTCTATATATATATATATTTGACAATTATTATTGTAAACAAAATAATAAGAATTTTTATAAATAATAAGAATTTATTTCACTTTATGTTTCTTTATACTTCTATATTAATATGATAAATATGCAAGAAAAAAGAATATATTTAACAAAAATAAACATTTTTAGAAAACGTATAAATTTTTAACGCAGCGGGATTCAAACCCACGCCTTCTAGAAACCGTCCGGGAGGCGGTACCCACGACGGTTTCCAAGACGACGACGTTATAATAAATATTTACCATAGGTAAAGCCTTCAACTCAGCACAAGTTTCAAAAGCCAAGCACAGATCATAGTCTCCTAGCATCCATGCATCTTTGTAGGCCATGAACATCTTAAATGAATTGACGCCATGTTCTTCCACCAACTGCTGCATTTCCTTCTTAACCGATGGAGACCACCAGGTTACGCCTACGTGGAGGGCGTAATCGCAGCAGACCTGTGAAAAGTATTGGAGTTTTTTATATAGAACTAGTTGTAGCCCACAACTTTGTTGGCGAGGTTTATAAAACGTAAAATCACATTTCGAAATCCTCTTTCAGTACGGAATGTATTGGAGAAATTGTGCATCTTAAGCTTGGAGCCATTTTTTAGCTTAAGCTTATAGTGATTGTTAATAATTGGTGTATACAGTATAGTCTGTACCATACAAATATACTGTTTCATACTGTACTGTAACGTTACAGTACAGTATTAGAATTATAGGTACTAGTATAAACAGTTGTGTAATAAAATAAGTTTCATTCACAAATCATTCACTAAAATTGGAAAGTTGTACAAAGTAACTTAACAAATATTTAGCTTAAGCCGTTATAGTTAAGGAAATGGTACTTTCACCTATTTGCATAATTAAAACTAAGCAACTCAATATAAGGAAAACGTTAAGCGGTAACGTTTTGTGCACGTGAACTGCCACATGTATAAATAATGTAAACATTGTACCAGATTGTACTGCATTAGACGTTAAGCTATAGTTAGAATCACTTGCATATAAACGAACAGTTTTATCGGTTAATGTATTTTTTATTATTTAATTTGAATATTTACATACTTAAGTACCATTGATTGTTGGAAATCCTTTTCTTTTATATATATATATATATATATATATATATATATATATACATGAAATTATTTTCGTTATTTTCTCGATCCCTCTACACTTTTTTAATTATATACAGACATTGCGTGTTTTTGATGAAACTTAACGCATTTACGCAGTGCTTTGGTTAGAATTGGACAAGTATTGGACACAAAATTTTTTAATTAAATAAGTCGTAATTAACACAATATGCCTCTAAAATATCTAGCGTAAGTAAGCGTTGGGCGCTGAAAGCTTTAGTTCGTTCCAGAATTATTAAAACATTTCAACTTGTATATTCACAAATATACATATTCTCGAAGCTTTTATTCAGCAAGAATTCAGTGGTTTATGTTTTAGAAAAATGTTAAATAATTCTTCAGGATACATATATTAAATAACCCGTTATCTAACTTTTATCTAGAACTTTTATCTTGGTATTCGCACTTTACCTGTCCATCAGCCTTTTGCCTCCAATTGTTGTACGCGTCAATCAAAGACTGTCCTTTCTCTGGTAACACGAAATCAACTAGAAAAGAAAAAATAAATACTTATAACTTTTAAGTTTGATTCTGGGTTATGGCACGCGTTTTTTTCAACTTTGTAAAATATAGAAGAAAGAATTTTGTGAAGAAGAGTTTTGCGACTTAGTATTATAATCAGAAATTAAACTTAACTGAAAATTTAATTAAAAAATTAGGAACTATTTTTTTTAATTTATAGATATCCTTTTTTCATATTTGTAACAATATTTAAAAAAAAAAAACAAAAACATAATAGGAAATTTAGAAATTCATTTGAAAACATTAGAAATTGTTCAAAGATATTCATTCTGATCTGGTACTTACTGACAGTGGTAGTACCACCAGCTACAGCCGCTCTAGTGCCCTTGTAGAAGTCGTCAGCAGTTTTGGCTCCCATCATCTCAAGTTCAAAGTGGGTGTGGGGATCGATTCCTCCTGGCATAACCAGTTTTCCGGTCGCGTCGATGGTGCGGGTACCACCGGGGATGATTAAATTACGGCCGACTTGTCTAGAAAAAAAAATGTGATATTCTATATAAAAAATGGATACTTTTCAATGAAAGAAATAAAACCGAGTCCTGCCTCGTCACAAGTTTAAATTTACCAAAATTAAATTATTAAGATGTGGAGCAAAATAAATTAAAAACTCTAGCTCTATTGTGCATTGAGACGGTATTAATGAATAAAACTACTTATCACGACGTAGTCGATGACTTTATAAAAAAAAATCACACAATTAGATAATGTAACGAACTTTTTGTAATTGAATTCTCATGCGATTTCATAAATTGGATGGTAACAATAAACTAGAAGCTGAAATTGGTAGAGGTAAGGGCGGCAAAAAGATCTATTACTTGAAAAGATGGAAATTCGCCTCTGCACATATATATATACATATATTTATATATAAAATATACCAATAAAAAAAATTAAACAAAAATAAAAAAAAATAATATAGATAAAAGTAATTAAAAAAAAGGAAAGTAATGAAGTTTTTTTATAAATATAATATAATATCTAAATTATATTTTGACACCTTATGTTAAATACGACATTAGTGTGAAAAAAACATTTTTTAAAGTGTTATTCGCACACCTGGGAAATTGAAAAAGACATTTAGAAATTGTATATATTTATTTTTTTGACGTTTCATAAATATGTCTTTTTCAATGATAATCATCGTTTAATATAATTTAAAACTAGTATTGCGACTGTCGAAAATGACTTAGGACAGGTCTAGACTCTAGACAAGACATGTGTAACTAATGCGAGTGATTTATTACACGTAATAAATCACTCGCCCGACATAACCCGACCACGTACTGTAATATCACACATTACTCGACTATATCAAACGTCACACCCGCCTAAACGGACCTTTACGGACCTAAACGGACATTACGGACCGTACGAGCCCGTGCGAGTTCGACATGTCATGCATTTCAGGTTGAGGTTGCATCTCGCTTGGCGCTTCCGGAATGGAGCAATCGCTTAAACTTTAGTTTAAATTTAGAACTGTATTGGCATGTATTATATGAGCTTTATATTTTTTTGATACCGCTCTTTTTAATTGTTTTACAATTGAAATCGTACGAGCGTCTTTCTTTTATTTTATTAGTTAATTTAGTAAATTGTGTGCGCAGTGCGCAAAGGGCGTGCGCATTGTATGTCGTCGATCAGTAATATCACGACGAAACATCACATCACTCGCTTTCATGATACAATTTTAAAAATCGAACATCAAAGTAGTGTTGTATTGCATTGTCTAAAATAAGGTCTACACTACAGTGTACACTATTCTAAGACATGGTACAAAGGACCTAAGTCGCTTTATATAATTATAGAAATTTTTGAAGGTATATACCAGAAATTGCTGGTTTATACCCTTTCACGATAAATCTTGTTTCATCGGACAAGAACGTCTACTACGATAGAGTTGAACGCAGTCTTTACGTTTCGAACAGAACGAAACGATAGCGCGATTCAGAATACACTCAACGCCATCTATTGTCAATGTGTTGTCACTAATTTTATAAAAGATTGATATAGAAGTATGACATATTTTTTAAGTAAGGCTTTTGAGCCAATTCTTTTTCTCCATTTCATCCAATATTACATTTTTTAGTTGGATATTTTTATTTCATAATTATAGCTAAATATATATTTGTATGTAATAAATATTAGAGATGCGCCGAATTTTCGTTTCACGGAATGACCGAGCACCGAATACTATTCAGTTTTCGGCAGAATTATTCGATTAGCCATTTCATTGATTAGCAGCGTATTTAAATTTCTCTCTATCTCTGTACCTTATAATTGTCAATTTGCCACTGAGTGTGTTCATTAAGAAGTTGTAAATATTGATTTCTGGTTAAAAATAAATGTTATCTCAAGAAATAAATATGTTGATTTGTGGTTTAATAATATTGTTTTAGGTCCCACAACCAATCACTACGCCACGGCGGCCTCTACTTGCATACATTTCTAATAATCTAATATTTTTATCTCTTGTATATAAGTACGTCATAAATATATTTAACTCTCCAACAACAAAAAATATGAAAAGCTATAAAAACTTTGCTGACTCAGGAGCGTGATTTACGATACAAAACAATCTAATTTGCCCAATTGTTACATCTATAGTGTTAATAGGGTTTAATCGAAATAATAAAATCTGTTTAACTGATATGGGTATGCGGGGTTCTAATTTATATGGTGACTGTTTTTTTATGAGATTGTCTGAAATTGATAAATGGTTGATAAATGGTTCAGAACTCCAATTTTTTCCTTACATCCTTCGCATTTTGCGGAATGTCTACTTCAAAAATGGACAAAGAAAAAAACTTAATGATATCAAAAAAAAAATTGTAACAAACGTATAGCTTAGACGTAGCTCAATAAGAACGCAGGCGTGTGGTTTAATTGAACAGAGCGCTTGAACGGATTCCAAAAGGCGCAGCTTCAAATCCTGCTACGTAAAAATGTTTGTACGTTCCTAAAAATATTATTTTCCTGAGTATGTGAATAACATTTAAAATAATACTAAGATACATTACTTTATTTTACCAAACCGGAAATTACGTATAATGTTAATGCTGAAGTTGACAAAAGCGTGTTAAAACAAAGCATTACTCAATTCATACTAATATAAACAGTTGACACGTTACAAACCACCGGCGCAGTGTGACAGCGTCCGACTGTATGCGCGGTGGTTGCGGATTCAGTTCTGAATCGGGGGATATAATCATTACACCGAGTGGGAATTGAACTCACAACCATTTAATTTATTTTTAATTTCGCCGCTCTGGCAATAAGACAAAGCGCGGCGTTCAGTTCCGCCATTCACACAAGCAATGTCTCAGAATCCGCGGGTGTAAAGTGGAGAACGGAATGTCTTGACATTATTTTAATATTTCAACAAAAACAGATTACACAGAAGTTGCATATGAAGATGTAGCACGTATGCATAATCTATGCTAATAACTAGCACCCAGTTATGGCAGCGACGGTTATGGTTGCGGATGTGCTTGTCGCATTAGAGCTTCCTGTGTGGCTTACGTTATAATAAGTACTCAATTTGAAAATATAACAATATGGCCAACGCTTCCTTGTTAACGCGCACGAAGCTTTTATAAAAGCTAAAAATATATGAAACTTTAAGTCGTTGTTTTATTTTGTAAGTACTAACTAAACTTATATAGTACTAGTGGCCTTAGTTAAGTTATGTTTAAATGTATATTTCATTTAATGTATTTTTAACTGTTTAAATTTCACTACAGTTTCCTTAAGTTGTTGAAGTACGAAATACAGTATAGCAAAATTGACAATAAATACAAGTAACAAACAATTTGAAAGGAGAAACATTAATAAGTATTTGAAGCAAACCTTTGTACCCTTAGTGAGATGTTTTAAGAGAGTTCAGAGTACTAATATATTTCTAAAACAATGCTTAAAATAAAAAATACATAAATTTAATAAATGTTTGACAGACACATTTATATAAAGTTACATACAAATTGCTTAATCAACGGTATATCTAGTACATATCACACACATGAAGGTAGAAAACTATGTGGAACGAGGAGTATAAAATTTGGGACAGTTGAACGTTTACATGGAATGCGGAAACCAATATTTTTTGTAATAAAAACATTACAAAAAAAAAACATTTAATACACTACCATGTGTTTGCCATACTTACACTTTTGTATAACTTGACTTAACTTTTTGACTTTATTAAGACGTAAAAAAAATAGTTTCAAATGAAATGTGAAATGCTCATTCGATTGTAAAAATCTTGATATCATTGGATTTACCGTTAACTAGTAGTACTCTGTAGTACAAAAATGAATTTTATCGTCTACCCAACTATTCGTCAGGTACAATAAAATATATAGTGTATTTAGGTAATAGATAAACGTTTTATTGGTTTTCTTATTTTTTACTAACAGTCGTTTTAACAATTTCTGTTTTATTATTTTCTTATAAAAAGCCAGACCTACCTGCAGTTTGCCTTACTAGGTAAGAATGAGTTGCAGTTTTCGTGGTATTACTTAATTTTTTATAATAAAAGAAGGATAACAATTTGGTAAAATAAGATATAATTAAAAGTGGTTTATTAATTATACCTACTTATAAAGATTGTTTACAAAGTAATCTAACAAATTTTCTACTTTAATTTATAAATTATGTATAATGACGATCAATTTAGCTTCACGATTTTCTCAAGTAGGAATCGAACCCTCAACCAACGCGTATACAGTCAGGTGCTGTCACATTGCGCTACGATAGCCGCCATATTTAAATGAATTATATATAAGTAAATTTTTCGCTCCATAAGTCTAGAAATATATAGATTACTAGCGACCCGCGTTCTCGCTTAGATCACAAACTTTTGTTTAAATTTATAATTTAAATGGTTGTAACTTTTTTGTTTTTGAACTGATTTAAACACTAAATGTTAAGGGAAGTTTACCACGATACAGTAGTCAAAGTTGAATTTAATTCGGTTAAGCCGTTTCTTATTAATAGCTTGCACAAACAAACCAACGGAAAAGAAAAAAAATCATTGTTATGGGTTCTATTATTATTACATTAATAAATGCCCCTAATATTATTTTTTTCACATATCTTCCATGTACAGGCAGCATCACATTTTATTATATGTATAGATAAGACTATAAATAGAATTAATCACCACCTATATATGTATGTATATCTCCGCTTGCTTTTTCGCCGCGTCGACTAAACGATTAGATATACTTCCAATTACAATTTACACTACTCCTTAACTTCGCCTTAAAAATATTAAAATCACACCAAGTAAAGTCAACAAACGATACTAGTATGTACAGATAGTTATTTACACCCCACAAGGTCAAATTACACTAAGTATGCTTATTTCGTACAAAGAATTTTCAAATGAATTCACGAGTAGAGTTGATAGCTATTTCATAATAGTACTAACACTTTGGAGTTGCAATTGTTTACAAACGAGGAACTTGATACTAAGGACTGGATATATTGTATATACTATCTGGGTATATTATAATCGAAATATAAACAAAACATTTCAATTAAATTGTTAATTAATATATATATTTTCTTCTCCCTTCTAAAACTTTATATAGGTATTTTATAATATATATATTTAAAAAATATGTTTCTAAAAATCATGTTGAATTGTAAATGAATAGACAAACGACGTATAGAACACAAAGGTAGGTAATGAGTATTACAGACGTGTTTAAAAAAAACAAGAAGGCCTTATATATAATACTATTGAAATATTGCTGTAATAATTATCTGTTCAAAATGAAAATCAAATAATTTTATCTACAGAAACAAATTAAATTTGAGTGGCTGTTTGTAATATTAAGTAAGCTTTCCAACACTTTTACTAAATACATATATGGATACACGGTACATATACCGAAATAGTTTATTTTTCATTTTTTTGTCTGTCTGTTCCGGCTGGACCGATTTTGACGACACTCACTTGCAAATAGATTATCTGCAGCAAGAAGCAACTTAGGCTACTTTTATTTTAGAATTCCACGTGGACGAAGTTAAAAAAACAAGTACAAAAAGCATGAAGAACTTTGCATGCTTTATTTATTGAACTTTAAATAATATTACCTTACGCTAACGTTTTTTCTAATAAGTTTCACCAATTTGCATAAACTAGAAATGGCATTTGTTTCATATTATTCACAATCAGCGTAGAACGCAGTCTGTGCCGTTCATTGTTTACTAACAAGTTGCATGGCTAACTGTACTCGTAAAATGCAGAATATGTGACTGGAATTGAATAGTAGTAAATCTAGCGGTTATTATTCAAGTTATATGCATTTTGTTATTGAAATGCATTTGCATACAAATTATTTCTTATACATATTTTTTAAGATTATTATTAAGTTATATTGTTATTCACTTTTGTTAGTAAAATATCTTGCTTGTAAAATATTATTGTCTATATTGTTCTTATTATATTTGTATCTTTATTGTTTCTAAGCCACCGAGAGATAAAATATAGACGCTCTGTTTCGTAATTTTCGCTAACTTATGGATATTGTGTTATACTATACCTAATCTGGGCCCAACGGCATGCTTTATGTAACTGAACCAAGAGAACGTTTATAGATAGATAGATATAATTCTTTATTGCACTCATACACGAAACAGTAAGGCCAGGCGCAGTATTACAGCGTCTGACTGTCAAGACGGTTGATTGTGGGTTCGATCCCCACTCGGAGAAATGATTATATTTGAATTATTTTCATTCGCTGTGGTACGAGACAAAGCGCAGCGTTGAGTTCCGCCACTCAACGTAGAATAAACAAAGAATAAAAAGAACATAAACCTAATTAACTGTAATATGCAAAGGCGACCTTATTAGTGATAGTGACAGGTAACCTAGAGGTTTATATTAATATGTAATGGAACACCGTAAGACTCCTTGTTTCAAAAATATGCGAACGGAGATGTCTGAAATTTAACATTTATATGGAAAAGAAAGGAAAAAAGATAAAAATGTAATTTTTTTAATAATAATTCATTACAGTAATGTAATTACATTAAAATTAATAAAAAAACGTTTAACATATACACTTTCTTATAATTATATTCTCACTGCTAAGGCAACTAAATAAAAAATGAGATTCGAAGCCATCGAAGTTGCTCAGTTTTTTAAATTACTATATCTTGAAAACCTTGCAGGCTGTTGCAGACTAACAATATGCCATAATATAATTCCTCTAGTAACAAGTGCCTATATGAACTCTTTTTATACGATACACGATGAAACCACACAAGTGTAGTACATTAATAGGATTTACTATAGGACCTATTATAGGACCTACAATAACCTAGATTTACCTACCACTTGTCACGACCATAAATAAATACTTTGTGAAAAATGCATTCGATGATTAAATGATGAGTACATCTAAATTTTTAGTAGAAATTCCAATATTTTACTTGTACAAGAAAGGGAGAAATAAAAATAATTTACATATATCCATTCCTCGAATGGAAATAATCAATCCTCACAGCCATTGCGTATTAAGTAAAGTATGGCAAACGTGTAAAGAGATTTTACACATCTACGAGTGAAGCTAGGACTTTAATTACACATATTGCTTACGAAAATAGTAATTTCATAGCAAGTGAATAGCTCTAACGAGGGAATTATGTCCCAGTAGGACAACACCTGACTGTAAACACGATAGTTGTGGGTTCTATTCCCACTCGGGAGAGTGAATTATATTGAATTATTCTTATTCCCCCGCTCTGGCAGTACCTTGAGCTCCGGCACTCGCACGCACGTATGCGAGCAAACAAACACACGCACACGCACGCAAATACACACACACTCACTCACACGCACATATATACACACACACACAAGGGAGCATATTAATATCTTATTTCTTAAATTTACTTATTACCTTATTTTTTTCCATCATTGCTATACAATTGCTATACTAATATAAAACTGTAATTGGCTTTGTTTTCGTAAATATTTTTTAAGTATTTTAATTATGTAAAGCTGTTGTTTTCCGTAATAAATAAATAAATAAAAAAATATTTCAACCACAAAATCTCGTAACCTTGTTGCCTTGTATAACCAATATTTTAAGTTGACGTAAGAGTTCATCACGCAACGCTGTCACGGCGACTTGCTATACGAATACCTTATGGGGCATTATATAAAACGTACTTGAACATGAACAACTAATTGTTACACGAATGGTCACGCATTGTTATGATTTAAGCTAGTTTCTACTGCCGAGAATAATTTTAATTTTAAGTATTGTTCTATATTAAACTAGTGACTAGCTGGCGGCTTCGCCCGCGTGAACTATAGTTGTTTTCGGCGGCCTTTTCTTGAAATCCCCGGAGAAACTGAAAAAACTGTGACAAAAAGACCTATGTTCATCCCAAAACCCTCAAGTATCTCTATATAAAATTTCATGATTATCAGATCAGGGGTTTGGCCGTGATGACGTCACAGACAGACAGTCAAAATTATTTTTGCATTTATAATATATATTTCGCATTTATATTAGGGAAACGACATAGTTAATATTTTTTATTTCAGGGACACGCTTTATCCCGCGTAACAGAGTAGTCAGAGATATCCTAGTATCCAGACACTCCGTTCTTAACTTTCCGCCGTTCATCGAGACATTGCGTGTTGAGTCGGAACTCAACGCAATATTTTGTTTTTCCATAGCGGAGAAATTAAATCGAACCTACAATGAATCGCGTTTGCAGTCAGACGCCACTACTGATAACTAAAGTAATAACTATACAGCGGATTTAATTTACAAACTAAAAAGGATGCCGTCGCAGAGGAGTTGGTAACGGTAGTTTTGCAAAAATATAATTTAGATTTTAGAGGTATATTGGCGTTTTTTCAAGCAAGAAGTTCTTTTAATTAATCAGGTATAAAATAGTGACACTTTCATATACTAATTTATTTCCTACACTTAAAATGCTGTAACACTATTAAAGATAATTACTGTACTGTCCAAATTATTTCACATACGGTACTGTTAACAATTTAGATTTGAACGCGAAGAAAACTAAATGTATTGAATTTAATATCCCTAATTTGCCAATGTGAAGAAGGGAGAAAAGGCTTAACTCATTACTCCTAGTTTTTGCCTTTAAAAGGTGAATATATCATTTATGTCTTAAGGTATGTGTGTATAATAAAATTCCACAAATAATTTCAGACTTGCCACTTAAACAATTTGAAATCAAGATAAAAAATTTACTATAGATTATTGAGGAAAGTATATAGTATATATTATTCTGTCCAAGAATACTTTGACGTTAAATGCTCATGAAGATGGAAAATATAAAAAATACAAATATTTTATTATAATTAACCCAAGCTAATGTACGAACGGTTGTTACCTACAAAAATATTGACGCAAGTATTTTTTTTTGCCGAACAAATATGTTAAATGGCCAATATGTCGTATTTGATCAATTACCGTCCCTAATTTGCATACCGTATGCAAAGCATGTAATCAGTAAACGAATGAGCAGCAGAAGGCATTGAAAAAAATACAATCACACATAATATACTGTACTACAATTAGTATATAAGTTTCAAGTAAACAAGCAATTTTGTTAAAAGAAATTATTATCTATACAATTAACTATCTTACTGGAGATAAGGTGGCGCTAAAAAATATTTTTGTACTAAGGACAAAATATGCAAGGACAATTATTTTATATTTATTTTCTTTATTTATAACAAATTAATAGTAATAGTTATATACATACTATTACATAATTCTCTAGACCTTCTAGATCAAATTTGTGACGTTTAGCTTCTTAATATTAATTTGTATGCTGAAAATGACTACTCAACATCCAGTGTCAATCACACACTTAGGAAATTGTATCCATATTTTATAATAACGTATAAAAAATTGAACGCAGCGGGATTCGAACCCGCGCCTCATGGAAACCGTCCTAGCACTCTGACTGCTAAGCTTTTTCTACAGAGATATGCTGACAACAAAAATAAGTTGTAATAAAGCGTATAAGAATTTAAACGCAGTTGGACGTAGAAAGTAATTTTTTTTTTTAATTAATTAAATTTTAAACATTATATTATATTCATAAATATATACAGTTTATATGACATACAAATTTACATGGCATTTCACACACCTCAGTGTATTGTTAGCAAAATTACAATTTGTACGCTAGCCTAAAGGTGAGATTAATTAACTTTTCTAGTGTATAAAAGAGGGTCAGGTCGAAACGACTGAGTCATCCTAGGGCTGTTTCTGTGTGAATTGTACACTGAAATGTAACAATTAGCGACTCGCTCGTATTCGTAAACTACAGGAGTAAACTATTTCGGTTTTTTCGGTTCGACTTAAATCTCAAACTGCTAAATTTATAATTTAAATGATTGTAACTTTTTTATTTATGAACCGATTGAAATGAAATAAACACTAAACGTTAGGAGAAATTTGGCAAAATACAATAGTCAAATCTGCATTCAAGTCGGTTAAGCTGTTTCTGAGATTAGCCTCCAATCACGCACAGACAAAACGAAAAACAATCATTTTTTGTTTTCATTTTTACAAAAATTGATTTTTAAAAATATACAATGCACACTTTTTAAAAACAGTCTCTAAAACAAACTCTGAACAAAAAATCTTTAAAGCTTAAAATAAGTTTGCTTTAGGTTAGTATTAAAGAAATAGTATTTTTTCTTACTATAATACCTGGGAAACTCTAAAATTAGTTATACATCAAGTATAAGAATTTTCATCCCCTTCTCACAGCCCTATAATACACAAAATGGCCGAATTGCGAGATGACGTCATTTTATATATAATTCATATAGTCATAGGAAAGTTAGAATAGAGGAAAATTTTATATGAAATTATTTTATAATATTCTGTAAGTAAATATTTTGTCTGTTTTGAGATGAATTTTGTGTGAAAATTGTGAATTATGTTTTGGCGCTAAGAAAACTAGACGAAATGATCGTTGGTTAGACATCGAATTGTTCAATATAATACAATAAATCGCATTTTAATACAAACTCGTGAAGCCACATATAAGAACCTAATTAAATAATGTATAAATTAATTAGTAAAACGGCTAAAGAAACAAAACAAATGTTTACTGACATAATAAAACCTTTTAAGATTTGTACCTTATTTCTGGAGAGAAATAAGCTTTTTGTATTTACATGTACAAACTGTACAAACGCGTTTTCAAAATTTTTAAAGGCGTATTTGTATTTGTATAAAAATGATTTTACCTTTAGATTTTAACTGTGTGGGATATATAAAAGATGTTGCGAAGAGGTTATATTAGTTTGCCACAGCCGGCGGCTCGTTTACGACTGACGAAACTATAATTTTTCTGACGCTTTGTAATTTGATATCCTCGTTGTTTTACAGATACACAATCTATGTAGAATGTAAAAAGAAGTTGACCATCTGATGATATGTGATAGGATTGCCCATAAATAAGGCATATTTATGTAATACAAAAAAAAATTAGCTGGTTTAAATGAAAAAAACCTTTCACACCATGTCCACTTTAAACTGGTAATTTGCTTATTTAGAAAACGTATAAAAATTTGAACGCAGCGGGGTTTGAACCCGCGCCTCTTGAAAACCGTTCAAGCGCTCTGACCGCTAAGCCATGCGTTCTACATGCAGCTAGGTTGAAATTCTTATACGCTAATTACAACTTATATTTGTTGTTAGCATCTCTGTAGAGAGATTTTTACAAATTTCTGCTACCCAAAGATTATTCTACGAACAATCGTCTGGCAAGAGATAATGCTATTTATTAAATATTTATTTTGTTAACATTTTTTAAAGTTATGTTATTCACTATATATTTTTATACGTTTTTTAAATATGTATTTTTCAATTTCCTTAGTGTGGGAATAACACTTTAAAAAATGTTAACAAAATGGTAATTTGCTGCCTAGTTCTGATTGGCTAAAATATGTTGGACGTAACCCAACTACTACAGCTACAGAAAATATTGATACATCACTACAGCTTCACACTTCTCCTCTTTTAGTAGGATAGGCAGAGATAATCTATTGATAACACACTCCGCTATACACTTTCTTTCATCTAAATTGGCACCATTGGGTGTTAAATGGTGAAATTGAACGCCGCACTTTCTATTATCAGATGGAGTAAATGAAATTTATATAAACTTAATCGTTCCATCGAAATCACAACTATTGCGTTTAAAGTCACATGTTGCCACTGCGCCACAGTGGCCTTATAATATTAGAATATTAAAAATCTCCTCGTAGTATACTAAACACTTCCATGCAACTAAAATACAAGTTGTTACATAATGAACTGCCATTTAGAATACAACAGTTGTATCGCGTGTGAAGATAATATAAAGAGTTAATAGTGAAAAACAATGAAAGTGCTCTGAGGAAACGTCTGCGGTTACTTTTACCGGGCGCATTGTCTTTACAAGGGTGAATGTATTTAAGAGTGTTTTTTTTTACATATTTATAAGGAACTGTTGTTGTATGTGATGTGGTATTTTCAAAAGTCATGGCGATTGTGTTCAACACCTAAGAACCTAGTGTCAAGACACTATTTTCTACTTTCTGACTGAAAACCCTTAATACTTGATTAATTATAGTAAGAGACTAGTTTTATTATAAACAGTGATAAATTGTTTTTTTTTTAATTCTTAACTTGTAGTCGCCAGCAACGTGGTTTGCGTTGACTTTTTTTTACCCTTGCCATATACTATTTGTAATATCTCATTTCATGTGAATTTTCTCGATTCTATATTAGTGTTCCTCTATAGTTGACGTTTGTATTTTTGACATTTACGTCTTGTTTGATAAATGCCAAATTTCAGGTTTCTACGGCCGATAGTTTTCACTGTGCGTTGTCTGTCAGTCACTCAAAGGGTAAAAGTAAGTATCTCATTCATTACTGTGGTGGATTTTAAAAATTTCCAATATTGTCAACATCTCAATAATTAGAGTAGATTAGTACTACTAATTCAATTATTACGGTAATTAAAAAAAATATATTGTATACGTATCAAA
This sequence comes from Podotricha telesiphe, assembly GCA_038994665.1. Taxonomy (NCBI): domain Eukaryota; kingdom Metazoa; phylum Arthropoda; class Insecta; order Lepidoptera; family Nymphalidae; genus Podotricha; species Podotricha telesiphe. The sequence goes on from JAOYRR010000390.1 coordinate 1,203,751, forward strand.
TAAATAAGCAAATAAACTTTCATTATATTTAAAAAATATATTGAATTTCTATTGCAAGCCGTCGTAGCGTCATCGTGGTGCAGAAAGACAGCGTTTGTAAACGCGATTGGTTGTAGGTTCGATTTCTTGGGGGAATTATTATATTTAATTTATTTTTATTTCTCCGCTCTGATACCTAAGAGAAAGCGCGGTGCCGCTCAACATGATGTCTCGACGGGCCAAAAGTGGAGAATGGAGTGTCTTGACACTAGACCATGGCTCTGTATGCCATGCTATGAAGGAAAAAACGTGAAGCTGAAGCTGCTTTGCAAGCACTTTTGCATCGTCGAATGAACATAAAGCTACCACTGGCTTTATATTAATTATATTGAAAAAAACATATTTAGAAAACGTATAATTTTTTTTGAACGCAGCAGGATTTGAACACGCGCCTGTTGAAAAGCGTTTCTAAATATGTCTTTTTCAATTTCTTAAGTGTGCGACTAACACATTAAAAAATAATGTTAAAAATATTAATTATATGCTATAATGAAAATTTTAAACTAAAAAGTCCTTTTATTTACTTTTTTTTTTTAAATTGATTTGTAATTTAATTTATAACTCAACGGAAACATTACAGATCGTTTATAAGCGGTCATCTCTAAATATTTACGACGGCCGCTGATTGACGGACTCGTGAAGCGCTAACAAAAATAAATTTCTGTATTTGTATTTATAAAACTCATATAAGAATTAAGTAATGAAGCTCCAAGTTTTTGGTATTTAGTATTTTTTCCTTTATTCTACTACATCAATATTTTTTTACGATAAAGAAGCATCAAGCTTTTTTCGCATAGCATGGTTAGTTAAAATGAACCTAGTGTCAAGACACTTTCCGTACGAAATCCAGAAATTGTGGATATCAGACCGGAAATGAAAATATAATCATTGCCACGAGTGAGCATCGGACCCACAACCAATCGCGTTTACAGTCAGACACTGTCCCTATGCGCCAATGGCCTGTCCTCTTTAATAATGTAAGTTATAATAAACCACTTAGCTCAGGTAATAAATTCAAATTAGTAAATGTTCACCATTAGTTTCAAGCAAGCAATTTCACAGATAATACTAACTCATATTTCATTAGATTCTATGCCATTTTCTCTTTAAATACATATTGTATTTATGAAAGTGGATTTAATAATAAGTTATACTATTTTATCAAATGTTATAACTTAATATTATTGGCTGTACACAATGCTATCTGCTGGTACCGCCGCTGTTATACGATTGCGAAACGAGGGTATGTAAGAAGAAGAATGAAAGAAAGATGCTGTAGAGATGTTATTTGTTCGTAGGATGTGCGAGGTCCGCTTAGCCGCTTATCGCCGAAAGTGGGTCTCCCTCGTGTCATCGAGGGTCTCTACTTGACTGAGCTGATCGTTCAAGCAGACCTCCCTCCGTATTTTCCACCGCTACCGGGGAGATAACTGTAGAAAGGCCACGTGACCCACCCATAGTCGTGGGTGGAGCCGATCGTAACGGTCAGAGGTCAAGGCCCTGACACCGTTTCCTCTCTCCCCTAGGGTTAAGAGAGAAGACCAGAGATATCATAGTAACAATAAATTACCTTAATACCTTATATAAGTTAGTACAACTTATTGTTTTTTTTTCTATAACGTATATATGTAAAGATAGATATCCATTGTTCCTAACAACAGGTTGCCTTAACTAACTTGCAAAAGGTTGCTTTAAATGGTGCTGACCAAATAAGAAGTAACTTCTAATAGACTATCATTCATTTCGTTTGTATAAAAATTATCTACTCGTATATACAGTTCAATGACGCAAATGAACTGACTGTTTATTTGTATAATTAAAGTTATATTAGTAATTGTGATGTTCGAAAGCAGTTTCCCGCATAGATCCTAACCACTCATGTGGTATCACTCTACAGGAGATATTGATATATCAAGCTGTATAAGCAGTGTAGTGACTTATATCATAGTAGCCAGAGAAAACTTTGTGTCGAGTCACTCCGCCTCCTCTTTTGAATTATATAAATACATTTACCATGAAAAAAACATCAACGTATTGTTACTTAACAGCTAAGCAGCCTCAAGCTTTTTTCTACTCAGTGAAAATAATCGGAGAGAACCTAGTGTAGACACTCCGTTCTGGCTGGCTGGTTTCTCTGGCTGATTTCGAAACTGTTGCTTTCTAAAAACTTTTAACTTCTGAAATATTTCAAAGATAATACACTATTTGTTTAAACTAATGTTGTCATCTTACAGTGAGGCGGTACCTTTTAAAACAAAGTAACTGAGTTTTTTTTTACATTAAAAAAGTAATCACGTTTTACTTAATCCGATAATCAATCAATCAATCAATTAATATAGGAAAACCTTCGAAAACGCTTCTTATAGTCTAAATTGTCTTGAAAAATTGCAAATACAACACTAAGCAATATTGCCATTAATGTCCATGCCAGGATATTGAGAATAACGAGAAAATAATTTTGACTTCAATAACATACAAATTTGAGTAATTTGTTGACTAAATTTTAAGTAAAAAATATTTACCTAATATAATTACTTATATAGACAAGTTTTGTGGTTTCCATTAGGTTATTTAGTACAACCTGTATTAAGTTACGTATTAATTACGCGTTAATGCTCACAAGGTCATAAGGTACATAGATACAAATATAGCAGATGTTAAAAATATAAAGGTCCCATTTATTTATTTTTATTATATCAATATTGTCAATAGTAAGTTTACAGCTTCAAGCTTTTTTAATATAATTTAATAAATTAAAATAATTTAAATATAATCATTCCCCTAAATGGAAACCGAACCCACACCGACACCGTCGCGTATACAATCAGACGCTGCCAGGCTGCCCCACGATGGCTATTAAGTTATATAATATAGATTTGAAAATATATATACACTTTGTTTTCCTAAATGAATCAAACCCTCAACTTAAGGAGCATCCAAGGTAAAATACCTTGTAAATAGTAAGTACTTTTTATAATTGAAGCATTTCAATCTTTTAACGATTGGAGTAAAAAAAATGTGTGATATGCCAATCTATTCTATAGTTAATATCAATCTCGTACTATTTTCACAGGAAAATATCTATATTACATATACCTAAGTAATATATTTTTTTACTTCTAGCGGCATTAGAACCCACAACCCATTGCTTCTTTCGGAACGCATTCGTTTAACGTTTTGTTTAACGCATTCACCAAACATCCTATTTACACTGTAAAGGCTAGATAGTTTTTATCATACTCTTATAACAATATTTTTAAGTGTTGCTATAAAAGGCGATAACGTAAACAAATATTAAGTCATAAGTAAATTGAAATATGTATATCAACACTCACTTGATAACGCCATCTTCGATGTAAACATCAGCGTCCTCCATGCCGTCATCGTTAACCACTCGCCCATTCTTGATGAGGAGGCGATTCTGGGAGCTCTGAGAAGGAAAATATGATTTATCATAATAAACATATGAATTGTACTGTACTGATATTATATACGATTTTGATATTTTTATTTCGTATTTAAAAAAACATAAGAAAAAGGTGGACTTGTCTCTTAAAGAGATCGCTTCCGGTCAATCTGTAGAGGTAGATGAGTAACAGTTTTTGTGTATATCCAATTTCAAGTATTCTAAAAGTATAACGATTTCAATGAATTGAAAAAAAAATATGATTATGATTGTTAGTATGAAATTGTGATATTATGGACTAAAGTACTTATGGGTACTTCAATATTAAAATGAATAATAATAAGTTTTTATAACTTTAAGTAAATTTATATATATATTTTAAGTAAGCTATAAACGACTAGCTAATTGAACACAAGCAAATTATTCTAAACAAAATTCACGATACTATAATTATAAAGTTAATGTTTCAACGTTTGGGTTTAATTTACATGCATTTTAAAAATAAAAAAACGATTTTATTGTGGTAATCCAATTAATACACAAAGGAGCAGTGTCTTTTGAATTTCTTCAAAAGTATTACCTACCACATGAAAATGACGATTTGTATGTAACATGGATATTTAAAAATGTTAGTATACCTACTTTAACATAATGAAAAGGTCTTAATAATTCGGCCAAGTCACGAAAGAATCAAATGTTACGTATAAAAATCCAAGGTGAATTTTCCGAATACTTTAATATATATTAAAAAACGGCATATTATTAATAGTTTTCTGTAAAGTTCTATAGAAGACGTATAAACTAAAATAACAATAAGCAAAATATTTGCATGAATCACATGTCGATCTCGAAACATTCCAAATATGGTACTCTGAATTTAGCCACTAATAGCTTCAATGACACTTTCTTTCATACTAAAATAACAAACAAACTTATTTATAATATAGAAAAGTATATATATATATATTCTTACTTGAATATTAATTCCGGAAAAATTGGTAACGCCCACCATAGTAATATATAGTAGAAAATCGTGAAATAAGTAAAATTCAGCGTGTAAAGACGCGTCGTGCGCGGTGCGTCTGCTGAACTGAAAATGTGAGGCCGAAAATAGAAGGTGCAGTCCCTCGGACACACTAACTTAGTAGAAAGTCGATGCGGTGCTAACGACAATGTTTAATATTTCCTTAATTAATATGTGTTTTATGTAAACATTTTATGAATACGATTGTATGCCATATGTTTAAGTTTTGATTTTAATAATATATTGTAAAATGAATTAATTGTATTTAAACTATTTTCGCCCGCCCGCGTTTGCACTTAAATCACAAACCTTGCTTTAAATGTATAATTTAAATGGTGGTAAGTTTTTTATTTATATGATTAATATAAAAAAACACACCAATTGTTAAGGGAAATTTACCATAATAAATATTTGAACATGCATGTAATAACCGATTTAAAGCCGTTTCTGTTGTTAGTGTGTTTGTGCACAAACAAAAAAGAAAATTAAAATTATAATATTTTTTTCTTATATATTCCATGACACACTATTTTTCACAATATTACTTTTTTATATCTTCCATCAATACAGACAGTAAATTTTTTATTATATGTATAGATGATAAATAGCTTATACAATAACTTGGCTAGCTCTTGCTAGAAAATTGGCTAAAGTAGGTAGAATTCGATAACACCATCGGATGTTCCACCTCAATGAGCTGTGATAAACAATAAAAGATAACAAAGTGTCAAATTTACTGCATGTCTGACTGAGCGTCTGTAAGTTGAAATTCCACTAGAGAGAATAATTATTATACATATTTTTCTGTAAAAACCTACGATTTTCCAGTCAAAGTTAAAATTTATTACAGTAATGGACTATACAGTAACAGATTTTCACTTTTTATTCAGATGAATCCGAATTGTTCTTTGAACATTAGCCATTTAAAACTTGTATCTCGGTAAACTTTAGTTTTACTTCTAAGATAAGAAATGTTAACTAGGTTAGAATAGAAGAACAGCTCAGACTTTTTCTATAAAAGTTGCTATCTTATATTTTACTTGATTTTTTTATAGATTTACCGAAGTATGGGTTTTTATAGTAACATATATAAAAACTAGCGTTAGCATCAGAAAATTGAATGTGTAACAGGCTTTATACACTTGAGACTATCTCTTTCATACTTCAGCAAAGTCACTTATCCTTGTCAGTACTTTGTTTTCTCCAGATCAAGTACAATAAACACTTTATAAGCGGGCACGATATGAAGTACTGCGATACGATTATAATAAGTAGATGTAAAATATTAATTTATTATTTATCAAGTAGCCATGGTCGAGTAGTTGAGAAGGTTTTGGGTAGATACTGTTGTGGGTTCGATTCCCACTTGGGAAGATACTTATTTTGAAAATAAAAACCAGTCGTGTTAGACACAGTGCGACGTTTTGATTTAAATATAGAACTCGTATGGAGACTGTAACAGTGGAGTGGAACTCAAGAAAAATAAAAACAGAAATGAAAACGCGTGAGGCTAATATAAAGTATATTTTAATCTTTTTTCTTAAATACAAAATATAGTCTTTGAAATATTAAATAGCATAGATGATTAGTCGGTATATTACTTTACTCCTTAGGAAGCATATCGAACTTTGGTTTGCATTAGTTACATAATTTTTTTTAACTACTTGAGTTGACTTATTTTTTTTTAGATTTAAACTACCTTCAGGCATCTAGTACACTTTGTTTCACAATTACACTCTACATTACATTACACTTTTCAGCCACTCCCCTCTTACGGACAAGACAATGCGCAGCGTTGAGGTTCGCCACAAAACGCGTATATCTCAAATTCCGGCCGAAAGTGGAGAACGGAGTCTCCTGACACTATGTTCTCTCTGACTAAAAATGTTATTTTTTATATAAATCGCTCATCGCTACCACAATTATCGCGCGTATTCAGTAAGACATAGATGTCTAAATTATAATAGATGGCTAAAGGGGCGCAGTGGTAGACCACTGCGCCACTTTAGCCTCTTTCCTATACTCGTAAGTATTATAAGGTGTGAATCGTTTAATTCATACTAATATACTAATATTATAAACGCGAATCATGCTGTATGTATGTTTGTGATATCATTATGGCCAAACCGCTGAACCGATTGTGATAAAATTTGATGTAGGTACACTGCGTGACTATGTAGATACTTGAGGGTCTTGGGATGTACAAGGGTTACCTTTTTTCTGCACTTTTTTTAGTTTTTTCAGGAACATCATTGTTTTACGACAAGCGGTGCGCTAGTATAATAAATTTTAAATAAAACATAAGCAAACTTATCTATGGAAAGTGAAATATCATGAATAGCAAAAGTGCTAATTAAGCCCGTATGTTTGTATACTCGTTAGAAAGCATATCTAACTTTGGTTTGCATTAGTTCATTGAATCCGAAATAGCACAAAAACATGGCCAGCCAGTCTTGAACTGGAAAGAAATGAAAACTACTTTCCCCCTCGATACGGTTTCCATTTGATTGGATTGTTTTAACCTTTCGGGAATCATATTTAGAAAACAACTTTGTTTCACAATTATTTTTTTCGTTTTCAAATATTATAATATATGCAACATACAACATAATTTGAAATTCCATGAAATATTTTTTTTGTGAATTTCATATATAATAACAGATAGCGGCCATTGTAGTCACGATTGATTGTGAGTTCTGTTACCGAACGGGGAATTATCATAATTTAATTATTTTCATTTCTTCGCTCTGGTAAACAAGAGTCTGCCAACGCAACACGCAATGTCTCAAATCCAGGGAAAATCTAAACACTAATATAAAATCTTGACGCTAAGTTCTCTCTGAATACCCTGCGATGCGAATAAAGGCTAAAATGAAACCGTTAAAATTAAAATATAAGTTTCTAATCGTTTTTATAATGGCAAATATAATTAAAATGATATCATATTAATGATACTTAATTCGATCAATGATTCATAATAATTACCAAAATATATATACATACATATAAAATACTAATTGTATGTTTAAGTTATTTATTAGAAAAATGCATATAAACTTAATTAAACGTAGCAACGAACACAGGATTCTACATCGCTCGTGAAACCCGTTCAGGCACATAAGGATTTAGACTAACTATAAGAAAGTTGGAATATAGCTTTCTTGGCCAAAGGGCTTACAATATTTTTCTTATCGAAAATTGCTTAACAAACGAAAATGTTTAACTTTTTTGTACTTATGGGAAAGGAACCCATATCACAATTAGCAATTACATCAATTGTAAGCTGTACTACAATGGCGCTAACATGAATTCTTGTACTTATGGGAAAGGAACCCATACCCCAATTACATCAATTGTAAGCTGTACTACAATGGCGCTAACATATAATTCAAACATCAATATTATGTTAACTATGACAGCAAAGAAGCACATAATTGTCAGCTTTCTAGATCGGAAAAAGAAAATAAAAACATTAATCATTACACGTCAAAAACATTAGACACGTAAGAATGAAATTGTGACAATGGCAGAGAAACCAAGCAATTACGGCATAATTGTAATTGCGTATTACGCTGTTTGTAGTTGTTCTTGCAGTTGATACCGTCGTGAGTTAGCCATTTAGAATGTATCCCGTGCGGCGTAGAGTTCCGCTACCAATTATTATGTGAGTCTAAATGAGTGGAAAGTAGAAAACTAGAACTAGTGGCTTTTCATTTCCATTCTCTTTGCTATAATTTAAAACTACAACATATCAATTTTCATTTAAGCACTTAAATATATGAAAACAACAAACAAAACATTAACTATACGGAAATTGTAAGAAATTTAGCACAGTTTGTAATCGTATGGAAAAGAATTTTAAATAAAAAAATACATATTTAGAGAACGTATAAAAATTTAAAATTCTTAAATTCAAACTTTTAAATTCAATTTTTTATTATTTTTATAAATATGTATTTTTCAATTTCCTTAGTGTGCGAATAACACTTTAAAAAAATGTTAAAAAATATAGAATTTTAAATAGTCAGATACACAAACACGTGATTGACTTACAAATCTGTACATATAAAGCGATATACACGTTGCCAATGCAACGCTTATTTTACGCGTCAATGGGTTTTATTAGTTCAATATATAGTGGATTAATTGAAAGGCAAATATTCACACATTAGCAATACAATTGGCGTGTCTAGAAAGGAAACGTTAACTCCACATTACTATGAAACCATTTCACTGACGCCATTTTGAGGTCTTTGATCTACGGCGTATACAATGATCTAAAGAAAAACGTTGCTGTATAATAATTAGGTATAATGTAAATCTTTTTGTTAGAATAGTTTCTGAACTAAGAACGTGGGGAACTTTAAATTGTTTTGATGGTAACAGACATCTGCATTGTATAAAGACCACATGTAAGTAAGATGTTTAGACAAAAATACCAAAAATAAAAAAAAGTATGTAGTATACGCGAGTATTGTTATTTTATTAAAACTTATAACAGTATGAGTAAAAGTGATACTTCCCGTATTCCAAAATTCGCCCATTAGCAAGTACGAGATTCCATTTATAAATAATTCAGTGTAATAACATTATTTGGTAAATATAAGGTATTATATATTTTATAAATTAAACAGGTATATTTTTAGAGTTAAAAAATTATCTCATGTGTATACATACATAAAACGATTTATATCAATTATTATAATTTGCAACTCCTTTTCAGTTTATTTTAACATTTAAAAAAAAAACGTATATAATTTTAAGCGCAGCGGGATTTGAACCCGCACCTCTTAGAGACCGTCTAAGTACTCAGACCGCCAATCCATACGTCATCAAATCCAAATCTGATACGCTTATAGCAATATAAGAAATTGGAATCATGTATAACCAAAATAAGTTTATTTTGTTTATTCTAAATATGTCCTTTTCAGTGTTTTTTTTGTACAATAAATAAAGTTATAGGGTTTTCAAAAGGAAAATGTAGTGCAAAAACACTCTTGAATTGTACTCAAATTGATAAAGCTATAATAATATTTACTCATAAAATTTTATTTAGTTACTTCCTAATAATAACTTGAAATGTCAAATACATCTGTAAAATTTTGCTTCATGTGGTATATACATACAAGATTACGTCACCATTTACGACCATACTTGTGACACGATATCTAAATTATGGGCGATTCCCACGCAACACTAAATTAGTTTTGGCATTAATATTTACATGCGAACTGAAGCTTATTAGCAATAGATTGCAAATTTTGCTTTTTATTTCATATAGGTACTTCCTTAATACAGCTTTACGCTACAATAGGATTCATCTGTCGTTCTTTGACCTGTAAGAACTGTGGAACTTTATTTAAATTTATCAGAATATATTAAACCTCTTTCGTGCTGCGTTTTTTTTTAATTGTAACTTTAAATAGTGTATATATAAGACGGGTTCGTTATTTATTGAATGATTGGCAGACAACGCACAATGCTGGTCACAATGTAAATGGGATTTTGCGTTTTATTGTGGGAAAAATATTTTATGTCCTTATTTTTGTCAATACAATATAGTGTACAAACAAGATAATAATGATAATAATAAAAATAGTATGCCGGAAAGTCTACATAAACAAAGTTGTGGGCAATAACTCTTTCGATATAAACTACAGTAACCTAAATTTACTGTAAAAGTTGATTGATTAAATTGTCTATCCTTATACTATTCACGCTGCACATGGGCACGCCTTAATTATTTAGGAAAATATGATTAAATATTTAAATTTTAGTAAAGGTAAATTGTATGTATAGGACACCATCTCGGCGCTGTGGGACAGTGTCAGACTGCACACGAAATTGATGAGGGAAATTCAAATCCTTTTCATTTGAGTACCTCTTAAAAAAATTTAGATAAAATTATATTTAACCAAATAAAACTAAAAAAATATATAAAACTACTAAGGCAAACTTCTTGATTGTTAAAATATTATTTTCAGGTTAAATAAATAACTATGAAATAAAACAATGAAACGCTTATTAGCAACACAATAAAGTATATTTCTTTATAAAATTAATGGTATTCGCAGCGAGCTTTCTAATTAAAATGAAGCTTTTTCATTTCAGTGACACTCGACCGGGCGAGCTTTCCGAGTTTTGCTGTTTATATTGCTAAAAGCTGCGGTAGAGTTACGTTTCGATAAGGGCGAGTCTGTATAAGTTAGTGGAAATTTTCTTTTGCTAGCCTAACTAGATGGTGTATTTTGAAGATATAAAAGGTAAAATAATCACTGGTTCTTAAGTTTCACGTGTTTTCCCGCATAGCAGGGTGCCAGAGAGAACCAAAAATGGAAAAGAGTCGAGACACTCCGTTGTCCACTTTCCGGTTGAATCCGAGACATTGCGGCGTATCAATGCCGCGCTTTGTCTTGTTACACGAGCGGGGGAATTAAAATAATTTAAATATAATTATTCCCTTACACAATACAGTCAGACTGTCACACTGCGCTGCGATGGTCTGAGCATCAATCTAATGAGAAAAATTACTAAGCATAGTTTGATTATATTTGAAGTATATAGGTTTATTATACAGGAAAGTTTAGAAAATTTGTTCATACAAACGTTTTTTCTTCTTCTTTCGCTATATATCGGTGTGTATTCAAAGAAATACTAGGTATTAATAAAACATGCTGGAAAAATTAAAACAATTATAAAATATTAAAACACAAAAAAAAGTCAGATATGTGAATATCCCCTTATGTTTGTTATTTATTTTACGTATAGCTTTCTCATTTCATAATTGGAACGTACAGTTATGGATGAACTAATTAATGGAATAGAGTACTTGTCAGAAATATTATATTTAGGTTTTTATTATTTTTATCTTGACAGTAGGGAGACTTTAGGGAGACTTTTGTGAGATATAGTTTGGAACTCCATATTTAACATTTTACGCAATTTGAAATTCAATACGAATTTTTCACTTCAAATACATTACTTTTTACATCAAATTCATTCCATTCTTTTTAGTTTCAAATGCGTTTTTTTTTATTTCAAATTAATAGTTTTTAACTATAAAAAACATAATTACCATATACAACTCAAATACAAGCTTGATCATACAATTAAACTCTTCCTCAGAATTGAAAAAATACTTTGAAATATCCTTCGTACATGCATCTTATAATTTTCTGCATAACGCTAAAGATGTAATAAAGAAATACTTAAAGCCGATTGTATTGAGCTTTAAGCAAATATGTACATATAGTACATATTGTGTTGTCTGAAAAATAAATAATAAGATACATATTTAAAAAAAAAAGAAACCTTTTATTTCAAAATATAAATATTTCCTTTGTTTAAGGCATTGTGCCCCAAGAACGTGTATGTTTGTTTGTATAATGTATATAATATTCATTTTATTAATTTAATAAAATATTTGTTCATATTTCAATTTTCTTCATATAAATTATAACTATGCGAAATTTTATACTCCATCGACCGCATTATATTCGTAAAAAAGTGTTTCATACGCATTAAAATTGGAAATAAATATTTAAAACAAAACAAAAGAAAAGCTTTTTACTTATTAAGAAACAAAGCTTGCTGGATTTATAAGTCTCATTGTATAATACTGACTGATTTGAAACTTCACTTATACCAAATCGAGGATGGAAATTAAAAGAACCGTCTACCTCAATGTTTGTACATTTACAGAATCGAAATAATTCAACTGGCTTACATAAGATTAGCCTATTAATGTAATGAATTGCAAGGTCGTGTTACAATGTGGCACACTGGTCGCATCGTTTGTATTCATATATATAGCGTTGCACGTGAATACAAATGTAAATACATGGCTACGTTAAAAAGGACAGTATTTTTATATAATAGTATTTTAGTCACCAAATAAAAAATATATAGAATTGATAATTTCAAGTCGATTCTAGACGAAGACAGTCAACAAAGCTGGCGAGAACTACTGAGCTACTACTTGCTTGCTTGCTCTTTTAAAATATATTATAAATTTTTTAAATATTTTTTATTTATTATATTTATTCTTACTCGACATTTCCGTACCTACTCGTATCTAGTTGTCAATTTTTCTTTCTAACAATACAAACATAAATATATGTTACGGTATTTGTCACATTTATTATGGTGACATCTATAGAAAGTCCAAAAACATGTATCCATATTGAAAAAGACATATTTAGAAAACGTATAAAAATTTTGAACGCAGCGGGATTTGAAACCTTAGTTTTCTTAGTGTGGGAATAACGCTTTAAAAAATGTTAAAAAAAATATGTATCCATATTCCTTAAGGCACAATAAAACTAAAGATATATAAGTTTTTTAAGAATGTAATATGAAGTTATTAGGTAACATTTTCTATCTAACAATCTAGGTATGAAACTCTTGCAACTATTATTACCGATAGATTTGCTAGAAAATCTGCACTCGTTGGCGAGTTTTGATGATCATATAATATTTTGTACCACCAATTGTACCATTTTAAGAGTGTTTCTTGCAGTTGCTTCTCTAAAGTACTGGGTTATAATATCTGAGTTAATAATAAAATTCGTAATGCAATTTTCCCCTACACTACACTTCCTTCTATACCATAAACAAAATCCACCTAGTTTTATACTTCCTTACTGCTTGGCAACAGTCCAACCCTTAGTATTGCACACATTTAGGTAATATATGAGAATACTATATTCATAATGGTTGTTAGTATTCACCCCATATGAGTCAGTTTCCATATCTATCTGTCATATCGTGTAATAAATTTGACTGTGTGTGTGATTTTTTTTCCGTATAATCTTGGATAGAGAAACTTTACTTTAAGTGGGTGGTATGTCTCACCATTTCAGCACTTTACCATTTAGACACAATTTTTTGTTATTTTTGAATAGAATATTATATGAATAACATCGTGACGCAGTGGTACAGAGTCTGATTGTAGCGTAAATACGGTTGTGGGTTCGATTTCGACTCGGCGGAATAATTACACTGAAAACTAGCGATCCACTCGCGGCTTCTCCTGCGTAAACTAAACGACTAAAACTATTTAATTATTTCACCTGCCCCCGATCCTCTTTATAGCACAAACTTTACTTAAATTTATAATTTAAATTGTAGCTTTTTCATTTAAGAACCCATTGAAATAAAATAAACACTAAATGTTAACCATATCGGATATAAAACGGTTTCTTAGCCATTACCGAGATTAGCGTGCACGAATGCTTAGACAGACAAACAGAAAAAACCTTTTCTACATAGATATTTATATATTAACATATTTTTAGTAACAGGTATTCATTATTTAATAAATATCTATATTATTCGTTTACTTATGAATACATTACAATTTTTTAAATCGATAAAATATGCAAAAGTAGAAATATGCAAAAAATATTTTTCTCTTTTAACCAAAAACAGTAAGCTTATACGTATTGAAAAAGTTATAAGATTAAAGATGACTCTAGAGCTAATCTTATCTTTAGCGAAGACAAGGTGCAAATACTGAGAAGTGGGTTAGCGGTGTCGTAATATTTGTCGTCGGTTGTCCACTTGTTTATTTTACTATAAAACTGCTTTCGAAGATTTGTGCTTTCTACGGATTGCACCAAATATTTTTTTTAACTGGCATTTTCTGCACGTGCGGAGAAATGAAAATAATTTAAACATAATCATACCCCCGAGTGGGAATCGAACCACAACCAATAGTGCATACAGTCAGAGCTGTCCCACTGCGCCACTATAGCCTCTAGAATAAATAATACATAGCAATTCTCTTGAATACAACAAATTAGTCGCATTGTTAAAGCGCATTTCATACAATGTTCAACTGTTCAGTAGTACATGTTTTTCTTTTAAGTAAATAATTTGTTATGACTGACTAGACTTTTATAACTTTACATTGCCGTGATATTTAAAAAAAAACAAATGGTTATAAAATAGATTAAATGTATAATACTGTGGAAAATAAACCACATCAACCTTTTGTTTTTGGTTTTGACAAGTCAAATAAAGATAGCAATTTCATAATAAACTAGAATTTGTGAACAGTGATGGAAACTAGTACTTATTACAGACATTTGCTGCGTTCATAGTATTTACCGGATAAATTACCAAATAAATTGATTACAAGATTTATATATTTTTTTAACATTTTTTAAAGTGTTATTTATTCCCACACGAAGGAAATTGAAAAAGACATATTTAGAAAACGTATAAAAATTTGAACGCATGGCTTAGCGGTCAGAGCCTTGAACGGTTTTCAAGAGGCGCGAGTTCAAATCCCGCTGCGTTAAATTTATTTCTTTTCGTCTTTTTTTTGATTACAAGATTTACAAAATAAATATTCACAATACGATTCTGGTTTCAATAGACAAAATAAGAATAAAAATAGTGAACAAAATAACAATATGTGATACATGGGTTCGTATATAAATTACTTAATACATAAATTATTCTTATATATTTAAATTTAAAAATTTAGCGCAAACGTGTCTAAATAATTTCAACAAACATTTTTTTTTTATTTAAAGTATTTGTAGTTTCAAATAAAAATCTTGTGATAGTATAAATACTGGATGTCCGTATCCAATTATATTAAAGGTCCCCACGTCCCCACGTCTCATCTAGTTATCTCCAGACACCCTTCAATCCATTTAGTTACGTGTAACTCAATAGAAGCTTTAATCATTTAAAAATTCTAGTACTATTATTGAAAGACGACATTTTTATGGAATGTTTGCGAAGTTCAGGATAATTATGTCATTTTGACGTAAAAGTTTGTTTTGGGGGTGCGCAAATAAATTTTGTATATGTCAAAAAATAAATCAAACTTCGTATTTTTATATTGCAGTTAAAATTTTACTGTTTTTAATATTTTTTGTATTAAATAATACAATTATTATATAAACGATCATTTTAGTAGCAAATATATACATATATCTGAATATTTATCAGTCCATAAGTTTTAATATTTATATAATCCCCATAAAAATAATTTAAACGTCGTATAACAAAACTAAATCTATACGTGATAGATGTGGGTTCCATTCGACCTAGTATATATAGACGTAGCTGGATGTAAAACTCGTGGCTTATTGGTCAGAGCGCTTGAAAGGTTTCAAGAGGCGCGGGTTCATATCCCGCTGCGTTAAAATTTTCATACGTTTTCTAAATATGTGTGTTTTATAAACCTACTGTTGAAATATAATTATATAAGTTATAATAAAATTGCATTAATAACTTTGGAATTCGCAATAACAAAACACTATTATAAAACATATGTATATCATTTAATCAATAATCTACAGATAACTGATAGAGCATGTTCAGATAAAAAGTGGAACCGTTATTGATTTTTATGGTCGCTTTCTCGCAACTCCTACGGATTTTCACATCTTACGAGCGACGTAAAATGTACGATAAAGTGTAAAAGGGAAAGTATGTACGTAAAATCTACATAATATAAAAAAAGAATAGTACTTGCTGTTTAGAATATTTTCTTTAATAATAGTTCTGCGTTGCTGTCTGCATTTTAAATTATTTTTATTGTAGTTTCAACTTGAGTGCTATATACGTCTTGTTATTACATAGGTTTTTGGTTTCCAACAAATACTATCTAAGTGAACAAAGTTTTTGCTTTCTATTGCAGTAATAAGCTTCAAATCCTGATACTAATAAAGTATCAGGATACATGCTACATCTGTTCGATAGAAAAATATATTAAAGCCTGAAATCTATTCGATTCGTAAATATAACTTTTGCACGTGCGATATCATTACTAAAACGATTTATTAATATGGGCGAGGTCTTCGGAGTACAACTAAGCTCAAGAGAATGAAATACGGCATTTAGGTAATATCTACAACATAACGTCTAATAGGTATGGTAAATGAAGTAAAAGTATTGATATAACTTGATTATTTCAGTTCAGTTCGTACCAGTTCTTATGGAGAAAACGTGACGAATAAATAAAGAGACGAAGTTACACAATGTTACATTGCATGTTTGGTTCTTTTTGTCTACCTTTTCTCTAGGAGCTATTAACCTAATAAGTTCTTTGATTTTCACGATTAACCGGATTAATCGCGTATAATATATTATATAAAAATAGTTTCATTTCAAAAAGCTATTAACCTTTTTTGTCTAGTATATTTTGATAAAATTATATATTTGTTTTGTAGTTTAACAACAATTAAATTTATTACAGGAGTTACACCTTCAATTTAAAACTGATGGAACAAATTAGACTCTGATTTTTGTTAACAATGAATTAATGCCATATTAAATGCCAGTAAAAGCATAGATTAAAAGGTATATAGTTATTATTTAGATTTTTTCAACTTCATGTTTTTTCTCTCTTAGCATGATAGTTAGAAAGAAATTAGTGATAAGACACTCCGTTCTACACTTTACACCCGAATCTGAGCCCTTGAGACGATCCGTGTTTAAATATATTAATTTCCCAGAATGGGAATCGATCCCGCGAACTATCGAAGTATCGCGTTTACAGTCTCTGTCGCATTACCCCACGATGACGATGGCGTAGTTAAAATTGTCTAAAAGAAATTAATTTAAATAAACTCAAGTTCAAATGCCCATAATATATAAACGGGAGCTCCGTTTCAAAATCTCTGAATACATTAAGTGATAAAACGATAGCAGGGGACCGAAGGTGAATGGCATGGAATAGGACGTAACGAATATGCGTGTCGGCTTAATACTGTGTTTATAGATCTAAATTCTATAGCATCACTAAGATTCAATTACTTATATACTATTATTCAATATATAAAAAACCGTGTTGGTACTAGAAAATCTAGATTTTACCTATCTATCAATTATCAAAGAAAATTTTACAACGTTATTTTGACTTACATCTTGCCATCTGACGACTTGCACCAAAATTGCCACATGTGTCCGGATCCAATGACAACTATATTTTCATAATATGAACCTGATATCCTCGCCATAAAGAAAGATCAAGAAATTTTAATTCTATACTCTCTTTTGTTATATTATATTTAATAACTATCCAGTTAAAACAAGTTACTTACATAATAAAACTTTGAATGGCAACGGAAATGCACTCCTTCCTTCTAAACATCACTTACATGTTTTAACAAGTTATATGTTTTTTTATAACATTTTTTAAAGTGTTATTAGCACACTAAGGAAATTGAAAAAGACATATTTAGAAAACGTATAAAAATTTGAACGCAGCAGGATTTGATCTTCGATCTTTGGGTAGCAGAAATTTGTAAAAATCTCTCTACGGAGATGTTAACAACAAATATAAGTTGTAATAAGCGTATAAGAATTTCAACGTAGCTGGATGTAGAACGCATGGCTTAGTGGTCAGAGCGCTTGAACGGTTTTCAAGAGGCGCGGATTCAAATCCCGGTGCGTTCAAATTTTTATACGTTTTCTGAATATATCTTTTTCATGTTATATGTTTCATTAAGGTTGTATCGAAGTTCTTGAAAAATATTTAATTTGTACATTGTAAAGATTTAGTAATTATAACACTCAAATGTTTTTCAAAGCCAATGTAAAACGCTTTATATAATCGATTCTGCGGTTCGTATCCAAAGGTTATCGGTACTATCAAATCTTGAATTATCCGATAGTCGGGATGAACGTGAGATAAACTTGTTACTAGAACTGATAACGTATCAGTGAAGTCATTGGAAACTTATTAATTTATTTGAAATAAAGTATGAATTATATAGGTATATTTTGTTACATTCACTTAAAATATCATATGTATCGAATAGCCGTATGTTTATATTTTTAAAATAAATGTTTTTAAAATTATTACAATTAGTTGTAACTCGAAACGAAATTTGTATACGTATGGCAATCAGACATAGGTTTTCAAGAGACGCGGGTTCAAATTCCGCCGCGTTTTTTTTTATATATGTCTTTTTCAATTTCCTTAGTGTGCGAATACCAGTTTAAAAAAATGTAAAAAAAAAAGTATGGCAATCAATTGTTGTCAAGTAACATGAAATTTCTTTGGTCAATGTATTCAAGAACAATGCTATAGCATAGATAAGTATAGTATAGACGGGAACGCGAAGAACGAAAATGTTCAAGCTGCGGGAGACCTATATAGATATCTAGATATCTATACCTGTCAATTAATTGTAGTGTATTTTTATTAGGTTGCCTAATTGAAGTGTTATATCAATTACAACAAGATTTCTTTACATTTTGTTATAACTTTTGTTAGTTCACTTATACTCGTATTGTCAGTACAGTCAATCTATATATAAAAGCTTTCTAATAAATTAATAATCGTCTCGCAAAACGGTTTTTATAAGTAATACGTCGCTAACGGCGCAGGAAAATTACAAACCAAGATGACAAAAGAAAGTTTTGCTCTAAAGACTGCAGCCTCCATTTTGTGTACTTTTTAAGAAAGCGTTATACATCTATGTAGATAGTAGACAATATGGTATACTCAAGAAATATGTTGATATTTATTATTATGTTCTTTTTATTGTGGCCACCGTGGCGCAGTACGACAGCGTCTGTTTTTAAACTCGATAGGTTGTTGGTTCGATTCCCACTTGAGGAATGATTATATTTGAAATGTTTTTATTTCTTCGATTGTCTTGACACTAGATTCTGTCACACTACCCCCTGCTATGCTGGAAAAAGCGAGAAATTAAAAAATATATATATTAATGTCAGTTGACGAAATTTTATATGTACTTCAAAGTATGTCTAGTCTTGTTACGAAATACATGTTTAGATTTCAACAGCTAAAAAGTAATGTCAAAAATGACAATTTTTTTTTTAATGAAATTACTATTTCATTTAGAACACTTGTGGACAAATGCAGTAACGACCAGTGCATATAAAATCATAAATCTATCTTCGTCAAGTTGTATTCGGAGCGATGGGCGACACAAAACTGCAATTGTTTTCGAAAGGCTATTTTTTACACCAAGCAACTTTTACGGTTTAAAGAATGGGTCGGCAACGTTTTTAAAAAAAATCGATAAAAGTGCGCCATTCAAGGTCGTATTGACAACTATTTTTAGTCTAAAATAACATAAGTCGCCATATTCATATATGCTTCGCGGGCGCCGCGTTGCCGACCCCTGCTTTAGAGAATTAGACTGCCGTCAGCCAGTGTTGTTGGAGTTAGGCGGCGGGGTGGTTTCGAACTTGTAATAAAATTGTATATATTGTGACGACTGTTTTCTAAAATCTGAAACCATATTTATTAACAGTAAACTAAATATACAACAAACCGTTTTCTCATAGTCAGTATTCGTCAATCTTGCAAAGGGGCGCGTCAGCAGAGTTTTTAACGCGTCAGAAAAAGTTATATCGCAAAATAGATTTCTAAGAGATGAGTGTTATGATTATTAAAAAATAAAAACAGCACCTTTATAGAGTGAGTTGTAGATGTATTTTCACGCCCCCCTCTCATGTATTTACTAATGATTCCACATAAGACAAATTCGGCCAAAGTGCCGTCACTTTGCGATAGCCATTTTCGAATTTTATAGTGAAACACTAGTGTAGAACAAAGGTTACCCTACCCTTAGGCTAGAAATTTATATACGAATGCTGTCTAAGCAAATATAAATAATAAATATACATTATATTGTTACTTTCATAATACTTACATTAAAAACATCGTTAAGGCTATGGAGGCGCAGTGGGACAACGTCTTACTGTAATCGCGATTCTTTGTTGCGACGATATCATATAATTAACGTTATTTGAATTGCAATAACTAACCTAGCCAAAATTACGTATTTACAAAATCACAATTTCTTCAAACAAGATAAAATAAGCACACAGTACCTAGCAGTGGCATGGGAAAAAATCAATAAAACGCAAAAGCACATTGCACTGCTCTTATTGAAGCCACCCCCCCTTCCCCATAGGCGATGTCTATACAGCGAAGCGAACTTTCATCATCTCATGAATAGAAAAGCAATTTAAAACAGGAAATAAAGTCTGGTTTTCGTAAATAAAATGAATATGGTTTAATATGAAAATAGCGGAAAATTAATATATATATATATAATAGATTTGGTATTTGGGAAGAAATTGAGCAATGGTCGTGTATTCGATAACGACCTGGTTATAAGTCATTCTCTTCCCAAAAAAAATATAAAACAACGAGGCAACTTTTTCTTGAAGAATTTTTTTTTATTTGTAACGCTATTTTACTACTCTATAATAAAAAAATCATACCATCCTATATACGCAGCAGTATTTCTTACGTCCGTCTATATTTCAATATATAATAAAATTAAATTAGTATGATAACATTTCGGATCGAACACCTTATACTTACATTATACTAATAAATTTCCGAAACATTGCATATTGACTCATTTTACAGACCACAACGCCAGGCTTTACCTTGTCACAAGCGCGGAAATAAAAAAAAATATATCATCATTCCCCCCAAGTGGGAATCGAACCCATAACCATTGCTTATACAGTTAGACGCTATCACATTGTGCCACAATGGCCTCAAATATATATACTATACTATAATATAAACATACTTTATATTTAATTAGATAAATTAAATATATTTTCTTATATCCAATATGAGGCGTGGGGGATCCTATTACGATAATTAAAGATTCATTTAGATTTAAATATAAGAAAATACGGTCGTAATTCTTATAACACGTTCTTTATCTTAAAAGGCCAAGGTTAGGTTGCTTATATTATTTCACACCAGAATCTCCAGATGTTCCTTACAAGTGGGCAATAGTATTATTGGTTTAATATGCAGTTTCTATAGTTACTTACAGCAAACAGACGCTAATGTATTTGCATAATGTATGAACAGTTATAGGAGCGGTTCGATCCCTACTCGGAGGAAAAAATGTATATTATAATTATTTTCATTACCGCCACTCAACACGTATCATACACGTATATAATACGTCTCATTTTAGAGAACGGAGTGTTTTGACAATAGGTTATTTTTGACTATCCTGCTCTGCAGAAGAAGGGTGGAGCTAAAAATTTTTTTTGTAAGATAAGATAAAAATAGATAGCGGACAACAGGGATGGATACGTCTACCATAAGCCCAGAAAACAATTCCCCGTATGGGATTTTAATCTACGACCGTCCTGTACAAATTAAACAGATACTTAACAACGTGCCACGTGGCATTTATTTTTATAATATTTAAGTTATTTTTGTCCCAATCTTTGGTTTAATAAGTTCTAAGAAACAATATTTAGTCATATTATCAAGTGTAGTATGAAAACTAAAAACAAAAATTGGAAAATAAATTTTGTTAAGAGTAATATCGTTACATTCATATAATAATTCTTTGCATATATACATTATGTTTTTAAAATTAATTTAAAAGAAAAGTGTCCAAAATATTTTTTTTAAAGAAACAAATATATCCCATTACTAATAAATTAGCAAGAATAGAAAACAATACAATAAAGAAATTAGAAAATTTCAATCAACAATATTATAAATATTGAATACCAGTGCGGTTATAAACAAAATCGATACACCGCAAGACATCTAACATTACTATTTTCTACCCCTTTCCCGCAATCTCTTTGACATATATTGCCACTCAAGTTCAGTAAAACATTACACATATGTTTTAGTACAGTTTAAACATTGCAAGTAGCACTTTGTGTCGATCTTTTGTAAAACCCATTTCGCTCTCAAAATGAAGTGGACCGTAGCTACTACCTATATGAAAGAAATAATAGAAAAGTATATGGAAAAATAAAATATTGATAAAAATTTAAAAAGGGTGTATGGCGTGGCCTGATCGTGTACTCGATAGTCGTGGGTTCGATCCCCAGTTGGGGGAATTCATTGTCTATGGTTGTAAATTCTTATTCCACATGATTGTGAGGCGATTCTCACATCGGTGGAATAATGTGATAGCAATTTAATTATTTGTATTTATACATTCTGGTCACATTCTGCCGGAAAGTGGTGTCTTTACACTAGGTTCTCGCTGACTACCTTTCTATGAGGAAAAGGGCGAAGCTGCAAAAAACCAATAAAAAATAATATTTTGATTGTTCTTACACACGCTTTCCAAGCAGTTGATTATACAAAATTGTATTAGGATATAACTAGTTGTTCCAGTCTATACTGTTTAAAAACTTCCTTCCATACGTTAACCAGTTCATAGAAGCGGTTAAATTTGATGCGAGTAAAGATTGAGTTTAACACTTTAGCATAAATCATTATTACGGCCCTTTGTGAGGGAGAGGCCCTTCGTGGTTAAAATAGATTTAGGGTTACTTCGAACATCGAATTCGTTTCTTTATTAAAAATGTGCAAGTTTATTAATCTTAATGGTGGTCTGTTATTTAGTTTATATTTTTTACCTCATAAAGTAAAATTGCAACTTAAAATATAATAAACCAATTAACTTGTAATTTAAGTTAAGTTGTAATTTCAAGTAATATTAACTTAAAACAAAATGAGCTGTTTTATTAATACATATTTCAATAGGAAATCAAAATATCTTCAATATTGACGTACTATGAAAATACAGGAACTAGAAAATATGTTTTTTGTTCATTCTCTAGCTAAAAGAACGCTGTCGTGAGTTCGAATTCCATTCTGGGCTTAATAAAATAACGCGACACATTTAAAACACGTAATTAAAGAAAGTGGAGAATGGAGTGACTTAATTATATATTATCTCTATTTTATAAGCTTAATTCAAGAAAATTTTCAAGAAAAAAAAATTAACAATATGTTTTTAATACTATTATATATTAAATAACTGGTTAAAATAGTTCTGCCAATAGATATAGGATGGATACTATTAGTTAATGAAAATTGTCAGCTAGGCGTGTGTCATACGACCTTCAGATCCCCTTCTAGTAAAACGGAAGTGTTTGATGGCTTGAGGCAAAATATTTTTGCACGACACACGGACTCACCCTATCCATATTTAATACTTGGGCAAAATGTTTAGGGCTTTTGTCTTTTATTATTGACTAAGCCTGAAGTTTGCCCTAAGGCCTAAATGCGGTGCGGTGTGAAAAATTTGATGCTATTACTGGCTATATAAAATAGACCTATATTTTAACGTTGAAAAAAAAGTTTTACTTAAAAATAATTATAAATATGTATGTTAATGTCGTATATTGAGGCCATTGTGGCGCAGTGCGGAAACGTCTGTAAACGAGATTGACTGGGTTCCATCCGTAATGATTATATTTAAATTATATTAATTTCTCCGCTCTTGTGAGACAAAGCGCGGTATTTACTATTACTAATATTATAAAATTCCTAAATACTAAATAAGTATAGTTATTGAATTTACAATCGTATAAATATATATTTCATTATTCATATATGTATAACATAATTCGTGAGGCCATCATGGTAGTGTATAACCTCTGACTGTAAACTCAATGGTTGTGGGTTCGATTTTCACTGGAGGCGATAATTTGTTTTATAATTAATAATTATTTACTATATCGTTCCGATATGGACGTCGAATTTGAGACTTATGTTTAAGTTTTCAATTTGGGCTGTAAGTGGAGAACGGAGTGCCTTCACACTAGGTTTTCTCTGCCGACCCACCCTATTACGCGGAAGGATGTATGAAACTGCAAAAATATCTTAATTTACGTTTTGTTATGTAATGTACTTGTGTTCATTTCTCTATTTATGTAATTATATTAAAAATCGAATATACTTATACTATACTAAAGCAATGGTTTTTTTTTAATCTTCATCTGACACCGGAAGTGAACACTGCACCAAGACAGTGCCCACAACGTAAATCAAACTATTATTATCAGGTAAATAATCTTATTTCTTGTAAACTAAATTTCACCGTTAGTCACAAAAAGCGCCGCCAATTAAACTTCAGAAATTAATTACGGAGGCATTCGTTACCTAATGCATTATTATTCCCCTCTAAGATGGTTATCATAAAACATTTCACCTGGGAAACGTTTCAAGGAAAGTCTGTATAAGTTGTTATATAGGTGTATAGTGTTTGTTTTGCGGCGCGTAAAGTTAAATAGATTAAAAGTTATATTTTGTTATTTAAATTGCTCATTTAGATACTCTAATAGCTTGATATGGGGGTCCGTCATCCCTTAGTGACTAACCAGACAGGGGAAAACCCATGACCATCGTGTATAGAATCAATACGATATTATTATATACTAGTTGTCGCCCACAACTTCGTTTGTGTAGACTGTAAAATCCACTGTTTTTTCCCGTTTCCATAGGAATCTAGAGAAATATTCTCCTAATGATGTACACTTCTTAAGGAACACATGTCTTTCGTTCAAAGCTTTCTACGCCCATTAGTTTCGGCTGTGTCTTGTCTGTCAGTCTGTCTCTACAGACTCCAAGTGACGCAAGAGTTTAATTTATATATATATACAGTATACGATCGATAATCCTTCACATTGCTATGAATCGATGGGGTTACGGGTCTTAACGGCTGTTTTTAATGTGATAGCAATATTATAATAAAAAAAAAACTATATTTAAAAACATCTAATGTACTCAATATTTGTCGTCTTCGAGTAATAATAAGTAGTTATAAAATGTATTGACCAATTAGCTTAAACCTTTCCGATGACATAATGTTACGAATGACGAATGTTAATATAATCAATGTCGTCGTATAACAGGTCTCATATACAGTTTACTAAATCTCTAATGTAATATTTCAAGTGCTCGTCGATATTAAACTCGAATTGATGTCTACATGAGTGAAACCAACGTGGCTCAGTGAAATAACTGACTCTAACCGATGGTCATGGATTCGATTAATACTACTATCCCGTTAAATTATTACATTTAAATAACTGTTCTATTAAGCCACCATGGCGCAGTGGGACTGAAAACGCAATTGATTGGGAGTTCGATTCCCACTCGGCGGAATTATTATATTTAAAATATTTTCATTACTTCGCGCTGGTACCGAAGACTAAGCGCAAACATTGAGTTCCGCCACCAACACGCAATGTCTCGATGTCGGACGGAAAGTGGAGAACAGTGTGTCTTGACACTAGGTTCTCTATGACTGACCCGACATGCGGGAAAAAGCGTGAAGCTGAGCAAGCAACAAAACTTTTATTTAACACGCAATGTCTCGAAGTCTGGTGGAAAATTAAGGTAGGCACGGTAGGCAGAGAACTTCGCCTACCGTGCTTTCTTTGTACGTCAAAAAGCGTAAAGCTGCATTTGTATTTGGGTATAGAATTATTCATTTTTGAAACATTAACTTATGTAATAATATAATTATCAAAGACATACATATATTTAATGAATATCAAATTACTAATAAAAAAAACTATGGTAATATATATATCCGGGTATATATTCCTTTTGTATTATATTACTTTCACGCGAGCTTTCATAAACAGGTGTTTGGTTTTAGAAGCTTAAGCAAGTAAAGCTTATAAATATCGACTCACCATTATGCACGGCACCTTCTTGTCCTGTTTGCCTAACATTATATATTTAATTTAGTATAACTTAATGGGACTTTATATTGAATATAACTATAGTATATTATAAATTTCCTTTAAAATTCTTTTCTACAGACAAATGGAAAGTATATTAAATATTTAATATAATTTTCATGTACAAAATGTGCTTTTAGTATCGTAGTAGTTAACTAAACAGCCTCCAACGAATGGCAAATCCTGTTTTATCTCGTACGTTTCTACGATCCTTACTCTAAGCTTAGGTTCATTGCGCATGTCACGTTCCGTTGCCAACCTAGACCCTTGCGGGTTCGTTATGGGGTCGTTCACCCGCGCCACCCTTGGACGTCTCAGAAGTGTTCAAAAATTTTTGTACAAATTATAAGATATAGTTAAGTTATATTTTTATTAATAATCTATATTATGGAATTGAACATGGTTAAATTACATATTTAATGTTAGCTAAGATTAATTTTTAAAAAAAGTTCCGCTTTTTCTCACATAGCAAGGTTATTCCGCCCGAATTCGAGACATTGCGTGTTGAGTGGCGTAACTCAACGCCGAGTGTTATCTTTTACCTCTGGCAGAGCGTACGAAATAATGAAAAATAGTGTTCCTCCGTTAGGGTATGGTAACCACAACCAATCGCGTTTGCAATCAGGCACTGTCCCACTGCGCCATCATGGTCTCAATAAATGGGTAAAAGTTTTTTTTTTAACATAAAATTATAATCCGTGAAGAATAATGAATGAGGAATTAATTAATTTATTACACACGTTACTTCATAAATAACATAAATTAAACTAGCAAGATGAAAATAATTATTACATCGTCAGTTGTTAACCAAAACCAACGAACCATGTGGCCACACGAAAAAATTGCTCAATTTCAACAATTTGTGTCAACTTATTTAAAAAAATACCTACATTTAACGTTAAAGAACAGATTATTATCTTTATTTAGTTATTTATAACGGTGAATTGTTATTTTGTAATATCATAATAAAGTAAACGCGATAAGTGAAATGAAATAAACGGGCGATAAGAAAACGTTCGTGTATATATTTCTACTTCTTTGCCTTATATATATATTGGCGTTGCTCATTAAAAATAAGTTTTTTTAAAATTATAACATTATCAACGGATGGTGGCTGCCAACACCCCGGCCGGCAACCTAATTTTATATGTAAATTGGGTCACTATTCACCCAACACTAATAACTTAAGCTGGACGTATTGTACATAAAAAAGCATATAAATAATAAAGGAAACGCTATTCAAAGACCATTTTTAGATACTTATTATTTAGATAAACATAATAAGGGCTAAAAAAAATAACCACGCAAAAAAAAAAAAAAAAAAAAAAAACCAACAGGTTGTGCAAAACCGTTACGTACCTGTAAATGGATGGGGACTTTTTAACAGGTGCGTTAGTCATTTTCGTGAAAATCCAACCACAGTATTCACTTAACACGAAAGTTTATTTATAAAACGAACCGTGTAGGCGGCAGGCAGATAAGATTTTCGCAAATCTGTTTAAGACGATTTATAGCTGTACGTATCAATCGTTACCAACGTTTACCAACCTACTCGATTGTTATTTTCAATGAAAACATCTTCCTCCACATTTCCATGCGTTAAAAATTGTTTCTTCGATTGGCCAGACTTTTGATACAGTTGCAAGTTAAAATATTGTGTAGCAAGTACGCGAAGAATATAGATGGCAGCAACTGTATTTTGACATGTACTATAACAAGCAATTTATTAATTGTTTATTAATCATTGTATATTATTAATTTATTTTAAATATTAAATACATGAAATTAAAAATAATAAGGAAATATATTATATTTTTACAGTAGCAACATCTAATAGTGTTAAGTTATTACGTTTGAACACAAGTGATAAGCTTGGTAACAAAATTTAAAAAGTCGATACGATGGGACAGGGCTGGCTCTCCCGGACCAAAAACATCTAATCGGAATAGATGCGTCGGACGATACCGATTTTTTGCCCGTTTTATTATACAAATTTAATGAAAAAGACGTTCTTTTTTTATATTTTAAAAATGCATAGTGAAGTGGTAAATTAATTCTTTAGCAACACACGCCCACACTACACCTTAAGCCCGGATTAACGGTAAAATATTTTATATCGAAATTACTTATATATTTTTGGCTTTGTTACCAAAATAGCTAAATTCCTTTACGGCTATGTGTTTTTCGAAGATAATTTTAAGCACAGTTTAAATCATCACAAGATTTACTGATTTTTTCATGATCGAATAATTTATGGCCTCGGAAAAAACTTCAAGATGTGGACTAGCGGCTTATTATATAAATTTTCAATTTTTACTATTGTATAAAGTATACTGAATGTGTAGGAATATTTGAAAATTTTAATAAGATTATAATAGAAATATATAAAAATATGTCCAACGTAAATAAAGCGTGGTAAAGTTTATTTATTATAATACATTCATATAGAGTATATTTGGTTGTTGAAGAAATTAACGTATTCAGTATTAAAATACTCAATCCATAAGAAAACCTTACAAATTTTATTGTTTCTATATCAAGTTCAATTACAGAATATTTAAAATAGATTAAAAATAAAGAATTGCTTAAATTACCTAATAAATAAAATTAAACTAAAGAACGATTTTGATTTGCCCCTGCTCTAACCTAACAAGTGTAATTGTACGCCAGCTACGCTTTGTGTGTACCGACAAAACATCGCCCGCTCATTTTGAACTGAACCAATGTATCAACAAAAAACCGAGCGCCATGCTAATTGGTTGATGAATTTTTATATTTTTGTATTATTGTTTTATAGCTTTTGCTTGAATTTTTTGCTTCAATTATATAAAGAAAAACTTTGTTTATACATTTTTTTTTTCATAATCGGACAGAAAGATTGTGTTAATAAAAGGTCTTGTTTTTCGATACTTTATTTATTTAGGTATAAAATGCTGTCTTCTCTGTGGCCATGGTGGCGCAGTGTGTCACCGTCTGATAGTATTTTCAATGCTTGTTCGATTCCCACTCAGGAAAATGATAATATGTAAATTATTTTTATTTCATCGATCTGGTGAGGAGACAAAGTGCGGCATTGAGTTCTGAAAAGCTGAAATGAAGCTAATAAAAGTTCTGTCCGTTCTGATATGATAATAAAAGTGGTAATGCTTTGAGAAGCCAAATTGAATCCATTTTTGACATTTAAAGTTCTTATTAAAAAATGAAAGATCAATTAAATGAAAGCTTCATCTATACAGGAATCATTGAATATCTACCGTATCCTGTGGAAATATAACTTTTTTTCTACTTCACGTTTTTACCCGTATAGCAAGGTAGGCGAGATCTAATCAGTCTCCTAATCACTTTTGAAAATAGTTTATATTTTCCTCAAAACCAAAGTTAGCTTTAACTTTTAAAATATTGGCACGTAGTTATGGCATTAGGATAAACTGCAAATACAAAAAAAATGGCATCGATGTTACTACGTACCGCAACCGTAGGTGGTTCAATATATGAAGTGATAGATATGGGAGTAAAATATATCGATAGAAAAAGTTTTAGAAGCTTCTGTGCTTTAATGTGAATCGTAAATTTATTATTAAATAAAAATTTAAACATATTTGTACATTTACAAAACTTGCTCAGCGATTAAAATTAATAGATTTAGTCATGTACTAAATCTATTAATTTTTATTTTAAAAGAACTCCTTGTTTACCAAGACACTTCAAAATATATAACAGACGCGGGTATTTATACGTAACGTGCGCTTGGCTGTTACGATCGACACTTGAACAATACTAAATCCGCCCGCACCAGTCCCCCTCCCTTACTTGAGGCCACAAGATGGTACAATTCACGAGTATCAACACGTCTTCTAATGCAAGCAATGAAACATGTTATGAAATAGTGTGTTGGAGACGTTATACGTCTCTAATTTTTTTTACGCTGTTCAATTCAATTTAAGGTAAAAAGTATATTTAACTTATATGCAAGGAGTGAAAAAAACATGATTTTAGTCACCGCACAGTACGAAAGTTCTGTAAGAGATCTAATCTCTTTCCTAACCTAACGCACTGAAATTACCTGGATGAAGTAGTTAGTTACAGCTAGTGACTTTGGATGTAATATCGCTATAATAAGCAGGAAGGAGTAATAACTCAATAGATTTTTTCATCTACCTAGCTTATTACACATGTTTAAAGATATGAAAATTAGATATATACATAGATAAAAAGATGTTTCATTAATATTTATAATTAGACATAAATAATCAATGAACGTACATATATATATATATATATATATATATATATCATGATGAATTCATACAGGTCTATTTAATAACAAAAAAATCTGTATAAATGTAATTTCATATACATTACAGGTTTTTTTTGTTTAAAATCACAAAAGAACATAATTGGACATAGCTTTTGCTATCAAAAGGCGCTATTTAGCCAAGCGTAACACCCTAAACGTTGACAAAAACGAGAGGTACCTTTTTTAGAGGACCATCTACGTAAGTGGTCACTTGGCACAGTTAAACGTTTCACATCAAACATTCTTTCCCTGAACGATGGAGGTCTGATTTCCGACGAGATAAACGCTTAGGCGCAGCGTTTGGAATTTGTTTTCCACGCTGGACGCAATTCGTTATAAAATGAACGTACGGGAAAATGGTTTTATTTAAATTTTAAACTTTTTCATTTGGTTTTGTTAATAATAAATTTAATATTAAACGGCTATTGTGGCGCAGTGAGACAGCGTCTGAATGTAAACGCGATTGGTGATAGTTTCGATCACCACGGGGAATGATATTTGAAATATTTTCAATTCTCCGCTCTGATACCTAAGATAGAACGCGGTGTTCAGTCCGGTCACCCAGCAATGTCTCGATTTCGGTGGCAAGTGGAGAACGGAGTGTCTTCACACTAGGTTATCTTTGACTACCCTACTTGGCGAACAACAGCGACCAAAAAAAATATAGTAAAAGGCTTCTTTGAAATAAATTAAATGTATAGAAGTAATTAATTAAGACGTGTATACACATGACATAGGTTTTCCAGTTTCCGCCATTTAAAGAAAACATGCTATGCTACAAACAAAATATATGCTAGGTTACAAAACAACCATACTTCATTTAAGTGATATTTTTATTTTATTTAAATAGTCTCTCCATTAAATTGAACCTACAATCATCGCATACAATCAGCTGTCAAACCGTAGTCAAATGTGTCTCAATAGTGTAAATTTTTTTTTTCAGATTGAATATTTTAGATGGCGGGGACGTGTCTGTATAAAGCCCAATAGTAATTTAAATTGCTCCAGCCAACGAGTATGATATACGAAACACACGAGCGTTTTCGCTTAAGTCCATAAAAAATATTTACTCGTCAATTTATTTTTAACGTAAAAATGAACGAAAAAGGGAAAAATAATAAAGAGGTGTTCCCTTCATCGTCTTTATCTTTCATCTGAATTCACTTTTAGAAAAAAGTTTTATGTACATTATTCACGTCTCTGGCATTAGAATTATTTACGTTAGAAGTGAAGTGGATAGAAATTGTTTAAGAGGATTAATTTACAAAATAATATATTTGCAATTGAAATAATTGAATTTTTTTATTATCCTAAATATGTGAAACTATTATTGAAACATATAATAGAAATACTCCTCCAAAGTTCAGGCTTGTGGTTTTCAACCTTTACTGAGACAGACGGACCTCAAAATAATACTATAATTTATACTGTAAAATATACATATACAACGCTGCGCCTAAGCGTTTTATCGTCGGAAATCGAACCCCACTCAA